>VDFB02281492.1:512107170-512646643 GCA_007258455.2 Sequoia sempervirens
CCTTCTAGCTAGACTCGGGTATCTCTCTTCAATTGAGTGATGTATTGTTTGTACCTGGGATCAAAAGGAACCTTGTCTCCATTTCAGCCTTGGAAGACAAAGGGTACAAGGTTGCCTTCTCTGAAGGAAAGGTTCTTGCATGGCCGAAGAACTCCAGCATAAATTCAGCTTGTGTGATTGGTATTCGTCAGGAGAGCCTATACGGATTGTCATTACGACTAGTTACTTCTAAGAGGAGGAAACCTTTAGGAGATCTAAAGGATACTTCATGGAGGTGGAAATGACATTTAGAGGGAGTTTGACAAACCAACGAAGGCTACAAAGGATGTGGAAAATGATGCCCTCACTGAGAGGAAGTCACAACATCATTAAGATCACTCCAGCATAAATTCAGCTTGTGTGATTGGTATTCGTCAGGAGAGCCTATACGGATTGTCATTACGACTAGTTACTTCTAAGAGGAGGAAACCTTTAGGAGATCTAAAGGATACTTCATGGAGGTGGAAATGACATTTAGAGGGAGTTTGACAAACCAACGAAGGCTACAAAGGATGTGGAAAATGATGCCCTCACTGAGAGGAAGTCACAACATCATTAAGATCTGTTGTAGTGTATATTTCTTTGAGACGGAGAAATATGAGGTGAAAGCCCTTGTAGTGTATATTTCTTTGAGACGGAGAAATATGAGGTGAAAGCCCTTGTAGTGTATATTTCTTTAAGACGGAGAAATATGAGGTGAAAGCCCTTGTAGTGTATATTTCTCTGAGATGGAGAAATATGAGGTGAAAGCCCTTGTAGTGTATATTTCTTTGAAATGGAGAAATATGAGGTGAAAGCCCGCGTATATCTCTTTGAGACAGAGAAATATGAGGTGAAAGCCCTTGTAGAGTATATTTCTCCGAGACTGAGAAATATGAGGTGAAAACCCTTGTACAGATCACATCTCTGAGACTGAGCTATGTTTCCCACAATTGGGATAGCCATTGTGGACGTCATGTTGAGAGAATCCATGATCAGATATCTGTGAATACCTTCCTAGCTAAGAGGGAGTGTTAGTGTTTTTAAGTAGCTGCGGGAGGTATTTCCCAAAAGAATAATTACATAAGGCTAGTCGGCCTATTTATCATAAACAAATATTGAATCTTCTAGGTTGGCTCAAGAGGGGATTGACACCTAGATTGGTATATATAGGAGAGAGGCTCTCCTCATTATTCATACACATTCAGATTCAAATAAGCAGAAGTTCGTCTAAACAAGCAGAGATTCGCCTAACAAGCAGAAGTTCGCCAATAAGAAGGAGATTGCTAATCAAAAGTAGTTTATTATTCTGCTCAGAAATTCGCACTACTTACAGTGTTGTTTTATACTGGTGTATTCTGCCTTTTATTGGCTCTCAAGTGCAACTCTTGCACTATTGTATCTGATCTATAATTGATTCAATTCCTGCTGGGTTTTTCCCTTGAGTAGAAGGGTTTTCCCAGGATAATTTGCTGTGTCTTCTGTTCTGTGTTATGTTTCTTTCTGCTTTGCATATCCGATCTAAAAATTAACACTTCATTGGTTCAACATGCTTGATAAATAGAGAACATGTATGCAGAAAATATCATAGAAATAACTTGCTCAAAGATTACTTTCAAGAAACAATTCTCAGATTCTTTATCAGAAGTTTTCTGAGTTTACAAATGTAATTTTTACAAGTAAATCAGACTCAGGGAAGTTTATATCAGACCTGGAATGTGGCATCAAACAACTTCTAACTTGTAATGAACCAACCCACAATGACCAGCTACGTCCCCCTCTCTTCTCCAACTCTAAAGGGCCCTGTTTCAGACTTCAAGGAAGGTGGAATAAGATCAATACATCAACAGGTCTGCACTGTGCCAAAACGCCTAGCCGCTATCATGAAAATCCCAATTAGCTCGCCTTCACCAATGATGAGAGCCTTCACTCCAAGCCCTAAAAACGTCATTATATCCTCTCTATCCAGCTACAGAAATTGACTAGCAGCTCCCTGGATAATTAGCTTAGCAGCAGGTTTCAAAGCACCAAAGGCCACAAACTGCAACACTGTTTAATGGCTAAAGCTCCCTACTTTCAACACCCATCTCACTACACAAACCCGTCTTCCATTTCCATCATCAAGTGCAAATATAAAGCAGGTCACAGACTTAAGTTTCTGTCACCAGCAAAGCTGTCCCTCTAGGAGGTTCGATCTGCCTTTTAAAATCCAACACTCAACCAAAAAACGCATACAAATACTCATTGGAAACGCCTTAAGGAGAGTCAAAAACTGATCCAATACCCATTTTGAATTTCAAACCCAACTCTGAGATGTGAGTGAAAATACGAGTTCAGGTCCAGAATATAAGTGCCCAGAAATTGAAATAAATCACACCAAAATCATCACTAATTCACACCCAATCTGAAAACTAAGCAATCCACACCAAAACCACTGAAAACTATTCAAAAGAACTGGAAAATCTTCATCTTTTTCACCTAGATGTGATTCTTGAAATGAAACCACCATTCACCAGCTTGAGTAGGTCATTCATTGTTGAAACTAGTCTTACAATCTGAGGGTTTTCGTCCTCAATCCTGTTCTTTGACCTCCTGGTTGCAAACCAGTAGCATCCCTGTATGTTGTCAAACTCAACCATGAAGAATGAACTTCAAAAATGAACTTTTAAAAGATATCTCCCTCAAATTAGGGCGACCAAGCTCACCCTCAAAACCAACGCCACTTTAGAGACATTAAAATTTTGATTTAAAATAAATCTCCACCAAACATTAGCTTTACATTTTAATTTTTAATTCACCTCCATGCTTGGGCGCCCAAGATAAAGGAAGTATTTTAAAATGTTATAATTGTTTAAAAACAACTTCAAGTGATTGCATTAGGCGTCCGAGGTCCTTTTTATGTCCCTTTATGACCCCTCAATTAAAAAATATAAAGTTACTATAATAAAACTCACTTTTCGAAACATAATCCAAATATTTAAATGATTCAACCTTAGTAACTTTATATCAACTGAAAATGTGCTGTTGTGATAAGCCTGACCTGGTCCCGCTTACCCTAGTTGACTTACTATTTTTAGAAAGTACTAAAAATTGTAAGTAGCGCCAAGAAACTCGAACCGGAGAGAAACTGAGGTGCTCAAGAGGGCTCACTGATGATTGAAGCACAGTACCAAACCCCCTGCTAAAAATAGCACTTACTAAATAGTAAGTGTCTCAGAATCATACCAATCCGACAGAGGACATTGAAAATGGGGACATTACACCCTTAGGAAACTCAGCCATGTCCCTTGAATGTCCCAGAAACCTGCAGCCATTCCCCAAATCTAGCATTTAAATGAAGTATATTTTTTTGAAACAAGCATTTTTTTTGAAATTTTGGGTCACCAACTCTAATTCTAATTGTTTAATGGGCTCCACTCACACCCTAAACACTCAAAAAAATGCTATAAAAGCTGCATAGCTCTCATCATTTAGACTGGTCAGAATCTTCAGCTTCACTGTTAGATCTTTGAAGAACGAAGACCTGGTTAGAAATATTGAAATAGTGAGGACTTGGTGTTGGAGAAAACATAGTGATAAAGTTATGAAACTGACATGTGCCATGAAGGTTTGTGTGTTCTCAAAGGCCTTAATTTGCACTCCCTGCAAACCCCGCAAGGAGCACTGCCTCTTGACCCTATTGAGGGCTCTGCCCCCAGACCTTCACCAGCTGCTGTCCCCTTGCCATTCCCAAATCAAGGCCCTTGGTCCCCTTGTTCCAAAACTCTGTGGAACTATGCTTTGAAAACCTACTGCTCTCCCTTGTTTTCTTGCTTCTTAAGAGGACCTACAGACCTACTATTTACCAACAAGCCAGTCAGACTTTCTTATGATTGGCTCTATAGCAAGAATTTGCCTTAAAATAGTCACCACTGTAGAACTCAATACTTTAACCACCTTCCTGTTCACAATGACCTGCAAGTCTCTTATTTATTTGAGTATTTTATTCAAATGTCTTCATACAGCTTCAACTTTGTCTATGAACAATTATAGCTTGGCCTTTAGCACAGCCAGCTTCTCTCCTGCTCTCTCTGCCTCTTCAGCAATTCCCAGCAGCCTGCCATCAACCGTGGAAGCTTCTGTTCTAGAAAGGATTCCTCTAAGTGGATAACTCTTGTCACCACACATATCATCCTTAATCAGCAAAGCACAGTTTCCGGCCAGATCAGCAACCACATTGAATATTTCTCTTGAAAGCATTGCCTGCAAGCGAATTCAGTCCTAAAGCAGATTGAATAATTGCAAACCTTTCCAGGGAGAGGGCATGGAAAAGCCTATTCAGCCAAAGTTCTGAATTTTCTCAATATATATATATATATATATATCTTTTTAGTTATCCTGGATGCCAACTTCAGAACAGAGAATGAAGACAATGAAGGAAGAGAAGACGGGTGAAAGAAAGAAATGAATTAAGGAAATTAGACAGAGGGAAGGGGGAGTGTTTGTAAGTCTGGAATGTTAGTTTTGACTTCCAATGCACAATAATCCTCCAACAACCTACAGATCATGCCATTGGTCAAAGGACTGCTGCAGAGCATGAGAGAAGGTTGGTAGTCAAGGCATAATTTTCCAGCCTATGATAATTCCATCCTCGATAACATTTAATTTTATGTTTTTCGTGACCTCACTTTTGAGCTGTATATTGAGGGCTATTGTTATCAATGATGGGAAGCAACTTTTCCCACACTTCGACCCTTGTGTTGATACTCAGAGAAAGTGTGTTTTGATCCACTCCGACATTGGCTAGAAGTCCTGCTGGCTTGTTTGCTTCTCTATAGCAATGACAGAAGGTTGTTGTGTCCGAGCTTGAAATTTAGTGTTGGGCTTCGCTTACAATGTTTTCTAGTTTCAAGCCATGAGTCAAACCATTCTTCATAACATTTATTAGTCTTATTTGTCCCTTTCTATATGCTAGTGTTTGACCCTTAAGTTGACTGCCATCCTCAGCCCCTTCCGCTACATCTACAGCTTTTTCTATGTCATTTGTTCCCTTATGAATAAAAGTCAAAGGAGCTCCTAAAAGTTTCCTTTGTCCACTCTTGGATACATTGGGTTCATCCGTCTAGGTTCCTTTATAGGCAACATCGAAATTGAATTTTGGTGTTCTCTGTGGTGGTGTCCTCTTGATGATTTACCATTTTTAACATTGACCATTAATGCTTAACACCACAGCAGCATTCTATTTACATGGCATGAAAAAGTGTAAATGGAATTCAAGTTACCTGGTTTTAATACTGGGAAAACTTGGCAAAAACCTAAGGAAATTAAAAAATGATATAATATTTGTAAAAAAATAGAGGACACTGATTTTGTTATCTGATTTAAATATATTTTATTAAGATAAAATAACATAATATGTTAAAGAAATGCCAGTAATTCAAAAATGAGTATGGTGCAATGAAAAACTAAAATCATTTTACTTTTACCTAGGAGAGTTTATGTCAGTGTTTCTCTGAGTTGCAAGGATGCAGGGATGGGTTTGGGGACAGCAATTTCTTTTACATATTTTTGGGATGGCTATTAAAATAATATTAAAAAATAGTATTTGACTTTAATTAAAAATACCTAAAAATAATTTAGAAAAAGCTAAATTAGTTGAAGCTGAAATTTTGAAAATGTGAACATTTAAATATATCTGCTAATATAATAAAGATGAGCACATACACTTTGAAATGTATTTAGTTATGATGTTGATGAATTTAACTTGCTTGGTGTAGGTGTGTCTAGTTGTGTAGTAAAAAAAAAAAATGTTTGAAGTGTTCAATGTATTCCTTTGGAAAGCATAGGATAACTATCTCTTCCTTGCACTTGTCAGCAGCCTCTGGCAGTTTAATGTTGGTTTAACCTCCATTTAGAACAAGGCTTGTAGTGGGCATTGGAATAAATCATTGACTATCAAGAAGCTGGAGGTTCAAGTTTTCTTTTCATTCAACATGGCTGTGTTTAATAATGTATTCCTTGCTTCTAACCAGTGATGCCCTCTTTTCTACATTCTTGCTTTTGTATGGCAAAATGAATGCCAAAAAATTGACGATCAAAAGTTATTGTGTTTTCTTTTTAATTTAATTGACAGTTTAATTTTTTCCTGTTGGGGACTCCTTGACGTTGATTGATAATAAATATCTGTTGCTGGTCCTCAGGGATGTTTGAGGATGCACTTTCCACTTTGTTGCTCTCCTTTCTCGCACCTGGTGTTCATCAATTAAGCATCACAAATCTGTGAAAGTTATGCAATCCTGGTTTCTAGGGATAGGAGCAATAAATGTGCGCAATTCAGATCTCTCAGCATTTTTTCAGATGTTCTAGATTCATTTACTGCTTGCATGATATCCCTTTCTATGATATCCAAGGTTGCTTGGCAGAAGCTAAGCAGGAACCCATTCATCCATGGGGCTTTATCCTTCCATCTTAAAGGCTACCTCTTTGATTGCTTTTACTGCAAATGTGGCCATGAGATTTGTGTTCTGTTCATCACTTACAAGCTGTGGGATATGATTTAAATTATCCTTATGTTGCTGCTAACTGCCTCTCTGATCTCTGATATGCTGTGATTAGTTTCCTGAAGTTGCTCTCTTCTTCTTTTCTTATTTTTTTCAGATCTATCAGTTTACCCCTATTGAAGTGTGTACTCTATTGACCCTGTTGGTTTGCCTCCTTGCCACTATAGATAGATGAAAAATTGGGTGATTTTATCATCTTCCTATAATCTTGCTTTTGTGGATTTCTGTTTCCAGAATATTTCCTTATGGGCATATGAATCTTCTAGCTGAAGTAGCACTTTTCGTTTCTAACTCTAGCAAAGCACCAAGCAATCCCGCATCTTGAATTTGAAAATTTATGACTTACAGCCTCAGGTTAACCTTCGGCTATTAGTTCTCTTGAAAATTGTATTTGAATGTGTTTTGATTCCTATCCTTGAGAGTTGAGACCATAATTTGCATGCTTGGACTCAACAAACCAATTTTTTTTTGACTTGGCAAAACTAAGCAACTTAAAAAATACTCAACTTTCTATAAATTTTTTATATACAAAATACAGTTACAAAATGTATCAAATGAGTCTATAAAATATAAAATGTTGGAGAAGTGTTTTTTATTGGATTTAAATTCAAATAGAGTATAAAATCGCATCATCATGCAAATACAACCACCATTTGATAATTAATTTGAGTTTATGATGATTGCCATGGAAAATCATCATCGTAAATTGCATATCCATGCTAAGTAGAAATTACAAGAATCTAGAATATCCTCTTTCTTGTTTTAGTGAAAAGTTGGGGAAAGGGTCTAGTCCTTGCACTCTCCTGTGACTCCTCATGTGGCTTAGAAGGTTGTTTTGTGGCTCCACTCTACTACTAGATGATAATGGCTCCACCTTTGCTTCATGTTTGACATCATCTACAATGATTTTATCCAATCCAATCTCTTGTGCTTTTGTTGTATCAGCATCCTCCATAGCTTGTCTCTCGAAACCAACAATCTTGTCTTGTGTAGATAAGAGAGGCTCCTCATCTTACATGATCAATCTTATCCAAATCAATAAGCTCTTGTGATTTGTCCTCCACCTTTCTTGTGCCAAGCCAAAGACTATATTGCATAAAAACTAGGTCATTGAGATGTTGAATCAACTTATTGTGCTTCCTCATGTGATAGGCATCAAGTAAACTCTAGTTGCACTCATATTCAAAAGTGCTACAAGATTTAGATAAAATTTGGAGGGATAGCATTTGATAATATGGGTATTGTCAGCCCAATTTTCTCACTAAGAATCTGCAAATAAGATATTCAAAAGTTTGTAAGTAAACAATGTTAATAATTCTAATTTGTAACTTGTAAGATATAATTAAAGACTTAAATTTTTCTTACTTGGTGTTTACATGGATCTCCCTTGGATAGCTAGCGCCAAAGAAAAAAACCTCTCCTTAGTTTGCTAATAATTTTGTCACTTTGAAATAATGAGGTACCTCATTTCAACTTTAGGTGTAATCCTCTCAATGCATGTTGAGAGGCTCTTCATAACCTCTCCATTAGCATCTGTGGAGTTGAGATAGTACTTTCTATTGCATGAATGGATTGGTGGAGTTGATTGTTCCACCTTTGGTTAATGATCTCACAAATGGGATCAAATTTGCCTCTATCCCTCTTTTATTAATTTTAGATTGGCCTCTTTGGCCCTATCCATGGCCTCCTCCTCCCTATTCACCAAGTGCAAAACCCTTAACAAAGGCTACAACACATGCAAAAGTACAATTAAAGTTACAATTTTACAATTAAAAGTTTTACGCATTATACAAACTTAAAGATGACAAAATAGTTATGTTGGCGTTTAAATTAGCACCTCTGGAGTGTTGATTGGAAACGGTCAGCTATTACAAATGCGTAAGAAAGGGTAGAGTAGACTAAGGTTCCTATCTTTTTGTACTCAGTGGCAGGACACAAGGGTGCACAAACACAATGTGTCGTAGCTAAGCTTTTCTCTGGTTTCTGCAGATCTTAACAACGACTAAACTAGCTTTTAATCTATCCTATCTCCTCAAGGTAAACAGAGCATGATGACATAGGAGCGGGAATGAATGGGTTGGATCACTTGAATCCGCCGTCTCCTTAGAATATGGCTGAGGCTCTGAACTCTCGGATATACGCTGGGATAAGTTTTTATATAAGCAAACGCTCTTTACGGTAAGTTGGATCTTCGTCTTGCCAAGGAGGAGGAACCCCTATCCGAGGTATAGACTAGGAAATAGCTTACTAGAAACAACAAATTACGATGTTTTGGCTAATTGACTTGCTAAGGAGGAGGAACCCCTGTCCGAAGTGTAGGTTGGAAGTCAATCCATTAAACAACATCACACGATAACTACCAATAACAAATATCCAAGGAGGAGGAACCCCTGTCCGAGGAGGGAAATGAAACAACAAGCTATTGAATACAAAATGTAGAAAGAACTCAAATAGGTAGATCAAAATGCAAGCGCCTTCTGATTTTCTTCTTCAAGCTTCATCAACGAGTTACAAAAGAATTGGGACAGCAAAGGCACGAAATCATGCACAATTACGATCAACCAATCAGCTCTCATCCAAGAGTGAACAAATAATCACTTTCAAACTTGTTGGCAACAATGGCGCAACAATTTTGCATAGTAAGTAAAGGTTCCACAAATAATGAGCCCAAGGTTTTTATTTATAGAACTCAAAGGAGTAGGGAACCCTAAAATCTCCTCGAGTTAACAATGAGTTCTTGCCAATCAATTAGCAAGATTTATTCCTAAAAAAGGGGAACAAACAGTTAACTGGAAATCTATTTCAGTTAACTGAAAGTAAACAAAGAGTCAACTGGAAACTACTTTAGTTGACTGAAACTAAACTAAAGGTGAACTTTAATACAAAGTATGCCTCCAAAATAGACATTCATGTTTAGTGGAGATCTGAGATCCACAAATTATGGAAGTCAATTAGACATCCTCAATTAGTGGGATCTGACAATGCATGATTTGTGGGATGTGGAGTTAACTTGGAAAGGGGCATCAAGTTAACTCCAATTACATTTAATGTCCTTTTGAGTTGACTTGGAAAGAGGCATCAAGTCAACTTCAAGTATCATAAATGCCATTTGGAGGGTAGGACGTCCTTCTAGGTGTCTGACACCTCCTCATCTTGAGTCAACAACTCCTTTGACCAGTTGTTGACTTTTTTTGCCTCTTGCAAACTGCTTTTGATAATTGATCTTCTTTGCAGCTACGTCATCCAGCCTTGTTGACATGGAATGTGGAAGGTAGTGTGGTAGTAACCAGTGGCGGCTTTGTGTTTTGAATGACTACCTTCCGTATTCGGCTATGGTGTGAACGGTGATGATGTCATTAACGCCTTCCAAGGCGTCCAATCTTGACTACAAACTTTTCTTGATGCATGTTCGTGTCGAGTGTTTTCAGAAATTTGTGAAGTAGGACCATTTTGGTCTTGATTTCAACTTGAGAGTACTATATTATGAAAAACTCGATTGTTGACTGTAAACACGGATATGTTCAGACAACTTCTGAAAACCCCTAAAAATAGCCACTCGTCGAGAAGTATTTTTCCAGAAAAAATTTGGCACATGGGTTTTGTTCGTGCTTCAATGCTAAACAAACCCAGTTCCTTAGATTTTTGATTCTGAGACTTTTTTGGAAAAACCCCTAAAAATAGGGGCAACAAGTTTGTTGTTTCTGGAAAATTTGAAGAGATGGGTTTTACTGGAAAACTATGCTAATCATACCCAGTTGGTTAGATCTGTGATAGCTTATTGTTTTCTGTGACATGCAAGAAATTTAAGACAGAAGAGAGGAAGTAGACAAGAGGAAGATTGGAAGTTATTGCTGCCTTCTTGGAAAAAATATTCTGTTGGATGCAACCTATGAGAAGACAAACTTTCCCTGTCATTGATCTTCGAAAAATCACGAAGAACGATTGAAAAACCTTCTTCAAATCTTGAAAAACATCCTTGGAGAGCTTATTGCTGTTTAAACCCTCAACCTGCAAAAAGAAATGAGCATAATGGATGCCTAGGCTTGATCATATAGAGATTCAAACTTAAATCCTTCAAAAAGCAATGACAACTCATGATTTGGCTTGATTTTTAGTTGTCATCACCAAATCCCACTAATTTTGGGGTTGTTTGAACCAATTGCCTCCAAAATCTCTTTACTTTGTCAACAAAACATGCCTTGACTATTTTAGGCATCCTTTTCAAGATTTGAACTCTTTTTTCATCATTTTCATGTTGAATGACCTCTGTTTGATCCTCAGTCTAGGTTGATCAGACGATCTTGAGCCGGTGCCGATAGATTCATTGTTGAGTTGGACCCATGTTGAAAAAACATGCCTGGGAGGTATTAGGCCGGAAAACTGTGTTTAAGGCCCTAAAAGGTTGGGCACCTTTCTCTAGCAAGGGCGCTTTTGACCTTGCCTTAGTCAATTTTCAATGTTTGCTCTTCAACTTCTCCATTCAGACCTTCCGTGCTCTAATTTGATCTCCTCGTTGACTGATAGGTTGAACAATCTCGCCTGACGATTCATCAGGTGACTAGCTCAGTCCTGAAAAGGATGGCTGGTGTCTCAGTTCCTGAAAGTCAATTTAAGGCCTCAACAAGCAAGGGCACCTTTCTTCAGTAGGGGCACTTTTGCTCTTTTTGATTAGTCATTTCTTGTTGAAAACTGCTTCAGTTTGATCTTCACTCCAAGTTGATTGCCTCGTCGGATTCCCGTGCTAACAACTTCGTTGTTGAGATTGACCCAAACGGTGAAGGTCATCTTGGAGAACCTTCTGCCATTTGACAGCATTTAAGGGCACAAAAGAAAGGGCGCCTTTCTCTGGAAAGGGCTCTTTTTTCCATGCTTTAGCATGTTTTACATTTAGTCTCTTTCTGGGACGTTTTCCACTTGATTGCTTCCACCGGTTGCCTGGCAGGTCCGATGAGAGTGCTTTTGATTTGATCGAGAGGCTGGCTGATAGCTGAACAAGTTCATTATACACCGCGATTGCTGACGGGGTCATCAGGTACCTCAAAAAGATGGGCGCCCCTGGCCAGCAGGGGCACTGTTAGCTTGTATCTTATTGATTTATCCCTCAATTGGCATGTTCAGTTGATCAGTCACTGCAGTTGTTTGACTCATCTCGCAGATTGGCTAATGAATTCGTTGTTGAGCTGGAACGAAGTCGGAGAGATTTTACGAAGGCGTGAATTTTCAAGTACTGACAACCAGACCACCCCATTCAAGGGTGCCTTTGCTTGACAAGGGCGCTTTTTCTAATTCTGAATAGCCATTTTTGATGTCTTTGTCAACTGCCTCTTCTCACAATGCTGACATTTGTCGGTGATCACTTCATCAGATGATCTTGCTAATTGTTACGTTGTCGAGCTAGCAGGAGAACGCATAGGATGGCTGCCTTGGATGAATCAAGTGACTGCATTTGGCCCTTGAGAATCAAGGGCGCCCCTCTCTGAAAAGGGCTCTTTTTGCATCATGGACTGATTTCTCCTTCATAACGTTTCCAGAGTTAGTCAAAGTTTGGCCTTTTCTAGTTTTGAGAATCTCCTTCGTCAAACAACATCTTTTTCATCTTTTTCCGCCATGGTTGTGTCGTTGAAGCTTTTGAAGCTTAGCTTCTTGCACTTGGTACTGGCCAATCTGCCATTAATAGCTGCTAAGCTCCTAACTTTGTTCTTGCAAAACAAAAATAGACCCACCAGAGTAAAACATGTCTTTTGATGATTCTGACTTGACCAGTGTGATCGTGAAGTCAATTAATTTTCAATCGTTCCTGGGAAGGTCCTATTTTCAGGGGTTTCCCTAAAAATAGGGGTACAAAACTCTAATTTTCGATTTTTTAGAATTTTGCACATATGTTCCTTGACAGAAACCCACAAAGACCTCATGTTTGGTTTGACCTAAAACAGACTTTTGACGACATTTTTACATGATTTAGCTCAATTTAAGTAGAATGCCAAAAATTTATTTTGGGTACAACAAGTTAAATGCTGGAAAAGTATGGATAATTCCTTTAAAACCTCAACATTCATATTACCAAGCAAGCAACAGTTAATAGTAGCCATACTTATTTCTGTACAGCAGATTTGTCCTATAGAAGCTTACCATTTATTGTTTCATCACAATAAATCTGATCACATTATAGAACATTAAATACATATGCCATTTGTTATATGAAGTCAACATCAATATAAGTTAGAAGTAAATGGCAATTATTTAAAAAAAGGGCAGGTGAAATGTTTTTCTTCCTCCGTTGGGTATGCCTGGATGTCCCTGAGATGGTTGAGGGACATCTCAGATGTCACGGACTGTCCTGAGAACAGCCAAATGATTCAGAAATGTTCTACAGAATTATATGCTGTCCTGGGGACATTCTGGGGCTTAGGAATTTTTTTGGGTCAGCCAAGGGATATTCCCTGTTGCCTTGCTGTCTTGGAAACGTCATTGGGGATGGGAATGCTGGTTTGAGAGCCAAGGATGTGTCCCCATGTAACATAGCATATTTATTCGATTAAGAAATTTTGCGACTGCTATAACCATATTTCATTTTACCAAGCAATTGCTTAGAGTTGGACCTTGTTTATGCATTGTATCTACCTTCAATATTCACTTGCAAAATATAGCAAACTGCAAAATATTATTAATAAGCATGCAAGCATTATTCGCCAAGTTCCCCAAGAACATCTTATGTCAAAGTTGCCATTTCTATATTCTACACATTCCTTCACAGGTTTTACTTTTTTCCTCTTTGCTTACATCCAAATCTTTATAGAATGCGAGAGTCTTAACTCCATGAGACTGATCTTACATTATTGCAATCTACCTTAAGTCACAGGGAGGCTGCCCAGTGCTGTTCACACTTGCCATGCTGTAAATGTCTTGGAAGATGTTGCATGGATTTTACTATTTTTGTTGTTAGTCCCAGTTTTTCCTTGTTTTCACAAACCAAACTTCAAAATGGGAAATTTTGACAATTTTCTTTAGTTTGATTGATTATTTGAGGAACATAAAAATATTCCAAACAATAGTGTTGTATTTGGTATCATAACAGAGCAAATCATTTCATCTGGTTTGGCAAACAGGAAAGTCAGTATGAACTTCCTCTGTTGTTTGATCCAACAAATTTAAAGAACAGAGATATTTTATCTAATATTATTATTCAAAGCAGTTAGTAATGAGTTAGTTTTTGTAGTGAAGGCATCTAAAATATACAACAGAGGAACATGAATCAAAGTAAAGGAACCCGGTTTGTCAATTTTCAAGAATAATATGCATTTGTGTGCTTCATGAAAGAAATACAGATTAAAGTAGGTGAAGCAACGATACTTAATTGCGTCCTTAAATAGTTTCCATGGTTAAACTTAAGGCATCTAAAACATACAATAGAGGAACATAAATCCAGGTAAAGGAACCTAGTTTATCAGTTTTCGAGAATAATGGTATTGTGTTGTTAAATACAGATTTTCTTTGAATGATGTTACCTATATGTTGGCGTTTAAATTAGCACCTCTGGAGTGCTTATTGTAAACGGTCAGCTATTGCAAGTGTTATAGTACTGCTCCTTCGGATTATAGAGAGGAAGATCTCTCTTTGCTGATGTAATGTGTAAGAAAGGGTAGAGTAGACTAAGGTTCCTATCTTTTTTTACTCAGTGGCAGAACACAAGGGTGCACAAACACAATGCGCCGTAGCTAAGCTTTTCTCTGGTTTCTGTAGATCTTAACTACGACTAAACTAGCTTTTAATCTATCCTATCTCCTCAAGATAAACAGAGCATGAGGGCATAGGAGCGGGAATGGATTGGTTGGATCACTTGAATCCGCCGTCTCCTTAGAATATGGCCGAGGCTCTGAACTCTCAGATATACGCTGGGATAAGGTTTTATACAAGCAAACACTCTTTACAGTAAGTTGGATCTGAGACTTGCCAAGGAGGAGGAACCCCTATCTGAAGTATAGGCTAAGAAACAGCTTACTAGAAACAACAAATTACAATGTTTTGGCCAACAAACTTGCTGAGGAGGAACCCTAGTCTGAAGTATAGGTTGAAAGTCAATCCATTAAACAACATCACACGATAACTGTTAATAACAAATATCCAAGGAGGAGGAACCCCTATCCGAGGAGGAACCCTAGTCTGAAGTATAGGTTGAAAGTCAATCCATTAAACAACATCACACGATAACTGTTAATAACAAATATCCAAGGAGGAGGAACCCCTTTCCGAGGAGGGAAATGAAACAAGCTATTTAACACAAAACGTTGAAAGGACTCAAATCTTTGGATCAAAATGCAAGCGCCTTCTAATTTTCTTCTTTAAATCTCTTCAACGAGTTACAAAGATTGAGACAGCAAAGGCATGAAATCATGCACAATTACGATCCACCAATTAACTCTCATCCAAGAGTGAACAAATAATCACTTTCAAACTTGTGGCAACAATGGCACAACAATTTTGCATAGTAAGGAAAGGTTAAACAAATAATGAGCCCAAGGCTCTTATTTATAGAACTCAAAGGAGTAGGCAACCCTAAAATCTCCTTGAGTTAACATATAGTTCTTGCCAATCAATCAAGCAAGATTTATTCCTAAGGGGAACAAATAGTTAACTGGAAAACTACTTCAGTTAACTGAAAATAAACAAAGAGTCAACTGGAAACTACTTCAGTTGACTGAAACTAAACTAAAGGTGAACTTTAATACAAAGTATGCCTCCAAAATAGACATCCACGTTTAGTGGAGATCTAAGATCCACAAATTGTGGAATTCAATTAGACAACCTCAATTAGTGGGATCTGACAATGCATGATTTGTGGGATTTGGAGTTAACTTGGAAAGGGGCATCAAGTAAACTCCAATTACATTTAATGTCCTTTTGAGTTGACTTGACTTGAGTCATCAAGTCAACTTCAAGTATCATAAATGCCATTTGGAGGGTAGGACGTCGTTTCTTGAGGTGTCTGACACCTCATCATCTTGAGTCAATGACTCCTTTGACCAGTCATTGACTTTTTTTGCCTCTTGCAAATTGCTTTTGATATTTGATCTTATTTGCATCTGCGTCATCCAGCCTTGTTGACATGGAATGTGGAAGGTAGTGTGGTAGTAACCTATGTCGGCTCTGTGTTTAGAATGACTACCTTCTGTATTTGGCTATCCGTAGAACAGTGATGTCATTTACGCCTTCCAAGGCGTCCATTTTGATTACGGGCTTCACTTGATGCATGTCTGTGTTGAGTGTTTTTAGAAAGTCGTGAAGTAGAACCATTTTGGTCTTGATTTCAACTTGAGAGTACGGTATTCTGAAAAACTCAACTATTGATTGTAAACACGGATATGTTCAGACAACTTTTTCTGCAATTGCTAAAAATAGCCTGCCGAGGGGTAATTTTTATGAAAAAATCTGAGACGTGGGTTTTACTTAGAATAAATTTCTAAATGAACCTAGAACGTTAGAAATCCCAAAAAATCAATTTTCCTCGTACATGCAAGAGTCCTTCGAGGTAGAGGTTTCAGAGGTAGCAAAGGCTTATTTTTCATAGAAAAATCTAACACATGGGTATTATTGGCGCTTCAAAGCTGAACAAACCCAGTTTGTCTGATTTTTGAAATTGTGACTTTTTCCGGAAACCCTAAAAAAAAGGTGCAGCAGGGCAACTTTTTCTAGTAAAATCTGGCACGTGGGTTTTGTTGAATATGCTATGCTGATCATACCCAGTTGGTCAGATCTGTGATCATCTGTTGTTTTCTTGGACATGCAAGAAGTTTAAGACAAAAGAGAGGAAGATGACAAGAAGAAGATTGGAAGTTATTTTCCATCTTCTTGTAAAAATGTGCCTTTGGATGCAACCCCTAAGAAATCATCCTTCCGTGTTGCTAATCTTCAAAAATAATGAACGGTCAAAACCCTTTGTCAAATCTTGAAAATACGCCTTGGAGAGCAAATGGCTGTTTTATCCTTCAACCTGCAAAAGAAATAATGAAATGGGATGCTTAGAGTTGGTTCATATTGATTCAAGTTTGAATCCTTCAAATGTGGGTGCCAACTCATGATTTTGGAGAGATTTGGCTTGATCTAGAGTTCCCAAAGCTAAATCCCACTGATTGTGGGTTGTTTGAAACAAATTTTCCTCCAAAATCTCTTACTTGGTCAACAAAACTTACCTTGACTATTCTAGGCGTCCTTTTCAAGATTTGAACTCTTTTTTATCATTTTTCCATGTTGAATGATCTCTGTTTGATCTTCGCTCCAAATTGATTAGTTGATCTTGAGTAGCTGTTGATAGATTCACTGTTGAGCTGGATCCGTGCTGTGCCTGGGAGATGCTAAGCCGGAAAACTGAGTTTGAGGCCCCAAAAGCCTGGGCGCCTTTCTCTAGGAAGGGCGCTTTTGGCCTTGCCTTAGCCAATTTTTGATATCTGCTCTTCAACTTCTTTATTTAGACCTCTCGTACCTTGATTTGAAATTCCCATTGATCAGTGAGTTGGACAATCATGTTTGATGATTCATCAAGTGGCTAGCTCAATCCTGCAAAGGATGGCTGGTATTTTAGTTTATGGAAGTCAGTTTAAGGTCCTTGAAAGCAAGGGCGCCCCTGGCCAGCAGGGGCGCTTTTGCTCTTTCTACCATTGATTTTCACCTTGGAAACTACTCCAGTTTGATCTTCACTCCAGGTTGATTGCCTCGTCGGATTCTCGTGCTAACAACTTCGTTGTTGAGATTGACCCAAATAGTGAAGGTCATCCTAGAGAACCTTCTACCATCTGACAGTATTTAAGGGCCCAAAAGAAAGGGCTCTTTTTCCCATGCCTTAGCACGTTTTACCATGTTTAACATTCAGTCTCTTTCTGGGACGTTTTCCACTTGATTGCTTCCACCGGTTGCTTGGTAGGTCCAATGAAAGTGCTTTTGATTTGATTGAGAGGCTGGTTGATAGCTGAACAAGTTCATTATACATCGCAATTGTTGACGGGGTCATCAGGTACCTCAAAAAGATGGGCGCCCCTGCTGGCCAGGGGCGCTTTTAGCTTGTATCTTATTGATTTATCCTTCAATTGGCATGTTCAGTTGATCCATCATTGCAATCGTTTGACTCGTCTCATAGGCTTGTTGACAGATTCGTTGTCGAGTTGAAACGAGATCGAAGAGATCTCTCGAAGGCGACATTTCTCAACGGGTTACATCTTGACCACCTCATTCAGGGGCGCCTTTGCTTGACAAGGGCTCTTTTTCTCATGCTGAACAACCATTTTTGATGTCTTCGTCAACTGCCTCTTCTCACTCTGTTGACATTTGCCGGCAATCACTTCATCAGATTATCTTGCTGATTGTTACGTTGTTGAGCCAGCACAGATGCCAAGAGGATGACTGTCTTAGAGTGATCAAATTACTGCATTTGCCTCCTCAGAATCAAGGGTGCCCCTCTCTAAAAAGGGCTCTTTTTGCATCATGGACTGATTTCTCCTTCGTAATGTTTCCAGAGTTAGTCAAATTTCAACCTTTTTGAGTTTCAGAAATCTCCTCCGTCAAAGATCACCATTTTTGTCCTTTTTTGCCATGATTTCTTCGTTGAAGCTTTTGAAGCTTAGCTTTTAGCACCTGGGTAGTGGCCAATCTGCCATTAATGGGTGCAGAGCTCCTAACTTTGTTCCTGAAAAGCAGAAATAGACCTACCAGAGTAAAACATGTCTTTTGATGATTCTGACTTGACCAGTGTGATCGTGAAGTCAATTAATCCTATCAAAATCATTTTCAATCGTTTCCGTGAAGGTCTATTTTCAGGGGTTTCCCTAAAAATAGGGGTACGATACCCTAATTTTCGATTTTTCAGAATTTTGCACATATGTTCCTTGACAGAAACCCACAAAAACCCTATGTTTGGTTTGACCTAAAACATACTTTTGATGGAATTTTTACATGATTT
This sequence comes from Sequoia sempervirens, assembly GCA_007258455.2. Classification (NCBI taxonomy): domain Eukaryota; kingdom Viridiplantae; phylum Streptophyta; class Pinopsida; order Cupressales; family Cupressaceae; genus Sequoia; species Sequoia sempervirens. The sequence goes on from VDFB02281492.1 coordinate 512,125,675, forward strand.
AGCTCAATTTAAGCAGAATGACAAAAATTTATTTTGGGTACAACACTATAAAATGCTGTCTTCCTAAAGCTTAAAAAATGCTTAACTTATGCTATTTAATTTCTCTATGAAATTAATCCTACGTAAGTTTGACAAATTAAAGATGGTTCTAATCTGTTTTAAATTCTTGTATGTTTATAAGTTTGGATGTAATATTTGGGGAGCCTCCGCAGTACTCCCAAAGATAATTGAATAGTAAGATAGACGGATGACCAAGTTTCTGCAAACATGTTTTTGAAATTTTCATCAACATAAATAACAGAGACTAATGATCTAGCATTGCTGGTTTCTATATAACGATGTTGAATACTCATGCTGTGTGGCATTATGTATCAATAGCTGTTATCTGTCTTTTTGCCCTATGATTCATTCATTTCATAGTTTTGTTCCATTTTATTTTAAAGGTTATCATCAACATCACATGAGAAAACTTTGGTATTCATTTTGCTTTTTGCACAGGGTTGATGATCTCAAAATAATCACTGATGAGGAGCTAGTGGATAGAGTTTTTAAAGAAGCATTTAAGGTATAAGCATATTATCTATTAAAGCCTTTTTCAGCAATTTATTTTTTGTATATTTGGAACCAAGTGTGATTGTGAATATGATTATATCTTTGTATTACAATCTCTAAATGTGATTACTCATTTGTAGGGTTCTAGTGAAACACAAGGACTTGCAACAGCTGCATCAACTAAAAGGTAAGCTCTTCATAAACACATAGATTCGAGTTAGTCTGTGTAATTGCAATTTGTTGTCTGAATTGTTTATTGTTACTTGCTTACTCCACCCAAATTTATTTTGAAACTTATAACTCTTTGGTTAGTTAGAGATTTGAGGCTTCCGCATTTCATAATTGATAGATACATGTTTCTGGAAATTGCCAGTGATATAAGTTGGTTTCCAATGCGAGTCATTTTAAGAAGCATTTATCTTTTTTCCTATCAGTGCCAAAAAAAAGAATGCTAATTGTTGTTTTTGTTGACATGATAAATGCTGCATCTACTTTGTTTGATCCATTTTCCCTTTACACAAGTAGACTGTATCCTTGCTTGTTATTTGTTTGCCCAACTTTATTTTTGTTGGGACTTGGGTGATAGTCACCGACAGAGAGTCCTTGTAAGAAGAGTTTGTCTATGATATACTTTGCAGTGAAATGTGATGAGTTTCTGCTTTTGCAGTATAGCATTTATGTTGACTAACATGTGGCAATGTTGTGGCAGTAAGTGCGATGTAGCATAATGTCTACATGTGCTAGTGGTGTGACAATAACCACAAGTCATTTAGATGAAGAACTCACAACTGCATATGTAATTAGTGTTTGTTGGAGCATGAATAGTGATGCAGGAGAACTTGCAGTAGAGCTGAAGTTCATATGACACAATTTGAGAATAGGATGATGTTCAGGAAGATGGCAGAAGGTATTACAAGTCGTTAGAATTCTAGTTATGTTTTAATGAGCTACCATAGGTGAGGAGCTGGTAGTGGTGGCTATATTGGAAATAGGTATGCATATCAACATTGAAAAAAATATGACTATTGATTCATAGTGTGCGGCAGTGACAGTATATAAAGTGACTATCCACAAGGAGACATTATACTTAGTGTTATTTGTGGTATGTTGACATCATGTATGGCCGGATTATAGTTGTATTACTGTTGATATTCCATGGGTTGGACAATTATATAGTTAGTTTTCCCATGAGAATGCCTATTTTTATCTGTTTGTGAGAATATATCAAGGCTAGATAGTTCTAGACAAGTTAGACATCAAAGACAATTGTACATTGTTGGTGTGAGCACATTAGAGCTATTGTAGAAGAAGTGTTTTGTAGATTGAGACTCTAAAAAGACCTTGTTGTATTGAGTCTGTTTCGATTCTAATTCCTGAATAATATATCTGTGAAAGTCTTGTTTTGATGGTGGGTTTTCTCTTGAAAAGTTTTCCCACATGAATCTTTGAGTCTTGTGTAATCTTGTGGATGCATATTGCTCCATTTACTTTTGTACATGTTAGATTTTGCGAGAGTTGACTATTTTCGGAATACATAATTATAAGTTTTTATCTTTGTTCTTCCCGTTGGTGGGACTTTTAACTCTATTGTATGCTGCTGTTCTCTTCAGTTCCACTGTGATGTCCCCGCTCTAGTCAGTTCTCGGGAATAGTGTGTTAGCCTTTTATTGGACCCTTGTGGGCTAGCTGGATTGGTTAGAGGGTCAGTGGTACTTTCTGGAGAGTTTGATCGTTCTCGTTTTCAGAGCCCAGTGTTTGGTTCACAGCAGGCGTTAGCAATTCAGGAGTCGACAGCTTCTGACGGCACAGGAATATTTGGTGTTTTGAGTGAGTTATGGATTTTTAAGTGATTTGAGTTAATTAACTTAATGCCTTTTTATAAAGTCAAATTGACTTTATACATTTTATATCACTTAAATACTTTATAAAGGTAATTTAATATTTTAATCACTTAACATAAAGAGGGCGCCCACTTTTTTAAGTCAAACTATTGAAAGTGACTTAAATTATAATTTAAAAGATTTAAATGTCAAAAGTGGCTTATCTTCTTGGAAATGCATGCCTTCTTGATATAAGGCAATTTGGCAATGAGAAACCCTATTCTTGATGATTTCGACTTTGCTTTGGATATTTTTCTTGTGCCTTCCTCTGTGATTAGGGTTTGAGCATTATTTTCCATTGGAGAACGATTCATCTTCGATGTTGAGCACTTTTGAGATTGTGAGAGATCAGTCGAATCAGTGCAGTTGAGAGCTTCATTCAGAGGTTCTACATGATTTAATCCGAGTACTTTGTACAGTTTTCCTGTTGTTTGCAATAAGGAAGGGGGTTCTTCACTTGTGGCGTCCTCTTCATCAGATTTGTGGCTCCAGCAGTGTTTCTACATCTTTTCCTCCTTGGCTGTACCATTTGCATTGGATTTTGTGCCTTCTTGAAAGTTGGGCGTGTGAACTTGAAGTAGAAACGCCTTCACTTTGGCTCCTGAATGTGACCTATTCTTGGCGTCTACCTTCCTTAAGTGTTTGTAACCTATTTTGGAAAGGGAGAAATCGAATCTGGAGCTTGGGCGTGCTTCTTTGTCAATTTTCACCATTTCGGTTGGCAAACTGGATTTATTTCTTATTTAATTATTCTGGAGCATTTCGGGTATGTGATTCGTTTGTAATCTCATTGTATAAATTACAAAATAACATTTATTGCATCTGTTGCTCAGAATATGTTCATGTTGCAATTTTATAAGCTTTAATATGATGCGCACCTTGTCTTCTGTCTACAAACATTCTCTAAAAAACTAAGTAAAACACAAATAAACTTAAGAAAAAGACAGGGGTTTCGTAGTGAGCCAGCAGGGCTCATCACATCCACTGACCTACTTTTGGTCATCTATGGACATTAATATGAGTTCTTTCTTTCTTTCTTTCTATTGGTCGATTGCAATAGGGGTTAATATCCATAATGTTTTGGTATTGGAGTGCAAGGTGGGTGCATGGTGGTGTAACCCTACAATGATTAGTGTATTGTAGTTCTTGTATAACTATAGCTAGATAGAAAGGAAGAGTTTAAAGGATTTTGTGAGAAGATAGAACAACATTAAATCTATGGATAGCATGTTGAGGTTTGATATTGAGAAATTTAAATGGGTAGAACTTCAAATTATGGAAGTTGAAGATGGAGGATCTTTTGGTGGAAAGAGATCAATGGGCTTTGGTTTCATTTTCATCCAAACCCTCAAGTATGTCTGATGAAGACTGGGTAAAACTGGATAAGAAAACAAGAAGCATAGTTTGGTTATGTTTATCAAATTCAATGTTGATGAATGTGTCTAAAGAGTAGACAACAAATTCATTGTGGAAAAAGATAGGTATGCTATATAAGTCTAATAGTTTGGTAAATATACTTGTTTTGAAAAAGAAGTTTTATTCTTTGAAAATGAAGTAAGGAGACTCTATAATTGATCAATTGAATAGTTTTAATATGATTTTAAATCAACTTGCGTCAATAGGAGTCAAGATGGATGAAGACGACAAATGCATTATGTTACTTTGTTCCTTACTAGATTCATGCAAAAGCCTAGTAATGCCCATCAGTAGTAATGTTGTGTTATTGAAACTAGAAAATGTTGTTGACATTTTCTTCAGTGAGGAAATTAGGAAAAAGTCCATGGATGATAATTCTTCTTATACCCTTGTGGTAAGAGGTAGGTCTAAGGAGAAGAAAGGTAAGAAGAAGACAAAATATAAGAAGTCTAAGGTTAATGACATGTCTAAATCTCTAGGTAAGTCTAAAGTAAAATGTAGGAATTATGCAAGAAGGGTCACATTAAGGATTGTAAGTCCAAGAAGAAGGATGATTTCTTTGATAAGTCTTCTGATAATGATAAGTATAGTTGTGATGCATTTACTTTTGCTAATGTCATTGATGATGATTCTTGAATGATTGACTAGTGCTTTTTTTTCATATGACACTTCATAGGGAATGGTACTTGGAATATACCAAATGTAGTGAATGGTAGGTTTTCCCTAGTGATAATAGCTACTTGAAGATAGTTGGGCGAGGAAAAGTCAGGGTTGCCTTCATGGATGGTAGACTAAGGATACCCTCAAATGTATTGCATATTCCAGGTTTGGCTAGAAGCCTAATGTGTGTGTCTAAAATGGTTGACTTACGAATTCATGTCACATTTGATGGAAACTGTTGTAGATTAGCAAGAGGTAATTTGGTGTGCTTGTTGATTGTTTTGTTGGTATTGAATTTGTGAGCGTTGTGTGTTGGCACACATAATAGAGTACAATTCAACTCTAGAAGCACTAGGGTAGAGGAGATTTTTGGAGGTAATACACTATGATGTGTTTGGTCTTGTGGATATCCCATCCATTAGTAAGTCTTCGTATTGTGTCATTCATTGATGATTATTCTAGGTATGCTTATGTATATTTTATTAGAAAGAAATTTGAGGTATTTCTCATGTTTAAGGATTTCAAAGTTGTTGAGAATCAAATTGATAAGAAAATAAAGGTGCTTAGGACAAATAATGGTAGTGAATTATGGTCTAATGAGTTTGACATATTCTATAAGCATGCTAGGATTGTGAAACAAATGACTGCCCCATACACAACAACAAAATGGAGTGGCTAAAAGGTTGAATAAAACCTTGCTTGATTAGGCAAGAAGTGTGTTGTGCTGGTCTAGGATAGGAGTTTTGGGTTGAGGCGGTTAGCACCGCATGCCACTTAAAGAACAAGTCTCCAACTTTTGTGCTACAAAACAAGGCGCCATATGAAATGTGGATTGGAAGGAAACCAATGGTGATGTATTTGTGGGTCTTTAGTTGCAAAGTATTTGTTTAGGTGCCTAAGGAGAGGGAATCTAAATTGGATTTTAAGGCTAAAAGGAGCCAAAGGAGAATGACAGATAGAAGATGCATTTTGAAACAAAATTGGAGCAACAAGATGCATCTAAAATTGAAAAACATAGTGGACATGACAATTTGGGAGAAGAGGAGGTAAGCTCATTTTACAAATAGGTAAATGGTTACTTTTTGATTATAGTTTTATATGTTGATGATATGCTTATCATTGGAGACAATAAATCACTAATTCAAGAGTTGAAAACTCAGTTGTCTAGTAAGTTTGATATGAAAGACTCAGGAGCTACTAGATACATACTTGGTATAGAGATATGCAAGATAGGACCAATGTGAAATTGTGGCTAAACCAAAGCAAGTATCTTGAAACTATTTTGTAGAGGTTTGGAATGCAAGACAATAAATTGGTAAGTTCACCCCTACCAATTGGCACAAAACTAAGTATGGAACAATGTCCTAATTTTGTAGAGGATTTGTAGGACATGAAGAATTTTCCTTATATAAGTGTGGTAGGAAGTTCATGTATGTGATGGCCTACACAAGACCAAACATTGCCCAAGGTGTAGGAGTTATAAGTAAGTTCATGCCGAAGTTAGGTAAAGAACATTAGACACATGTGAAGAGTGTTCAAGTACTTGAAGGGAACTTTGGATATTTTCTTAGCTTATCATGATACTAATGATGTGGTTAACCGTTAGAGTGTTGAGTGTGTAGGGATTTGTACACTCCTACACACTCAACACTCTAAGTTGCATTGACATTTGCCACTTCAGTGAAAAAGTGTGTGTTGAGTGATTTAAGTGATTGAATTTGTCATTGACATTGAAAAGTCACACATAAGTGAATTTCTCACCCAAAATGATATTTGGTTTCCATAGGGTGCAACCAAGCACTTGGATGTCATTTTTGAGTATTTTTGACCTGTAAGTATGACTCTCTCTCTCTTTTCAACATGCTTTAGACCACTTGTGTATCCTTTCTTGGCTTGAAATCCTCAAAAAGTATATCTTTGTCAAGTCTCTCAAGAACCCAATGGTCATTTCTTTGCCTTTCCTCATATCCAAGCTGCCATATTGACCTTGTTAGATAAGCTCACAAACCTTCTCTTGTAGGCCTTGTAGAGGTCTTAGCTAGAAATGATGATGACAATATTTACAAGTATATTGGAAACAAGGACTGATGCAGGATCATTCATGTTCATCTATAAATTTGCTCACGCCAAAACATGGTCTCTCAATTTGGGCTTTTTTGCTCTAATTTTTCAATGTGTTTTGAGGTTCTTTCATTTGTTTGCTAGGTCAAAAATTGTTATCACGTGCGGGGTACACTACCACAGATATAGCCCTTCATTATTAACTTTATCCTTGATTCTGAGCATTTCACTCCTAACTTTTTGCTGGGGCTCGCATACCGATCATTATCTTTAGTTGGGCACTTTTCTTGTAAGGGCATGGATGTATTTGGTTGCAACACTCTTAATTGTTGAATTTTACAACTTCTTGGCTGCAATTGTCATTCATGGTCACAACAATTACAAATTTGATTGATACATCCTTAATGTTGGCTGGCCCAAGTGTTGTTCTGAAACTTCTGATAGGTAGTTACTGCAGTAGTGGATATTATAGCGATAGTTACTATAGCAACAGTCTTCTGTTGGCATTGTTTTTACCTATCTATTCCTTGGCTGACGACAGATATATTAGTGGATTGCAGCTTTTTCTAGGTGTTTTATGCCATAAATCCTTGACAGGTGCGGTAGTCTTATATTCTTGGCCATGGGTAATGATTCCAAATGTTACTTATTTTGTTTGTGGTGTTTCCTTATAAAATCTAACACATGTATGTGAACAAATGAGGCAAAGATAGACAAATACAGGGGTTTTTTGGAGTACCAAGGTTGTTAATTTATCCCTATTGGCTTGTGTAGGATTGTGGCGACTAGGCAAAATGTTGGTAAATTTCTAAGTGCATAGTAAAGCCTTGCTACTAGGCTTCAAGCTTGTTGCAAGTTATAATGTGAATTCTTTCCCATAATATGTTTTGTTGTTTGGACCTTTGAGTTATTTGTATTGCTCTATGTTGGGTTGTGTGCTCGTAGGCAAGTGGTAATGTGAGTTGTGGTTTATAATTTCTGAATTATTATTATCTCCTTGCTGTATTGGTAAATTGTTCTTGTGTAGGGCTACAAGACCGTAGCTTCTTTCACTGGGCATAGGGTTTTGACTGCATTAAGTGGTAATAGAGCTTGTTAAGCTCACTGGGTTGCTGAAGTAGGAGTTAGTCTTGGAAGGCTCTAAGAATTTTTTTGCAAGTATGAGGATCTTGTGATTGTAGAGAGCTGAAGTAGAAGGCATGGCTCATACAGGTAGAGCAAGAGGTCAAAGAAATGCTGGTATAACAAAAAAGCTAAGAGCAATGGTGGCTAGATTGGGAGTAGAAGAGACAGCATACGGAAGAGGTGTGTTTGTTGAAGACATGTTTGTAGAAAAAAAAAGTAGTAGGCCAAGGAGGAGGAATGGAAGACTACATGAATGGACCATTCTTGAGAGCTATGTTGCACATAGGAAATAGGCTGTAGTTGGATATTCCATGTTATAATGAGAACTTGAATCCTAAGGAGCTCCTAGATTAGATTTCAAAATGCAAAAATATTTTGATTTTGAGTCAATAGAAGACCCAAAGAGGGTAAAATTTGTTAATACCAAGTTTAAGGGTCATGTATCCTTGTGGTGGGATCATGTGTACATGGATAGACAAATAATAGGAAATGAGAAGACTTAATCATGTCATGACCCCGCTAAGCTAGTGTTAGCAGCCCTTAATTAATACAAACTACAGCCTGTATAAATAAATAAATCAAGTGATTAGATAAGGACAGCCGACCCCATTGAGACGGCACTGTTTTAAAGGTAAATTTAAATTACTATTACTTTAATAAGGTCGACCCTTGCCTTGTTTAACGCCCCTTTGACATCACCCTCCATAAATCGCCCCTATTGGGGTTTAAAACTAAATTAAATGATGGCTGACCTGCACTTTTGTAGTGCGACCTTGGGGAGATTAAAAATAAATTAATCTGTGTTTAAAATGTGAGGCCGATCCCCTTGTGAAGGATCGCCTCCCTTGGGTGAAGAGGCATATGAGTGCTATAAAAAAAGGGGAGATGGGAGTTGGAAGAGAGGGAGTAAAAATATGATAAATGAGTCCAATTAATGGCAGAATTCAGAAGTATAACAGCAGAAATATGAATATGTTACAAGTAGATTTGAAAGGTAGAATATGCAGAATTAAAAAGGGAGAACATACAGATCAAGAAATAGATCAGAAAATAAATAATCATCTGCATTCAGGAAGGCGGCAGCCATTGAATATAATAAGGGATTGGTATGCGTGATAATGTTTATATATATATATATATAATCTCTTATGTATTTTTAATCTAGTCACTGATGGAAATTGCTAATCTATTTAAGGCTCTTATTATGATTGACTTAATCTATTTGTTTCCTATAAGCAATTAGGCATGGATTTGTGAGGGAACACAATCAATGGAGGCAGCTGACCAGTTCCACAATATAAGTAGACCACCTCATGTTGTGGTAACGAAAGTTCTTGCCACTTGGGGCCAAGGGGTGATTGCCACACTCTTCAGCTTATTTGTGATGAACAGTCCTCGGGTTCCACAACATAAGTAGACCAACCCATGTTGGATGGTAATGAAAGTTCTTGCCACTTGGGGCGAAGGGGTGATTGCCACACCCTTGGGCTTAGTTGTGATGAATAGTCTCCACCATGTAAGTAGACCACCTCATGTTGGATGTTAACGAAAGTTCCTACCACTTGGGGCCAAGGGGTGATTGCCACGCTCTTGGGCTTAATTGTGATGAACTTACTTTGGGTGCACCGTGCTTTCCTTTCCAATCCTTTCTATGATTGGTTATGGGGAATGAAACTATAGACTAGACCAATATGGCAATGCTATTTATATTAATTGTTCATTTATTCTTAAGTCCAATAGCTTTTATATGATTTAATTTTAGAATACTATTTGTGAAATAAATTATATTGTTGGAATTGTTATTTTTGGGCAAAACTCAGGCATATCCCAACTAGGGGACATTACAGATCATGGGATTAAATGGTTGCAAAATTGAAGGATAAATTCTTACTAGTAGATTATCAATTGATTTGAAACAAAGAGAGATGAAGGTCAAAGAGCACGCAAAGGAATTGTAGATGCTGAACATCCAATTTGGTCAACTAGAAGAAATTGAAGAACAAATAGCAGAGTACATTAAGGGACTTCAAATATCAATTCAAGATGAGATGAGTATGGTCTTGGTGAGATTAGTAGAGGAGGCCTATCAATATGCCTTAAAGGAAGAAGAAAAGTTGATGAGAAAACAATAGAATAACTCGAGTGAGAGGAAGAGGACACGTTGATAGCAACAAAGAGCAACATAGAGAAGCCAACACTCCTCAAAATAGTAATTCAAGGCAAAACTCAAAGAGAGGGGTGTTAGAATTGTGAAAAACACGAGCCACAGGATCAAACAACGAACAAAGACACCTTCTACACGAGATCTGCAAACAATATTTGCAATATTCCTCAACAAGAAAAAGCTACAGAAGCAAGAGACTATCAAAAAGATATGAAAGCTCGAGAGATAATTACAATGAGGGTTGAGTGTTATATAGGAGCAACCCTAATAATTGCTCACTTTAGTTAACAAAAAAACACTTAGTTAACTGAATAAAGAACTCCTAAGTTTAGCTTAAGTGCATGAGAATAAATTAGACTACTAATCAATTAAAGATTAATTAATCATTAGCTAATGCATGATTACTCTAACACCCCCCCTTAAGATGAACTTAGGGAGTGGCTATAAACCCTAAAAAGAGAATGCATGATGGGTCCCGACAAACAAGGCCTGGTGAGGTACCCATGTACAAACAAAAGATCTCTCACAACTGGACAAAAGGAGAAAACCACAGTGGGAGAAAACTCCTCTCCAAAAGAGAGAAAGGTGAATGAAGGATTGAAAAAGCCTCGAAATCAAGGTGTGAAGGACTAAGAAGCCTCCAACCAAACAATGTCTTGAAAAAGAGGAACATGTAGAACATCGCTGAAGCACGGAGTTGTAGATTGGTGCCAAAAAAGGACTGACATAGTGCTGAAATGAAGAACCTCCATAAACAGGAATGCAAGAGTGCCCATATGGTAAATGATCAATCTCACTAAAATGCATGTAACCAGTCGTTGATCTACACTGCATTTGAAAGTGTAAGAATTGGCTATGAAGGTAGCCACCCAAGATCTAGAGGCCTAATAGAAAGCACAAGCATAAGAGAGATAGAAGCAATATGACAAGAATAGACTGTATTCTGCCAATAATGCAAATAGAATGGAATGAACAAAAGTACATAGGAGACCCCTTGGTTATATAGCCAAGGTGAGAACATAGAAGGGCATAAGATTATGACAAGTGTCGTAATTTTATGACATAAGACAACTATGAAAACCTATCACTCCACCTAAAGTGGAAAAGTGATAATGTGATAATCACCACAAATGGTGGATCACCCACAAAAGGTGGAGAGGTAACCACATGATGTGTCCACGAAAGGTGGATATGATAAAGTAATAACATGATAAGTCCACCAAAAGTGGAAATTCTCCAACTACCTCCTATGTGCTCCCTAAGTAAACTTAACTAAGGTGTAATCATGACCTAGGACAAGGTACAACACTTTTAATTACATTAACACCCCCCTTTAAGTGCAACTTGGGGAGAATGTACACAAAAGCAAACAATGCAAGATGGGTCCTGACAACTAGGCCATGCTAGGTACCCATATACAAATGCAATGCAATCTCTCATAAAGCGGAGAAAAGGAGAAAACCACGTGGGAAAAAACTCCCCCCAAAAGAGAGATAAAAAACAAGAAACTGCACTCAAAAAGATGAGAAGGGCAAAACCTCGAGTGAGAAAAAAGCCCCCCCCCAAAAGAGAGAATGAAGAAGTCAAGTGACCTCCTCAGATGAAACATCCCGTACCCCCAAGAGAGCTCGCAAATGATGATATACACTCTCAGTGAAGGGTTTGGTGAAGATATCTGCAACCTGCTGTGTTGTAGGACAATACTGCAAATCGATGACCTGCTCCTGTATCAGTTCTTGAATGTAGTGCATATGAATCTCTATGTGTTTGGTCCTTTGATGGTGAACCGGGTTCTTCGAGATCTGGATGGCACTCTGATTGTCACAGTGAATGACTGTAGGACGTGGAATAGGGAAGCCAAACTTAGTGAGAATATTCTGAAGCCAAATAGCCTCAGTAGCGGCATTAATAGCCCCTCGATACTTAGCCTCAGTCGAAGAAAGAGCAATAGCATGTTGCTTCTTACTCTGCCAACAAATGGGGCTAGAACCAAGATGAAAGCTGTAGCCAGAAGTGGACTTACGATCATCAAGATCGCCAGCACAATCATAATCTGTATATCCCACCAAGGTAAGTCCTATACCTGTTGCATAGTGAATCCCATGATGATGTGTACCCTGTATGTAATGCAAGATGCGTTTGGCTGCTTTCCAATGAAGCTCATGTGGTTCTTGCATAAAGCGTGAAACCATGCCAACTGCAAAGGAGATATCAGGGCGTGTGTGAGTCAAGTAGATGAGACTCCCAACAAGTTGACGATACAAAGTGGCATCAACAAGTGGAGTAGAACACTTAGCCTCAAGCTTGACTCCTGAAAGAAAGGAAGTCGGGGCAGGCTTACAATCAGCCATGTGAAACCGAGCTAGAAGATCAAGAGCATACTTGGGCTGAGAAAGAGATATCCCAGAAGCTGACTGAGTGATCTCAATCCCAAGAAAATAGTGCAAAAGGCCCAAGTCAGTCATAGCAAATCTGTCTTGCAAAGCAGATTTGAGACTGCCAATGATGGATGAGGTACTCCTTGTAATGATCAAGTCATCAACATAGAGCACAAGTAGCAAATGAGAATCAACCTGTCGCAAAATGTAGACATTCAGATCTGAATGACACCTAGTGAATTCAGCTGAGAGAAGAAAGGAATCCATCTTGGCATACCAAGCCCTAGGGGCCTGTTTGAGGCCATAAATAGACTTCCTCAATCTGCAAACCAAAGAAGAATCCTGTATGAATCCTTGCAGTTGCTCCATGTAAATCTCCTCATGAAGATCCCCGTGAAGAAATGCACTCTTCACATCCATCTGATGTACAACCCAACCATGAGCTGCAGCAATAGCAAGTGTCAAGTGAATGGAGTTCATCTTAGCAACGGGTGCAAAGGTCTCTGTATAATCAACAGCTGGAACCTATGAGAAACCTTTTGCCACAAGCTGAGCCTTGTATTTATCCACACTTCTATCCGCTGCATACTTGGTCCAATAGATCCACTTACATCGAACCATCTTTCTCCCCTTAGGAAGAGGAACTAGATCCCATGTGTGTGGTTCCTCATCAAGGAACTATACTCTTCCTCCATTGCTGAATCCCATTCAGGAATGCTTGAAGCCTCCTTAAAGGATTGTGGATCTGAAGCACTAGCAATATAAGCATGTGGAAGATCCTGATGTTGTGATTGAGTCCTTCGAGTATCTAAAGGATCCCCAACAAGAGAACCTGCTGACTCAAGAGTCTGTCGAGCCCAACGAGGTCTAGTAGGAGATGAAGGACGAGACTCCTCAACTGCAAGTGGACCCTGCGAAGGTGTGATCCTGCGAGTCAAAGTTGAGGGAGAATCATCATCTGAGTCACTATCATCACTTTCCACTATGGAGGAAGGAAGAGGAGGATTAGAGGCCAAGCTAGGAGAGCTTTCCTCAAAGTGAACACTCCTCTCAATGAATAGCTCATGTGTCTCTGGATCCAAAAGTCTATATGCCTTAACAGCTTCAGGATATCCAACAAAGATGCAAGGCCTACTCTGAGGTTCTAATGCCTTGTGTTTCTCTGGAGGTATGTGTGCCCAAGCTAGACAACCAAAAAATCTGAAGTGTCTCACAACCGGTTTTCTGCCACACCAAGCCTCAAAAGGAGTCATACCCTTCAAAGCCTTATGGGGAACCCGATTTTGGATGTGTGTGGCACAACTGATAGCTTCTGCCAAAATTGAGGACCAAGATAACGAGCATGAATCATCCAGCTAGCCATCTCCTTAAGGGTTCTATTCTTTCTTTCAGCTACACCATTCTGCTGTGGAGTGTAGGCAACTGAATGTTGAAGATCAATCCCCTCAAGAGTACAAAATTGCTCAAGTCTATTGTTCACATATTCCCTTCCATTGTCTGTACGAAGAATCTTGACTTGCTTCCCTGATTGCTTCTCAACATGAGCCTTGAAGGCTAGAAATCTGTCAAACACTTACTCTTGTGAACAAGAAAATAGACCCATGTGAAGCGGGAGTAGTCATCAATGAAGGTGAGGACATAGCGGGCCTTGCCAAATGATGGCACTGGAAATGGACCTGCTACATCACTATGAACCAATTGAAGAACTTCCAAAGCTCTCCAAGACTTCCCTTTGTCAAACTTCTCTTCTAGATGCTTTCCCATAGAACAACTTGAACATACACCTTCTGAAAAGCTAATTTGAGGGAGTCCTGTAACCATATCCTTGGAGCTAAACTGCTGAAGATAGCGGTAATTGAGATGTCCAAACCGCTCATGCCATAGCTTACTTTTTGAATTTGAATGAGTGAGCAAGGCTGTAGAAGGAGACTTAGACACAAAGTGGGAGAATTAGTAAAGCCGTGTGTTGTGATTGGCTTTCCCACTGCAACCAAGGCATCATCCTTAAGTTCTTTGACCACAACTAAATCTGGTAGAAACTCAACTTTCTTGCCATCTCCAAAGTGAGTGATTTGGTAGATTGAAAGAAGATTGGCTCTCAAGTTAGGAACATAGAGAACATTCTCAAATGTTCCATTATCCATGACAACTAAACCTTCGCCTTCAACTTCCACTTGAGTATCATCTCCTATGAAGATGCGAGCTACCTTAGATGGCTCCAAAGAAGAAAACTGCTCCCTTGTAGAACCCATATGATGAGTGGCACCCGAGTCAAGTATCCATTGCTGTGAAGAACCTGAAGTAGCCACAAATGCTTGCCCTTTTCCTTTTGATTGTGAAGAAGTGGAAGGAGATGAATCCTTCTTGTAGGCAGATGGTAAATTGATGTTCTTCTTGATGATGTTTGTCAACTCATCAATTTGCTTAGTGTGGCAATGATGCTCATCATGACCAAACTTCTTGCAATATGAACAAGTTGGTCTCTACTTCTTGCTTGAATTTCCCTTCTTGGGAGAAGAGGAAGAATTCCCTTGTTGTGGAGAGGATGATTGTGTTTTATCTTGTTGTTTATGTGGTTTAGATTGCTTCTGCTTCTTGTTGGAACCCTTTCCTTGAGTCCCTTGATTCCCTTGATTAGCCACCAAAGCTTTGGACTTTGAAGACTTGAGAACCCTCATGCTTATCAACTTTGATTGCTCTAGCATCAACATTTCTATAAATGCATCAAAGGATGGCATAGTGAAAGAACTACTCACTGTCAAGCGATGGGTTTGGAAGCTAGAAACAAATGCTGCATATTCTGATGGAAGCTTTCCCAACAAATTGTAGACCAACTGTGCATCCTTCTTGTCAATGCCACAATCCTTAAGTTGTGCTCTTAGCTCATTTGCCTTAGTGACATAGTCTTGGATTGTATCAAAATTCTTGGGATCTAACATTGTGAGATCATTGTCAAGCTGATAACCTCTAATCTCATCAACTTGGCCATACAATTGACCAAACTTTTCCCAAGCCTCTTTGATTGTTTTACACTTTTCAATTTGAAAGATGAAATCTTTTGATACATATTTCCTTAAAGTTCCAAGAGCCATAGTATTTTTAGTGAGCCAATCCATATGAGCAACATGATCAGCTTTAGGATCAGATGGTGCAACAACAGTTCCATCAATATAATGAGTTAATCCTTTTTCCATTAACTTACTCCAAGCATCAATTTTCCAAGAAGCATAGTTATGTTGAGTTAACAAAGGAAACTTAGGCAAACCCATATCAGAAAAATGAAAGAGAACAAGATAGAGAGAGAGGCACAATCACACAAGACACCCCCCCAAATTCACTCAATCAAGCCAAGCAAAGTGGGCTTCTGATTTGGCACTTTATACTTAGTGCGTGTACAATGGCCACTTGCAAGCCAAGCAAAGTGGGCTTCTGATTTTCAATGTTTTACAACAGCCTTAATTAGGCTACAACAAACTTAAATGATTGATACAAAAGACCAAACTGAGATCTTATCTTTACAAATGCCAAAATAGGCCAAAAAAGACCAAGTGCTGAAAGTATAATTTTTGATCACAATCACTACAAACTGATAGCACCACTGTGAAGTTCAGAAAAAATCATGCACTTAAAAAAAAAAGGCACCTCAAAAGGAGTTCGTATGAACCTGAACGGAGCCCCGAAAGTTGCAAAAATGGTGACAAGTCAGCTACACTTGTGACAAATTGAATTTTCTGGAAAATCCATGCACCAAAATCAGAAAATAATTGCACCACTGTGAAGTACACAAAAAATTAGCCCAAGTAAAAAAAAATTGTACTGAAAAAGGCCTCAAAATGACCAAGATATGAGCCTCAGAAGTTGAACTGCAAAACTGAAAACTCAAATGGAGAGGGGGTCTGATTTTTCAAAAAATAGGATGACACAGTGCTGACGTCATCAACATCCGAGCTTAAATTTGACGGCCATATGACTGTCATGCACTGGTTCGGGTTGAATTTGACAGCCGTCTGCTCGTCACGACCGCCATTGCTCAAAGCCTGAATATTCCGATGGAATATGCTTGAGGTCGCCACCGATGGAATATTCTGTTTGCCGGAATCTGTGAGGAATATACGGAAAGAATAAGAATCTTATGGAAGATGCCGACGCTGGGTTTTTTACTGTTGGTTTGGAAGTTCGCCGGTGCTGGAGTCTTCGGCCGCTGATTGTGAAATGAAGAGAATGGGTGGCCTGCCCTACACATGCCATGTGGCACTTGCTGGGTGGAGTGGGTACCACCGTACCCTCAAATCTGCGCAGGGTACGTCTTGCCTGCACAGGTCTTCAAAACTTTCTTTTTGATTTATTTAAAAAACTTTACAATCAAATCAATATTTGCGAAATAAATTTTTTTGATTTTATTTTTTTAATTATAAAAATAATTCGCAGAATAATACAATATTTTTTTTTTAGAAAAATAAAAAATCGTATCGACGAAATTTATGGTGCCCTGGGGGGCCGTATGGCTCCCTGGGCAAATTTTTTTTGCTTCACCGAACAATTGCTCCGATTTGGACAAATTGGCAGTCGATTTTAGGGTTTTTGGCTCTTCTGAGAGCAATGGCGATGTCCTCTTTGGCTGAAAATGCTCCGAAATGGTAGCTAGCTCTTGGATCTGGCAACCACCTCCAGTCTTCAAACCTTTGTAGATTTGGCCTCCAATGTCCAACTGAGACGAGACAAAAGGAAAATCTGACTATCTCGGACACTCCAGACGCAATGGTGAGCTCGGATCTGATGCAACAAGCTCCCAAAATGCACCTATAATACAAGGCCAAAGATAGAACCCTCCAAGAATCTCTCCAAAATGACAATCCAAGGGCACTCCAATAGCTCTGATACCATGTAAGAATTGGCTATGAAGGTAGCCACCCGAGATCTAGAGGCCTAATAGAAAGCACAAGCATAAGAGAGATAGAAGCAATATGATAAGAATAGATTGTATTCTGCCAATAATGCAAATAGAATGGAATGAGCAAAAGTACATAGGAGACCCCTTGGTTATATAGCCAAGGTGAGAACATAGAAGGGCATAAGATTATGACGAGTGTCGTAATCTTATGACATGAGACAACTATGAAAACCTATCACTCCACCTAAAGTGGAAAAGTGATAATGTGATAATCACCACAAGTGGTGGATCACCCACAAAAGGTGGAGAGGTAATCCATGATGTGTCCACGAAAGGTGGATATGATAAAGTAATAACATGATAAGTCCACCAAAAGTGGAAATTCTCCAACTACCTCCTATGTGCTCCCTAAGTAAACTTAACTAAGGTGTAATCATGACCTAGGACAAGGTACAACACTTTTAATTACACCAACAAAAAGTATATAAGAACAAGAACTAGATACGTAGATCACTCCAACACGAAACCAAGGAAGCATTAGCACCAACAGTGGAAACCCCCCCCATAATGCTGAAAAAGAGAGAGCCATGACAGGAACATTGAAATTGTGTGAAATCAAGAAGTGCATGTAGGAGAAACAACTTGCAAATAAAAGGGTGTGCAAACTAAGGCACACTTGCATGAGGCAAGAATCACGAGGATTCACTGCTGTCATGGAAGGGACACTCACTTGATAAAGGTGTGATGGAAAACCAAAGACAAATATCAACCCCCCATGGCACTTTATATCATAGTTCAAATACAAAAGGCACAACAGGATGTGCAAAATCCCCAAAAACTATACACTAGAATGACACTTTATCTCAGTGCTTCTACAAAAGAGAATGTGTATGAAAAAGATGTCTACAATGTCCAAATAGGACAAAATACTGGAAATACATCTAGAACAGCCAAAAACGAGTCATCCCATGCAAACAAATTTTTTTCAAGAGCTAAGACGTCCAAGTAATTCACCAGAGTGCGAAAACAAAAAAACTTGAATAAAACGTACCTAAAGAGCAATTTGGAAAAGTGCGTGAATGGCTGTGAAGAGCTTTGAAAGATGGTTCCAACGCCGTTGGAATCACAAAAAATGGAGAATCAAAAGTTATGAGCTTGAAATTGAAAACAGTACCTCTGACTTCAACAGGCTGTAGAATGCACCAGCAACAAAAAAAGGTGATGAGACCCATACCACTGGAAAGTTGATGGAATCGGCTTTCTAACGATATAAATTTTTTGAAAAATAGAGTTTGTATGTAAAAGTTATGCATTTTCTAAAAATGGGGTAAATTTTATTAGTCGACAGTCAGTAGACATGACCCTTCTGATTTGATTTCTGAAAAATTTACTCATTGTATGCAAAAACTAATGGATACCCAAAAAATATTTTGGTGTTGCCAACAAAACCCAGAAAGCGTTTTTGAATCCAAAAAAAAAACATGCAATTTGGTTAAAAAAAAAAAGCTTCACCGGTAGGGAAAATAGTTGCATTGGGCTATTTTGACAACCATTTTTGCAAGATCCATTCACTATCTGCAAAATCTAGCAGATACCTAGATGGATGGTATTTTTTGATTTTGAACAAAACCCAAAAATTATTTTCCTCAAAAATACATGAAACAAAAGATATTGGCTGTTTTTTATTCAAAATGCCCCTGAAATAAAGAAAAAACAGGTTGAGATGAGGTGGATTAAAATAGGGGTATCAACCACCTAGGGACCTATTTTTCTTCAATTCATTAGGAAATGAGATCCCCACCTCAAATTAACTAACAACCCTTGGGTGAATCAAATTAAGGTGAGGATCTACAAATTTCCTTTTTTTGCAAGGATGGGGGTCCTGGTCAAACAACACTTTGAGGAGAAAAACTAAAAATAGTAAACTAACTCCAAAATGCAATCTACAACTTGGAATAGCTAGATGGAACTCAAAATAAGTAGAATAAGAAATTAGATCACAAATTAGAGAAGGCAGAATGATGTTTACCAGTCACCAAAAGTCAGTTGTTGAAGCTAATCTGGGACTTTTCACCTAGGGGCGAATGAGGCTTGAGTTAGGGTTTGTTTGCAACTTTCGGGAGCCTCTGCTAGAGATTTGAATCCTTCAATTTGCCCAGGTTTTAGGTTTGGAAAGCTGAAAATAATTTTTGCAAGTGAGTTTCCGTGAGATGACAATTTTTGCAACTTTGATAACTTTTGCAATTTTGCTCCTCAAGAGATCTTCAAGATTTCTTCCACCTAAATCTGCAAACACAAATCAAGAGGGAAAATTGTTTTGTTTTTCGTGAATGGGGGTTTGCCTTGGTCAAACCTTGTTTTGGTAATCAAATCTTGAAATAAAACAAAATAGCATAAAAAATTGATGAATGAACAAATCAATGTCACAATTCACCAAACCCTTGTATAAGCCTTGGAATGTAAATTTGCAACTTGCATGGAATGGCTTCAATGGATGTGGATCTTGAACCTTGAATCTTGACTTGAAATAATGCTTTGAATGCTTGAATGGATCATGAAACCTACATCATCATATTAGCTCCAATAACATGCATGATGCAAAAAGAATTTGATATGACAATTGGATCTTGATTGTTGCAATAATTCTTCAATAAATCTGCTGCTCTTGAATGCCTTGAATTGCTCTTGAAAGTGCTCATAAAATTCTCTAGATTGCTTAGATCAAAATTGCTAGCTTGAAAATCTTAGATGAAACTTAATGAAATGACCTCATATTTATAGATATGTATCCTTAATTTCCGAAATTCAAATAACAAAAGCCGACATCTGAATATAGATTTGAATATGTTAAAATACCGCCAAAAACATAATTTAAATTTAGGTCCTAGGTCTAAGGGATGACCTGTTTGCCCATGGGTCCTGTTGTGACCTTTTCACACATCGCCCCATTGCAAATGGGGACCCCCTGTTTTTGCTTTTTTTGCCTTGGCGTCGCAACTGCTTATCACTTGTCTTTTTACAATGAGGTCATCGCTTTGAGAGTTTCAAGTCAGTTTTTCGAGAGCCATCCGAGCCAAGTCAATAATCCATGCTTGAATCAGAGCCTAACCATCACAGAAGTGCTCAGAAGGCCCAGGAAACGAAGATCGCCTGTGCATTCGGCCAATTCTGACACTTCCTATTTTTTAGGGAATCTGCTTTTTTGCTTTTTCGTTTTTTCATTTTTGGCATTTTTGGACCAAACGGGGTTCCCTATTTTTTAGGGATTTTGCTTTTTCTATTTTTAGAAATTTCTATTTTTAGAAAGTCAACCCTGGTCAACGAGTCAACTTTCGATCTTTAGATCCAAAAATCAATCAAAAAATCGAAAAATCAAAGAGAAAACTGAAAAATCAAGTGAAAAATCTGGAAAAGCAAGCAAAAAGCTGAGGAAAATCAACCCCAAAAGCATAAAATTCTGGAAAAATCATCGAAAAATCAGTCAGATTTGAGGTAAAAATCACCAAAAGTCATCCAAAAGAGCATAGAATACATGATGAAACTCTGTATAAGTCTGGAAAATTTGCCTTCAAAAGAACATGTTCAGCCATTGGAGAGTTCGCCATCAAGAAGGAAGGATTAGCCATCATAAAGCCGACCCTTAAAAGGTGGGACGTAAGAAAGAATGGCAAGGACTTGAAGAGGTCGGCCCTTAAAAAGTGGGACATAGCAAAGAATGGCAAGGAGTTGAAGAGGTTGGCCCTTAAAAAGTGGGACGTAGCAAAGAATGGCAAGGACTTGAAGAGGTGGGCCCTTAAAAAGTGGGACGTAGCAAAGAATGGCAAGGACTTAAAGGGGGTCGGCCCTTAAAAAGTGGGACTTGGCAAAGAAATTTCAGACCCCGCCTAGCTTTGGCAAGACATGTCCAAAGTTCGCCCAACCTTGATAGAAGATGGCAAAGACCTTGGAAAGTCCGCCCTTCACTTGGCCAAACACTTGGGAAGTCCGCCATGGCATAGAAGAGGAAAAAATTAAATTTTTGCTAAGTGTTTGGTGCCTAAAAGGAGAAAATCCGAAAATTTGCCTAAGTATAGAGGCCTAAAAGGAAGGAAAATTGAATTTTGGCTAAGTATTTTGACATTTTCAAGAGGAGAAATGCGAATTTTGGGCTAAGTATGAAAGGCGAGCCTAGTAGAAAATCCGCCATACCTTGATGGAAGATGGCAAAGACTTGAGGAAGTCCGCCTAGGCTATGGCAAAGAATAAAATGAAGTTCGCCTAGTATGAAAGGAAGAGGGAAGAAAAAATTCGCCTAAAGTTTGGATGTCTAGACAAAATTGGATAAATTTGGTCAAGTATACAGAGAAAAGATGCACAAAGCAAAGGGAAAGGAGAACTCGCCCTTGGCCAGAAGGGATAAAATTTGTCAAGCGTCATGGAAATTCGCCTAATAAAGACATCCAGACAAAGATTTTGCCTAGAGAAATTTGTCTGAGCAAGAAAAAAATTGACTTTGGCAGAAGAAAATAAGCTCAGTGCAATAAAAAATTCGCCATGGCAGGGAAAAATAAGGATCTGGCATAACATTTATCGACGGAATGGCTAAAATTTTGGCTTGGCTAGACAAAATTGGGAATAAAATTGGAAAATAAACTTTTGGCCAAAGAAAATGAAGAGAAGATCGAAATAGCCATGGGTCCAGCACGAACAGGTTGGAAATAAATTAAAATATTTTAATATTTTAATAATTTATTTCCAAATACTTAAAAATATGAAATGCCTTGGACAAAATAATGGATGGAAAGGCAAGCTTCAAGTCCGCCCAAGGTGAAGATGTCCAGCATGAGGCAAAGTCCACCTAGAGAAGTGTCCAAAGATAGTCCAAAATCCGCCCTCAATCATGGTGGAAAATATTCTAAGGCATGAAGTGCCTAGAAGGGAGATGAAAAATGGCAAGCTTAGTGGAAAGTCCGACCTATCTCTTGGCAAGAAATCTCTAAGTCCGCCTTACCTTGGGAAGATAAATGGAAAGAAGTTCTCAAAGTCCGCCATGCACTTGTCCCAGGCTTGATGAAGTCCGCCTAGCAAAGGAAACTCAAAGAATTGGCTAAGTAAAAATTCAAAAATTTGGAAAGGCACCAGTGAAGTCCGACCTTGTTCAATGGGTGGACGGCACAAGAAAGTCTGACTTTGCCCAAGCACATCATGTCCAAATCTTTACAAAGTCTGACTTTGCTTGGAGAAGGTATGTCCGAACATCCATAAGATCCGCCAAGTACAATGGCAAACATGATGCAAAGTCCGACCTAGACCAAGAAAAGAAATGTAAAAGTGTTGAGAAATTTTTCCCCAATTTAAGAGAAAAGATGGTAAGCACTAGAGAAAGTTCGACTTATCCCTAGAGATGTTTATCCAAAGTGGCTTGAAGTCCGACTTAGGCCGAGAGAGAAAACGTCCAAGCTCATGTGAAGTCCGCCCAAGGAGAGGATGAGAAAATTGGCTAAGTGTTGATACCTTGGGGAGAAGAATTCACTGAGTGTTGGATGGAAAACAGGAAGGATGAAGAGGAAAATAAAGAGGAAGTGAATAAAATCCTTGTACAAGGATGGAATTTGTCCTACATAGCACAAGCCAAATTCAAAATTGAAGAAAAATCCACAGGCAAAGTTCATCCAAAACCTTGGCTAAATGTTGAATAGTCTGTGTGAAGGTGGTACAAAATGAACTTGAATAGCCAAAATTTGGCTAAGTATGGGAAATACTTCACAGAGAAAATTCCAATTTCCTCTATCATGGCGAAAGCACAGGGACATTCTTCTCCAAATTCAAGACACTTGAATGGATATCCAGACATCTTGGAAGGATTTCATCTACAATCCCAGACCTGTTGAAGCAATCAGGGCAACTTCTTGAGGGATTTCATCTCCTGAAGAATTAAAAACAAACTTCCAATCAGAATCAGATGGTGACAAGAAGAGTGTTCCAAACAGATCTCCATACTTAGACAATTTCTCGGCACAAATTGGAGAATTCAAAGAGGAAATCCAAAGGAATAACATCAACCCAGTTCAAGCAGGAGGAAGTTCAAAGCAACCAACTTCAAGTCCAGACACCTGCTCCAAGGGGAGACTTCCAGACCTCAAAGATTCCAGTATAGGTAAGAAGAAGAAATCAAAGTCTCAAAAGGAATCCAAGATCAAAGCTAGGAAGGAACAAGCACAACGGACAGAGTCATCGGCAGGGAAAATATTCTAAGGCAAGCACATGGAAGAAAAACGAAGCAACCAAGGAAGACATCCAGCACGCTGAGGTGGCGCCTCGTCATCTTCCAACCAATCAAATTGTTCCAAATCAACATGCAACAACATTCTATTTTATTGTTGATTTATATTTAGCAAAAGGGGCAAGTGTCCTCAAATCAAATTTTCTCATTGGTCGAAAGTGACAAACCCTAATTAGGGTTTTATTTTATAATCTCGGTCGTTTATTTGAAATCAATCTTGGCCATTGAATTGTAATTGGGGAGCCTATAAATTAAGCTCGCCCCTTCATTTGTAATGTGTGGAGACAGTATATGAGATTGTTGCATTGAGACTATTTCCGATAATAAAAGCTCTTATGCATGATTTGCTTTGAATAACTTTTGTTGTCAAGTAGTAAGCGAGGTTGCATATCTTCTTCCACCATAGATTAAAGTTAGAATTAAGATTAAGTAGAATTTGCTTTTGAGTATTGGTTAAGTAAATGAGAGATTGATCGTATTGATTCAATGGTGAAGTATTGCTCATACTTTCTTCGAATGGATGATTTGCATTCGATGCGTAAAGTTAGCCTGAGCTTATAATTGTGGAAGCTTAACTTCAGCCTCATTCGAGGTTTGAAAATTATTATCACACCCCTTGAAGATTGCACCCACTTTGCGTAAGTTGTCCAACAGGAGGCGAAACAAAGTGTGGTTTATTCCCTTCACCGAGTCTTTACTGTCTCTTAAATTCTTAGGCGTAGAATAGATTCCCTAAACCCTTATCTTTTGCTTTTTCTTGAGATCCAAAGTGAAGTCCCAATTGAAGAGAGCCTTTAATGATAAATTCCCTAAGTCCTAAACTTGTGAAGATTTCCTAACGTAAGTCCCCTTGTTTATTACCAGCAAATCACAACGCCCATTGAGCTTATCCACACGTCAAGACCTGACAAAAGAAACCTTGGAATCGCCATATGATCTTCTCGCAATCTTAGCATACGCGGTGGTTTTTCAAGAGAGGATAGAGTGTCTTTGGACATTTTATTCTGTGTGTTCGGTGGATGATAAAACGTACACCAACAGGTCCTAGGTCCCTAACCCTAGGACACACATTGCTCAATGAGAAGTGTTATGTTAAGGCATTAATGAATGTCAGGTTTCCTCTTCAAAAAATGTAATAAAATAGGCTTGGATTTGAATTAAAGGGGCCAATTAAGGCAAATTAAGGTCAATTAATTAAAGAAGCCCTAAATAAGTGTGAAAGTGTAAAGAGGTACACTTTACAACACCAAAATAAGGCACAATTAAGTCCAAATTGATATTAATTCCAAATTAAGTGTGAAAATGTAAAAGGGATACATTTTTTCTACACTACAGTACCAAAAATTCACCCACCTCCAAAAATTGCAAAAAATTGCAAAGGGGATTCCAAATCTGAAGCCTGTAACCCTTGTTGAAGAAAAAAACTTCATAAATCAAGAAGGGTTCACTGAATCCAAGCTTTGATACTATGTTAGATTTGTGAATAACACAAGACACAAGATCAAACAACAAACAAAACACCTTCTACTCAAGAGCTTTGCAAAACAAAGATTTGCTATTCCTTAAAAAGAAAATACTTACAGAATCAAGAGACTATCAAAAAGATATGAAAGCTCGAGAGATAATTACAATGAGGGTTGAGATCTAAAGTCCTAATGATTGCTCACTTCAGTTAACAAAAAAGCACTTAGTTAACTAAATAAAGAACTATGAATCAATTAAAGATTAATTAATCGTTAGCTAATGCATGATTACTCTAACAAGGGGCATCTTTCAAGAGGAAGAGGATATTATGGTTGAGGTAGAGGTAGAGGATTCACTTGTTGTAGGTGTGGAGAGGCTGGTCATAGAGCCTTTGAATGTCCACAATTGTAGCATAACATCACTAGAAGAGATGTGGCTAGAAATCATATTGCTCAAGCAAACAAAGACAGTGTTGCTTCACTTGAACACATAGAGAAACCGAAACATGATGAGGTTCTTATGTTTAAAATAGTGCTGTTGAAACCAGAAAAAGAGGAGAGGGCCATTTCAAAGGAGCCGTTTTAGAATTGTATGGAAATCTGGAGGAAAATGTTGCAAAGTCATTGTTGATAGTGAAACACAAACAATTTAGTGTCCAAGGAGATGGTGGAGAAGCTCAAGCTAAAGAGGATCAAGCATTCTAATCCATACAAAGTCTCATAGCTGTGGAAGGAGCAATAACTCTTGGTAAGCGAACAATGTTTGGTCAATTTTTAGATTGGTGCTCATAAAGATGAAATCTTGTGCGATGTTATACCTATGGGTGCTCATTATGTTTTGTTGGGAAGACCATGGCAATTTGATTGAGAGGTTGTATATGATGGAAGGAAGACTATTTATGCCATTATGAAAGATGGGAGCAAGTTTACTCTGAGTCCATTTAAAGAAAATGATGAGGTAGGCAACAATTCCACTATATGCTTGAATTTTGGACAATAGTTTTTAGAAAAAGTACTAGGAGATGGAAGATTGGTTAAGATAAATTAAGTTCCATAGAAGAAGGAGAACTTGTTTGAGAGACTTGCTAAACATTCTTACAAGGAATTGTCAAAAGGGTGTAAATTGAAGGAAGTAGGTGATGCATATATTCCCAAAGAGGTATTGAAAGATTTGAAGAAGGATCTCAAAGGTCATAAGCAACATGTTTTTTAGGTTGGAGGGTTGGTCTTTTCTTATTGAAGTAATGGAAAGAAAATGTTGCAACCATCTATGGTCTTGAAGAAGTTTGGAGCAAAAGACTATGAGGTAGAGCTCCCCACAGGTATAGATATCTTGCAATCTTCAACAGAGTAGATTTGCATCCTTACTATAAGGGACAATCAAGTATAGAAATGGATGACGATTTAGAATATGAAAAAAAATGGGATGAGATGGAGATGATGGCAGATTCCCAATGGGGTAATAAAACAAGAGGTGAATGTCTAATAGAGAGGAAAGAGGTAGACAAAGAGACATTTTAGATCCAAAATAAGCAAGGTTACCCCAAGTTTCCGGCACGGGGACGGCAGGGGACGGCGGGACGAGTCCCCAAGTTTCCGATTTTTGAGGCCAAAATTAGGGACGACAGGGGACGGCTATATAAAAAGATAGGGAAATTTTAAATATTCAGTAGATAACATGAATAAGGCATGCATAATACACATTATAGAACATTAACATATAACATTTGTGTTCAACATTATGCCAATACTCAATACGCATTCAAAATTAACATACAGTTACACAAATCATGAAACAACCTCCAAGTTATAATTTATAAATTTATATCAAAATGCCCAAAGGCTACATTGCTGCCATATAGTTTTAAAGTTTTAGTTTGCTATGAAAATCAAAATACAATATCGTATGTCAATAATGAATACAAAATAAACAAAGAGCACTGCTGCCCCTAATCATCTCTCATAACCACATCAAAATCAGAGTCATCCTCTGAGTCACTGCCACTGTAATGCTCCTCCTCAACCAATGGGACCCCAACCAAGCCCTCAGCTGTCTCCTCCTCATCTACCTGAGCCGCATCCTCGGGATCAATATCACACTGTAGAGTTGGAGTCTGTCGATACTCTGGAGTCTGCCGATCCTGAAGCCGAAGAGCACTATGAACGGCCACTAGCTTCTCCGCTCGTCTAGAGGTAAGTCTATTCCTCTTGAGGGAGTGGATAAAGCTATACGTGGACCAATTCCTCTCTGCAGTAGAGGAACTAGCAACCTGTGCAAGAAGGCGAGTGGCAAGTATCTTCAACTGCGGTGTATCTCTCCCATGATAGGTCCACCATCCAATAGGGTTCGATTGAGCTAATATAGCTCTATCCAACCTCGCCTGTGGTTTACTCAAGTTTGGGCCATTAAGATTAGCAAAGTCTAGAAATTGTGACCGAAGTAGTGAAGCTTGCTCGGGTGGATAAATCTTTTCAATGGCCCGTGTGAACCCATCTAAAACCTCAGCATCATCACATGGAGGCACCCTACCATCCCTTGGTGCATACCATTTTGGATTTAGAGCAAAGGCAGCCATATGAAGCGGGGTGTTCATTGTATTCCACCTCCGCGTCACAATGGGCCTAATGTGTTGCTCATATAAATCCAAAGTGGGGTCCTTTGCCAAAATAACTTGCCTGATCTTCCCAAGCATAGTGTCAAATGTCTCATATATCTCTCCAAGACTAGGAGAGTCTGTATCAACATATCTAATGACATCTACAATGGGCAAGATGAAGGAGCAAATATATCTGCAAAATGCAAACAAAAAGTTCAAAATAATTAGTTGACAAGTTAATTGACATGTTAGAAACTTGAAAAGTTGGAACATTGGACAATAAAATTAAAATATTAAAATCAGAAATTTAATATGAAAATCAGCCATCTAATATGTCTTACCTCACATTGGCCCACCAATCATCATCGAGGATCTTTTGTTTGATGCTCTTTCCTTGAGTAGAACTTGCATTAGGCCATCTAGTCCACTCAACATTGACCATCATCAGTTGTAGAGGCTCATGCACCTCAACCATCCTCTCCAATAGGATGAAGTATGTGGCATATCTACATTCATTAATTCAATGATTCATTAAAAAATAAAAATTTAAAACAAAATCAGATTATGAATACAAATTGAAAGTGAAACAAAATGAAGTAAATGGCATACCTTGTATCAACAGGTTTGAGAAACTCTTTCGTTGAAAATGTCTTGAAGAGAGCAAGTGATGTGTGGTGGTTGCAAATGAACATCTGAATTTCTCTAGCTTTTGCCACCGTTTTCTTCACCCAATCCATCTTCCCTATGTCTTTCAATGCATTGTTCAATGCATGAACACAACATGGGGTCCAAAATATGTGCTTGTAAGTACCCTCCACCATCAACCCAGCTGATTTGCACACACGTGCTGAATCGGTGATCACCTGCACCACATTTGCAGCCCCAACCTGCTCTATGGCATCTCTCAAAAGGGAAAATTGGAAGTTAGCATCCTTACGTCTCCCTGAACAATCTACAACTCTAAGAAAATAAGAACCAGTAGGGCATGTGACTATGACATTGATGAGTGGCCGACGTCTACAATCAGTCCACCCATCCATCACTATAGAGCACCTCGTCCTCATCCATATTTGCCTCATCTCCTCCATTAACACATTAACTTTGGAGTACTCTTTGTCTAGGAGGGTGGTGCGTAGCTTATGATCTCCAGGGGGTACGAATGAAGGACCGACAGTGGCTATGTCTTTCACCATTTGTTTGAAATATGAGGAACAGGCCACATGAAATGGAATGGCATGGGCAAAAAAGAATTTGGAAATAGAGGATTCAGTGGTTTCTCGTGCTTGGTTTTGAAACATGGACTCAACTGAGGCTGCCTTATCGCTACCAATCACCTTCCTCTTTCCTCTTAAGATAACACTACTACCAACTGTGGAATGACTAGGAGTAGGAGTAGGCGTAGATGATTGTGAACTTGGGAAAGAAGGAGACCCACCTTG
The DNA here is from genome assembly GCA_007258455.2 of Sequoia sempervirens. Lineage (NCBI taxonomy): Eukaryota > Viridiplantae > Streptophyta > Pinopsida > Cupressales > Cupressaceae > Sequoia > Sequoia sempervirens. The sequence goes on from VDFB02281492.1 coordinate 512,154,563, forward strand.
AACCCCACCATCACACTCCATTTAAATTTTTTGGCACTCTATAAATAGTGCATCTGTCAATGCAGGACGCACTCTAACTCCATGGCTCACCTCACCCAAAAAATGAGACCTAACTTTAGTGTAGCTGCCCCTAAACTCCTTTTCACAAACATGGCAAAACCAAACCCTACTCCCCCCTGAATTTTTTTGTCTTTCACCCTTGGCTGTCACAATTTGAAGGAATGGTTTTTTTTTTGTCTAATGTGTGTTTTGCATAGTCCTTCATAGTTTTGGTATTGGTTGATGAAGGATGGTGTTGGGTAGGGGTTATTTGCTCTCTAGTTTCCCTTCTAGCTTGCATTTCAACTTCACTATCACTCCCACCCTCACTGCTGCTCATGTTTTTTGTTTTTAGAATGCAAGTTTTGACTGAAAATGCAAAAAAATAAAAAAAATCAGACTATGTATACTTCATATTTTGCAAAAAAATGAAAAAATGAAAATAGGGAAAGGAAATGCATACCTCTTTGATGGATTTGCACTCCCAACAACACTATTTTAACCTCCTCTCCTCCTTCAAACTGCTGCTCCTTCTCCTTCAATGGCTGCAATTTTTTTTCCTCTCAAACCCTTGGCTGCTCAACAAACAAAATGAATAGAATGAAGTTTTAGAGGCCTTTTTTCTTTCATAAAGGAGTGAAAAACATGAGGGCCCACACATGCCACGTAGGCAAGGCCCTTTTTTTAAAATTTTATGTTTTTTTTTAAAGTTCTTGAGCTCCAAAACGTGGGGGACGACCGGCTCAGCCGTCCCCCTTTTGGGAAACGGCGTCCCCCTGTCCCCGGGATGTTTCCCCTGCATTTTCAAAAAAGGGGGATGGTCCCCCCCTGTCCCCTTGCCGTCCTCTGGTACCCGGGACGTCCCCGGAACCGGGATGGGGGATTTTGGGCGGGGGACGCGTCCTCGGGTATCCCTGAAAATAAGCATGGGATCTCAAGTTTGAGACTCACAAAATGTTCATGAGCCTCAAGCTCAAAGAATATGTTCCACTTACCTAGTGTGTTTGATGCAAGAGCATTTTGGGTTCATCCACGATTTTGCTCACCCAAAAATATGTTTGTTCAATTTTGGTCTTTTTGCTGGACTTTTTGCTCTGATTTCTGTGTATGTCTTCAGGTTCTTTTGACTGTTTGTTGGGTCAAACTTGCTGTCATGTGTGGGGTATGTTGCCATGGATGTAGCCATTCCTTACCAAATTTATCCTTGATTCTAGATGGTTTCACTTCTAATTGCTTGTTGGTGCTTGTGTAGCTGGCAGTATCCTTTGCTAGGTTTTTTTTCTTAGTAAGGGTGTGGATGCGTTTAGCTGCAGTACTCTTAATTATTGATTGTTACAGCTTCCTAGCTGCAGCTGTCATTCACTGTCAAAGCAGTTAGAAATCTGACTATTATATCCTTCATGCTGGTTGACCCAAGTGTTGTTCTGACAGGCAGTTACTGCAGTGACAGGCAGTTACTGCAGTGATAGTCTTCTGCTGGCATGTTTTTTTATCCGCCTATTCCTTGGTTGGTGGCTTATCGTTTCTAGGCATTTTATGCTATAAATTCCTGACAAGTGGGACAATCTTCTATTCTTGGTCGCGAGTTATGGTTGCGACTATTACCAATTTTGTTTTGTAGTATTTCCAAATAAAATCCAACACATTTATGTGAACAGAGGAGAGTAGGTGACAGACAGGTATAGTGGGTTGTGAGAGTACCAAGGCTGTGAATTAATCCTTGTTCCTCTGTGTTGGACTTTGGCTACCAAACAGAGTGTTGATAAATTTATGAGTTAGTAGTGAAGCCCTGCTGTTGGGCTGCAAGCCAGTTGCAACTTGTAGTGTGAATTCTTTCATATGCTATGTTTTGTTGTTTGAAGCTGTGAGTTATTTGTATTGCCCTTTGCTGGTCTATGTGCCTGTAGGTGGATGGTAATGTGAGTTGTGGTTTATAATTTCTGAGTTATTATCTCATTGTTGCATTGGCAAATTGTTTCTTGTGTAGGGCTGCAAGACCTTAGTTGCCTTTCACTGGGATTGGGTCTTGATTGCATCAGACTCAGATTTGACTTACGAACAAAAAATCGAAGTTACCGGTTTGGGTTCGAGGGTTCGGTTCGCGGATTCAATCAAAATTTTTTTTGGTGTTGGGTTCATTTTTGATTCGTCCATACAAAAACATATAAAAATAAAAAATATATACCTATTTACATTAGTAATTAAGTTAAAAATACCACACATAGCATCATATATTGTATAATAAACCAAACCACCATAGAAATAAAAAAACATTAGAATGTCAATTAGTCAAAATCGAATGTCATGATATATATTATATATTAAAATTAACTACATTGCTGCATTTCTCCTTGCAGGTAAGCATCAGGGAAGATTGTCCAATTGGATGACGATATTATAGATGAAGACTTGTAGGCAAACTTGGAAACTTGGACTTGTAGAGTACATGGCAAATCAAATGAATTTAATGAATTTATTGGGAGTTTGGGGGCAATGCCCCAAATGGGGTTTGGGGGTAGTGCCCCTTGTGGAGGTCTAGGGGCAATGCCCCCAACGTGGTTGAGGGGCAGTGCTCCTCGTGGGGGTTTGGGGGCAATGCCCCCAGTGGGGTCGAGGGGCAGCCCAAATTAAGACCTCCAAAACCACACAAACCTTCATGGTGTACATCATTTTGCATTCACAATAAGACCCAAATTAAGACCTTCAATGCCACACAAACCTTCATGGTGGACATAATTTTAGGGTTGGGGGGCTTTATCTAATATTTTTATGTCAAACAAAAGTAAAAAAAGTAAAAAAGTTAGAAATTTTTTCAAATTCACCCCGTGTTCGCTTGGGTTCAGCAGGGCCGGACCCTGTCTGGACCCATAGGGAATCGGACCGGACCTTGGACCCGGGCTGGACCAGATCGGGACCCTGGCCTTAACCCTTGCGAACTGGTAACATAGCAAAAAATGATTGGATGTTGGCATACAACTTAACACAAGGCAGAAAGTTTTGTATGGGTACAGTACACCATTACAATTTAAACAACTACTACTTCAATTACTACTTGAAGCAAATACAAAATTTCCAACTCACTACAAAAGAAGTATCTCATGTTGAGTCAACTCTACTTTTTAGCCTTTTAGGTCCTACTTCCATGCTTTTTGCTAAAAGAAAGAAAATCTCTTGGCATACACTAAAGCATAGAGGAGGATTTTGATATCCAAAAAATAGTAAAGAAAATGATATAAAAATGATATCTTTAAATTGCTACTGATAAAGCACAAGATTGCCCCTCATAGGAAGCAAAATTGGAAAGCTCTCAGAGCAGGAAATGGATATGCTGGATCCATCTATTAAATGAAGCTCAAATATTGGAACATGTAGGGATTGGGCTCCCCCAACAAACACTTCTTTCTAATAGATTTCATTAAAGCCAACCAGATATATCTCCTCTTATTACAAGAATCCCCCAAACAAGCAAGACATCCTAACAATTTTCTCAGGATCTAGGGACCTACATAAATTATCCAATGTCCAATTTCAAAATGTCATGAGAAATTCTCAGAACTTACATTGATGTCTTCTCCTAGATTTCTAATCACGTGAATTCGACAAATAACTTTCATATCCTAAGTTTATACATTCCTCCTATTGGTAAATAGAGGATCCAGCTTCTCACACAACCTAAGGATTTGTTTCAACCATCATGTATTAACATTCAATGATTATGGGTGATTTCAATACCATCTGTGATCCAAAGGAAAAAAATAAGTAAAAGAATCAATTTCTTAACTGCAGGATTCCTTCATCAACTAGAATTTTTCACCTTTGTAATGGAATTGGATTTTTCTCATGCCCAATATATAGGTGCAATCATTGCAAAGTTCCTATTGTGACCTTTTCACACATTGCCCCATTGCAAATGGGAACCCCCAGTGGTTTGCTTTTCTAGGGTTTTGCCTTCGTGCAACAATTTTATGAAATCATTGCTTTGAGAGTTTCGAGTCAGAGTTTTGAGTTATCACCCAAGCCAACTGGAGAATTCAAGCCCAAAATAGTGCCTAAACGTCATGGAAGTGCTCAGAAGGTCTGGAAGACGAGGATCACTTGTGTTTTGAGTCAATTTTGACACTTCCTATTTTTTAGGGATTTTTGTTTTTTTGCTTTTTTCAGTTTTGGCATTTTTGGACCAATCTGAGACACCTATTTTTTAAGGATTTTGCTTTTTCTATTTTTAGAAAGTCAACCCTGGTCATGGAGTCAACATTTCCATTTTTAGAATCAAAATTCTGGCCACCAGAGGTAAAATAAAGCAAAAATCAAGTGAAATTCAAGAGAAAATAAAAAAAATCATGAAAAATCAAGGCATATGGCGAGGGTTTGATGATCCAGAAAGAGACAAGCATGAAATTCATGGTGCCCAAGGGTAGAAATTCAACATGGCATAAGTTTGAAGAAATTTGAGGGAGAAATAAAAATGGCAAAGGCACAAAAAAGTCCACCTAGAGCATGGAAAGAAACTCATTAAGTCCGCCCCATGCCTTGACCAGACTAGAGCAAAGTCTGCCATGCCTTGGAATAAAGTCTTCTAAGTCTACCTTGGGTATGGAAAGATCATCTTGAAGTCCGCTTGGGAGGAGCAACCTATGGCAAAGACATTAAGAAGTCTGCCTAACACATGAAAAGAAATCTCCAAAGTTCGCCCAAGCCAAGGAAGGAATGGCATGAAATTTATGAAGTCCGCCCACCTTGAAAAGAACTTGGCATGAAGTCACCAAAGTCTGCCCTAGGCCAAAAAGAAAGGGAAATTTGCCTAAGTGTTGATGAAGTTCACCTAGGAGAGATGGTTAAATGGCATTAAGACTCAAAGTCCGCCCCCCCCAAAGCATGATAAAAGTTTGTAAGGCATGGAGAGAAACGTGAATGGAAAAGAAAGTCTAAAGTCCGCCCTTGGAATGATGGAAATTGTCTAAGGCACTGTGAAGTCTGCCCTACGCTAGGAGAAAAAAAAAAAAAATCTAAGTGTTGGTAAAGTTCACCCACCAAGAGAAAATTGGCAAAGAGGTCTGGAAGTCCGCCCTGGCTAATAGAGAAAAATAAATAACGTGAATAAATAATTTCTTGGCCATGGGTAAATTAAGTAGCCAAAATTAAACGGGTTGGAAAAGATTAAAAGTTGAAAGTCTAATACTTTGGATATTTTATTCCAACACTTAGGAAAATTTATTTTAAAAAGTTCAATGCCTAGAGGAAAATGGAAAATTACATGATGAATATCAAATTTGCCTTAGACAAAATCAAAATTCGCCATGATTTGAAGGTTGGAAAAATCGAATTTAATACATTGGATATTTAATATTTTCCAACGTTTAAAAAAATAGATATCAACACTTAGATAAAATTCGAACTTCAAAGAAATATCTAAAGATTTTGGTTGAGGGTGGCGCTTGGATAAGCTTGCCATGAAGTTTTTTGAAAAAAAATAGAAACTTGCCTTGATGAAGAGAAGAAAACAAGTCGAAAATCAAGAGAAAAGATGAAATTGCTAAAACAAAATCGAACTCTTCAACCTTATAATGAGTTTCAGCAACTCATTCTTCACAAGCTCGATTGAGGAGAAGTTAAGCTCTCTCAAAATTGCAAGAGATAAAGCTTTGAAGAGAGAATATTGAAGGCAAAGAAGATTTTTCTCGGCAGAGGAGTAAATTCTTAAGCTGGAGGACGTGATTTTTGAAGAAGTAAATTGGAATTCTTGGTTGAAAGGCGTACTTCTCAGCAAATAGGCGCATTCTTTCTTGAGTTTTTGATTAAATTCTCAGAGCTTGAATTTGATTTGCAGCCAAAGGATATTCCAAAGGTTAATGACCACCCAGGGAGAACCATCAAGAAAGGCGCAGATGAAGTTTGCCAGCAAGGGGTTGCAGTGAGAGTCTAAAATTAACTCTAAGTGGAAAAATATTATAGATCCGATCTCGGGCATGTGGACTTCACATAATTCAAGAAGAGGATGTACAGACACGATGGATTGCCGACACCAATTGCTCGCCGGATGGTGAGGAATGGCATCTTCCAAGCAGCTGGATTTCCACCAGCAGTAGAATGTGTTGAATTGATGGTGGAGTGCGCCATTCATTATGATGCGCAAGAGAGGTAGATTATTGCACCTGATGGGAGGATATTAGCTCATCTCAGAGAAGTGGCAATCTAGGAAGCATTTGGCATCCCGACACACCATCAGATTTTATATAAAACTAAGGAGGACGCTAGAAAGTTATATGAGGACCAGTTCGAGCTTTGTGCCACAAATATTAACAAGTCATGGTTGGAAAAACCAAGGGCCTCTACCAAGAAAATGCCCAAGAAGCTGCGTTGTACAAACTTCAAGGAGGACTATGGGGACATTATTTTGATGTTAAACAGAATCACCAACAATCCACAAGGCGCGGCTTTTGTGGCGTGGATGTACTATTTCATCGATGAAATCACCTCGGGCGTTAGGATGTTCAACTGGTCCCGAATGATTAGTGATAATCTCCACGAGCAACTGATCAATCTAGAAAGGACAAAATCATTCCACATGAGCTCCTATATCATTTATCTGTTGGCCAGGACTTACAGATATTCAGGACTAATATGCAAAGGCAGAGTAGGCAATGGTGAGAACGAATTCAAGTCATATGACTGTTACCCGCAGCTGCAGCTCAAAGAGAAATCTCACTTCAGACTGGCACATGATGCTTTTCTCATGTACATCACCAGAATACTCCAAGGAGGAACTCACCAGAGGCTAAGTCATGAAGCCAAAAGCTTGATTAGTAAATATGGATCTTGGTTTATCTAGTTTCCAAGGTTCACATACATAAGGATATGGGGATTCATTGGAAATCCTTACCGGCTTCCAATCTATCCTACAAATAGGATGATTTTGCTAGAGGTCCTTAGACAGCTGGAGACTTACCAAAACATCCAAAGGCCAAAGCAGAAGGAAGCTATCACGTTCCCATTCTTCATTTGAAACATGTTGGAGTCCTGTCCATTGGCACAAGCAGCTGAAAGTGCCAGGCTGGAAATACAATGGTATCCGTTCACGACTTACCGGTCCAGGGCCAACTTTGACCCTCATAACCACATTCGGACCGTGGATGGAAAAATATATAAACATAAAGTAGACTTGGAGGATTTCTGGGCGAATGCTGCAGACGAGTATGAAGTTAGGAAAAGGTTATGGTCTAGATTGCCGGTGAATTTGATGAGAGCGACCAAACTTTGCCGAGTGCCTGATCAGATGGAAAATGATGGAGAATATGTCCAACCGTACTTCAATGAGAGCTGGCCTCTTCCTACAGTGAAGTGGTTAGAGCCCGAGCTTTCAGACTTGACCACATTAATGAGGCTGGTGATCAAGTATTCTCAGTGGTGGGTTGACCAGTAGACCCAGGAGTTGAGACGAAAAAGAATGACACACTTATGACTTGCTGAGTGAGATAAAATCATACTCCTCAAATGCAGGCGCATCCCATAGTGCCGAGTTGATTGAAATTACCAATTTCGAGAAGAGGAAGGAAGCAGCTATAAACGCAGAACTTGTTCAAAAGAGACAGAGGGTGGAGCCATATCATTTCGCTGCATCCAGAAATATTGATGAGATAGTGGCTATTGTAGACGAATCCTTGGATGATATGACGATTCCTTCTCCAATTCATGAGGGTAATATTGAGCCAATCCAGCTAGATGATGACAAGCTCCCATCCCCTACGGGTACAAAAATACTTGGTTTGGAGGACGAAATGGATATCCAGAATCATGAATTCCAAGAAGGTATGATTTCCACCCTTAAAGGAATTTTGGATACTCCACGTGGAGAAAATGTTCAGGAGGAGGACGACATTGAACAACCCACAATTCCTGACTGGTTGAAGGAAAGATTGAAGATACAGGTGCCAGTTGAGACTCAGGAGGAAGATGACACTGCAAATTTCTTGGCTAGGTTAGAACAAGTTGCTGTAAAGAAGCCCGCCAAGAAATTCTCCACGATCTAGAGGGACAAAGCCGACAGCTGTTCCATACAGATTGCAGTGCCAATAGTTGATAAAACACAGGATTAAATTGCTCCCCATGAGTATGCCATTACCACTATAGACCTGGGCCCAACAACAAAAGGCCAAGAAGTTGAAGAGTTGGATAACTCAGTCTCTACTATCAAGGCGAGACTGGAGAAGGAAGTGGCGAAGAAGAAGGAATACAAGAAGGAGGTCGAGTGCCTAAAGGAGTATATTCAACACCTGACCAAACCGCTCAACCAGGATGATGCAGTAGCTCCTCCTCTTCTAAACTCCTCACAGGAAACAACCAAGGACGTTGAAGAAGATATGGTCACGGCTAGAGAAGCTAAGGAATGGATGGCAAGTAAAAGCACAAAAGCGAATGCCTTTATGGAGAGATTGACATTAGCCTATGGACAGACTTCCTCGTTCCTTTCCAGACTCGCTGTCATGACAGAAGTTTGGGACAACCTCCAGGACATTTAGGAGAGGATCATTCCATGCCTCAGAGTACTGAAGGGAGTTCCAAAACAGGAGTTGATCAAGGGAAAGATAATTGTAGCAGGCGCCGCTTATGACTTCCACAATTGGTATTGGGCATTGACAGTACGGAGCGAGGTTTTGGAAAGAGCAAAAGTTGATGGACTCAGAGTTGAGGAACAGATTAGAGAAATTCAGAGAAAGATTTACCTCATAGCTGCGGATGTATTTGAGAAAGAGATTGTCCGAGAGAATGACATGCAACTAGAAAGGCTAAAGCACAAGGTTTAGGAGATCTTCTTCTCCACCTCAGGATCAATTCTGAGACAGAACTTCACAAGAGTGGCGAACCTTTTATCCATCCGGGATGACTTCATGAAACAAGAATTGGAATGGGAGAGTGCCTTTGCCGGATATGCTGAGGACTTGGACGAGCTAGAATTCAGAATAAACATGCTGCCACAAGTCACGATGGAAGAAGTCATCACGATTGTGTCCAGGTTCATCAAACACATTGTTGCTCGAGAGGATAAGGACGCACTCCCTTGAAAGTAGCTCCAGACGCCACTTCACTCATTGTTTACTCATTGATTACTGATGTTATTTTGGGAAACCCTCATTAGGGTTGATGTGTATTGATCTTGGCCATTAATTTTGTTTTAATCTTGGCCTTTCATTTGCTCTTAGAAACTCTATATAAACTCTTGATCTCTCATTTTCATTTTGTGAAGAAAGTGTATGAGATTGTTGCGTATTGCTACTTCCGATAATAAAAGCTCTTATGCATGATTTGCTTTGAATCCCTTTTATTGTCAAGTGGTTTGCAAGGTTGCATAGCTTCTTCAACATTAGATTAGAATTAAGATAGAATTTGATTTGAATGTTTGTTAAATGAATGAAAGATTTGATAGTATTGATTTATGGTGAAACTTAGCTCATACTTTCTTTGAATAGATGATTTTTAATCAATGCGTAAAGTTAGCCTAAGCTCATGATTGTGGATGCTTAACTTCAGTTTGGATCAGTATTGTTCGAGACATGAAAACTATAATCACACCCTTTGAAGATTGCACCCACTTTGTGTAGTTGTCCCAGGGAGGCGAAGCAAAGCGTGGTTACCAGTTTCACCTAATCTTTATCGTCTCTTGAATTCTTAGGAATAAATTAGGACTTCTAAACCCTTATCCTTTTTGCACTTTTTTTGAAATCTCAAAAGAAGAAGCATTTAATGTTAAATCCGTCTAAGTCCTAAACTTGTGAAGAATTCTTTAACGTAAGTCCCTTTGTGTATTACCAACATATCACAACGCCCATTGAGCTTATCCACACATCAAGACCTGACAAAAGAAACCTTGGAGTCGCCATATGATCTTCTCGCAATCTTAGCATATGCGGTGATTTTGTTCAAGAGAGGATAGAGTGTCTTTGGATATTTTATTCTGTGTGTTCGGTGGATGATAAAACGTACACCAACAGTTCCCAAATACATTACTGAAAAATTGGATAAAATCTTTCTAATATCTGTAACTACTATCAAACAGAAGCTACAGTCAATAAGACTACTCTATCAGATCACTGGTCAATTATGCTATCCATTGCCATTCCATCAGTTCAGAAGAGGCCATACATATTTAAATTTGATCATGTGGTTGGCACACCCTGGTACCAGATGTAAAATAAGTTATAACCTAATGGGCAAGGGCTAATCAAACTTATTGTCTGATGCAAATGACGTGTCATACTCATTACTAAAACTGCTAGACCCATTTAGCTCCCACAACTGGACGCCGACCAACCCTGTATGTGCAACCTGATTCTCATCAATACCTGTCGGCTCCTCTGGGTGTACACCCCATCATGCAGGGTTGGGGGCCTTGGTGGGACTCCTTTTGGACTAGTTTTATGGTTTCTGCTTTTAAAAAGAAAAAATAAGCCCTTTTTAAAAGGGTGTGGGGATGCCCTGTTGTCTACAGGATGGTTGAGTGATGTCCACACTTCCATTGGCTGTCCTGGGGATGGCAGGGCATCCCTGAACATACAACCTACAGCAAGCCTCCCCTGCACTGCATGGCTATCCTGGGGATGGCAGGATGTTCCCAACCTACAGGGAAATGTCCCTGGCCTGCATGGCTGTCCTGGGATGGTGGGCATGTTTCATCCTTGTCTAGTTGTTTCTAGGATGTCACTACACTAGTCTTACCTCAGAGATGCGTTCTTGGGGAATACTAGTTATAAGTCAAACTGGACCATTGAACGGCCTAACATTTGCTGCTGTCATACAGCAACTCAGATCGAAACATCCAAATGCCACCCACCCCAGCTGCACCAGACATCCTGAGATTTGACTCTGACATGCAAGCAGCCTTAATCCTCCCGGTGTGCTTCGCTAACACACAATGCATGCTGGGTTGGAAAATGCTAAAAGTTAGTTAATTTTTAAAATTATTGTCTTGAGTGCTAAACAATCCATTCCATTGTTGGGAAAAATGCTGTAACATGCTAAACAACAAAAATGAATGTTAAGCACACTGAAAATAAATTATGTTTTTGTATTCTTTTTGCCACTTGTTGACTTTTAACTTTTAAGTGAACTGCCCAAACTTCCCATGGTGCCAACTGACATGACATTGAATAAATTGGTAGGATAAGCTCTTCCTATTGGGATTGCTTGAAGCCCTTTTTTAAATAAAATTGAAGTTTTGTCTGACAATGTATTGAGATTTTCTCTGTGAGAGTATGTGTAGAACATGATTAGCATTTAAGTCTGAATGTTTCAAATCTCAGCAATGATAACTAGTTATACATTTTTCTTCACTTATGGAACTCTTTGCTGATAAATATCTGCCTATTGAAGTCCATTCAAGTAGATGTATTGGCTGGAACTAGAACATGTGAAACTAAGGGAAATAATGAGGAGAGATAAAAAATATGAAAACCACTATTTCTTTTATGAAGTAAGATTTTGCATTTTGTAATTCAATTATGGATGCTAAAACCAAGATTCTTTAGAGCACCCACAGTGCTTCCGGTGATACTAGGTACGTCACTGCTCACATGAATGCAAAATTGTCATTTTGAATTTGAATGTATTTAAATTCTGATTGAGTGCTAGTAACCTAGGTCTGTAATTTAGATCACAATTTTCAATTTTTTTTCTGTGAATTTTTCTTATCTAAAAATTAATAAGATAGAGATACCTTCTTAAAAAATCTGTGTAAAGTATTTTTTTGATCAATGTTTTGGATCATATTCATGATCCATGATATTTATCTCATAATTACGATGGATCATGGAGTAAGATTTCAAACATTGATCAAACCACATTTTACACAGTTTTATCCAGAAACTCTCTCTATCTTATAGTATGGACTGAATTTATCTCATTCTTATCTAAAAAGTAATATGTTAGAGATACCTTCTTAAAAAACCCGTGTAAAATATTTTTTTGATCAATGTTTTGGATCACATTCATGATCCATGATATTTATCTCATAATTACGATGGATCATGGAGTAAGTTTTCAAACATTGATCAAACCACATTTTACATAGTTTTATCCAGAAGCTTTCTCTATCTTATAATATGAACTGAATTTAAAATTTCTATTACAAATTTATTGTTACTACTGACAGCACCAGCACCTAGAAAATCAATGTACAGAAGTCTAGCACTTTCACTAGTCCACTTTCACAGACAATGATAACTAGGAGTTATGTAGTAATGGAGGATTTTCAGATTCTTTGATTGTTAGACAATCAAAATGATGATCTTGTTTTCTAGAAGGAAGAAATGACGTTTCTGGACTTTTGTCTTTCAATTTTCAATAATTTGTTTTATGTTAATGCTTTTAAACTTCATTCTTTGAAGTCATTGTGTTTTGCCAATTCTTGACCTAGGATCTCTTGGACTTTAGAAATTTCATGAACATTTTCTGGTAGATGAGAAGCAATGATTGAGAATGAGAGTGGGTAAAAAATAATGAAATCAATAAAAGCAAGATGATATGCCTAAATTTCTTGACTAGTAGCCTCATGAAATGGCTGGATATATGCCAAAGCTGGAAAGTTGCTATGAGTATTGTGTCCTAATTAAATTTGTGTAATTTGTTTCAATTTTAATAATCATTTTCCTTCTTTTGGACATGTGTATCAGTTCACTTGTTAATAACACATGAAGTTCATAGCATATAAATTGCACTACTTATTGTGCAGTGTGGCACAAAATCATGTCCGATCTGGTGAAGGGCAATCTCAAGGAGAAGAGTCAGGGAAGGAAATCCAAGGCAATGCTCCGTCTGATACAGATTTAATTGTTGACACAGAAAATATTTCTACAAGTCCACAGTGCCATGGTACTCTTAGAGTTAGTACTCTAAATAAAAAGCGAAGAGGAAGGCATTATGACAGAGAGACAAGAGCTGCAGAGCTTCAGGTTGTTTTATTCTGGAACTTATTTCAAGAAGCCTGAAGTTCTACCTAGTACAGGATTTGTTTTTATCTTGAACTTTCCAAAATCAATCAATGTACTCAATTATTGGTTAAGCATGTGAAGTCTTAACTAGTTTTTCTTTTTATCTCATGTTTTGGATTGGATGTATAATCTTACACAATCCGGTCAATCTTTCTATAACATAAATTTTCAGTGTTGTTTCTGCTAAGCCTAAAATTGTCTTTATCATTGATTTGTTAATCAGAGTGATGAGATACAGAAGGCAGAATCACTTGCAAAAATAAAATGTCAACAAGAGGAAGACAAAGCAAATGCCAAACTCCATTCGCTGATGTATACATTCTGTTGTGACTTAAGTTGTTTTAGGTTCAGTATGCTTCTTGTTATTGTGTTTACAGTTTCAAGGTTTGTTTTTATGATTTTCTAGTGCCCTGTAGGATGCACAATGTAATTTGGTCATTAATTGATTGTTTACATTTCATGGCAGATCAAAATGTAGAGAAAGCACATCTACAAAGTTTGATAATATGGAAAGGTTGAAATCCTTGAAATTTATCACTTCTAAATTGAAGGTTTGTGATTTTGTTTATTCACAGGTTTTTCTTGTGGAAAGTCAACCCATCACTTGGTTTGGGAATTTTCAAGCTTCACTAATTATTAGTTTTTAATATTTTGTCATTTTTATGTTAATTTTGGATTGATAAAAATTTCTTATGTGAATTAGCTTTGTTATGGACCAATCGCTTATTATGTTAAATCCATAAAGGATTCATATGAGAAATGCTATATAAAAGAGTGAATGATGATATCAACACCAATGTTAAATGGATATTATTACATCAAAAAGGTACTCGTAGGACTTGTGACTATCCAACCAACCTTTGATATACAACCATATATATATATATATATAAGCATTATGCTTAGTAGGAACTAGGTTCTCTATATGCTTCCTTTCTTGAGAAGCTTTGACCTTGGATTGTCACTAAAATTTTCAAACATTTGTTAGTTTAAGTCCTTTCTCGAGAGGAATTTCTTTGAAATCGATTCCATGTACATCTTTGATAAATTGGAATATAAGTTTGTTTAATAAGAGAATCAAATATTTTTCATCTACAAGGATGGTGCAGTTGTCGATAAATTGATTATTGGCAATGTCAAATTTCATAATTAGATGACAATACAGTTCAATCATAGTTTTATTTTTTCACTCTTGTAAATTGATTTTTTTGAGCTTTTTATTAATTGTTGGACTTGGCAGAATATTAATATTTAATTTCTCTTCAGCTTGATTTTCATTTTTAATGAAAGTTTAACATTCACCTAGATTTACCTTATATGGCGAGACTCAAATAATATATTGGTAGAGGTTTTAATTTTTACATTTTTGCAAGCTTTGCTTTGCAGACTTAAATTATCTACTTTATTTAAAAGCTCTTGGTTGTGATTGTGTAAATGTATATGCCCCATATCTTTTTCCAATAATATTTTTGCAGAACTTTGAGAAGCCTGTTTATTTATTTCAAACTTTTCTATTAATTTCTCAACCTATGATTTAAAATAAATAAATAAAAAATTTGAATTTAATTTGTTCAAGTTCTTATTCTGAACATGCTTGTTTAGAACATCATTTAGGAAAGATTTCTCATGTTTATCCCAAATTTAATGTTCTAAATTACGAAAGATTACCCAAAACTATTCTTTAGTTTACAGATAATCCTAGTCCATTTGGGGAATAATTCTTTGGTTTTTGGTTACAAATTTGTTTTCCTCAAAATAGTGTAGGATTTATTAATTATTTACATTTGAGTGCCTTTGTGTCTTGTGTCGTTTTGTATATCATGGCCTTTTGTATCTTTAGTTGAACCTTTTCGCACATCAAGTCAAATGTTTTCTAACTTGGGTTGCATCTTTTGTGTCTCAAGTTATACTCATTCATATCTTGTGTCACATCCTTTCAAATCTTGGTTCATACTTTGGTATCTTGGGTTATCATTTAATTTCATTGGTTGTACGCTTTCTTGTCTTAATAGCTCGTTTTTGTAGCCATAAAAAATTAACCATTGACAACTAAAAAAATGACAATAAATACAGCAAGTAGGCAAAACACACCCCAAAATTGGTCCCAAATCATGGCAACATGTTGTAAGATAGTTTTCCTTGATTACCACTTATCGTAGACCACAGCTCTATTATTTGAAATCTAGAAAGAACTCAATATAAAATATATTATAGAAAAGGCAAAGGATGCCACGTGCATCTATGATATGTACAACATCCAAAGGATATAATCTATAGTCATGATACTCACTGAAATTGTTGTTCATTCAAAATTAGCCAAATATATAAAGAACTTCCGAAAGAACCAATTGGGGTACAAAGATACAAGTGAAACACTATAGTTCATATTAAGGAAACTAGGTAGACTTGGTGAAACTCATGAGTCAAAACCTGCAATGCACTGCTTTGACCAACCTCAAGTGCCGAGTCTCAGCTAAGCCCACCATAGTGACCAAACAACTCATTAAGTTTCAGTGTAAAATCCTAGCAGATTTTCACCCAAAAACTTCCCTCTTCCTTTGAGAATTTGGTCAAACTGTTTGCATGTAGATGAGATTGTTAAGTTGTAAGGTGTTTGGTTTGTTACTTTCATATTTACAAATTTGAAATGCTTTAAGCCTTTAACAACTCAGAGATATGTAAACAATGCAGACTGGACATGAAACCAATACTTGGCATTCATTTTTTAATACAAAAATAGCTTACTGTACAATTAAACTTGCTGTGGTGACAACAGAGTACAGAGAGGAAATATACAATTTGTGACCTCTTCTAGCAATTCATCTAGTCTGGTAGTTTTCTGCAACTTCTATACCTCTCCAATATTTCCAGCATCTAAGCCAATAGCAAGGTAGTAATGGTTCCTGTATTTCACTTGCACAGCTTGACGCCTAGCAAGAATCCATTAGTCTTATCGTTTGGAATAAGCTTTCCTCCAACTATTAATTAATGAACAGACAATGAAATTACAATACCATGCCACACATCCACCTGGGCTGTAATATGCCAGCGATAGGAGAATATAAGTTCCCACATCCTGCTTACCAATTGCTTAGTTTAATGTTAATCGGCCAGTCTTATTTCCATATGCCACCTCCCAAAATTGACTTGCGCTAACTGTATAAAGGTTCACACCCCTAATTTGTTCTTTATTTCCCCGACACCTTAAGTTCCAATAAACATGCAAGTGTGACGAGCCGCAAATGGGAAGAAGGGTGATGCCTAAGGAAGTCGCTTCCCTTAAGCTTGCCGACACCTTAAATTCACAATAAAATTGAGTCCAAGCAATATTCGATGTGGCTAGGGAGGCGGATAAACTTAAAAATGATTCCATCGACCCCTCTCTATATTGTACGACAGTATTAAATCGATTCTTTCATAGACTGTATGGCACTGAAAGGTACGGCTGATATAGAGCAACATTAAGAATATTTAATGATTTCTAGTTTGAATACCTTAAAATCTCCAAACTCTTAAAATCTCCAAACTCTGAAATTTGTCTCTACCAACACTTCACAAATTTCAATAACCCAAACTTGATTGAAACAACAAATCAAAAATAAATCCTCACTTTTAATCGGAGAAATAATAAATTTTCATTTGCCTCCAAACCTTCGGAAATTTATTTAATCATCAATCATTCAACACCCATGCAACTTCCGTGTGAAATTGCTCTAGTGGAATCCGAGGGTTTTTGTCCCCAAATCCCAAATCTTCAGCACTCTGTCGATCCTTGACTGAAATCGCGCTGCCTTCTAGGTTTTCATTCATTAGGAAAACAATTGGGGTTTTCGTCTCTTTGATGAGAAATCTGGCCACAAGCACAAATCTCTAAAAAAGAAATATACAATATCCAAAATGTATGAAATGAACCACTTCAGCCCTTTTATAACTCTTCAAAAACTTTTCTCAATTTAATATTTTAAATCACCTTTTAAAAATAATAATCCTTATTGCGCCGAAAAGTGATTTTATTTAATTAATTAACATTTTCGGCACTTTAGTCACTTTTATACTCACCTTATAAATAATTAATTTAAGTCATCTTTTAATTTATGCTTATTTTTGAAAACTTACAATTAATTATTTAATTATTAAATATTCCCTACACAGCTAGTTGAAGGTGCGAAAAGTACAAAAATAGTCCAAAAGTGAAATTTTAAGGTGTCAAAATACTTAGGAGCTCATTGAAAACATCAAACATCCCCTCTAGCACAACTAGCGGTCATTGAGAAAGCTGAAGCTAACTATAATTCTCAAGTGACTGAAAATGGGACATTACATTCAGGCGTGAACATGCTCTTTTTAGGCACACATTTGACTGTGGCAAGAAGAAAAGAAAACCAGACATGTTTACAATCAAACAATTCATATTTTTTGTGTTCATTTGGTCTTCTAGAGTTGCAAATTGATCTAAGAGGAGTGATTGCAAGTATTTTTGAAGATTAAATCGAGTTTGGAGTGCATTTGACAAAGGTTTGTTTTTTTTTGTTTTCTATTTTAATTTTTTGCCCATTTTTATTGAATTTCAAATGTCAAATGCTGAAAACTTAGGTGTTATGTTGCACATTTTATTTTTTCTTTTTCTCATTTCCCAACCCTCCTTGCTAGTGTTGATTTCTCTTTTATTTTTAAATGTTTTCCCTTACATTTTTAAAAAATATTTCACTTGTTCAAAACCCTACTGATTTTTTTTCTCTGTGCAAAATTAGCAATGTCAAGTTCAATGCAAGGTAGTGGCAAGAAAGACCTTGCATGGAAACATGGCATAGTGGGTGAGACTAAGGGCATAGTGACTTGTAATTTTTGCAGGTTTTCTATGAGGGAAGGAATCAATAGGTTATAATACCATCTTGGTTGGATAGCTGGACATAATGTGAAGCCACAACCTAATATGCTTAGTGAAGTGAGGAGAGAAATGAATGACATACTTACTAGTTATGATATGAAGAAAATAGAAAGGAAGAGGATAAGGGAGCATTGGCAATGGTGAGGAGTTCCAACCTTGAATCACAATAGATTTTTTATTGGTCCACACATTCAACATCTGCTTTCCTCCATTGATGAGATTCATGAGAGATCTAGCTATTTTTCTTCACCAAATTTTGTTATTCCTTGCAATGTACTAGGGGCACAACCTTCACTTGAAGGTATTGCTTGGAACAACGAGAAACACTATGAGACTAGGATAGCATCAACTAGATTTTGGTATGTCAATAACATACCCTTCAATGTGGCAAACAACCCCTATTGAGAAGGGTTGGTAAATGCATTGATAGTTGCCAATAAGGGGCTTAAGACCTCAATGACTAAGGATTTGCATGACCCGTTTCTATAGAAATTTATCAAAAGGAAAGTATGGTAGAGAAAGGGCTGCAACATTTTATCAAATGAATGGACAAATGGTAGGAACATGCTTCTCCTTGATGTTTTAGTCGTAGTTTGAGCAGATTTGACACGCCAAAAATTTGATTTGAACTAGGGACTTGGCATAGACTCGACAAAAAATGTGGCAAAAAAAATATTACACACAAAAAAAGAAATCAATGCATTTAGAGAACACAAAAGTCTATTCTAATCATCAATTCCTCATAATTCAAACATTACATATGTCATCTAACCCTTAAATGCTTAAACTTTGAAATTTCAAAGTTTCAATGTCAAAAAGTACATTGTATTTCAACAAAATTATAAATAATACTATTTACATATGCTAAAAACAAGAGAAATACAATCTACATCCTTCACTTCTCCCTACTAGTGTGACTTCAATTTTTGGGTCTTGAACTAGAAGACAATTTGATATCTCAACATGAGGGTTGATTGTTTCCTCAAGTATGCCTTTATTTTCCTCCAATGCATCCACTTTTGTTTCTTCTGTTGCCACTCTCTTCAATTCAACAATTCATTAGTAAACATGATATCATTATGTTCTTCAATGGTCAAATTAGCAAAAGGATTGATGTCATTCAAGTTGATGGCATCATATGAAGGACCCTCCACCTTTCCGGTTTAAAGGCGAAGGTTGTATTAGACGAAGATGAGGTCATTGAGGTGCTCATGGGTCAACTTCTTGTTCTTGTTGTTTTTTTTTTCGTGTAAATGCTTTCAAATAGGCTTTAGTTGCATTCACACCCTCAAGCACTATAGAGTTAGGACAAAACATAGATAGTGAGCCTTTGAAGATTTGTTGTGCTAGCGTCATAATTCTCCCACTTCAAATGTACAAATACAACATTTAAAAAATTATAAGAATTAAGTGAAAAATTTAGAACCTCAAAGCTTTCAAATTTTCTAGTATTAATCTAAAAATTGGAGGATTATATTTTTTTTACCTGGTGTTTTTTCCCTCCTTTAAATGGCGTGAGTTGAAAAAAAGAGCCTCCCCCTTGCACCCTTGTAGACCTCCAATTCATCAAGAATTATGTCTCTAATCTCTCATTTGGTAGCATCTTACCAATGCATGAAACAATGCTTGCCTTAACCGCATTATCTCTAAATGTACTAGAGAAGTGGAACTTTGGGTTTAGGTAGTAGGCTAAGGCATTTATCAGCTAGCATAACTGTTTTATCTATTCGTGTTCATTGATATGTCAAATGATCACATATTTTCTTTTTTTTCCATCATACCAAAGTAAAATGACCGCTTTGGCTCTATCCATGGCCTCATAGAGGTAATCCATTGGCAGGCCATCTTTGTCCACCAAGTGTAGAAGCTTGAAAGGTAATTGGAGGTAAGCATAATTATACCATCTATGGAAAGATGCCATGAAAGCAAAATATCAAGCATTGATGAGGAACAACACTTGGGCACTTGTTGATCTTCCATTGGGGAAGAAGGCTATTGGATGCAAATGGGTCTTTAGAATCAAATACAAAATAGATAGTAGCATTGACAAGTACACAACCTGACATGTGATTAAGGACAATGCATAAAAAAAGGCATCAATTATGAATAAACCTTTGCCCCCATTGCAAAGATTAAGCCTATTAGGATGGTTTTAGCAGTGGCAACATGATTTGGTTGGTAGGTTCATCAGATGGATAGTAAAAGTGCCATCTTCAATGGAGATTTCAAAAAAGAAGTCTATATGACTCAATCTGAGGGGTATATTGCACCTAGACAACAACAAAAAGTGTGCAGACTTATGAAATCCTTCTATGGCTTGAAATAAGCTCCTAGTGTTGGGAATATCAAGATTGATGAACTTCTTAAAAATCATAGATTCACAAGGAATTGCTATGATCCCAATCTCTATCTCAAAGAGCAAGGGGTGGGGGGAGAGGGAAGATTGTGATTTTAATAGTATATGTTGACAATCTAGATATCATTGGGAGTTCTTAACAGATGATTGAATCAATGATGAATGATCTCAAACAATTGTTTGACATGATAGATCTTAGGCTCCTACAGTCTTGGACTAGAGGTTTGGTAAAAATAGAAAAAGAATTTTGTATCTTAGATGAAATATGGCAAGACATTGCTTGAGAAATTTAGGATGGAAGATTGCAAACCCATGTCAACACCAATGGAGGTAGGATTGCAACTTTGTAGACATGATCCATCATCTTAGGTGAATACAACTCTTTATTGCTCACTAATTAGAAGTTTCATTTACTAGACTAGGCCATAGATCAATTATGTTGTTAGTTATCTTTCAAGGTTTATGTAGGAACCTAAGGTTTCACATTGGAAAGTATGAAAGCAAGTTTTGAGGTACATCTATGGTATAGTGGAGTGTGACCTGAAATATATATAGAATGTACATTTTTCATTGAAAGGATACACAAATGTGGACTATGCAGGATTTTTGGATGATGAGAAGTCTACTTCAAGCTTTGTTTTCTTTTTGGGGTTTGGTTTAACATTGCGGGGGAGTAAAAAGAAAACAATTGTTGTTTGCTCTTCCACATAACCATAATATCATGCCGCAAATGGAGATGTCTATGAAGCAATATGTTTATGTCACATCTTGATAGGAATGGGTGTGCTTCAGAAACAACCTGCAGTTTTGTTTTGTGACAATCAAGGAGTGTTGAAGCTTTTTTGTAATCTAGTTTTTTCACAAGTGCTCTAAACTCATTGAGATTTTGTCCCAGTACATTGATGAGCATATGGAACAACAAAATATTTAGCTTTAGTTTTGTTCAATTCAAGAGCAACATGTTAGACATCTTTACCAAATCACTTGCAGCTGTGAAGTTTGAAGCTTTTTGAAATTTTTTGACTTGTACTCTTGAGAAAATGATGGAATAAGGGAGGGATTGTTGGAATAATATAATAATACTTAAATAAACTATTACATCATTGTATAAATGTTAATAATAACATATTGTTATTATAAACATAGATTGTTGGTTGGGTATGTTTCGCATGATCAATTAATGTGATAACCGACTTCTTTTTGTATATATTGAATTTTTTCTTCAACAATGAACTTCTTATTGCTTTCCCATATTTATAAATTATTAGCACTATAAATGGACAACTTCCAAATTCTTATCTTTGCTAGAGATAGTGTAAATCCTTGAGCTTGACACATGTTAGACATAATATCACATCAAATCTCATAATGGAGTTCCAACCATGTTTTTTGCTGGTTATCTAAACATATGGCTTGTAGAATTGAACTCAACGACTCTTTGATTTTATCTATCAAATTTATTTGACTTTGCTATGCTTTATGGCTTATGTATAACTGATTCTAATGTTTTTTTATGTCTTCTTGCAGACAAAGACAATAAGCCAGATTGAGCACGAGCCAGTACAATGCCCGGAAGTTGTTTTGTGTATTGAGTTTTATCACAATATAAGGAAGGAACATAAGGTATGATAAGCTCAATGCTTCTAATTAGTGAATTTAATATTCAATTTTCATAGTAGTGGCAAATATCTTGAGATATGATGAGCACAGTGCTTTGAGGTATACATTTTTTTTTTTGAATATGTATATGTGTGTGTTTAGCTTGGGTACCTTGAAAACCTTGTTAGAGTAAAAGGTATTTCCTAATTAATTATTTATTTAGGTCCCTTTTTCTCTAATTACTTAAGCTTACTTAGGTCATGTTCTTTTTATGTCTCATGTCATAGGATGAGGACACATGTCATGATCTTGTTTTATCCTCACTTAAGGTTTCTAGGTTAATTATCCTTTTATAAGGATTCTCTATTGTACAGGGAAACTCAGGGACGCGTCCTCCCCACCCCCCCGTTGAAATGCGCTGTCCTTGTCCCCAAAACGTCCCAGGTACAGGGGACGGTTGGGGGATGGTCCCCTGGCATCCCCTTTTGGGCCAAAAAATTGGAAATTGTCCTTGAAATAAGGAAACGATGTTGACCAAATGGGGGACGGTTGACCATCCTAAGAACGGCCAGGGGACGGCTGAGCCGTCCCTCGACTGTCTCGGGGACAGTCGGCTGTCCCTTGTGTTATGTAGTGTTTCAAGTTAAAAAATACATAATTTTAGAAAAGCAACACCCCTCCCTATGTGGCTATTGTGGGCCCCATTGGTCTTTGCTATCTTATAAGGAAAAAAGAGGCCTTTTTTGATTCATTTATGCATTTGTTTGTTGTGAGCAGCCAAGGGTTTGAGAGAGAGAAGTTGCAGCCATTGAAGGAGAAAGAACAACAGCTTGAAGGAGGAAAGGAGGTTGAAGTTAGTGCTGTTGGGAGTGCAAATCCACCATGCATTTCCTTTCTCTCTTTTTTTTTTTTTCATTCTTTTTTGCAAAATCTCAAAGCATACATTGTCTGATTTTTTTTATTTTTTTGCATTTTTCAGTTGAAACTTGCATTCTAAATATAAAAAACATGAGCAACAGTGGGGGTGGGAGTGATAGTGAAGATGAAGTGCAAAATAGAAGGGAAAGTGGTGAGGGTGTTGGTGGAGAGCAAACAAACCCATACCAATGCCCTTCAACAAGCATGCAATGCTATGCAAAACACCCTTTAAATAGGAAAAAAACCATTCCTTCAATATGTTACACCCGTAGGTGAAAGACAAAAAAAATTCAGGGGGGAGTAGGGTGTGGTTTTGCCATGTTTGCGAAAAAGAATTTAGGGGCAGCTACACAAGAGTAAGGTCTCATTTTGTGGGTGAGGTGGGCCATGGATTTAGAATGTGTCTTGCATTAAAAGGTGATCAAGCTTTAGAGTGCCAAAGAATTCAAATGGAGTTGGATGGGGTTCAAGGTGGGTCACCTTCTTTCCTAAGTGCACAATCATATATGCCTAATCCTGTGCCTTCCACGATTGGTAGTAGTGGAGTTGCCTCAAGAGGAAAGAGGAAGGTGAGTGGTAGTGGGAAGGCATCTTCAGTTGAATCTATGTTTAATAACCAAGCATGAGAAGCCACTGAATCTTCCATTGCCAAATTCTTTTTTGCCCATGCCATCCCATTTCATGTGGCCCGTTTATCTTACTTCAAACAAATGGTTAAAGATATAGCCACTATTGCTCCTTCATTCATACCCCCTCGAGATCATAAGCTATGCACCACCCTCCTAGACAAAGAGTACTCCAAAGTTATAATGTTGGAGATGAGGCAAACGTGGATGAGGACGGGGTGCTCTATAGTGATGGATGGGTGGACTGATGTTAGATATCGGCCGCTCATCAATGTCATAGTCACATGCCCTGCTAGTTCTTATTTTCTTAGAGCCATAGATTGTTCGGGGAGACGTAAGGATGTAGACTTCCAGTTTTCCATTTTGAGAGATGCCATAGAGGAGGTTGGGGTTGCTAATGTGGTGCAGGTGATCACCGATTCAACACGTATGTGCAAATCGGCTGGGTTGATGGTGGAGGGTACTTATAGGCACATATTTTGGACCCTATGTTGTGTTCATGCATTGAACAATGCATTGAAAGCCATAGGGAAGCTGGATTGGCTGAAGCAAACAGTGGTAGAAGCTAGAGATATTCAGATGTTCATTTGTAATCACCACACCTCACTTGCTTTCTTCAGATCATTTCAAAAAAGGAGTTTCTCAAACCTGTTGAGACAAGGTATGCCACTTCATTTTGTTTCACTTTCAATTTTTCAAATTTTGGAACTTCAAAGTTCAAACATTTCAATTTGTATTCATAATCTGATTTTGTTTTAAATTTTTATTTTTTAATGAATCATTGAATCAATGAATGTAGATATGCCACATACTTCATCTTGTTGGAGAGGATGCTTGAGGTGCACGAGCCTCTACAATTGATGATGGTCAATGCAGAGTGGACTAGATGGCCTAATGCAAGTTTTGCTCAAGGAAAGACCGTCAAACAAAAGATCCTCGATGACAATTGGTGGTCCAATGTGAGGTAAGACATATTAGATGGCTGATTTTCATATTAAATTTCTGATTTTAATATTTTAATTTTATTGTCCAATGTTCCAACTTTTGAAGTTTCTAACATGTCAACTAATTATTTTGAACTTTTTGTTTGCATTTTGCAGATATATTTGCTCCTTCATCTTGCTTATTGTAGATGTCATCCCATATGCTGATACAGACTCTCCTAGTCTTGGAGAGATATATGAGACATTTGATAGTATGCTTGTGGAGATCAAGCAAACTATTTTGGCAAAGGATCCCACTTTGGATTTATATGAGCAACACATTAGGCCCATTGTGATGCGGAGGTGGAATACAATGAACACCCCGCTTCATATGGTTGCCTTTGCTCTAAATCTCAAATGGTATGCACCAAGGGATGGTAGGGTGCCTCCATGCGATGACCCTGAGGTTTTAGATGGGTTCACATGGGCCATTGATAAGATGTATTCAGCAGAGCAGGCTTCACTACTTCAGACACAATTCCTAGACTTTGCAAATCTTAGTGGCCCAAACTTGAGTAAACCACAGGCGAGGTTGGATAGAGCTATATTAGCTCAAACACACCCTATTGGATGGTGGACCTATCATGGGAGGGATACACCGTAGTTGAAGACACTTGCTACTCACCTTCTTGCACAAGTTGCCAGTTCCTCTGCTGCAGAGAGGAGTTGGTCCACATATAGCTTTATCCACTCCCTCAAGAGGAATAGACTTACCTCTAGACGAGTGGAGAAGCTAATGGTCGTTCATAGTGCTCTTCAGCTTCAGGATTGGCAGACTCCAGAGTATCGACAAACTCTAGCTCTACGGTGGGATATTGATCATGAGGATGTGGATGAGGAGGAGACAACTGAGGGTTTGGTTGGGGTTCTGTTGGTTGAGGTTGAGGTGGACCATCATAGTGGTAGTGACTCAAAAGGTGACTCTGATTTTGATGCGGTTATGGGAGATCCTATGGATTAGGGGCAGCAGTGCTACTGCTCTTTGTTTATTGTATTTTGATTTTCATATCATACTTTAAAACTATATGGCAGCAATTTAGCCTTTGGGCATTTTTATATAAGTTCATAAATTATAACTTGGAGGTTGTTTCATGATTCATGTATGTTAATTTTGAATTTTGAATGCGTATTGAGTATTGACATAATGTTGAACACAAATGTTATATGTTAAGGTTCTATAATGTATATTATGCATGCCTTATCCATGTTATCATATGAATATTTAAATTTTCCCTATATTTTATATAGCCGTACCCTCGCCATCCCCAAATTTGGCCTCAAAATCCGGAAACTTGGGGACTCGTCCCAACGCCGTCCCTGTTCCGGAAACTTGGGATAACATTGCTATTGTATAATCATTAAGATGCACATTCATAATGATTCATGCTTTTTTGGATCAATAGCTCTTGGCCTCCATAGCTTTGCTATTCTCTCTTTTTGTTACAAGTGTTTGATTGCAGGTGATCCTTGGGAGCCGTGGAGTTGATTTTTCCCAACTTCAACAAACCTAGGATGGGTTTATGTAAAATAAAACTGGTTAAATTCATTTTTTATTCTATTTGTTTTATATAGTTACAAATTTTGATTTTGAGTCTACTCTTTATGTTTTTATCCATTTTAGGTTGATAAGACTCAAAATGTGTCTTGAAGAGTTGTGAAAAAATTGCTTGAAGATATTTTTCAAATAGAGAGTACTGCCTATCATCATAATTAAGCCTCAAAAAACATTAAGTTGCATCTTGAGGGAAACTATCCAAATTTTGGAAAACAACAAAAGAGTTCAGTTGCTTCTACTTATTTGATGGAATCCAAACTTTGGAGCTAGAATTATATGAATTTTCCAACCTTTAGTGGCCAAAAAAGAAAGATAAAAATGATTGTTAGTGTTATGTAAAGTCCATAACTATATAGCTTGTGTCTATGAGAGACATGATAATGATAGATAGTGAAGTGCTATGGACCACACTTCCTATCACTGTAACATATGGCAAACAAACAATTGAACAAATAGGATATTTATGTGCAAAAAATGATGAAATTGTATTTTATGGAACTCTCACTATGAAGGCAGGAATAACATGGTGATGATAGATGGCTAGTGAAGTGCTATGGACCACACTTCATATCATGTGACATATGGCAAATGAACAATTGAACAAATAAGATATTTGTGTGCAAATAATGATGAACTAGTATTTTATTGAAGCTTCAAGACAAAGGTAGGAGTATAAGCATAACCAAATCTACACATATCTTTATTGACAAATGTTGTTTGATTTTCATTGCTGTTATTCCCTTAGGAAACAAAATCAAAATCATTACTTTGTGAGTCCAATAGATGGTAATGATAGACGACTAGCAAAGTGCTATGGACCACTTTTCTTATCATTGTGTTTTGTGGCAAACAAACAATTGAACAAGTAGGATATTTGTGTGCAATGAGCTTATTTTCCCATACAAATATTGATGAACTAGTATTATATTGAACCGTCAAGGCAAAGGTAGGAGTATGATCATAACCAAACCTATCACAAACCTTTATTGACAAGTTTTGTTCAATGATCATCATTGTTATCCCCTTAGGAATCAAGATCATTGATTTTTGAAGCTAACCACATTTGTCATATTCTTTCTGTCATTGCAGTTTCAATTACTTGGTATGCTAGATACTCCCAGGAGTTCAAAGGAGATCACTGTACCTCATTGTATTTTCGCTAAATATCAAGTGATAGAACCAATTCAGAACACAAGTAAATTGCTTTCACAACTGCAAGCACCAGGCAGCATTTAGAACTGCTTGGATCACAGTCAATAAAGAGGACACCAATGTTCATATATAGTCCTTCCAATAGGTCACTTCAGACAACAACAATTGGGTTGATGCCATCGGACTCATCCCCTTAGAATCTTGCAGACAGATCAGAACCAAGAAATGAATTATATATTAGTTCTTTTCTGACACCTCTAGGACGGTTATTCAAATAAAAAAAATGTCATCTATGCGGTCCTTTCAAAAGGCCGCTTCATGCAGATATGTTAATCTATTGGAATTCAACTTGTAATTACAAAGATGAACAAAAGAAGCTTTAGAATCCTTTTTAAATCCATAAAAGGGGACATAAAATACTGCAAGTGCAAGTTTGATGCAGGAGCATCCAGGGGTGTCAAGCAATCTTGCATCCCAAAAAAATTATTTAATTTAATTCTTGTTTTGTTTGATTTTTGGCTTGTTGTAGGCAAGTTTTCCAACACCTGGTTCAACTCTCTCAAAGCAATAATTTAAAATTTTATTTGGCTAGGCATTATTATGCTTTGGATGTCAATCCCATGGGTCTAAATTTAATTGCTGATTATTTAAGTGCATATTTAATATGCAAATAAAAACAAGATGTAAAAATATGAAATCCAATGCCCAAGTATGGAATTGGATATTTTATGGCTGATTTGGACTCCATGCTGAGAATTTCAACACCCCTATTTTGGTAATGCATTATTCCAGGCACCTAGTGATTGCAAGAGAATGAAGTGTTACAAAATTTAATTCTTGCAGGGGATTACATTTTTCAGGAGTTCCAGATTTCAAAAAGGGGGTTACCAGATATTTCAGGGGATTCAATGTCCAGATAGAGAGGGAAAGGAGTAAGAGGAAGATTCAAGAAGAAAAAATAAATCAACACCTAATGGAGGAGAGTTACAAGTTGTAGGCAAGTTTTCCAACACCTGGTTCAACTCTCTCAAAGCAATAATTTAAAATTTTATTTGGCTAGGCATTATTATGCTTTGGTGTCAATCCCATGGGATAAATTTAATTGCTGATTATTTAAGTGCATATTTAATATGCAAATAAAAACAAGAGTATATGAAATCCAATGCCCATAGTATGGAATTGGATATTTTATGGCTTTGGACTCCATGCTGATGCAACACCCCTATTTTGGTAATGAAGGCACCTAGTGATTGCTTGAATGAAGTGTTACAAAATTTAATTCTTGCAGGGGAATTCATTTTTCAGGAGTTCCAGATTTCATGGGGGATTCAGTTATTCAGGGGATTCAATGTCCAGGAGAGACAAAGAGGAAGATTCAAGAAGAAAAAATAAATAACACCTAATGGAGGAAGTTACAAGCCCCAATTGAGTCTACTTGTCAAGACTTGTGGAGTCTAGTGAATTTGATTAGTTTCGTTGAGTATTTGGGTCACGAGTCCCTCAGTCTCGGTTTAGTCGGCTTGACTTGGTTTGGGACTTAGTGAGTATAGGAAAATCTTGTAACTATGCTTTGAACAAATTGTCATGACACGTGAGTGGAATTGAAGGACTGAGTTTAAGTCAGTAAAGGAAGAGGTTGAAGGAAGTAGTGATGAGTGATATGTTTTGGGTTGATGCCAAATACATCATCTCCATCATATCTCCATGTCAGATATAGGGACTCTAATGCTTCAAGTCTTGGTTGATCCAAATGCATTTGGAAAATGTATTAGAACATGAAAACTTGAATGGAAATTTAAATTAGCTGTAGGTAAGGTGCAGGAAAATGTTGCAGATCTGAAAAAGAAAGATTGTATTGCAATTCCAGAAGTGTCTGAATTGTACTGTGATTGTGGAAGTGTCCACCAACAATACATGTGCTAGAACTAAAATTCTGAACCAACTAGGCATTTGTATAACTTCTAGTGATGGTTGAAATCCTTCTTGGGCCTGGGATAAATTTGTTGTATTAGAAATCTATAAATAGCCATGTATGCAAGCATCAAAGGCATATCTATGAGTTGGAGAATTGTGAGAATTATTGTTTGTTTTAGTTCTATTCATAGTAGGGAGAAATAATAGAAGTATAAGGCAAGGAGATTGCCCACTTGTAATAATTTTTTTCTAAATTAATAAAGGAAGGTAGCATGGCAAATTGCTACTACCACAAGATTGGTTTTTCCTTCACCCTAGGGGTTTTCTAGGATAAAAACATGGGTGTTGTGAGTTAATTTATTTTTGTTTCAAAAGTAATAATTCTTTCTCCAAGTAATTTGGACTTTTATTTGCAAAGCAAGTAGGAAGGTATTTATATATTGGTTGATTTCTAAATTCTAGAATAAGAGTTTATAGATCAATCTTGGTATCCTAGTGGTTTGATTTCTTGTAGGATTTGTGGAAGGATTTGGATGATAGCGACAACAAGAGCTCAAAAGGCAGCCATAGAAGAATTAAAAGCAATGGTGACCACTAGAGGACTAAATGAGAGGCATCATGAAAATTAACAATCATCGAGGCCACAATAAGAGCACATGAGTAGGTAACAAGGTAAAATGGAGCAAGAACAATCTTCCATAAGAGGATTGGTAAAAGCTTTGGCAAAAAAATTGGAATTGATGATAATGAAGATTTAAGTGATGGCTTCTTAAATCAATCTAATGTAGGAAAGAGAAAAATGTGAGTTCATTTAAGGTAGAAACAAAACTCGAGATTAAGCCTTTGGATTGAAAAATTAATGTAGAATTGCTAGATACATGGATTAAGCAATTCGAAGTATATTTTGGTGTGCTTAAAATAAATGGAGCACCTTGCATGCCTAAAGAAGGTAGGTTGTGCTCCTGTATGTTGGGAAACATATATTACAGTTTGTGAAAAAAGAAAATAGCCAATAGTTAATAAATTGTAAGAATACATAGAATTAATAAGGAGAAATTTCTATCCAATAGGACACAAGATTGATCAAAAAATTAAGTGAATGTACTACAAACAACAAAGTGTGTAGATTTACATACAAAGCTCAGTCTACCAGCTATGGCAAAAGGTATGGATCTTGATAGGAAGATAAATTTTCTATATCTTGGTGGTTTCCATCCCCCCATTCAAAGGATTTAGTCATTATAAATTCAAAAGACTTGGATGAGGCATGTGTCCAAGCCATAGTTACAAGACTCGGAATCGCCTCGGACTCGGCAAGCCAAGGATGGACTCATGTCACACTCGGAGCCCACCAAAGCAAATATAAAAAGCAAGGTATCAGAGATCTTTAAATCAAAACACTTGTTTCACTAAACAATTTTAAATAAATCCTTAAAGAGACAATAAATCAATCAAATAGAAAATTTATACCATGATAACAAACATACATCGATCAAATATGTAGTAAACGTCAAATTTTAGCTGAAGTGAAATAACATCCAAAATATTAAAATTGTCAAATGGTACAAAACTCATGGAATATGAAATACCATGGCTCCAAAACTATATCAAAATTAAAAATACAAGTCTATGGCTCAAAAAGAGGCAAGCAATCATCCTTTACACTCACGATGGATCATGGCTGAAGTTTCTAAGAGTGCTTGAGCATGTAGGTGTACCTATGTGATAGTGCGCATCTTGATGATTATTGGAGAATGTGCATAGATTATAGAGCTCTTAATAAAATTACTATTAATAATATATATCCTCTCTTGTGGATAGGTGATTTATTAGATCAATTTAGACATGCTAAGTATTGACTAAGTTGGATATTAAGTTTGGTTGCCATCAAGTGCAAATGAAAGTAGAGAATGCTTGGAAGACTACTTTTGAAACAAAGCAATGCCTCTATTAATGGTTAGTACTTCGTTTTGGCTTGAGTAATGTGCCAACAACTTTCATGAGATTGATGAATGAAGTTTGAAGGGATTTCATTGGTAGCTTTGTTATAGACTTTCTGGATGATGTTTTAATATTTAGTGCAACATGGGAAGAATGCTTAATTCAGATCAAATAAGTTTTGCAAAGGTTAAAATAACACCAACTACTATGCAATCTTAAAAAGCATGAATTTGGGAAAGAATCATTTCTATATCTAGGGCATGTTGTAGGAGGCGAATTAAGAATAGACTCATCTAAAATTGAAGCATTTGTAAATTTGCCTATACCAAAGAGTAGAAATTAGAAGTGTTGTAGGGGCTTCACAATTCATGAGAAAATTTATTCAGTCTTTTTCCAACATAGCTGCACCTTTACATCAAACTGCATCTAAGGGAAGGAATGGGGAAAGGAACATGATAAAGCACATGAGACATTAAATTATAAGATACGTTGTGCTCCTATTTTAGCTCTTTTTGATAAACAAAAGCCATTTAAAGTAGAAACATATGCTAGTGAATATGCCATGGGTGTTATCTTGCTTCAAGGTGGTAAGCCTATTGTAATGTCCCCAAAATTTGGTTGAAATTACTTAATTATTTAATATTGCCTAAGTCTTAAATTATATTTAAAAGGGGGATATTAAATAATTAATAAATCAAGTTATAAAGTGACTAAGTGAAATATTTAATAAAAATTGAACATTATAAAATCACTTTATATGGGTGAATGGGGAAAAATACAAAAGAGAAATATTTTAAAGGGTGAACTATACAAAGCCACTTTATCCTTTTGAATGGGTAAATATAATGAAGGAAAAGAGCTCATTATCGATACCTTTGAATACATATCTTCACGGCAGACTGCAATGAGCCTCTTGGCTTAGGGTTGGTGAAATCCATGGCCAGTTTCGGATGTGTGATATCATCCCCAGTTGGAGAGTTTTCAGATTGGAAATGAAAAGGGACTAGACTCTACTTCTGATTTTCGCGTCATACATTCTTTCGAGTTTTTTTGCTACCTCTTGTGAATGTATTTTGGAGCTTGGCACTTACAGATGAAGGCGTTTCTTTGAGGGAGTCTTGGGCGTCTATTCCACAATCAAATGCCACAATGCCAGGTCGCGTTTTGAGGAAATCTGGGCAGCTTACTGAAAAACGTGTTTGAAAGGGAAGAAGAAACAACTTCCTTCTTATCCCAACTGGGTCGTGGGTATTGGAGAAAGGTTTTGAGGAGGGCATAATGCTATTTCAGTCCAACTCGGGCCATTCTGGAAGATAAACATTGGGAATCCAACTATGTTTGCCATGGCTAGGGTCTGATATCGACCTTCTCTGCCTGGCGTGAGTTTCTGTGCATGAGAGGAACTTCTGGAAGTTGCTTAGGGACCCTTTCTGTGGTGCTGGAGCAGTCTGAAGGTGGTCAACCAGGTCTGAGTTGAGTTTCATTCACTTCATTTAACACCCTGTGCAAGTGTCTTATTCCCAGGTCTGAGAACTACCATTCTTTGTATTTAATGTCACTATGGACACTCAGAAGCTTATAATCAATTCCATGTTAGCCTCAGTTCGAATGTTATACTTGTAAATCTCACTGCTATCTTTGTAAGCAATTTCTCTCTGGGTTTCAATGCCTTTCTGAGTATGGTTAAACTGAATTTCAATGCATTTCTGAGTATGGTTAAACTGAATTAAGGAGTCTGAGTTTCTTATTGGTCTGTGGAAGCATGTTAACTTGGACTGGGAATATTCCAATCATAAATTCTGCTTGTATTTTGGTCTGAGATCATAAAGTATGTTAGAGGAATGGGTCTATGTGCTGCTGTAGCTAATCTGGGCTTGCTGCTAATACATTACAGACTTGGTATGCTCAATAAATACCACTAAACCTGCTGTTACAATTGCTTTATGGTTGCTGTACCTTGTAAGGTGTTGTTAGAGTTGTCTTAAGGTGTCAAAGGGTGAAGAATTAGTACTACAGTGTGGCTCAGATAGTCAATTCACATTTTATATTGCTTATATGAACTGCTGGGTATTAACAATAAAATCTGAGAAGGGTTATTTGCTGTTCTTGTTTGTATGGTCACTCTTGCATCAATGTTACTACTTTCATGAACAATGAATATTGTTGTTTGATAAAACAAAGTCTATCAAAATCAAACAATCGCAAAAATTCTTCACCTCCTAGAAAGGAACCTTACACCTATTTTGCTGTCATTTAGAGGCTTTTACTTAAGCAATTAGAGGATATCTAGTTTATGATAAAGAGTTACATGCACTATCAAGTGGGTGGTTTTTTCCATTGTGTCAAATTATGTAATTTATTAGGATTAAAAATGCACTAGTTCAAACAATTAAAAAATTGAGACACTATATTTTTAGTACGAAAGCTATTGTGCATGCTGATCACCAACCTCTACAATATTTTCAAGCACAAAGTAAATTACAAGTAAGACACTACAAATGAGTGGGATTTCTTCAACAATTTCATTTGATAATTAAGTATAAAAAGGGACTAGCAAAGTTGTGGTGGATATGTTGTCTAGGCCACCTATATCAACAATGGCATGGTAACTCACTTGGAGTCCTTTAAAAAGAGATTTATGTTGAAGAATATTCACATGATGAACATTTTGGTAAGAAATATGACAAACTTCTATCACAAGAAAAAGAAAAAAGTGAAGACTGTAATGTCCCCACTCTAGTCAGTGTCAGTAGCAGATGGGTTAGCCTATTATTTGGATGCTCGTAGGCTAACATGTGTGGATAGGGGATCTCAATGGCAAATGATGGTGGATATTGTCATTTCCACCCCTTCAGTTCAGTGTTGGGCTCAATGTAGGCCTTTGTAGTTGAGTGTTTGCCAGCTTCTGACGACACGTCAAAACATTGAGAATTGAGGGAGTTATTAATATTTCAGTGGTTGAGTTATTTAATTGATTTATGGAGATATTATAAAGTTATGATTTGACTTTATAATAATTAGAAGCCACTTAAATATATAATAAAGTGAGTTTTAAATCACATAAGTCATAAAAGGTACGCCCAATTAATAAAGTGAAATTAAAAGACTATTGAAGTGACTTAAATACATTTAAATGGAAAAAGTCGTGACTTCTTGGGAATCGTTCCTTTTGGGGATATAAGGAAAAGGAAGGCAATTTGATCTCATTCCATTATGATTATTTGACATTGCTTCCTTTTGACTTCTCTGTGCACTTGTCTGAGACAAGGGTTATAGTGATTTTCTACCATTGGAGAACGAGAAATGTTCAGTGATTTGCAATCTTGAAGCTGTGAAAGACTAGTTGAATCTTTGCTATAGTGAGGGCTTCAATTCAGAAGTCTATTTGAGCTTCATCAGAGATTTTATGTTCAGTATTTTATCAATTTGCAATAAAGGAAAGGGCTTGATCATTTGGACTCCATCTTTCCTCATTAGTCAACATCAAATAAGCGGCTGTAACATTTCTTTAGAGGGCCGTACTTCTTCTTGGAAGGCGTGTATCTTCTAAGCAGAGGCATGTGAAGCAGTTGGCTAAAACGCCTTTCTTTTGGGCATTTTCTTGTCACCATCTTGTGCGCCTTGATCTCTCAAGGCCTTTGATCCAGTTTCTGCGTGGGAGAAATCCAAATTTAGAGGTGGGCGTTGCTTTTCACCAGATTCAACATTTCTTGCCTGGCATGTACAGATCTTCTTTATTTAAATAATCTGAGGACTTCCGGGTATGTCTATTGTATGCAATTTCCTTGTATCAATTGCCAGATCCACAATAGTATTGCAGCTGCTCTTAATTTGCTTGTATTTCAGTTTTATCTTCATTTTATGCTTGGCGCACTTCTATATTGTTTACTTAAAATTCATCAAAACTACTGAAAAACACAAAACAAGGCAGTATAGCATCAGAAGGTTGAGTTGGAACTAGTTGGGTTCTTCATAGTGGTATCAGAGCTCTGATCCTACCATCTTGAAGGGTTAGAATCACATATGCGGCCTCATCAGGTTGGATATAATAGGTATTACTCACGTAGGAGACCTAGAATTCAGAGAAACTCGTTTGAGGAGATACCTTTAGACCAACAGTTTGAAGAGCTACCATTTGAAATCATGGGAGACAGGGAAGAGATTGATCCACCTAGAAACCATGGTAACAATGAGGACAGAGAAGCCAAAGACATTCTGAGGGGTCTTGTAGCTGGACAGGAACAAGTAGCAAATGTATTGCAGCAACTTTCTAAAATAGTTCAACAAATGACTATTCCTAGAAGACTGAATTAGAATCAGGAAGAGGAGGGTAGTATTGATGGAGCCCCACGGATGAGAGTGACTCCAACACACACCTATGACAGGCCTACACGCCCTACCTTTGTCAGAAATGAACTTGAAGAGGGGAATGGGGATGAGGAGGAAGGTGAGGTGATCTTTGGAGATAATGTTATGACATTACATGATGAGTGGGATGCTTTACCATAGAGAGTTAAGGACCACCTTAACTTTGACAGGGTTATGACCCAGAAGAGAGAACACAACAGGAACAGGACGGACAGGAGACCAAGAAACAAAAGCAATGATCTTAGACATGCAACCAACAAGCTCACACTCTCTACTTTTGATGGCAGTGGTCGAGTTACAGCTAGAGCTTGGGTTAGCAAGTTAGACACTTTCTTGACCCTATGTCCTATGGTAGAAGAAGATGCCATTAAGTTCTCAGCTTTACATTTGGATGGGGTAGCCCATGACTGGTGGCACCACGGGATGGTTACCTTGCAGCATGACCGTATTACTACTTATCAGGAGTTCACTGACAGATTAGTTGAGCATTTTGACAAATGAGATCCAGAGTTATACTTAAGAGATCTAGCTCAGCTGAAACAAATGGGTAGTTTGGAATCATATATTGGCGAGTTTAAAAAAAATCGGTCATGGTTACAAGTATTTTAGAGAAGAGGCTAGTCATTCTATTTGTAGAGGGTCTTTATGAGCCTATGAAGGGTTGGATCAAGGCTTTTGATCCCTCTACCTTGCAAGAGGCTATGAGGAAAGCTCGTAGCATGGAACTTACAACTCCACGTAGTAAGTGGTGTTGATGGGTGTTTTTGCACCTTCTCAACACAGATGCACTACCTCTCTTGAAAGACAATCTCCAACAACAAGTTGCTGAAAATTATCCCAAGGTCTCTCGGGTGTCAGGTTATGACAAGCTTGGAATCTCTCAGTTGGTTGATGTATTTTGCTGGTATCACAAGGCCGTCTTATGGATGAGTTACAAAGTGTGGGAAGTTGGGCTTGCAAATGTAGTTTCAAAGTGCTGGAAGTGCATGAATAGTGTGTTGTACCCCAAAATTAAAATTTTTGTTACACTTAGACATTTTGAAGAAATGAGTAACAGTCTTTTTAAGTCTATCAAAAAAGGTCAAAATTTGGGTGTGCATGTCTTGCATGAGGGGTAAGAAAGAAAAATTTCCAAAATCTGACGATCTGGGTCTGCTCAAAGCAGTCTAATCTACAAAACCCAGATCTCAATTTTTCATCCCTACTTTTTAGGAAAACTGCTTTTTTTAGAAATTTCTTAAAAATAGTAAGTTTTTCTTGGTTTTTTTTGGGTTTCTTTCGAAACAGATACTGGCAAAACTTTCTAAAAATAGAAAGTTGGTCCGTTAGAGTTTAAACTGATTTTGATTGGCTCAAAATACTTCCATATCAGGCTGGTGCAGTCAGAATCTCAAAAAGATCAGTTTTTCCCTAGTGGCTCTATTATGCTTTTTCAGAAGCATTTCAGGAGCTCCAAAGCCATCAATGGAGGACAGTCAGCTGCCAGGCGTCAGATTCAACACTCAAGTGCTGAACAAAAGGTGAGTTGACAAACATGCACGAAGAACGAAGAAGGAAGTTGAAATCTGTAAAATTTTGGCTAACACTGCCAGCCATGGGCGCCCCAAGAGAAGATAGGCGCCCATCTTTTTAGGGCATCAAATGATGGAATTAGGGTTTGAGCTCCCAGAAAAAATTGTTCAGAATCCTTCCAGCTTTGTAGCGAGTCTGACCGTGCAGTCAACGGATCATCCAGTCACCCGGAATTCGAGATCAAATGAAGCAGTTTCAAACAGGAGACAGAGTGAAAATCATGAAAATATCAGAATTTTTTTTGACTATGGGAACTTTCAGTGCCCCTGGTGCCCAGGGGCGCTCTCTCCAGAATTCAGATAGCTTCGCAACGAGTGTCTTCGTCAGAGCATTTGATTGGCCAATCTCAGGCAAATCCAAATCAGAGTTGAAGTTACAAAATGAAGATTTGAATCTGAAGATAAAATCTAATGAAAATTTTTCTAAGTCTAGAGCACATGGGCGCCCCTGAAGGAGAAAGGCGCCCAAGTTTTTGAGTGTCCAAATAGATGAATCCGCCAGTGAAGCTTTAACGTGACTTCGTCAGATTTGATCAAGCTTTCAAACAAGATCTCCAGCACGTCAATCCAAGATGGCAGTTGTCAAATGCAAAAGGCTGAATAGAGGGTTTGACGAGAGTGAAATTTTGAAAATCAAAAGCAAGGTGAAAATGCAAGAAAATATTCTAAGTATGGTAGAGTTGGGCGCCCCCAGCCAAGAAGGGCGCCCAAGCTTTTGAAGGCCCAAATCTAACTTTTTGGTGAAGTAACTCCAAGAGAACCCCTTCCAAAATCTTCTTAGCTTCGCGACAAGCCCAACCATCAATCAATCCGAGCTCCTGAACACCAGATCAGGCAGGATCATCTGTAGAAGAGAAAGTGGCGAAGATATCATAAAAATGGCTAAGTCTGGTCAAGTTGAGCGCCCCTGGAGAGAAAGGGCGCTGAAATATTCCCCTTAATTTTTTCCCACAATTTAACACACAAATCAACAACCAATCACTGATTAGCGTTAGCTCCAAATGCAAATCAACATGGAAAGTAACTCTAACCAAGAATGTTCACCAAAATCCCAATGTGGGCGAGGTGATAGCATATGGTCAGAGGATCATTAGGAATAAACTGAATTGAAATTACAATTCATCTGCTGATGCAGGCATCCACAAGCAGTGGGGATACTCCACTTATTCAGTGGGTAAGATTATTACATTATTAAAGGCGGCAAGCCAGCCATTTAAATCCTCACTTCCACTTATTAACGTGGGGGGAAAACGGTCCACACAACCACTTATTTAGTGGGGGGAAACTTACAATTAAAGAAAGATGATTATTTAAACTCAACCACTCAATCGTGGGAGTATGAAATTTAAACTAATTGCAGCAAATAAAATAAATAGTTGTTAGTACTACTAATCAGCTTTACAATGAATTAAACAGCTGCAAATAAGAAAGATATGCTTCCAAATCAATCAATGGTTAGAGTAACACTTCCTCTAACTCTTACAATACAATAATGATATAAAAATGAAGCTCAAACCAGCATTATATCAAAAACTAACAAGTCTGATATAAATCTGCAATTCTGGAAATGAATAACCAACAACTATAAGAATCAATTAAATGCTCATAATTTCACCAAAATACCTCCGAATGGCATGAAACAACGTGCAATGAACCTCTGGAGGATAGGCGCCCATGACAAGATGAAGAAACAGCCTCAAAAGTCATCCATTAATTTATGGCACAATTCCCAATGCTCTCCAAATGGTACGGCTCTTGAGAAGGGCGATTTAGCAATATAAAATCAAAGACTTGGAAATAAATTCCAATCTCTTGTGGAAGGGGTCGCCTTGGGTCTAGAAACACTTTGCAAACATACCCAGAATGATATATAATTTGCTCAAAAAGCTGTTAATAAAAAACACTTTCAGCTGTAGCAATATCAGCAACATCAAAACTGAGAATAACTCCAAAATCTTCAACAATTGAACTCCATCTGCTAGTCTGAATGAGAAGCAGCAATAAAAACCAATTAGGTGTTGTCTCTCAAACACGAAATTGATTGGAATCTAGGAGGTAAGCATCCCTCGAAGAAATAATCACAATGTCATTTCGACAGCATAACTTTAGCAATTAACAATGGATGATAAATGCTGGAGCAAACTATCTCTTTTATAGAATTGAAAGTGACTTTTCAAATTCCATAACTCCTCCAAGAAACGCCAAAAGCTCCTTTTTGAAATATTTTACTTTTCAAAATATTTAATTCTCCCTTAATATGGCGTCCAAAACCCAAGGCATATTAAAACAATATAAAATATCAATTATTCCCTCCATGAGGCGTCCACCCTTCATTAACACCTTTTAAAACAACTTCAAGTTATCATATTAGGCCAAGGGGGGGAACAATTTAAAATTAAAACATTAATAACTTGAAATAACTCATTTCTCCCTTTTACACCTCAATAGCCAAATTCAACAATATTCAACTGCTCCAACTGAAATGGAAAACTTACTGAAGAGCTGCCAACTGGACCACTGCCAAAATTAGAACTTACTAAAAATAGTAAATTCAGAAAAATGCCTCCAAAGAAGGAAACCCTGATTTTACCTCAGATGAGCCTACGAATTTCTTGAAATAGGCTAAAACCAAATGAAGAGCTAATGGCCAAAATGGGGACATTTGAAGGCCCAAATCTAAATTTTTGGCGAAGTAACTCCGAGAGAACCCCCTCGAAAATCTTCTCAGCTTCGCGACAAGCCCAACCATCAATCAATCCGAGCTCTGGAACACTAGATCAGGTAGGATCATCTGTAGAAGAGAAAGTGGTGAAGATATCATAAAAATGGCTAAGTCTGGTCAAGTTGAGCGCCCCTGGAGAGAAAGGGCGCCCAAGATTTTGAGCTTTGAGATGATGGAATTCGTCAATGAAGCGTTTAAGATCATCTCATCAGTTTCAGCCAAGCTATCCAATGAACCTGTCTTCCAGTCAATTAGATCAGCATAGCTCCCGGAATCAAGATTTCATCAGAAGATCAAAGGGAAATGAAGAACTTGAAAATCATGCAAAAATGGCTAACACTGTGAAAGTTCAGAGCCCCTGGAGGAAATAGGCTCCCATGAATTTGAAGGTCAAAACGAAGTTTTTTGCCAGAGGCACCTCCAGAACAATCTTCTCAGAATCAGTCAGGCTACGCGATGAATCATCCAGCTCGTTCATCGGATCAATCTGGAAGTCGGAGATCGAGGTCAAACCAGGGGTCAAAATGGAAGAAAAGTTGAAAATTCTCAAAAAAGTGGCTAACTCTGGAGAAAATGGGCGCCCCTAGCGAAGAAGGGCACCCAACTTTCAACGCCTTAGTAGAATTTTCAAAATTTTCAAAATTTCAAAGATGGCAAGAGGAAGAGGATGTCCAAGTTCATTGAACAAGCCAAGTTTAGGGTCTTGAAGATAAAAGCAAAAGAAAGCAAACCTATTTCAAACCCTAAGTCTATTTAACACCTCTCTTCAGTGTAATTTTCATTATTTTTGCAGGTAGCATTCAAAGGAGAAAGTTGGAGCAGCAAGTTTGAAGTAATATTTCAAAATTCAAGAACTCAAGGTTGCTGATTTTCATGAATAATTTTCAGACCAGCAACATAAGACCTTGCTTTTTCATGCCTTTTCATCCAGAAGATCAAATTTTTGAAGGAGAAGGTCAAAGATTTTTAATTTTCAGCCATTTGGGTTTCTTCATCTCATTCTTCTGAAGAATTTTTGGAGAAATTCATCAAGTTGCAGCAGCTGCTTTTTCTTTTCATGTCAGTGAAATCTTCAGGGTTTTCAATTTTTGATCATCTGGGTCCTCTCAAAACAATCTTCTGAAGAAAACCCATATCACAGTTTTTTCAAGAAAATTTCAAATTCTAGGGTTGGCTGTTTTTTGATCAGCCATCAGTGTTTTTCAAATCTGATCAACTGGGTCCATTTCTAATTGTATTCTGAACAAAACCCAGGTGCCAGCTTTTTGTGAAAAATTGAAGAAATTAGGGTTCGCTTTTTTTAGGCAAAATTCAAAATTCTAAAAAACGGACGATCTGGGTTGTCTTGCAACTAAATTCTAAGCAAAACCCATATCTCAGAAAAAATTCAAAAAATTTGTTCGTTTGAGGCCGAAAAATCAGCAAGCTAAAATTAGAAAGTTGTGCAAAACTTGTCTGAATATAGTCGAGTTTACTGTCAAAATTCAAGTTTTTCAATATTCAGTACTCTCCCATGGAATTCAGAGCCAAACAAGTGTTGTATTATGATTATCTGAACAGATGAGGTTGAGAAGTACTTTTTCAATACCACCATGGACATAAAACTTCATCATCTCAGCTGAAGAGTGAAAAGGTGTGATATGAGAAAAAGGAAAGGTATCAGAAAAGAATTATGCAATACTCTTCTGTTGGAAATCAAGAGAAGTGTCAGAAACATAAAGTTGCAGAGTAGCCAAGTTATCAATTAGTGAGTCATCTTTTCGAAGCAATGTTTTTCAAGAATAGAACTCATAAAGCAACTAAAGAAGTGAAAGATTCTCTAAGTTTGATCCGTGAAGGGATCTTGGAGAATCGGAATATTGCCTTAGATAGTATCAATGCACCTGACCAGGACACAGTTTCTGCTTTTTAGCGGATATGATTGAGATTTAAAGCGGCTTTCATCTAGAAGCTTTCTTTCCGCTTTCTATTCTTGGAAATGATTCTTATCCATTCTTTAAAGAAGAGAAAGAAGATAAATTGTAATAGTTGGCATTTCCTGCTTTTCCTGCTTTCTTAGGTGTTAGATGTTATCTTCTTTCTAGATTTAGAAATAAAGCTTGCTTGCTGAGCAAGCCCTAGATTGTAAAAGCAAGGAGATTTTAGGGTTCCCTACTCCTTTGCTTGCCTATAAATAAGAGCCTTTGCTCATTAGTTTTTTTTGGAACAGTTATTGTGATAGCAAATTGCTGAGTCTCTTTTAGCTAGCAACTGTTATTAGTGTCAGTTCACTTGTGTTTATATAATTTTGAGTCTCCCAACAAGTATGTAATCGCTGTCCCTTTTGTGTAAGAACAAGTTTGCAAGCCTCTTTAGCTGCAAGTTCTTGTTCCGTGCATGTGTTAGGATAATCTTTGTTCCAGAAGTTTGAGAAATAAAATCATGAGCCTCCTTTGCCTTGGTATAATGTCTCAGATTTCCGTTATTTGTGTTATGCTTTTATGATCTTAATTTCAGCTTACATTGAAGTGTGTAGATGTTTGTTGGAAAAGAGTTTATTGAAGCACTTTGTCAGAGAATCAACCTTGTTCATTTCTAGTTTCTCTTGCTCTGCGTATTACTTGAGAAGTTAGAAATGTCTTTAGCTTAAGTTAGTCGTAGTTGAAGTTCTTAAATCAGAAAATCTCAGCTGCGGCGTTTGTGTTTTATAAACCTTGTGCTCTAGCTGATCAAAAAGATAGGCAACTTAGTTTTAGTTTAGTTTCTTAAATACCATCAACAAGAGGGAGTTTCCCCTCCTAATTTGAAGAGCAGTTTATCTGTGCATAGCTGTCCGTTTCAAATCCGCATTCCAGAGGTGCGAATTTAAACGCCAACACAGTGATTGCCCACTCAAAACAGCAAGCTGAAACTCATCAAGTTCATCTGATTAAGCTTCATGGTGATGCTTGAGATCCTACTCTAACCAAGGACTAAAAGAAATAGCAAAAGGAGAAGGGTTATGAAAGCTGTTCTATTCCTAAGCTATGAATGAACAGTAACAATGGTGGCTGTTACAGTAGATAGGTTTCCTAAGCTGAATTTTGCTTGACCAAGAGAAACCTACAGCTACACAAAACCAGTGCAATTTTCTAAGGTCTGCTGATTTTCAGATTACACATACACATCATGAACATGCAATTGAACTAGGTTGCAACAATGACATAAAGAAGCCTAGGCTAACTTTGCACAACAGCTTGTCATCAACAAGTGCTAAAAGTATGGGATGAAAGCTCATCAAATACTATAACAACACCATCATGACAGCCATTCAAGAAACTAACACTTAAAAGTAACTTGGAAGTAGAACCATGCATGCATAATGAACAAACTCAAAAGAAACACCTATAAATCATGTAATGTTGCTTTCTATTGCTACAGAATGCCTTTACACCAGTTCTCCAACCATTTACAAATGAAGGGGAAACCCCTATTTATAGTTTTCCAAAGCCCAAATGAATGGCTAGGATTAATTTGCATTGTGTGGCTCAGATTTACTTTACATTAGGGTTTCACCTACTTCCCATTATAAAGGAACATAAAATACAGCTTTTGTCTTTTCCCTATTTTGTCTTCTAGTGGTCAGTCACTATAGCAGTTTTGACCTCTAGCTGATTGCCCTTTTTACTGTAGTTGAAATTGTTCAAAAGCTGCCCTCTTGTTGGTGCATCTGTAGTATTCTTCAACCAATCAAGTACACCTTGTTTGTAGATTTGCATCGTTGTTAAATGGATTAGATGATTTGATGAGACAGCTC
The DNA here is from genome assembly GCA_007258455.2 of Sequoia sempervirens. Classification (NCBI taxonomy): domain Eukaryota; kingdom Viridiplantae; phylum Streptophyta; class Pinopsida; order Cupressales; family Cupressaceae; genus Sequoia; species Sequoia sempervirens. The sequence continues at coordinate 512,197,950 of VDFB02281492.1, forward strand.
CTGACGGATTGTGATCATTTGTCTGGAGGGAGGAAACAACCGCTCCCTCCCACGACCTTCAAGGCCACCCTTTGCAGTTTTGTCACTAACTTCCTTGACATAGGCCTCTTAATGCTAGCTTTGTTGATGGGCGCTACGAGGAAAGGTGGGCATAAAATGAATGGTGATAGGAGCTATGTGCTTTTCCTTGTTCAACTTTCTCAATGGGCCTCCCCGACGGACCTACGGTAGGTTCCATGAATCTTGCATACATGAAGTGCCGTAAGTTCTTTCATACGCAAATCAAGGCAAATGTTAGTCGAATCCTGCAAACTCCTTGTTAGATTCATCCATGCATCATTAAAAGATCATAATATTCATCATTGTTCCACATTTGGAGCTCATTTGGACCATAAACATAAATGTGGGCTCAAGGGCGCGGGTTTCCCCTAGGTCGGAAGGACGGCGGACGGCGGGCGACAGACGATGGACAGACTACAGATGGCGGACAGCCAACAGACGGCTGACAGTGGACGACGGATGGATGGTGGACGACGGGTGGACAGCGGATGACGGACGATGGGCAGACGACGGACAGCCTGCAGACGGCGAATGGCGGACGACCTTCAGCAGGGGCAGACCTGCAAGCGACAGACGACGGACACCGGGCGGCGGATGGACGGGCAACGGAGGGATGACGGATGGCGGACGGACGAGTGACAGACGACGGACGGACGGGCAACGGACGGCGGAGGGACGGTAGACAACGGATGGCGGCGGAGGGACGGCGGCCCTCAAGGAAAGTTCCCATGGACGACAATAGAGGGACGACAACCCGCAAGGAAAGTTCCCATGGACGGCAACGAAGGGACGGCGACTCGCAAGGAAAGTTCCCACGGACGGCAACGGAGGGACGACAGGCCACAAGGAATGTTCCCAACTTCACAAAAGTTAGTAAATTTGAGATTTTTCAATTATAGCGCGTGGGAAAAGGGGTAGAAAGAGTGCCAAGACATATTTCCTTAAGATTTGACTCATTTTGAAAAATGTGGAAATTTGGAAGGGGGAAGCCGGAGGGTCGCCGCCCTTTTAAAACGACAATGAGCACACGACGATCCGCAAGGAAAGTTCCGAAATGGCTATGGAGGGACGACAACCCACAAGGAAAATTTCCAAACGGCCATAGAGGGATGGTGGCCCACAAGGGAAGTTCCCAAATGGCCGCAGAGGGACGGCGACCCACAAGGAAATTTCCGCAATGTCTAAACACATGGAAAATTTGATGCAAACCCCTTTAGGCATGTGAAGACTTTCATTTGATGGTCCCTAGATGATGAAAACTTGAAGTTTGCACCCATTTCCGAAATGCGAAAATTTGGAAGGGGGAAGCCGGAGGGTCGCTGCCCTTTTAAAACGGCAATGGGCACAAGGCGACCTGCACACGACGACCTGCAAGGAAAGTTTTGAAACGGCCATGGAGGGACAACGACCCGCAAGGAAAGTTCCCAAACGACCACGGAGGGACAACGACTCGCAAGGAAAGTTCCCAAACGGCCATGGAGGGACGGTGGCTCGCAAGGAAAGTTCCCAAACGGCCACGAAGGGACATCGGCCTGCAAGGAAGGTTCCCAAACGACCACGAAGGGATGGCGGTTCGCAAGTAAAGTTCCGCAAAGACAAAAGATTTAGTGAAAATCAGGTAGGTGGATCTGGTCAAGGGGAATTTGATCATTCTAAGTAGTGATCCACTTGGACTCTAAGAAAGGGGCACACAAACCAAGGTAGGAGCAAAAATGACCCAATAGGAGCAGGAACGAGCCATCAGGAGGGAAAAAGAGGGGGGGTCCCTGCCTAAGGCGGGGCATGTGTGCAAAACATGCACAACAAGTGGGAATCAAAACCGTCTTCATCCTATAATAAGAACAATAATAACAAATCAGATCCAAAGAAATCAGATAATGTTGATCAAAAGAAAAAAATTGCAGCACCTTTGGATAGGGAAACAATCAATGATTTGCGTAGGAGGAAGCTGTGTTTTTACTGCGAGGGTCCTTATGATCTAAACCACGATTGTCCTCTTAAGCCTAAGGGTCAAAATAGGCATATGGAGTGGTTTTATGAGGGAGAAAGCAGGACTGATTTATTAGACCAGCAACTTGATCAAGATGATTCAGTGACTGGAAATTCAGAAATTGTTGTTGAAGTTGAAGGAGAAATCGAGCCACAGGAAGCTCACATGTCTAGCATGCAAAGGGAAGGCTCCTTTAGGTTGCGTGGACTCTTGGCTGGTCAAAGAGTCATATCTTTGCTTGACACAGGTGCAACTCACAACTTCATTGATTCACGGTTAGTGGAGAAACGTGGGATTCAAACTCAAAGAGTTTGAAGGGATTAGAGTAAAAGTTGCTGATGGTTACACTCTCAAATGTGAGAGAATGATTCTGGATCTGCCTATGAAACTCAATAACTATGAGTTTAAAGCAGATTTTTATGTGGTTAACATGGGAGGCATTGATGTAGTCCTTGGCATGAAGTGGCTTCATGCAATTGAAGAATTTACACTCAACCTTAGAGACATGGAAATGAAATTCAAGGTTGATGGGACTAATCATGTACTAAAAGCCATTAAGGACAACAACTTGAAGGTAATCACTCTCATAAGAATGGAGAGGCTTATTAAACATGACATCGTAGAGTGGGCAGTAGAGTGTAAGATGATGCCTTCGTATGAGGAGCAACACAAAACACCCTATCATCCAAATGTTCAGGAACTCAGAGTGAAGCACATGAAGGTATTCAATGATATACCTCATGGTAGACCTCTTGATAGAGGCATAGAGCACATCATTGAGTTGGAGGAGGGCACTAAGCCCATCATGATTACACCTTACCGACACCCAAAGCGTTTGAAGGATGAAATTGAGAAAACCATCAAAGAATTGCTTGCTATGGGACACATAAGGCCGAGTAAGTATCCTTGCGCTTCATCAGTTCTTTTGGTGAATAAGAAAGATGGTACACTCAGGATGTGCATTGACTACAGGATGTTGAACAAGAAAACCATTAAGAATAGGTATCCCATTCCTCACATCGACGAGTTAATAGATGAGCTACATGGTGCTTGTTACTTCTCTAAGATTGACTTGAGGACAGGGTATCACCAGATCAGAGTCAGAGAATAGGATGTAGAGAAGTTTACTTTCCGTTGTTATTGTGGACATTATGATTTTTTGGTTATGCCCTTTGGCTTAACCAACGCACCAACTACTTTTCAATCCACTATGAACATGGTCTTCCACTCTCAGTTGAGGAGATATGTTTTGCTATTCTTTGATGATATTTTGGTTTACAACAAATCTTGGGAGGAGCACATGGTTCACTTGGATATTGTTTTGGGCATACTTTGTAATGTCCCCTTCTAATTAACTTTCCGTGATTCAGTGGATTAGCCTATTACGTCGACCCTCGTAGGCTAATGGTTCTGGTTAGAGGGTCACCTATTTGGGCACCTGGTCGGAAAAATGTAATGTTGGTATTCAGAGTATGGTGACGTGGTGAAATTGCACGTTTGGCGTGTTATGGGAGCTTAAAATATTGATCTTCACCATTATTTCACCTTCTCAGGTTTTGGGGACCATGTGTCTATTAGTTCAAGGGGGCATTTTCTATTTTTCAGTTACTATTCATCACTAAAGTGAAAAAAGACATAACTTAAATGAATAGTGATTTTTAATGAATAGTGTTTTTCAAAGTGAAATTATAAAAGAGCTTGAGAAAAGTCAACCTTTTCATGTTATGAGTATTTTGTTTGCTTGAGCTTGTGAAGTGGAGATTGTGGAAGAGAGAAACTAGGGTTTCTTGATTTCAGTAGTGGGGAAGTCTGGTTGGGCTTCGTTTCTTCGTTATTTTGGCATCTTGAGAGTGTGAAAGACCACTTGAAAGTGCAGATCTGAGTTTTGTTGATTCGTGGGAGCCATATTTTGCTGTTCTCAAGTGGTAGAAGTCATCCATTGGAAGGATATACGTTGTTAGTGGTTCCATTTGCATTCTTGAGGACGTGGCTTGCCTTTTTGAAGATTGTTGGGGCTGTTTTCTTCACCTACAGCCAGCCGCACCCTTTTGAGGGTTTCAACACCAACAAGTAAGAGAAACGCCTTTAATTTGTGGCTGCATTTTCTTCTAAAGTGGGCGCCCCCTTCATTAGAAGCCATTTCAACGAATTTTCGGTGGGAGAAAGTTGTAAGTAAGCTTGTATGTGCATTTTGTTGGGCGCGGGTACTGTAGCAAGTACTGTTCACTGTGCATTTTGGCTGCAAGTTTATCTATGTATGTAAATTGTGTCTTATTTCGAAATGTATGAAAGCTATGTCATTGAATGAATGAATGAATGATTTTAATTACGTCCGCGAGACCAGCCAGTCTATGGGACCCAAGAGATAAAAACCGGAAAACCGCCTTTGCCAAAACAACAAAACCGCTGCACCAAACTACCTGCTGTTGTTTTCAATCTCTTTGCTGATTTTGTTTCTTCTACTGTGAATTTTGGTCAAGTAACTTGCTGTTTTATCAATCTTTTCCTCTTCAAACAAAGCCGCTAATGATTTGACTTTTAACAAATCTGAGTAACAATATCGGATGTCCTCATAAGCTTGGCACTCCATAACGTAGTGCCACTCTGTCTCCACTAAACCCGAAGTGCAGAAACAACAGATTCTATCCGACCACCCCTCTTTGGGTATTTTCCATCTGCCTGTTTCGCATCTCAAACGATGCGAGCTAGTTCTCAATTGAGCTATCAACATTTTAGCCTTCCATTTTATATCTGCCCCTATGTAAAATTTTTGTTCATGATCACAAGTAGGATTAAAATGCAGAACATAGTGCTCACTCTTCCGGCCAAGTTGCTTCAACCACATGGTGTTTTTGACTTTCTCTTTTACATACCTTTTCATCTCGACTTTTTTGCTTGGACACTCTTGTATGTTGATCCCCCATTTTCCCATCCACTTGACATTTTGTTTCATCCACGTGTTCTTCCTTCTAGTTAATTCTTCTTCCACCACAATTTTGGGCCAACGATGCTCTTCCATATTCTCTATTCTTTGCAAATAGCCTAATAAGCGAATTAACGCTGCCATTTCCATTGGAAAGGCCCCAGCTTCAGCTAAAACAATCTCATAAGGGACCGTATTTTTTATTTTGAAATTACTTGTGATTAAGTGTTTTTGAAGTCTTTCTATTTGTTTCCATTTTACAGCTGACGTGCTGCTGCCCCAAACTTCGCAACCATAAAGAACCACCGGGGTAACAAGCAGCCCAAAAAGCTTCTTTTTTGTTCTCCAATCCCATAGCTCAGCTGACCTACATCTATTTTGGAGTAGGTAAAGAGCTTTCCAACCCCCTTGAATTCTTTTCGTCCTACACGCCTCCCAATTGAGATTGTTACAAAAATCTAGTCCCAAATATTTGTATTCATTCACCACCTGCAAAGTGTTTCCCTCAAACTCAAAATTTATTTGTTTTTTGGCTCTTTTCAACGTAAATATCATGACCTTGGTCTTGCTGATGTTGACCTGCATCCCCACATCTTGACAGAAAAGTTCCAAAGCTTTTAGGTGCTCTTGAAGACTATTTTCAGAATTTGCCATTAAAGTAAGATCATCCGCATACAACAACAACTTGATCACATAAGTGGCCAAAAGAACACCATCACCTCCCCGTTTGTCCAACCATTCTTCTAACTTGTCTATGTATAGCCCAAATAACACCTTTTTATTATCATATTGAGTATCTTCTAAAATCTTCATTGAAGTTTAGTTTTCTTTGAGTTCTTGCATGCATATGGTTGTAAGTAAATCATTGAATCATTGGCATCAAACCACAAAAAAACACAAAAAAACAAGGAAAGCAAAATACAAACCAAAATCAGACCTAAAACCAAGCAACAATCATCGCAGCAGTGAGTTCGGGTCATCACATACTTGACAGGGAGTCCTTGTATGCCAAGGAGTCCAAGTGTGCATTGGGCATGGTAGAGCTTCTTTATTTGGGTCACATCATCAGTGGAGATGGAGTTCGCATGGATCGTGATAAGGTTCGTGCCATTATTGATTGGCCTACTCCTGAGACTTTGACACAGCTCAGGGGATTTGTGGGGTTATGCACCTTTTATCGTCAGTTTGTCAGTGGATTCTCGTGGCATACTCCGCCACTTACAGATTTGACTAAGAAGGGAACATTTTTTTGGACACCTCAGGCACAAGAGTGTTTCGAGAAATTCAAACACTTGATGACTACATGCCCAATTCTAGCTTTGCCAAATTTCACCAAACATTTTGAGCTTCATTGTGATGCTTGTGGCGAGGGTATTGGTGTAGTGATTATACAGGATCGTCATCTGATAACTTTCGAGAGTAGGAAGCTACGGGGTCCTGAGAGGAGCTACAGTATATACGACAAGGAGATGTTGACCATCATGCATGCAATGGCCATGTCCAGGCAGTACCTAGTTGGCAGTAAGTTTTGCATCAAAACTGATCATAATAGCTTGAAACATTTCCTTGGACAACAGGATTTGAATGAACGTCAACAAAAATGGGTCAGCAAGTTACAGTCTTATGATTTTGACATCTCTTATGTCAAAGGGACTCAGATTGTTGTTGTTGATGCTTTATCTCACCGTCCCCATTTGAGCTCCATGGCAGAGATTGCTGAGGATTGGAGTCACTTGATCGTAGCAGAGCATGCCAAGAATCCGTGGGCTTCTGGCATTATTGATGGGACAGTACAGGACATGTACTCTCTTGTGAATGACCTCATCATTTACAAGGAGAGAATATTCTTAGTCCTAGGTTCAGATGTGAGGAATAGGGTGTTGAGGACTTTCCATGATTCACCTATGGCTGGTCATCTCAGATACTTTAAGACCTACAGGTAGGTACGAGAGAGATTCACTTGGAGAGGTCTCAAATCTGATGTTCTTCAGTATGCCAGGGAGTGCTCTGTTTGTCAGTAGAATAAACAAGAGCATACTTACCCTGCTGGGTTACTTCAGCCGCTTCCTATTCCTGAGAGGAAGTGGGAATGCTTGTCTATGGACTTTATTACGGGCTTGCCGAAAGCTCAGGGGAGAGACAACATTTATGTGGTAGTTGATCAGTTGACTAACTATGCACATTTCTTCCCGATCACCACTACATATTCAGCTACATAGGTAGTGGATGTATTCTTTCGTGAGGTATTCAGATTGCATGGGTTACCTCGGAGTATTGTCAGCGACAGAGACAATAGGTTCATGGGTAACTTCTGGCAGGAGTTATTTCGACTATGCGGGATAGAGCTTACTCTGAGCACTAGCTACCACCCACAGACTGATGGGCAAACAGAGATTGCCAACAAATGGGTGGAGGGATACCTACGAAACTACATTTTGGGGCAGCAGAAGGCTTGGGTGAAGTGGTTGCATCTTTGTGAGTATTGCTACAATTCCACTCACCATATGTCTATCTAGATGCACCTTTCAGAGCATTGTATGGCTATGATGCTCCTAGTTTCCTTGATTTATTGTTAAGTGATTGCAGAGTACCGAGTGCTGGAGATCTATTACAGGAGAACCGGGATATCATGAGAGCCCTTTGTGAGAACATTCAGAAGGCTCAGAATCGGCAAAAGCAATATGCTGATCAGAGGAGGGTTGAGCGATAATTTGAGATCGGTGATATGGTGTATTTGATGCTGTAGCCCTACAAGCAGTCCAGTCTTAGGAAGAGGGGCGCAGAGAAACTCAAGCCACACTATTATGGGCCATTCAGGATTGTTAGGCGAGTTGGCGAGGTGGCTTACGAGTTAGACTTACCGGTAGACAGTAGGGTGCACAATGTGTTCAATGTGTCACGCCTCAAGAAGGCATTGGGACAACATATAGTTCCCTCTTCTGACTTACCACCCCTAGATGATGAGGGGAAGTTGATTTTAGTACCCGAGGCCATCCTGGATTCCAAAGGGTGTCATCTTTGGAGGCGGGTTATCAGGTAATATTTGGTTAAGTGGAGAGATCTGCCGGCAGAGGATGCTACTTGGGAGAGCGAGAGCATATTACAACATCCAACTTTGAGTTTGCTTGAGGACAAACAAATTCGGGGAGGGCAGACTGTAATGTCCCCACTCTAGTCAATGTCAATAGCAAATGGGTTAGCCTATTATTTGAATCCTCGTAGGCTAACATGTGTGGATAGGGGATCTTAGTGGCAGATGATGGTGGATATTGTCATTTCCACCCCTTCAGTTCAATGTTGGGCTCAGTGCAGGCCTTTGTAGTTAAGTGTTTGCCAGCTTCTGACGACACGTCAAAACACTAAGAATTGAGGGAGTTCTTAATATTTCAGTGGTTGAGTTATTTAGTTGATTTATGGAGATATTATAAAGTTATGATTTGACTTTATAATAATTAGAAGCCACTTATATATTTAATAAAGTGAGTTTTAAATCACTGAAGTCATAAAAGGTATGCCCAATTGATAAAGTGAAATTAAAAGACTATTGAAGTGACTTAAATACATTTAAATGGAAAAAGTCGCGACTTCTTGGGAATCGTGCCTTTTGGGGATATAAGGAAAAGGAAGGCAATTCGACCTCATTCCATTATGATTATTTTACATTGCTTCCTTTTGACTTCTCTGTGCATTTGTCTGAGACAAGGGTTATAGTGATTTTCTACCATTGGAGAACAAGAAATCTTCAGTGATTTGCAATCTTGAACCTGTGAAAGACTAGTTGAATCTTTGCTACAGTGAGGGCTTCAATTTAGAAGTCTATTTGAGCTTCATCAGAGATTTTCTGTTCAGTATTTTATCAATTTGCAATAAAGGAAAGGGCTTGATCATTTGGATGCCATCTTTCCTTATCAGTCAGCATCAAATAAGAGGCCGTACCATTTCTTCAAAGGGCCGTACTTCTTCTTGGAAGGTGTGTATCTTCTAAGCAGAGGCGTGTGAAGCAGTTGGCTAAAATGCCTTTCTTTTGGGCCTTTTCTTGTCACCATCTTGTGCGCCTTGATCTCTCAAGGCCTTTGATCCAGTTTCTGCGTGGGAGAAATCCAAATCTGGAGGTGGGCGTTGCTTTTCACTAGATTCAACATTTCTTGCTTGGCATGTATAGATCTTTATTTAAATAATCTGAGGACTTTCGGGTACGTCTATTGTATGCAATTTACTTGTATCAATTACCAGATCCACAGTAGTATTGCAGTTGCTCTTAATTTGCTTGTATTTCAGTTTTATCTTCATTTTATGCTTGGCGCACTTCTATATTGTTTACTTAAAATTCATCAAAACTACTGGAAAACACAAAACAAGGCAGTATAGCATCAGAAGGTTGAGTTGGAACCAGTTGGGTTCTACACAAAGACTTTTGTCTTTAAGATGGATTGCTATATAAGGTAGGAAAATTGTGTGTGGCAAGAGCACAAAGGCTTCTATTGATGGAGGAGGCATATACCTCAAAAGTGGAGTGGGAAAAACAATGGCACATTTCCAAAGGTATCTATTTTGGCCCAAAATGCTATAAGAGGTAGCAAGGTTTGTTAGAAGTTGTAAGTAAATTGTGTTGTAGTAGAAAGTATAAAACAAAGAAGGAAGGAATGTAAGTAAATTGTGTTGTAGTAGAAAATATAAAACAAAGAAGGAAGGAATGTATATGCCTTTGCTTTTCCCCACAAAACCATGGGAAAGTGTTTATATGGATTTTTTAGAAGGTTTTCCCTTGAGCAAACAAGGGCATCATTATTTATTTGTGGTAGTTGACATACTAAGCAAAATGTGTATTTTAGTAGCTTGTAAAATATTATCACAAAGAGACAATTGAAATGTTCTTTAACAATGTATGGGAACACTTCGAGCATCCTAAGTCCATAATTTCCGATAAGGATACATTGTTTGTTGGTAAGTTTTGGTCTAGGTTATAGAGTATGGTTGTAATGTCCCCTTCCTAGGCAGTACAGTTAGTTATGAGGTTAGCCTATCATTCAGATCCTCATAGGCTGGCAAAAGTGTTTAGAGGATCACTTGAGGCAGTTACCCAACATTGGGGAACATCACTCCAGTTGTTTTAGGTTTGGGCCTTTGCGGACACTTACAAAGTGATTTAGAGGTACTTACTATTTATAGTAAGTCAGGCAGGCAGGAGTTGCTATTTTTAGCAGGGCACCTGATTCAGTTGGTCAGCTCAGCTTCGACCCGGTTTGATGATCTGATGAGCAAACATGAATTATTAAGGCATTTAATCTTTATTAAAAGTTTATTAATTTGACTTTATAATATAAAGTCACTTTAATGAAAATAATTAAATTTAATTATTTAATGGCAAATTATAAAGTATCATTAAATACTTTATAATAAGGGATAAATTAATATTAAATGAGTATTTTAACGCTCATTTAAGAAAAGGGACGCCATTATGTAATTAATTTGCCTAAGTCATTAAATGGCGATTTAATGATATTTTAATTGCTCATTTAATAGCTTTTTGTGAAGGGGTCGACTTTTTGAGAGAGGTTATATATTTCCTCAAGGCAAATCGAACTCATTATGTTGATTATTCAAATTTGTCATTATTTCTCTATGAGAGCATCGGGGTTTGAGAAACAAGGGTTTCTGCAGATCATCAGGTTTTGAAGAACGTTGCCTCTTCAGAATCAGGCATACTGAGATTGTGAAATACCAGTTGAAGATTGTCAACAGGGTGACTTCATTCAGAGGTTACAGTTGTGCTTATTGAGTTAGATTTAGAAAGGGTTTAAAGGAGATTATTTATCAGATACTTGAGGCGACATTACTGAGGTCCATTTCTAGTGGTTTGGCACACTTCACAAGAAAGTACGGATTTCTTTCTTGCTGGTACAGGCCGTAGTTTTGCTGCAGCAAAGGCCGTACTTCTCCTCCAGATCAAATCGCCTTGCTTTTTCACCTTCTGACTACTTCAGGTTGGACGCCTAGGGTTTTTGGAGCCATTGCATCAATTTTGAGGTGGGAGATTGCACATTTCCTTTCAGCCATACCATTTCAGGCTCTCTTTTTGGCACCTGCAAGCTTATCCAGGTTTTCAATAAATAGCTTGCCTTTTTGTCTAAATGTTTGAATATTGCAGTTGTAATCATTTGGGAAGATTAATAAATCATCTAGCTTCGAGATCTAAGCTGTATTATGTGGTTTTTAAGCATCTGGTATTTTATATTATTTTTCCAAGCATTTCTTTGCAAAATCGCAATTTTTCTTTTTATTGCAAAAACGCCAAAAAATCAAAATACAGAAAACAAACAAAAAACTCAGTATTACCAGCCAGTGGTCGGGTTGAGAGACACCTGGTCTCTTACAGTGGTATCAGAGCACAATTTTCCTACCATCATGTGCTTTTTCGGTTGCTTTTTCAGTTAGATGTGTTCTTTTTCGATGCTTTTTCATGAGTAGAGATATTTTCTACAGTAAGGGTAGAGGAACAGGAAGAGTCGAGGATTGGACAGGTCCACCTATTCCTGAGGGTGAGACAGTATCAGGGGTTATGGGTATTCACAAATCCAGTTCCAATAGCAGTGAGAACAGTGTCACAACACTGATGGCAGATCGTGAGATCCCTGTAGAGACACATAGGGATCCAAGGAAAGAGCATGCCGGAGGCGATATTACTGATGAGGAGTTCATACGCAGGCATGATAATATGATGGACATGATGTCCCAGTTGATGGGCACGATGAGGCAGTGTACTCCATCTCATGCGCACTATATCCAGATAGGACAGATGAGCGGGACTGTAGGCATAGACCAGCCATTGGTATCAGCACAACGACAATTGTCACCTATCTATCATGAGCGTAGGCCTAGACAACCTACATTCATATATAGAGAGGCACCTTCGACTCTGGAGGCAGAGCAGTAGGGTCATCATCATGAGTTTCAACCACACAATGGCATGTCAGTGGCAGATGTGACTAGGTTTTATGGAGAGTATTCGACATTGGCACCTGAGATCAGGCAGTCTTTGACTTTTCATGAGTTTATGGATGTGCATAAACCTAGAGGGGGAGGTAGATTTGACCGCAGAGCTCCTCAGCACCAGCAGCCACAACCACAGGTGAACAGGGATTTGTAGTATGCAGTCAGCAAGATTACCTTGCCTTACTCTGATGGTTCTGATAAGAGTTCAGCGAGGGCTTGGGTACAAAAGTTAGACAATTACCTATCATTGAGACCTATGCAGGAGGACGAGGCCATTAAGTTTGCTACACTGCATCTTGATGGGTTAGTGCATGATTGGTGGCATCACGACATGTACACACTTGGTCATCACGCAGTTACTACTTACCAGGAGTTCACCAACAGGCTCATTGAGCATTTTGACAAAAAGGATCCAGAACTTTATTTCAGAGAGTTAACTCAGCTCAGACAGATGGGTAGTTTGGATTCCTACATCGGTGGATTTCAGAGGGTTGCAGTCATGGTTACAGGCATTTTAGAGAGGAGACTTATTATTCTCTTCGTCGAGGGATTGTTGGAGCCGATGAGAGGTTGGGTCAAGGCATTTGATCCTCCTACTCTTCAGGAGGCCATGAGGAAGGCACGCAGTATGGAGCTTGCAACACCTCGCAACAAGTTCTCTTTAGGCTCAACACCGTATACGAGGCCTAATAGATCATTTGACAGGAAGAGGGATCCACCTGATCCTAAGAAACGAAATGCACCACCATTTGATAGGGAAACATTAAACGACTTACGTAAGAAAAAGTTGTGTTTTTGGTGCAAGGCACCCTATGATGAGAAGCATGTATGCCCTCTTTGTCCCAAAGTGAAAAATAACCAGATGGAGTGGTTTTATGAGGGAGAAGAGCAATCTGATTTGTCAGACCAGCAAGCTGATTCAGAGCATTCAGATGATGAAAGGTCTGAAATTGATGGTGAAAATTGAGGAAGGAAGTTACAGGAGGCACATTTGACTAGTCTTCAGAGAGATGGGTCTTTTAGACTTTGTGGGCACCTGACAGGTCAGAAAGTGATCACTCTACTCGACACTGGTGCTACTCATAATTTTATAGATGCACGGTTGGTAGAGAGACGAGGTATACAGACAGAGGAGTTTGAGGGTATTCGAGTCAAGGTGGCTGATGGGTACACCCTCAAATGTGATAGAAAGATAACAGATCTTCCGATGCGGCTGAACAACTATGAGTTCAAGATTGAATTCTACGTTGTTAATATGGGAGATACTGATGTGGTACTTGGGATGGCATGGCTTCACGATTTGGGTGAGTTCACACTCAATCTTCGGGATATGGAGATGAAGTTTAAGGTAAACGGGAAACCTCATGTCATCAAAGCCATCAGAGAGAGTAATCTGAGGATGGTATCGTACAGACGGATGGAGAGACTCATTCGTCATGATATGGTTGATTGGGCTGCAGAGTGTATGTTATTACCAGCACAACAGGAGCAATAGAAGGTTGAGTACCATCCAGACATTCAGATACTGAGGACTAAACACTCTAAAGTGTTTAGTGACATTCCACCTGGCAGACCTCCAGACAGAGGCACCGAGCACATTATCGAGTTGGAGGAGGGCGCAAAGCCCATTATGATTACACCCTACAGGCATCCGAAACGGCTTAAGGATGAGATAGAGAAGACAATCAATGAGCTGTTGGCTATGGGGCATATTAGACCTAGCAAGTCACCTTTTGCTTCATCGGTTGTATTGGTGAAGAAAAAGGATGGATCACTTCAGATGTGTATAGATTACCGCCAGCTCAATAAGAAAACAATTAAGAACAGGTACTCGATACCTCGCATCGATGAGTTGATTGATGAGTTGCACGGTGCTATCTTCTTCACGAAGATTGACTTGAGATCTGGGTACCATCAGATTCAGATGAGGGAGCAGGACATAGAGAAAACCGCTTTCAGATGCCATTGCGGTCACTTCGAGTTCTTGGTTATGCCTTTCGATCTAACCAATGCACCTACTACCTTTCAGGTCACCATGAACAGGGTCTTCAGTTCTCCGCTACGGAGATTTGTGTTGGTCTTCTTCGATGACATCCTAGTGTACAATAGGTCATGGGAGGAGCATTTAGCTCACTTAGATTCAGTTTTGGGTATCTTGGCGGAGGAGTCCTTTTATGCCAAGGAATCCAAGTGTGAGCTAGGCATGGCTGAGTTGTATCTTGGGCACATCATCAGTGCCAAGGGAGTCAGTATGGACCCTGAGAAGGTCCGAGCTATAGTTGAGTGGCCAGTACCAGAGAACCTTACGCAGCTCAGAGGATTCATTGGGTTGTGTGCTTTTTACAGGAGATTTGTTAGCGGGTTCTCACGTCACGCCGCACCCCTTACTGATTTGACAAAGAAAGAGGCTTTTGCTTGGTCACCATAGGCTCAGGAGTGCTTTGATAGGTTTAAGGTGATTATGACTTCATGTCCAGTATTAGCATTACCAGACTTTACGAAGTCATTTGATTTGTACTATGATGCTTCAAGAGAGAGCATTGGTGCCGTTTTGATGCAGGAGAGACACCCTATTGCTTTTGAGAGTAGGAAGCTTAGGGGTCTTGAGAGGTTCTATAGCATTTATGACAAGGAAATGTTAGCCATTATGCATGCTTTGGCTAAGTTCAGGCAATAGTTGGTGGGCAGCAAGTTCAGTGTGCGTACAGACCACAACAGCCTGAAACACTTCCTTGGACAGCGAGACCTAAATGAGAGACAACAAAAATGGGTCAGCAAACTGCAGTCGTATGATTTTGACATCACCTTTATTAAGGGGAAGCAAAATGTTGTAGCTGACACCTTGTCTCGCAGACCTCAGTTGAATGCTATGGCACAGATCTTTGAGGATTGGAGGCATCGAATCATTACAGAGTATGCTAAGAACCCATGGGCTTCTAGCATAGTTGACAGGACAGAGCAGGATAGTAGGTATACTGTTGTGAATGACTTGATCATTTACAAGGGGCAGATTTTTCTGGTTCCTGATTCAGAGTTGAGGGATATAGTTCTGAGAGCCTTTCATGATCTTCCTATGGCGGGCCATTCCAGTTATTTCAAAACATATAAGCTGGTACGGGAATGGTTTACTTGGAAAGGGCTAAAGACTGATGTTCTTCAGTATGTACGAAAGTGTTCTGTTTGCCAACAGAACAAGTAGGAACACACATATCCTGTTGGATTGCTTCAGCCACTTCCGATCCCTGACAAGAAGTGGAAATGCTTATCAATGGACTTTATCACGGGTTTTCTGAAAGCCCAAGGTAAAGATTGTATTTACGTAGTTGTCGATCGACTGACAAAATATGCACACTTTTTTCCGATCACTACTACATTCATAGCATCGCAGATTGCAGAGCTTTTCTTCAGAGAGGTATTCTGGTTACATGGTTTGCCTCGGACTATAGTCAGCGATAGAGACAGTCGGTTCATGAGCAACTTTTGGCAGGAGTTGTTCAAACTTTGTGGGACCGAACTGACACCTAGTACCAGCTACCATCCACAGATAGATGGACAGACGAAAATTGTCAATAAGTGGGTGGAAGGATATCTGCGCAATTACATAGCTGGACAACAGAGAACTTGGGTGAGGTGGATATACCTCTGTGAGTATTGTTATAACTCTACTCACTACATGACTATACAGATGACGCCCTTCATGGCATTGTACGGGTATGAGGCGCCCAACCTTTTGGATTTGGTATTGAGTGATAGCAGAGTGCCTAGCGCAGGTGACATGATGCAGGATCAGCAGGACATTTTGAGGTATCTCAGAGACAATATCCAGCGGGCACAGAATCAGTAGAAGCAATATGCTGATCAGAAAAGGGTTGAGCGTTCTTTTGCAGTGGGTGACATGGTGTATCTCATGTTACAGCCATACCGTCAGTCCACTCTGCGGAAGAGTGGTGCAAAGAAGTTGAAACCTCGTTACTATGGTCCATTTCGAGTTATTAGACGAGTGGGCGAGGTTGCTTATGAGTTGGACTTGCCGACAGATAGTAGGGTTCATAACGTATTTCACGTCTCACGCCTGAAGAAGGCATTGGGTCAGCATGTGATTCCCTCTCCAGTACTGCCACCCCTTGATGATGAGGGGAAGTTGATATTAGTCCCTAAGGCCATCCTCGATGTTAGAGAGAGACATCTTCGGAGGCGGGTTATTAGAGAGTATTTGATCAAATGGAGAGACTTGCCGGTTGAGGATGCTACTTGGGAGTGGGAGGAGATTTTACAGCATCCAGTGCTGAGATTGCTTGAGGACAAGCAATTTCAGGGAGGGCGGACTGTAATGTCCCCTTCCTAGGCAGTACAGTTAGTTCTGAGGTTAGCCTATCATTCAGATCCTCGTAGGCTGGCAAAAGTGTTTAGAGGATCACTTGAGGCAGTTATCCAATGTTGGGGAACATCACTCCAGCAGTTGTTTCAGGTTTGGGCCTTTGCGTACACTTACAGAGTGATTTAGAGGTACTTACTATTTATAGTAAGTCAGGCAGGCAAGAGTTGCTATTTTTGGCAGGGCACCTGATTCAGTTGGTCAACTCAGCTTCGACCCGGTTTGATGATCTGATGAGCAAACAGGAATTATTAAGGCATTTAATCATTATTAAAAGTTTATTAATTTGACTTTATAATATAAAGTCACTTTAATGAAAATAATTAAATTTAATTATTTAATGGCAAATTATAAAGTATCATTAAATACTTTATAATAAGGGATAAATTAATATTAAATGAGTATTTTAATGCTCATTTAAGAAAAGGGACGTCATTATGTAATTAATTTGCCTAAGTCATTAAATGGCGATTTAATGATATTTTGATTGCTCATTTAATAGCCTTTTGTGAAGGGGTCGACTTTTTGAGAGAGGTTATATATTTCCTCAAGGAAAATCGAACTCATTATGTTGATTATTCAAATTTGTCATTATTTCTCTCTGAGAGCATCGGGGTTTGAGAAACAAGGGTTTCTGCAGATCATCATGTTTTGAAAAACGTTCCCTCTTCAGAATCAGGCATACTGAGACTATGAAATACCAGTTGAAGATTGTCAACAGGGTGACTTTATTTAGAGGTTACAGTTGTGCTTATTGAGTTAGATTTAGAAAGGGTTTAAAGGAGATTATTTATCAGATACTTGAGGCGACTTTACTGAGGTCCATTTCTAGTGGTTTGGCACACTTCCCAAGAAAGTACGAATTTCTTTCTTGCTGGTACAGGCCGTGCTTTCGCTGCAGCAAAGGCCGTACTTCTCCAAATCAAATCGCCTTGCTTTTCCACCTTCTGACTACTTCAGGTTGGACGCCTAGGGTTTGTGGAGCCATTGCATCAATTTCGAGGTGGGAGATTGCACATTTCCTTTCAGCCGTACCATCTCAGGCTCTCTTTCTGGCGCCTGCAAGCTTATCCAGGTTTTCAATAAATAGCTTGCCTTTTTGTCTGAATGTTTGAATATTGCAGTTGTAATCATTTGGGAAGATTAATAAATCATCTAGCTTCGAGATCTAAGCTGTATTCTGTGGTTTTTAAGCATCTGGTATTTTATATTATTTTTCCAAGCATTTCTTTGCAAAATCGCAATTTGTCTTTTTATTGCGAAAACACCAAAAAATCAAAATACAGAAAACAAACAAAAAACTCAGTATTACCAGCCAGTGGTCGGATTGAGAGACACCTGGTCTCTTACAATGGTGGACACAAAGCTGAAGAAAAGTACAACCTTTCTTCCACAAATGGATTGTTAAACATAAGTGGTTAGTAGGACCTTGGTGTAGTTCATCAGGGGGTATAACAATAAGTGTCCCAAGATGCAAAATAAATCCAAGGTTGCTAGGTGATCTATATTAGTACCGGTATCGGTACCATTTGTTTTTGAAAATAGGAGATGGAGGTACTTGGAGGCATCATTTATCTTTTAATATAATTTAATAATTTATTAATTTGCTAAAATAAAATTGAAAATATCATGACATTGAACTTTCAAAATAGGAGTACTAATAAAGTTCAGCTGTAAAGACACATATGCGAAAGAGTCGAAAACTAATAGTAAATTAAAATATAGTGTCTAAGTGTCAACTTTCAAGATTCTTGACCCAAGAGTTCATACTACATATTGAAATTTAGAAATGTTGATAGCCTAATAGGTTGATATGAATACAAAAAACAAAAATCAGAAATCTACACTTTTACTCCTACATCTACTATGCCATCAATTTCTAGGTCCTTAGTTATGATGCTCTCCAAATGTTCATCACTTTTAAGTTTATGTTCCTCTGTAGGCAATAGAACTGGGGGTAAATCATTTAGGCCATCTACTTCAACCACTTCATCCACTAAGGCTGTGACTTCTCCATTAGGTGGGATTTGGCCCCATTTTGCTGCAGGAATCTCCTTGTACCTAGGGTCTACATGAGAGAGAAGGAAAAGTGAGCTATGAATGTATACTAGGTTCTTCACTTTCTTTGACCCTAATTGGTTCTTCAGTGAATGAATAAAACCACAAGTGCTCCAATTCCTCTCACAAGATGAAGAGCTGGCTACTTGCGAGAGCAATCTTATTGCAAATGATTGCAATTCAAGATTTTCACCTCCATGGTTCCACCACTCTATAAGGTCTTTCATTGCATGCATATCATATAAGGCTCGCACGGAAGGAAAATTACTTTGTTCATGTGAAAACTTGTTCCACTAAATCTTGATAATTGAAGCATCCTTGTCTTGGACTTAAATCTTTTATATTGTAGCCCAAAACCCCTTAATTACATCTCTATCTTCATATGGAGCCCTCTTCTTGGTCATTTCTTTATCATCCCATTTAGGATTTAAGGCATATGCAACACAATGAAGGGGTGTGCTAAATTTGTTCCATCTTTCATGTATCTTTCCTTCTATCAAAGGATATAGAGAAAGATCTCTTACATTTTCTATTTTCTTAATTCTTTCACACATGGACTCTATTTCTTGATTCTTCATAAATTTATCCCGAGCATGGCTTGTTTGAATCACAAATTTGATTGCCTCACATTTGGGCTTAATAAAATCCACAACAAATTTAACATCAGCCCTAAAATGGTCATCAAGGACTATACCTCTCACCTCAATTGCAGTATTTGATATATATTGTTTCCAAGCCGCCCATGCATCACTAACTATTGTGGAACAAAAAGCTCCTTTGACTACACAAAGAAGGTCAAGAAGAATAAAACAAAAAGCAAATCGTGTATCAATAGTTTTGAGGCGTTCCACGTTGGCAAATTTTCGATAAATGTTTTGTTTGTAGTGATGGCTATATATGAACATTTGTATTTTAATGCCTTTTCAATGAGATCTAAGGTCTAGTAGAACTTGCCAATATTTTTGAGTGCATTATTTAACAAATGCACACAACACAGTGTCCAAAATATATGCCTATCCATTTGCATTAAAGAAGCATACAATTGCTGCATCAACCACATCTCGACCTTGCACATAAAATCATTTTCCAATGGGGTTTGAGTTGCTAATGTGCAGTTTCTTGCGAGAATATCCTAGTGCCACATCTTTTTTTGTCACATGAACATCTTTATAAAACTTCAATCTTTGACTATCTATTTTGATTCTAAGTTATAGTAATTGTCCTTGTCGTTGAAGCATGACAGCTCAAATGAGACACTTTCCTCTTAGTTCTTTCTTGATTCCTAAGGGCATCATATCATTCAACTCATTTGGACAAGGATCAACACCTTTTCCAGGTATGTAAGAAATGAGCCCTCATCTTCATGTAAGTAACCTTCCATGATGTTTGACAAAGTTTACATGTGATAGTGGCTGTTCCAACTGACCCCTTCAACCTTGCAACATGATCACAATACTTCCACAGTGGGCACAAACCTTGTATCTCCCCACCTTGCATATCTCAATCTGTAACAAAAAGACAAAAGATAAAAATATAAATTGATTTGACTTTTGAGCAAAAGTAAAACCTGTTTCAATAAATCATTAATGAATATAGATATAAACAGAAAAACTGTGACTTTTATACACATTTTGAGGATTAAAATCCATCATGAAAGCATGCAAGGAGTTTAGGAGCTTGTAAACTGTTGTTTTATCATGGTAGCCATTGTCAACTACAAACAAATCCCCGATAAACAACCTAAAAAATCTGTATCAATCCAATGTAATTTATGTTTTATTTGGGATTCTATCTTGATAAGGACAGTTTTAGTTGGGAATTGTGGAGGATTGCCAAGGAAAGCTGAATTATTGAAATGAGGACTGCACTTGTGTTAGTTTTCTTTTTGCTTACATCACACTATCACAGTCAACGTTGGTTTATGCTATGACAGAGACAACAAAGGTTTATAATGGAATAAGAGCACAATGGAATATCAATATTGTCATGTCCCTTCTTCAATTAATTTATATTTTTGGAAAAAATGTCCATATATTTATTATTTATTATTTTGGACCCGCAATAGATTTATTTTGTATGTTTGGTGCCAAATTGAGTATTAAATGTATTCTATTAATTGTTGCTGTTGGAAATCTAAAATGAGGAATGGGTTTTCTATCATGTGGCAGCCTATTATTAGCAGATTATTTGACAGTTTTATGACAGCTTGCTTATGGGTAGTAGTTGTCTAATTTTAGCCGGAAATCTTGTAATGGTCATGAAGGGTGAGCATCGTTGGAGGGAAATTATTGAAAATATTATTTTATTTTATTTTTCAGGAGTGAGGCATTGGAATTTGGGTATCCAATTTGGCCTTCATCCATCTCTTTATTGACAGAGAATTGCTTGTTGTTGGCATCCAATTTCTATATACCAAAACTTTGTGGAAATTGTTTGAGCACTTGTGTTCATTCATCCATCGGAGGAGGAAACCCCTTGGGTGCTGAAATCAGAGGACAAAAGCTCTTTGGCTTCCTGAGAGCAATCTCATTTAGAGGTTGCATTTGCATTTCAAGATTGTTTGAATTTTTTCTAATATTTTTTGGTGTGAAAGTATTCTTTTTCTGGATTAAACTGCGTAAGTTTTGTTTGCATCAACGTTTCGGATCACACTGCGTAAGATTTTTCTCCTACAGCTCTCTTCTTCATCCTGATGATGGATCATGGAGTGTGATCCAAAACGTTGATGCAAACAAAAGTTACACAGTTTAATCCAGAAAAAGAATACTTTCATCGATATGGACTGTGGAAACCTAATGTCTTTGATTTTTTGGTGTGTTATTTGCAAATTTTGTGAATGAATGAGCTCTAGCATTAGAGGGATTTGATGTAGTTCTGTATATCAGTTGTATTTGCTGTTTTTTTAAAAAAAAAAAATTAATAATAGTATTTTTCTATTCATCATATCCATAGTAATCAACTTCAGCTTGGTGGTGAAGTGCGTGGGTGTGTTTTAGCATATGTTTTTGGTGTTTTCCTATTGATTTTGAAAAGAAAGCTGTAGCAAGCAAGGAAAATTTTTACATTTGCATGTTTGGTTGTACATTTCATGTCATTACTAGCACTTTGTTGTATATTTTTATTACAGTGTTCCACGGGGACGCGTCCCCCCCAAAAAAACCCGCGTTTCCTAGAGGGGGACGTCTCGAAGACTTGGGGACTTGGGGGGGACGTCCCCCTACCAGCCCACCACCATCCCACCACCAGTGTCGCTGTCTCCAAGACGCCACTAGGACTTTGAGGATGCTGGGGTGTCCTCAAGATGTCTAGGGGACTACTAGTTGTCTCCAAGATCTATAATTCTTATACTTATACATCTTTTTATAACTATTTTTTCAAGTACTATATGTATTTCAGCACCCTGCTGCCCCCCGCCGCCGTCCCCCTGCCGTCCCCCCGCCGCCCCCAAACTTAGACCCCCGGTCTCCGCGTCCCCGAAACGCTTCCCCCCCCCGCCCCCCCGTCTCCCCGCCCCCGAAACCCCGTGGAACACTAATATTTTATCAGTATATATTAGTCTCAACTTTGTGGTAATTTTTTGTGACTTGTGTGCAAGTATTGTTTGATTTTCCTTGCATAGTGTGGAAAATCAACTGTGGGTGTTTCCAGATTTTATTTTGAAGTTAGAAGTGAATTTTATATCATAATTTATGTTGAGTTTGTTGTTTTATATTAGAGCTGAAAAATTATGATAACCAAATTGGTTGGGGACATTACAAGTATATCTGAATATTACCCATGATAATGAACTATGGAACCAAGAATATGTTCTATGTTCTGAATATTTTATTTCACCCGCTATTGACTATAAAAATGGAAGTTGGAAGCCCTAAAAATCATAAAAGAAAAATCACAAAAAAATAGTACACATCAAAAAGTGCAGAAAAATGCCGACCTACTTGATATGCTTCATTTCTTTGAGGCTTGGAGTTAGTGGGAATGAGAAACCTTTGAGTGTCGAGCAAAAATGGCAGACTAAATGAAGTTTGAACAAAAAGATTGAGCAGATGCTTATTTAACATTGTGGGGGTACCTGGAGATGTGTGTGGGAGGTGCAATCAGACGTTTCCTGTGAAGGGAGATATTTCTGTTGGAGTATAGGACCACTGAGACGGCCAGGGGGGGTGAATCAGTGGTCTAATCACAAACCAATTTACACTACTTACCTCACTTGTCTTATGCAAAGCAACCCATTGAAAACATTTCAACCATTATAGACATTGAATGTTGAGGAAGTCACAATAACATGCAAATCAGAACATAATACTTGAACAAAGATATCCAATCAAGCACAAAATAACAAACCACTAAAAGGAGACAAAACACAGTTTATGAGTGGAAAAGCCTAAAAGGGTGAAAAACCACTTTGGAAATAGGCTTCATTAGGCCTCACTGTTCAAAACCTTACAGGTTACAAGTTGTGTGCCTCACTGGCTAACAACAAGCCTCACTGGCTACAATATGCCTCACTGGAAAGCAACAAAAAAGAATGAATAAAAACACCAGAGGGTTACTCTGTTTCAATCCAAATCACTGCACTTTCAGAGCTTTACCATAATTTTATATCTGCTCTGTTATCATCTTTTCAATCAAAACATTACTTCTGCTCAGTCATCATCTTTCCAACCAACACATTACGTCTGCTCTGTCAAAACCCTATCCAACTTTATCATATCACATCTCAATAATCTGAAGCTGCAATTTAGAAAAAATCATTTGTTCTTGCCGAAAACATCATGCTCTATTCATGAAAGATACATACTCACCTCTGTTTGTCATATTTCAATCACCTCTGTTTGTCATATTTCAATCAAGAACTTTTCATGAAAGGTTACAGTCATATTTCTGCAATCAACATGCTCATTCCATTCTCAAACTATGGCACATCATTGAGTGCAAAAAGAACCTTTTAAAACTCAAGAATATTACCCTGCCTTCACATCACAAAACATTCCATTTTCAACAATAAAAAAAAAAACCACAATACCATCAACTGACCGTTGATATTCAAAATCATGCCAATTGAACACTACACCTTCAATTCTTTTTGGCGCCAATCAATAATCCATTAACCTGTTCATATTCAAATGAATGCACAAAACATGGTGACTTTCAAACTTCCTGTCAAGTTCAAGCTGCTGAAAGTAACCGTTCATGGGATTTAAATTCAGGCCTTTGATTTTGAACTCCCGCCAGATTTAACTTTAAAAGAGAGCCATTGATCTCCATTCAAATGAATTAAACAAAATTCTCAACTTGCTCGACATGTTATATTATATAGGAGGGCTGGTTAAACAATGTTTGAAACCCCTTTAAGTTTTCACTTAAATAAACCTTTATCTCCTATAACCGGTCACTTTCCAAATATAACACAAATTAACTTGCTATTGATTTTGCACAAGCTTATACTTAGGGTTTTAGAAACAAGGTTTCCAACAATGAGAAGAACCCTAACCTTTTCAAATGAACTTGAACCATTGATGATTGACCTTAGAACACATCAAATCAACATATGCTCTAGCCCCTGATGCAGAATATTGTGCCATCGGTATTTGAGAAGAAAAAAAAAAGCTTTGATGCTTTTAGGGGTTTGAACCTTTGATGCTTTTAGGGTTTTGAACCTTTGGCTATCAACTCATGACAAGTACCTATCAACACTGAACTGTATGAGCTTTGTATGAATACCACTGAACTATCAACACAATCATCAACATTATCAAACACCATGAATAATGCAATACCTTGAAGCAAGCATGAAATAGAATCACAACAAGACCAACTGAACTTCAACTTATGACGTCAATGACAAAACAATGCCAATACAACAAACTCCCCTTTTGGCATTGATGTTAATACTCCAAACTTTGCTCCTCCCCCTATGAAGATAAAACTACCCATTCAACTGTGCACTGTCATTAAGCAAATGTTCACCACTGTGCAAGCAAAGCAAATGTTCACTGTTTCACCACTGTCCAAGCAAAGCAAATGTTCACTGTTTCACCACTGTCCAAGCAAATGTGCACTGTCCAATTAAATCCAAGCAAAAGCAAATGTTCACTTCTCCCCCTTTGACAACAATGCCAAAGGAACAAAGAACACACTGTCCCAAAGCAGAGAACACACTGTCCCATTGTCATCAAGCAATGGACTCCAAGGCATCAACAAACTCAAGCCACTGTCTATTTCCAAATCCCCAATTGACTGTAGGCATGAAAAGCACTGTTATTTACTGTCAAACATTTGATCATAGAATACAGAGAACTGCACTGTGCATTAGATGCCAAACATCATTGTACTTATCCATTGTGCAAGAGAATTGAATAGACCAACACCATACTTCACTTGATCTTTTATTGAAGTGACAGATCACTGTCACTTGATCTCTTTGTGATCATTCTCCTGGCACCATACTTCTGCAACTGCGAACAGTCACCTTGAATTCTCACAATAAAAGACTTATACCAAATGCTCCACTCCATGATATACCACTCTCTGCCACTGCCCAAGCAACTATTAGTATCATTGGCAACCACTACTCACTGGACTGAGCATCATGCAAAGTAAATATCACTTTCAACCCAGCAAAACAGATACACACTGTCACAACAACCAAAAGACTGTTACCACATGAAAAAGAAGCAAGATTATCATCATACCCACTGTACCAAGCATGAATACCACTGTATCAAGCATACTGCATCAAGAACAAGTATGAATACCACCAAACACACTGAAATACCCACAAGAGGGATTATAGGATGCATAGTCTCCCCCTGAAACCATGCACCAAAAATCTGTTTTATTGAAGAGAGGCAATTTTCCATGTTAACTGTACCTTCAAGACATCATTCTATGAGCTACTTCTGAGATGTACACAAATACCACTTAACGACCACTTGCTGTCACTACAGTCCACTGCACTCTTCTTTTCCCATGGATTTTATATTGGAATGGTCTTCTATACATAGGTTTTCCATTTTCTTCCTAAGTATAGCCTACAATAGGTGATAATTTAGTGTCACTCCTCCAAACTTGTCAGATGTCTCATCTTTTGCTCATTCTCATACAACAATCAGAGATTTGTCATCTGGGAAAAACAACTTCTCTACAACAAAAATACTGTCAACATGATCAAGACAACTATGATATTGGCACACTGTCACAAGGCAATTGAAAGCATAGCATTAGCTATGTTGTCAAGTCAGACATGACACTGGTACTGCACTATATACCTGCAACAAGATGCTTACAAGACAAACCACCACTATGCAACATCTGTACCACCAAAAACTACTGACAAAGAACCAATATATATAGCACTGTCAAGATTCATGATTACCACTACTCCACTGTGCTTTGCAAGATCATACTCCACTGTGCATTCATTATGCAAGATGAAATATTGTCCACACTTCACAGACTAAGATCCATATAGATTGCAAGTATTAGAACTGTCTGAGACATATTTAAAGCACCTTTGCTTATCAAAAGATTTCATGATGCAAGTGCAAAACATCAAGATACTCCATTGCACTGAGCTAGGTCACTGTAACAACCATGTTACAGCATTAGGAACATCTGCCATTATTCACTGTCAAATAGTATTCACAGAGTACTGTCCTTTGCATGCAATTACCGCACAAGGCCTCAGTTGTAGCACTGTCCTGAAGCAGCACTAAAAATGACTTGAAACAACACTTTGAATACCATGTGAACAAGCAGCTTTTACAGATAGCAAACAAGACCTCTTTGCAAAACTTGCATCAATATCATAAAGAAATAATCTTGTGAACCATGAATTTCATGACAAAAATCACTGTCATACTGTCATTATGACACACTGTACTTCACACCTCTGCAGCAAGGTACTATTAGGACAATACAACACTGTGATAAGACTGTCACTATAATCAGTCATCATACCTATGGGTATACCCAAGAAAATTTCCTCAAAGCACAACCAGCAAACTAAGAGCAAAACTCAAAAACACTCTTTGCAGAGATCATTATATAAACTTCTGAAAATACAAAGTCAATGATTCTTCAACAATCTCTGATTATGTCTTTGCCTTCTATTCCACTATAGTTCTCATGTATCCATAAATACAACAAGATGAATGACATAATACTGAAGTAGCTTTTTGACATTTTTGCACCAACAATATCAATACCATGAATATGACACCATAAATGAATAGCTGCAAACTGATTTTCCATGAATTCATTTTTTATTTACAACCTTTACAACCTCTTGGTTGTTGTCTATGGGGTTTGTATGATAAAACTATGAACATCTCCCCCTAACCTCATGCTTCTCTTTATGCACTTATAGATGTCACTTGTGCAGTATGCACAAGCTTAGAATCTTTCTTCTCTTTCCCTTGTTTCCTTCTCCAAGTTTTCATAGTGCCTGTTTTCTTGTGATGACTAAAAGGTTTCACCAAATTACTCTTGCAAAAAAGTGCTTTATGTCCAAACTTATGACATCTATAGCATATAATCTTGTAACCAACAGGAGGAACAAAAGAATTATAACCTCTTGACAATCCAAGAACATTATTTTTTACTTGTGTCCCACAAAACCTTGCTGTATGGCCTAGGTGATTGCAATTATAACATAGAATCTTACTTATTCCATTTGACCACTTCCATCCAACTTTTCTTGCATGCATCCAACACTCTTTTGCTCTCTGACCAAATTCATAACATGAATAGCAATAACCATGAAAAGAATTTTCAAACCTGGACATAGGATGTTGTCCTGAATGAAAAGAATTTCTGAACTCGTTTTTGTTGGCTTGTGCAGGAACACTTTTTATTGTCTTCTTCTTGTCTTCGGCCTTAGAAGCAATAGAATGATAGTTTAGGTCTATTTTCTTCCTTGGAGTTTTTCTAACCTTAGAACACTGTCCTTTTTCAAGGCCTAAACCAGTAATATCCTTGTGACCTTTTTGTTTACCCATGAGATCTGCTAATTTGTCACTGCTGTCACACATATCTAGTTTTTTCTTCAAGGCTACAACTTCTGCCTCTAAAGAATAACACTCCTTTTCTTTGGTGTCTAACTCCATTTTGGTGACTTCTACAATCCTCTTGCTCTCTTCAAGTTGAAGCTTTAGATCTACAACTAATTTTTCTGACTCATTAACCCTGCTGATCAGATTTTCAGTATCCTTTTGGGTCTGATTTCTTTGCACTACTGCCTCCCTTTTGAGTCTTTTTATTTCACCAAGAGCACATCTCAATTCTCCCTCAAAATCAACCTCTCCTTCACTATTATCACATTGATCTTCACTATTAACAGTAGTCATAAACAAAGTTTCCCCTCCTTCAATTGAATCTTCTGAACAACTATCTGTTACACCAGCATCCTTAACAAATAGAATTTTCTTTTTTTTGAATGAGTTTTTCTTTTTAGGATTATGCCTGTTTCTTCTTTCCTTGTCTTCTACTGTTCTCTTCATCACTTTTAGAATCTTTATATGGACATTTAGCAGCATAATGTCCAATGTTACCACAACTGAAACACTTGAATGGAACCTTCCCCCTATACTTTCATGACCCTTTTTTTAGTTTGCTTACAAAGGAGGACTCTTTATCATTCAATTCCTCTAAATCAAAATTTATTTCTTTATCCTTCTTAACAAATTTAAAGGCAGTCTCTTTACTTGTGGAGTCTTCATTATAAGTTCTCATCTCATTAGCTGTAAATGTGTGATGAAGTTCATCTAAGGTAAGTTTATTTATATGCCTTTCTTTTACAGAATATATCTTGGAATCATACTTGGTTGTTAGTGACCTTAGAACCTTATTGACAACTGTTTTCTCCTTCAAGGTCTCACCAAGACCACGGATGGCATTGACTGTCTCTTGAACCCTTAAAAGGTAATCAACAATCTTTTCTTCATTCATTTAGTCCTTCAAATTTGGCTCTAAAGTTTTGTAGCTTGGCTTCCTTGACCTTATCATCACCCTGATAGATACTAGATAACCTATCCCACACAACCTTTGTAGATTTACAATCCATAACCTTGACAAGTATATCATTTGTCAATCCACAACAAATAGCATTTTTTGCTCTGGCATTACACTCATAGGCCTTTTTCTCATCTACAGTGGAAGGTGCTGTAGTAGCAATATATTCAGTTTCAACTGCTGCCCAAACATCATAACCTAGAGAAGATAAGTAGTTTTTGTTTGTAGATGGTCAACACTCCCCTTGGGATCCATGACGTGGCTTAATCGCCACCCATGGATCCGTTAACTCTGGTGGTTGTATGTTGGAAATTAGTGTTCTCATGGATGTTAGTAAAATAATTATTTGTTAGGTTGTTATAGTTTGTTAAATGGGTTATTATAATAGTAGTACGAATATGTTCTGAGTTGTTAAAACAACCCAATATATTTGGGAAATTTGTTACAGGAGTTCTCCTTTAATATAGGAGATCCAACTCCTATATATTGGGATATATGTAATTCATGTGGAACGAAAGTGTGGAATAATAGAATAAGATTATTATTGTGTGTAAATTTTGAGCCTAAATTCCAATATTGTATCGAGCATTGATAGGTTGATCTTTTGGTGCAACGAAAATCGTGGGGCCAACAATTGGTTTCAGAGCCAGGTTACGGGTTCGAATTGTCGGCAGATGGTCAACGCTCCCCTCGGGATTTGTGACATGGCTTAATTGCCACCCGTGGATTTGTAACTTTGGCAGTTGTATGGAGCATTGACAAGTCGATCTTTTGGTGCAGCGACAATCATGGGGCCAACAAGTTTCCATTCTAAACTTCCAAAAAGAAAAACTCAAACCATCAAATAGTGGTGCTTTAGAAGTAGAACAACCTTCTTGGTTAGCCATGATGAGTACTCCAATACCAGAATCTCCCAAGTTGATTAAACTTATGCAAAGGAACCTAATGCTCTGATATGTAATGTCCCCATTTTAGCCATACGCTCTTCGGTGACTGATAGCCTATTTTCGGAAGCTCGTAGGCTTGTCAGAGGTAAAATTAGGGTTTCCTATTTTATAGGAGGTTTTTGATGCATTTTTGAAGGTTTGCATGTATGAGTTTTTGATGCATGTTTGGTGGAGTTTTCTGGGTTTTAGGAGAGCTTCGAGATGGTGTAACATGCATCTCCATCTGACAACCTTTCTCGACACTTGCAATTTTTAGCCAACACATTGGAGTTTCGAGATTTTGGATTGTGGATTCTTTTTGGGTTTTCAAAAAGCTTCGCAATAATATGACATGCAAAGGCAATGGGCAACTTTTCAGAATTTACTATTTTTAGTAAGTTCTATTTCTGGCAGTGCCATCTTGGGCAGTAGCATCAACAGTCAGTTCAGTTTCCATTTTGGGCAGTGTAGTTTGGAGCATAATTGGCTTTTAGCATTTTGAGGCTCATTTTGGTAAAATGATTTATTTAAGTCATTTAATGTTTTAAGTTCATTTTGGGCCCCATGGCCTAGATTAATGACTTAATGTTGTTTTAAAAGGGGGCCTTTGAGGGTGGACGCCTCATTGAGAGATTATTTAATATTTTAGAAGTTTAACATTATTCCTTGAGCCTTGGACGCCTAGAATGAAGGAGAAATAAGAATGTTTTAAAAATTAAAAATATTGCAAAAGAGACTTGGGCGTCCCTTTTGGAGGGAAAAGGTGGAAGTTGAAGAGTCACTCCAAGTTCTTTATAAACAGGCCTTTATTCATTCATGGAGTATCTATTGTTTACTACATCGAATTGCTGCTGGAATGGCTTCAAGTTTATGGCTTCGAGGAATGCATACCTCCTAGCAAATTTCAAGAATTCAGTTTTGTGTTTGAGAGATAACACCTAGTTGGCTATGAGGCTGCTTGTTCAATTCAGAGTTGCAGATTGAGCTTCAAAGTAGAAGGTTTTGATGATATTTTCAGTTTTGCATTTGCTGGTTTACATATGGCTGTAGATGATTTTTATTCATAACTTCTAGATGGAATTTTTGTTGGTTATGGGTATTTGCTCTTTTCCTTTCTATGTCTTAGGCGCCACCAATTGCAAAGTTACAAATTTTAATATGGAGAGCTCATTTTTCTAGAGAGGTCGCCCTTCTCCATGGGCCGTCCCTCCTAGCTGCTGCACATTGGAATGTGTGCTGCTCTCTTGGGGCTTTGTTGTATTGCCATCATCTTGTCTTTGGGCGTCTATCTCTCTTGTTTCATGATCAATCAGTTTGGGAAGGATAAGAGTTATTTTGGTGAAGAAATGAGCATTATAGGGTGATCATAGTTGCTGGTCTGATTATTTCTGTTGCTGGTTTTGTATATCAGACCTGGTTATTTCCATTTCATGCTATATTTCTTGGTCTTTAATTCACATTTTGTAAAGAGAGATATAGTTTTGACATTGCAGAAGTTTGGAGTAGATTACTATTGCATATTCATTGTAATAAACACTTGTTACTTGCAGATAATTTGCATTGCAAGGCTGAAACAGTAGTATTGTTCAATCAATTATATTTCTGCAATTACTTGTTAAAATTGCAAACACTATAGCCCCTGGATGGTTTACCGCCAGTGAGGAAGAATTAACATTGTATCTTTCATATTTTACCCACTGTTTAAGTAGCGAATCCCCACTGCTGAGTGGATGCCTGCTATTAGTAGATGAATTGTATTTCATTGTAATTATCTTTCCCCCCACTGAACAAGTGGTAGCGTGGAATCTTGATGGTCAGTTCTCCGCCTGCTTCATTTTAGTGTTGTTCTTCATTCCAGTTTCGTTGCTAACGACCCCTTCCCATATGCTATCACCTCGCCTTTCAACGGATCTTGGTGAACATTCTTGGTGAAGGTTACTTTTAGTTGTTTATGATTTTGGGCTAATCCTTAATAGGTGCTTGTTGTTGGTGGAAATTCAAAGAAAAAATTAAGGGGCATATTTCATGATACCACTTGTTGGAGTACAGGACCACTGACAGGGGAGGGGGAGTTGAATCAGTGGTCTAATCAGAAACCAATTTACACTACTTACCTCACTTCACAATAACATGCAAATCAGAACATAATACTTGAACAAAGATATCCAATCAAGCACAAAATAACAAACCGTAAAAGGAGACAAAACACAAAGTTTATGAGTGGAAAACCCTATAAGGGTGAAAAACCACTTTGGAAATAGGCTTCATTAGGCCTCACTGGCCAAAACCTTACAGGTTACAAGTTGTGTGCCTCATTGGCTAACAACAAGCCTCACTGGCAAGCAACAAAAGAATGAATAAAAACACCAGAGGGTTACTCTGTTTCAATCCAAATCACCGCACTTTTAGAGCTTTACCATAGTTTTATATCTGCTCTGTCATAATCTGCACTATTATCATCTTTTCGATCAAAACATTACTTCTGCTTAGTCATCATCTTTCCAACCAACACATTACATCTGCTCTATCAAAACCCTATCCAACTTTATCACATCACATCTCAATAATTTGAAGCTGCAATTCAAAAAAAATCATTTGCTCTTTCTAAAAACATCATGCTCTGTTCATGAAAGATACATACTCACTTCTGTCATATTTCAATCACCTCTGTTTGTCATATTTCAATCAAGAACTTTTCATGAAAGGTTACAGTCATATTTCTACAATCACCATGCTCATTCCATTCTCAAACTATGGCACATCATTGAATGAAAAAAGAACCTTTTAAAACTCAAGAATATTACCCTGCCTTCACATCACAAAACATTCCATTTTCAACAATAAAAAAAAAAATCACAATACCATCAACTGATTGTTGATATTCAAAATCATACCAATTGAACACTACACCTTCAATTCTTTTTTGGCGCCAATCAATAATCCATTAACCTGTTCATATTCAAATGAATGCACAAAATAGGGCGACTTTCAAACTTCCTGTCAAGTTCAAGCTGCTGAAAGCAACCGTTCATAGGATTTAAATTCAGGCCTTTGATTTTGAACTCCCGCCAGATTTAAGTCTAAAAGAGAGCCATTGATCTCCATTCAAATGAATTAAACAAAATTCTCAACTTGCTCGACATGTTATATTATAGAGGAGGGCCGGTTAAACAACGTTTGAAACCCCTTTAAGTTTTCACTTAAATAAACCTTTATCTCCTATAACCGGTCACTTTCCAAATATAACACAAATTAACTTGCTATTGATTTTGTACAATAAGCTTCTACTTAGGGTTTTAGAAACAAGGTTTCGAACAATGAAAAGAACCCTCACCTTTTCAAATGAAATTGAACCATTGATGATTGACCTTAGAACACAAGAATTCAACATATGCTCTAGCCCTTGATGCAGAATATTGTGCCATTGGTATTTGACAAGAAAAAAAAAAGCTTTGATGTTTTTAGGGTTTTGAACCTTTGCCTATCAACTCATGACAAGTACCTATCAACACTGAACTGTATGAGCTTTGTATGAATACCACTGAACTATCAACACAATCATCAACATTATCAAACACCATGAATAATGCAATACCTTGAAGCAAGCATGAAATGGCATCACAACAAGAGCAACTGAACTTCAACTTATGACATCAATGACAAAACAATGCCAATACAACAATTTCCTATCACATCTTGGAGACATGAGATGTCTTAAGGGGGGATATGTGTCTCTCGATAACATTGGATAAATCACTTTCAGACATTCAACATTATATTATAGAACATGATATTCTTCTACTAATACGTCACCATTTGAAGCATGTTTGAGATATTTTCTTTCTAATCCACTTGATGTAGCTTTTGATAAGCAAAAAGAGCAAGAGGATTTTACAAATTTATCAGGAGAATTGTGCAAATCCAACTTGAGGTGAAAAAGCAATTGGAAAGAAAACAACAATTGTATAAAGGCATGATTGACGTAGGAAGGAACATCAACTCAAGCTAGGAGACAAAGTTTGGCTTTCTTTGGGCAAGGAAATGGTTTGATAAACAAAGAAAACTAAGCCATCAGGATATAAACCCTTCTCAATTTTGGATACCATAGGTGAAAATGCATTCAAGATTGATCTTTCTTCTTTTATGAAGATGTACTCAGTTGTGAATTGTGAGTACTTGCAACTTTATGAGCTCTCCATGCTAGATGAGAAAGAAGAACAATTGATACTGTCTTTATAAGACTTGGGTGTGGAAGGAATAACCATACTCATCAAGGATGTGGTACTAGAAAACAGGACAAGGGAAACAAGAAATAGAGTTAAAGAAATTTGGTAAATTGGACTCAAATATTAGGTCAACCATTCCAAGGGAAAAAGTGGGGGAACTCTTCTCCCATGTAATGCCTCAGTAAGATTTTGTGGGACCAAAAGTCTTTCTAAGAAAGGAGGTGTGATCCAAATGGATCTAAAATCTAGTAGAATAGGAAAACTTGAACATGAGATTGAATTCAGGTGCAAGGACAGGTGTAGGACAGTGTTACAGAGCTGTAAAACACCATGTTGTGATTGCAAAAGTGTGCACCATTGATATACATACTAGAACTTAGAATCCAAATTGAATAGGCATCCGTTCAACTTTTGGTGACGGTCAAAAATTTTCTTGGGCTTGAGAGAATTCTATTGTCATTAGAAACCTATAAATAGGCATGTATGCAAGCATCAAAGGCATGTCTATGAGTTGGAGAATTGTGCAAATCATTTTATGTTTCAGTTCTGTTCATAATATAAGGAAATGGCAGAAGTAAGGGCAAGGAGATTTCCCACATTTTGTGAAACTTTCTTTCCAAATTAATAAAGGAAGGTAGCGTGACAAATTGCCACTACCACAAGACTGGTTTTTCTCCACCTTGATGGTTTTCTAGGATAAAAGTCTGTGTTGCGAGTAGTTCATTTGTTTCTGCTTTGAACACAATAATTCCTTCTCTAAGTTTGAACTTTTATTTGCAAAGCAAAAAGGAGATTATTTATATATTGGTTGGTTTCTAAATTTTAGAATAAGAGTTTATTAATCATTGGGGAGGTGTAGAAATGCACTAATAGCATGCTTGGCCAAATGAAGGTCATTGTAGAAAAGAAAGAACCCTCCTTGCAGTTCTATAATGAGCACATTTATCATATCATTTGATGGAGTAGGAAGCTCATCTGTCCCTTGCATATGGCTGCCTATGCATTGAACCTGAAGTGGTATATGCGAAGGCTTGGTGGAGTTGCCCCTATTGTAGATGCTAAGGTGAAGAGAGGCTTCATGAAAGCCATTCTAAATAATTATAGTGCAGAGGATGTTGGCATCATTTGTCATGAGTGGATCAGATTTGCCACACTCAAGGGCTGTGGAAGAGGCAAGGTTGGATGGGAAGACTATGGCACAAGATGATCCAATATTGTGGTGGCATCTGCATGGGCCTCAATCAATGGTAACTACACTAGTCATTCCCCTCTTGTTGCAAGTTTGTAGTTCCTTTGTTGTTGAGAGGAACTAGTCTACACACAATTTCATCTATCAAGAGGAACAAGTTTACCTCTAGGAAAGTAGAGAAGCTTGTGGTTGTACATAATGTCTTGCATCTCATGGACCCCTAGATGATTGAGTACAAGGAAAGTCTAGAAGTCTAGAAGTCTAGAAGATTGGTGGGTGTCTCTTTGGAGGAGTTTCAGCTAGATGGGTCTAACACTTCTAGTGACGAGGAGTTTGCCATAGTGTTTGGGGAGGATGATTATTGATTATATCACTGAGGTATTAGCCCAATTACTTGAAAGATGAAATTTGATGTAATTTAATCATGTGTAACATGCCCATTGTTCTTCTCCAGGAATTTTCAATGTTTTAACCACAAGTGAATTTAATCTAATGGCTAATCACTTAGCGATAAAATTTTTTCTTTTCAAAACTAGATAAAGTGCACACATGATAGCAACAAAATATCTTTCTCATTTCATTCAACGAATTGTACAATATTTCCAAAGAAATGATTTCATAATCCAAATACAAAATACATTTTCCATCTTTCAAAGAAATAGATACAAGTTACACACATAGCTCATCTGAGCTCCATTGGCACTAGAAATACATTTGATCTAGGAAATTCCCTTTCAAATCTTGGCTTGCCGACTGGGAGGAGAAGCATTACTCAAGCGCTTTTTCGCCATCCATAGACTAACTGCAGTCCCTTGCACATCTACCACATATGGTAAGATGGCCCTACCCTTCGACGAAGAGCTTTGGTTTGGAAACCACAAAATATTAGCCTAATCTAAGCTAGTGTTGTGTCTTGCATAACTAGGACTTTGCCATACGACTCATCTATGTTCTACATGTATGACAATCTCGGACTAGCATGAAAGAGTAAGGTAACACAATGAAGTGACAGTGTAACCAATGGCGAATTACACCACTTTGGCCAAAGTATTCATCACCCCTGTTTCGGAATGGACGTCACACTCTCATCCACCATTCTAGCTCGATTTGTTAGGACCAATCATATTCTATGCATAATCAATTCCCTCCATTGGATAATCTATAACCTTAGGAACAACCTATATACACTATGTATTCTAAGACTCCTCTACTAGGTTAAAACATGTGTTTTCCATAACTTATCAATTCAAATCTAGCTTTAGCTATATAGACTGCACTCTATTGAAGTACTTAATGCTATATACAAGCTATTCCCTTCATTGGGGTTATCCTAACCCCAGGATTAACCTACGAACTCCTCATGGTTCTAACTTACAAATATCGTCATAACAAATAACTTCATAATCTAAAGTATAGCTACATAAGATTTATTTTATCATAGAATATATACTCATCATTAAATGACTCTAATCAGGAATATATCACATCAATAAATGATTTGAAAAGTATATCCTCGTCAATAAGCGACTTTAGTTTAAAGGTATGACCTCAACAAATAATGGCCTCAATCAAAAGAATAATCATATCAATAAAAGGTTAATTCAAAAATAGTTTCACATCAATAAAGTGACTTCATGTCAAGAGTATAAAACAACCAACTTAGTATGGTTATCCCACCTATGGCTCCAATCAAATAGTAATTCACAAATTCAAGTGATCAACTTAATCACATGGGTTAACCATACCCTTAGTTTACCCTATTCCCTGGATAATACTAGTAATCAATAATCAGTCCGATCATGTAGGTTATTCTCATCCTATGTACTTAAAACAAGGATCAAATAAACTATCTAATCAAAGTAGGTTATACTTAGTTTCAATCAATATTCAAATTAAGCAATGATCAAATGATCATTCTAGAGCTAAGTTACCGATTCACCACTTCCAGCCTCTGGATACGATACGATTCGTACTGGATACGAAATTCGGATTCGGTACGATTAAGATTCGGACAAGGTACGAAAATTGGACTGTGGATTCGCCTTGGATTCAAAACGCCACTGTGGATTCGTCTAGGATACGCCCAGAAGAATCCAACGCGAATCTGATGCGAATCCAAACGTCAAAACACCCAAAAAACCCATATATTTGCGTAGCTTGGGTTAGTTTTTTTTCTGATTGTCCTTACATATTTTTTTTTTCAATGTAGGTATAGGTATCCGTGTAGTTTATAATTCAACTAGCTCTAATTCAATGGACCTAAGGATGGAAAGGAATTCCAAATTTGATCAAGCATCAACTCTTTGGCAACATGTCACAATGATTGAGCTGCAAAAAGGGATAAAAAACCACCCTTGAATCTGCACTTTATTATGCCTCACTGGCAAAACAAAACCTCACTGGTTACATTTAGTGTCTCACTGACATAGCCTCACTGGCAAGAATCAAAACCTTCACTAGGTACAATTTGTGTTTCACTGACATGACATTTGTCTCACTGACATGAATGATTACATCTCAGATTTGGATGAAAAGGAAATACACAGAGGGTCTCTCTGTTTCTATACAAATCACTATCCTTCTGCAATTCAATGTCTATTCAAATGCATATCCACAGTCAACTCTGTCAACACAAGAACACCCTAATACATCCAATGACATCATAAGAACTTCTGATTACAAAAGCATCATATACTACATGAAAACACTTTAGTTCACAGCATATTCTCATCTATACTGAACACCTCCCTCTTTGTATAGAAAATCTTACCATTCTGCCATTACACTCTGTTATACGTGAAGAGTCCCTAACTCTGTTTAAGCCCTTCAGTACACAAGATCTAATGCTGCAGGTGTCTTCAATTTGAGCACCTTGCTGGAGGTATCTTTGGACTTGTAGTCAATGCCATAACAAGTAGAAGAGCTTGTATAGTCTGGTGAAAACTTACTTGTGTGCAATGACCAGGCAAGGAATTAGAATTTGTCTAGGGCCAAACAAACATGGATTGCCTAAGGAGTAATTTCCCTCTTATATCAAAGAGTAAGAAGCAAATAGTGCAATTGGGAAAGCAAAATAAGAATCCCATCCTTTAGCCAAGAAAGGATTGTGCAAGCCACCTACAAGGTCATCTTCCACTTCTCCAATAGTGGCTGCCACACATTCTTTCATTCTGGCATCATCTTCCCAAAAACACTTGACATTTTTATGTTTGAACTTTAATTTATAATTTTATATCATGACATTCGAGTATCACTAATATTTTAATATTTGACTATGAAAGTGGTGATGTATTTTTGCTATGTTATTAGACTATTAATATGGTGGTGTATTCTTAACTTCATTACTGCTGCAAATATGTATATATTTCTGATTTTTATATGTTTTTTGTATTGCCGTACCCAAGCCGTACCCAACCCCCAAATTTTTTTTTTGCCGAATCCCGTACCAGATTCTCGTACCCGTACCCGAATCCAAAAACGAATCGGTAACTTAGTTCTATAGTAGACTAACAACATAGTTCGCATGATGTCACATTCTATCAACGATGACACATCTTTCAAGCCATCACTATCGTTGTGTTGCTAGCCTTATCATTTTCAAGGTTTTCCTAGCATTATAAGCTATCAAATTTAAGTTATCTTTTTCAAAGATATTGATGTAATCTATGTTCCACATTTCTCTCTACATACATATAGTATGGACTCACTACGTAAAGTCAAATAGAAACACATCATATAAAATTCCCTATAGGGTATATAAAAGCATCAACCTAATAGATAGGTTCTATCAAAGCAAGCAATATCCAAGAACATTCAAACATCACAGGAACATTCCAAAGTCAAACAAAGAATAAGGGAGAAAGATACACTATGCCTGTAAGTACAAAGCTCCAATCGATCTTGCTGGATTCCAAACTTAGCTTCCTCAAATCAGCTTGCAACTTGGCAACAAAACACTTCTACATTTCCCAAATTCCCTCACAAATTCTCACAATAAATCTCTTGCATTTCACTCTTAAACTCTCCCTCACAAAACTTAGAAAAACAGAGCAACTTCAAGAAATAGCAGCTGAGTGCAAATATGTGTTCCTTTGAGGTAAAGAATGCCTCTATATATACACAAAAAACAGCTTCCAAAGGCTAGAAATATGGTGGATGGATCGATGCTTCTTAGTTTGCATGGTTTGAGTCAGCTTGGCAAACAAAAGGTTACAGACTTAAAACATATTACTCAGTAAATTAACACAGCAGATTGTTTCTCTAAAAGACAGCAAGAATGCATCTCAGATATGCAAGGTAACAGGTTAAACAGGTCGACTTATTTCATGCCAGCATTCTCATGACTT
This sequence comes from Sequoia sempervirens, assembly GCA_007258455.2. Taxonomy (NCBI): domain Eukaryota; kingdom Viridiplantae; phylum Streptophyta; class Pinopsida; order Cupressales; family Cupressaceae; genus Sequoia; species Sequoia sempervirens. The sequence continues at coordinate 512,237,050 of VDFB02281492.1, forward strand.
TTCTCCTATTTGCTTTGGTTTCAATCGCTGTACAAAGCTCACAAAATAGACTTCTAATGCCAAGCAGATATTCATAGTTCGGTGCCACATTAACCTCTTTTCGTGCTTTGGTGTTTTGCAGATTTTAACAGAGTCAAAACTTTTAAATGTTTTGCAAACAACTTTCAATACACATTGACCAAGTCTTATATTCCACGCGCCTTCCTTTATATACTGCGTTCTATTTGCAAGCAGATAAATCATTATAAAGTCTTTAGTGCTGCCTTTACTTGCTTTAAACAACATTTTATCCAATGTCTTTTATGTTTATACCATCCTCTATATGCTGCACTACATGTAAGGCGCTGACAATTCCTTCGAAGTCTAGCAATTACAAATATATTCATTGCTTCTCTATACCTATGCGCTGGTCTTCCATTTCCAGCGCTATACATACATTATTATGATGCTGGTTTTAAGAACATAAGTCTAGTTCCATAAGTGCTATATGTACGCAGTTCACTTTGCAACGTTTCACATTCATTTAATATATAAATATATATATATTATTATATACATAAAAATCATTCCTTGATAATTAATCATATTCTCATGATTATAAAATACATCAATAGCCAGTTGATATATATATATATATATATATATATATATATGTTGGCTTTTAAATTAGCACCTCTGGAGTGCTGATTGTAAACGTTTAGCTATTACAAATGTTTTGCAACACTTCTTCGTTATTTAAAGAGGAGAAGTCCCTCTTTGCTGAATGCAATGTGTAAGGAAGGGAATGGTAAACTAAGGTTCCTATCTTTTTGTACTCAGCGGTAGGACACAAGGGTGCACAAACACAATGCGCTGCAGCTAAGCTTTTTCTCTGGTTTTTGCAGATCTTAACTACGATTGTTCTAGCTTTTAATCTATCCAATACCCTCAAGGTAAATAGAGCATGAGGGTATAGGAGCGGGAATGGATTGGTTGGATCACTTGAATCCGCTGTCTCCTTAGAATATGGCCGAGGCTCTGAACTCTCGGATATATGCCAGGATAAGGTTAGATACAAGCAAACGCTCTTCACGGTAAGTTGGATCTGAGACCTGCCAAAGAGGAGGAACCCCTATTCGAAGTATAGGTTGAAGGGCAATCCATTAAACAACAACAAACGACAACTATTAATAACAGATATCCAAGGAGGAGGAACCCCTATCCGAGGAGGGAAATGAAACAACAAGCTATTAGATACAAAACGTAGAAAGAACTCACATATGTAGATCAAAATGCAAGCGCCTTCTGATTTTCTTCTTCAAGCTTCATCAATGAATTACAAAGATTGGGACAGCAAAGGCACGAAATCATGCACAATTACGATCAACCAATGAACTCTCATCCAAGAGTGAACAAATATTCGCTTTCAAAGCTGTTGGCAACAATGGGGCAACAATTTTGTATAGCAAGTAAAGGTTAAACAAATAATGAGCCCAAGGCTCTTATTTATAGAACTCAAAGGAGTGGGCAACCCCAAAATCTCCTTGGGTTAACAATGAGCTTTTGCCAATCAATTAGCAAGATTTATTCCTAGAAAGGGGGAACAAACAGTTAATTGGAAATCTACTTCAATTAACTAAAACTAAACAAAGAGTCAATTGGAAACTACTTCAGTTGACTGAAAGTAAACTAAAGGTAAACTTTAATACAAAGTATCCCTCCAAAATAGACATCCATATTTAATGGAGATTTGAGATCCACAAACTATGGAAGCTGATTAGACATCCTTAATCAGTTGGATCTGACAATGCATGATTTATGAGATATGAAGTTAACTTGGAAAGGGGGCATCAAGTTAACTCCAATTACATTTAATGTCATCTTGAGTTGACTTGGAAAGGAGCATCAAGTCAAACTCAAGTATCATAAATGCCACTTGGAGGGTGTAGGATGTCCTTCCTTGGTGCTTCTACAACTCACCCATAATCAACAGTGTTTCTATCCATTCGTTGACTTCTTCAGCCTCAAGGGAGTTAATGCTCTGCAGAATGATGACGTGGCGTTCGAGCATTTACTTCACTTGTTGTGAGCTGATATCTGAAGTCTATACACTGAGCAACAGCATCTTCGAATTGGGTTGATAAAGTTGCCACCTTGGCTAACTTGCAACCATCTGGATCATCAAGAAAGGTATTGCGGATGATACATCTGAACTGATTCTGTAGAGTGACCATCTCAATGTATCCTCCTCCCTCGCACTGATATTCTAGACGTGGGAAAGATATTACCAACGTTCTTGTGAAGTTGATAATATTGGCGACCACCCGTCGATAATCAATCAATTCTACTGAATGGGCGCCATAGGCTTTCACCTTGTACGCCAGCGGTTCTTTCCAAGAAAAGAGATGTTGCTTGTTTTCCTCGGAGTAGACTGATTGATAGGCCAATTGCAAGTCTGCAATTGTGCTCTCGTCTTCTAGCCTCTTTTCTGCCATTTTTTGTTCTGATTGCTAGATTTTTGCATGAAGTCCATGTGCTCTATCCTGTAACTGGTATAGATTTTCCAGTATACATCTACATTTGAGAAAAAGCTCCTCCACTTGATCTCTCAAGTGTTTGCCATATGTTATCAGTTGTTGATGATTTTGTTCTGCGGGGAGATCTAGCAATCTTGCTGGTAAGGCTGAAACGTTTGGGGTGCCATGCATCAAGCTGGAAATGTATGATGTCAATTGCTGGTTCTCAGCCTTTAAGGCTGCTTTGTCTTTCCCATCCTTTACCATCCTTTCTTGTGCGCTCACTGAAGCTAACCCGAAAAGGTCTGCCTCCACCTGTTGTGTAATCTGCCCAAGGTTAAGTTTAGACAATGTGTAGTCTTCTACTTGTACCTCGTGTATGCTTTTCTCTACTGGTGGGGAAGCAGTCTCTCTGATGAGTTCACAACCTGCATTCCTCTCTATGTGAACTTGCTTTTTCAACTTCTTCGCCGATATGTCTTGTGGGACATGGTCGAATTTAGTGAAGTCAAGTTCATAGGAAGGTCTTTCCCTTTTTCTACCTAGGAAGCCCTCAAGCTAGATAGAATCTCGGCTAGCTTCCCTAGAATGAGGAATGTAGGTCCTTTGAATGCCTGAAGTGTGAGACTGCGCTGGAGTGACGTCTCTCGGTGGCGAGTCTAAGTCAATGAGAACTTGCGACTGCTGTGATGGTGGTGATGTAGGTGGTTCTGTTTCTATAACAGGCACCGTTTTCGTTGCTACTTCTTCTATTGCCTCTGCTGCTTCCGCTACTGGCTCTTCAACAACTATTGCTGTTGGCTCCTCAGCAACAATTTCCGCTGGTTCTTGGGTAGCAGTCTCTATTACTTGCTCTGGGGCGGCAATATCCATGGCTATTCTAGGATTGTGTGTGGCTTTCTCCACATGTGTCCTCTGTGTTCTGGGCTTTGTAGGCCTTGACATCCTCATCCCTTGGGGAGGATTGCACCATTGCTTCTGGCTAGGCTTCTTTCTTAAAGTGGAAGGTGGTGTAGATTGAACCTGTGGCAGCTCTATTCTGTGAGGTACCACCTTCCTTGATTTGTTGCTGTCGAGATAGAGTTGGCTATTTCTAACAACTCTACTCGTCCTTTCCTCTGTAAACGTGTTGTCCTTGGCATACCAATCCACTCTTGGGAGTGGTTGGGAGTCAACTAAATCTGCGAAGAATGAGGGGAGAATGACTTCCCCTTCATCGCCAGATAAGCCCTCAATGTCTGTTGACATAAAATCAACAATTTGCGGGAGCCTGAACCTGCTATAGTTCCTTCTTCGCACTTCATACTCATCTTGACAATTGACCCAATAATCTTCCATAGAAGATTTATGTGATGAGTGTTGCTCGAGATGCGCCGCATAGAGCCCTCTGGGATCATAGGACCTCCTCTCAATAAGGTACTCGAGATTAAGCCTCACCGTTTCTTGGCTCATCATCTTAGCATCTGCTACGAACTTGCATCTATAGAGTCCCATTTCAACGGGAAAGTTTACAGCTGCCTTCTTCAAGCGCAAGTAAACGTGAACCTCAGACAACTGGCTTAGGAATTCCATGAAGACTACCCTATCTGAAGGGTACCGTGGCATCATGGCGAGGTGACAATGTAGCCATACACGTGTATGTAGGAGAACGTAGGGAATTAGATGAACCAATCCGCCCAATCTGCCATTGCCTCTCTGGCTGTTTGTGAAAAGTGTACGTGCATCTCATGGTCTAGATCTCGTATGGTGTGCATAATGAAGTGATCACTTATTCTTTTGAAGTGTCACTCTGCTTGAGTGAACTCAAGATGTGTAAAGTGCTCATGAACCTTACTGCACACCTAAGGTTCCCACATTGTTTAATATCCTGAAATTGCCTTGGAAGGCAATCAGGTATACGAGGTAAGAACACATGTGAAACCTATGAGCTTCTAGATACCTGGTAATCTGTTGGTGGAGCATGTCACTAATCAGAGTGGCCCAGTCATAATGTTCTTTCTTGCCAATGATTTTTGCAATGACATAATACATCCATGACTGAAATTGATTTCCATCCTCTTGTCTAGTGATTCTGTTGAGTAGAGTGATTAACACTACATACTCATCTTTGCATTCTCCACGTCCAACCAACTTAGGCAAGTTGCTGTTCGTCACTTTCAGCCATTTTTCAGCCATTATCCCTTGACTTTTGCCCTTGGCTGCGTCGAATGCCTTTTCGCATTCTGCCACTTATATGACGTTGCTGTTAGGACATGATGGAATATCAAAACACTTTTCTATATCTTTGGGCTTTAGACTACAAATAAGCCTCCCATCTACTGATCTGATTTATCTCGTGGTAGGATTGTAATGCTTGATACAAGTGATTACAGGCTCCACATTCTGTAATGTGATGGGGATCGATGCAGCCTGTAGCAACCCGGTTTCTTCTATATTTTGCAATGTGATCTGATTCATGCCCTCCACTTGTTCTAGATCAACCATTGGATTGACTTGATGTAAATCTGTTTCAACCGTTTTCATGTAATCATGAAATAGGGCTGTCTTGGTCCTGTATTGTACTTGAGATTACCGCATCCTAAAAAACTTAAAGATTGACTGCAAACTTGACCTTGTTCTGACAACTTTCAGAAACCCTTGGAAATAGTGCCCTGCCGAGAAGTATTTTTCCGAAAAAAATCTGGCACATGGGTTTTTTTCATGCTTGAAAGCTGAACAAACCCAGTTCCTCAGAATTTTTATTCTTAAAATTTTTCGAAAAAATGCTCAAAAATAGGGGCAACAAGTTTGCTGATTTTAGAAAATCTGACGAGATGGGTTTCATTGGAAAATTATTCTGAATCCGCATAGTTAATTAGATTTGTGGTAGCCTGCTGCTTTGTGTGACATGCAAGAAAACCTAGGATAAGAAGAGAAGAAGTAGACAGGAGATGGATTGGAAGTTTTTAATCTGACTCCCTTAGAAAATCTGTCTCTGAATCCAACTTCAAATTAGCAATCTTCTTCTGCTTCAGATCTGCAAGAAATATCGAAGAACGGACAAAAACCTTGGCCAAATCTGTGAATGGCATCCTTGAGAGCTTATTGCTGGTCTTGATCATCAACCTACAATGAAATAATGAATTGGGACGCCTATACCTTGATTATATAGACTTAAGGCTTAGATCCACAAGTTTGGGAACTTAACTCATGATCAAAAGTTGGTTTGGCTTGATCTGAAGTTCAAAAAGGTGATTTCCACTGATTGTGGAGTGAGTTGGCCAAGTTTATCTCAAAATATCTCAGTTTTAGTCAACAACTTTGCCTTTGACCTTTTCTAGGCGTCCCTTTTGAGTTTTGCAAGTTTTTTGATTATTTTCTCTGTTGAATGACCCCAGTTTGTTCCCGAATCCAGATTGGTCAATTGATCCTGAGCTGTTGCTGGTACATTTACTGTCGAGCTGGAGTTAAACTGAAGAGAAGTGCCTGGGAGGCACTAAGTTGAGTTTGTGGCTTCAAAAGAAAGGGTGCCTTTGTCAAGAAAGGGCGCTTTTGGCTTTACTTTGGTGAATTTTCAGTATTCGTTCTTCAGCCTTTTGAATTGACCTCTCGTGCTTTGATCTGGATTTCTCATTGATCGGAGAATTAGATGATCTCGTTTGATAGCTCATCAGGTAGCTAGCTCCGTTTCGTCGAAGATGATTGGAGTTAGAAAACTCAGAAGTCAGTTTAGGTTCCCTTTATTCAAGGGCGCCTCTCATTGAAAAGGGCGCTTTTGCTTTTCTGCTCAATGATTTTCATTTGAAATATGCTCTGGTTTGATCTTGATTATCTGTTGATTGCTCTGTCAGATGTTCGTGCTTGTAGTTGCGTTGTCGAGATCGACCTAGACTGAGAAAACTGTCTTGGGATTGCCTTTAGGCATCGGATATCATCTAGATTTCCAAAAAGAAGGGCACCTTTCCTTGGAAAGGGCGCTTTTTCACCTTGATTTTCACATTCGACAACCATTTCTTGATACTTCATCAACTGCCTCCATTCGCTCTGTCGACAACTGCTGGTGATCAACTCATCAGATGATCCTGCTGTTTGTTTCGTTGTTGAGCCAGCAAGCGAACCCCGAGGATGACTGCCTTAGATGATTCAACAGGTTGCATTTGACCCTTAAGAATCATGGGCGCCCCTATCTGAAAAAGGCTCTTTTCAGCATCATGAACTGATCTCTCCTTCGTAACGTTTCCAAAGTTAGTCAAATTTTGACCTTTTCTGGAATTGAGAATCTCCTTCCTCAAACAGTATCATTTTTGACCTTTTTCGCCATGGTTGCATCGTTGAAGCTTTTTAAGCTTAGCTTTCAGCACTTGGTACTGGCCAATCTGCCATTAATGGTTGCAGAGGTCCTAAATTTGTTCTTGAAAAACAAAAATAGACCACCAGAGTAAAACATGTCTTTTGATGATTCTAACTTGACCAATGTGATCATGAAGTCATTTAATCCTATCAAAATCATTTTCGATCATTTTTGGGAAGGTCCTATTTTTCGGGGTTTATCCTGAAAATAGGGGCGTAAAACCCTAATTTTCAAATTTTCAAAATTTTGCACGCATGTTCCTTGACAAAAACCCACAAAGACCCTATGTTTGGTTTGACCTAAAACAGATTTTTGACAGCTTTTTAACAAGATTTAGGTCAATTTAAGCAGAATGCCAAAAACTTATTTTGGGTACAACATTAGGCTCGATCTGGTGACCATGTCGGATATCTACGGCATAGGAGAACCGAGAATCTCAAGTTTCGTAGACCAGTATATCTTATCAGTTGGGTAACAGTGTCAAGACTTTATCTCCACACACACCTAAAATTAGAATTTACCTTATTTATTGGGTTCCCCAATTTATTCACCTACAACAAAACTTCTAAGAAATCACCTAAACACGACAATACTTTATTGAACGGGGAAACACAAAACAACATAACGTTAGAGTGAGTAAAAGTATTTACAGTGTAGACTCACTCCATCCCTGAAGGGATGAAATGCTTCAAGTACTACCCACTGTAGGGCAGTGGAAAGAGCCTCCCATCTGAATGTGAGAGAATATAGGAATTCTCTCTTGCAATATCATGAATCAGGAATGGCCCTAGCCAAAGGGAGTGAAATTTACTATGCATTCCCTTTGGTTCGTGTCTCTTGTCCCAGAACAGGACTCTATCTCCAATCTCAAAGTCTCGTTGCCGAGCCTTCTTGTGGAAGATCTTCACTCGCTCTTGATGCTGAGTGGTCTTATCAACTATCTCCACCCTCTCTTCTTGAAGTTTCATCAGGCACAAGATACATTTCTCGATGGGATCTCTAAATTCCTCATCTTCCATTGTGGATGCTAGCTGCAAAGCGGACAACTCTAGAGTGATGGGTAACACAGCTTCTGTGCCATATAGGATTATGAAGGGTGAAGTGCCGATAGCTCTCTTAGGCGTGATCCTATCAGCCCAAAGAGCGTCATACAACTTTGTGTGCCAAGCCCGTTGATTGGAATCAACTATCTTGCGCACTATCGTGACTATGTTCTTATTTGACGATTCGGCTTGTCCGTTGCCTTGTGGATAGTAATTTGAAGAGCGAGACAATGTGATGCCGTAGTCAAAACAAAATTCTACTAACTCCTTTGACGAGAAGCTCGTAGCGTTGTCAGTCACGATCTTTCTTGGTACTCTGAAGCGTGTAATGATGTTCTCCTTGACGAAGTTACACACTACTTCAGAAGTAGCTTGCTTTGTAGGGATTGCCTCAACCCACTTAGTGAAATAGTCTGTCGCCGTTAGGACATAGACATGTCCCTTCCTGGAGTGAGGATTGATGGGTCCTACAAAGTCTATGCCCTATTGCTGGAATGGAGCATCTATCACCACCGGCCTTAGTGGAAGGGTTGATAGCTTAAGTTTACCAACAAATTGTTGGCACAATGTGCATCTGTGCACCTAGTCATATGCGTTGCGGAACAAAGTTGGCCAAAAGAATAATGCTCGCAGGATCTTGAATGCAGTAACCCTTGATGAGAAGTGGCCGCTGCATGCTTGATTATGGAATGCTTCCAACAACCGTCGTTGTTGGTCCTTACTGACGCATAGTAGAAACGTTCCATCAAGCCCATGCTTGTATAGAACATTTCCTCCAAGCACATAGCTTTGTGCTTGTAATTTTAAAGTTCTTCTCTGCTGCTTACCCAAGTGTGTTGGGCATTCCTTGTAGGTTAGAAATTATCACAATTCTGTGTACCACTCTTGAGCAGATTCAACTAATAAGACCATTGGAAGATCTTCCATTTCTGTTCCTGGGATGCCATCTTCAGCTTGGTGCTTTAAATTGCCATCTTTTGCCATGAGTTGACATAGGCCTCTCCCACAGACTAGCTTGGTAGGCCTCCCACGAACTAGCTTGGTAGGCTTGATGTCCAAGTCGTATTCCTGGACTCTTGCGATCTAGTTGCCTCTTTTGGTGCCCATTTCTTGCTGAGTAAGGACACTCTTGACCGCGGGGTTTGTAACATACACGGTGGTGTGAGAGTTTAGGATGTAGAATCTGAAATTCTTGACAGCCCTCACAACCGCGTATGCATTTTTCTCTATCTGGGAGTATCGAGACTCGTTATCCTTGAAGCTGCTGCTCATGAAAGCGATTGGTGACTCAGTCTCATTGTTCAACTTCTGAGTTAGTACGGCGGAGAAAGTATGCTTCGACGTGTAACAATAAAGAATGAACTCTTTATTGAAATCGGGTCAAACCAACACTGGCGCTTTACTAATGGCCTCCTCTATTTTCTCGGACGCCTTCCTTCCTTCTTTGGTCCATTTGAAGGTGGTCGTCTTCTTCATCATTGTTGAGATGTCTTTGGTCAGCTCTGAGAAGTCAGGTACAAATCTCCGTATAAAGTTGACTTTGCCGAAGAAGGAATGTACCCCAGTCTTATTGGTAGGGAGAGTCAGGTCCTTGATTGCGTCAACCCGATTAGGGTCTATCCGAGTCCCTTCCATAGAGGTGATGTGACCAAGCAATTTCCCTTCTGTCACCGTGAAGATAGACTTCTTCGGATTCAGTGATATGTGGTGGTACTTGCACCTCTCAAACACTTTCACTAAGTGCTGAAAATGATCTTGCCTCTTCTTTGAGAAAGCGGTAAGGTCGTCAAGATAGATGACTATCAATTTTCCCTTCAAGTCGCCAAACGCCAGGTCCATGGCTTGCTAAAAAGTAGCATTGGCGTTGATGAGGCCGAAGGGCATCCTCTCGTAGGCGAACGTTCCCCAAGGAGTGGTGAACGTTGTCTTGAGTTGATCTACAGCTACTGCAATCTGGTTGTATCCCGAAAATCCGTCAAGTAATGACAGCATCTCCGAACTGGTTATTGTTTGCAATTATGTTCCATGATAGGCAGAGGATAATTATCCTTCAGTGACGATTGGTTCAGGTTCCTGAAGTCTATGCAAATCCGGATTTCTCCACTCTTCTTGCGTACAAGAACGATATTTGACACCCAGGTGGAATAATGGATTGGGTATATGATCTTGGCATCCACCATCTTTTTCACCTCCGCGTAGATTGTATCTTGGACATGCGGGTTGTAGTGTCTTTGCTTCTGCTTGAAAGGCTTGATATCAGACTTAAGTGGAATTGTATGAGACAATTCCTTTGGCTTGAATGCTTTTAGGTCTTCATAGGACCATGTGAAGACGTCTTGGTATTGCTTGAATAGAGAGATGAAATTGTCGCTTTCTTCCTCAGTGCAACATTTGCCTAAGTTGACAAGCCGAGACTTATCTTCTGTACCAATGTTGACTTGTTGGTAGTTAGTTGACGTCTTGTCATTAGAATTCCTTTGATTCTAAATGCGTTTGTCGTGTCTGTCAAATATATCCTCCAAGGATACTAGACCCTTGGGGATATTATTGCCTCTTAGTTGGATGATGCCGGATTCCGTGACTTTGGAATCTTCTGCTATAGATTCTTTGAAGGGAGAAGCACTACCTTCAAAGAATAATTCTTGGTAATTGTCCTCCATGCAGAGGAACTCTTTAAAATCATCATCATTATTAAAGATCTGCCAATTGTTGCAGTTGTCGGGGATAGTTGACTTGTAGATGAGCTCGATAGCGAAGACACTTTGACGAAAGTCAGAATGGGGCATGAAAAGAGCTGCTGATACAGCAAGGGCATCTGCTCTGCTATTTTGCTCACGTGGTATGTACTTGATGTTGAATGCTTCGATCCAGTCGATCGCATTCCACGCCCTTTGTCGATAAGAAGCAAGGCGACTTTTCCTTGATACTGTCCTCTGACCTGTTGAACGATCAGCTCTGCGTTGCCTTCGACTTGAAGGTATTTTATACCCATATCTCTTGCATTTTTTAGGCCAAGTATGAGCGCCTCATATTTTGCAGTATTGTTCATGTTATCGAATTGCAAGCGATAAGCAAATGGGTACAGTGTTCCTTTGGGAGAGGTAATAACAACTCCCGCTCCCGAGCCTGTTGTTGAGCAACTGCCGTTGAATTGCATATTCCACATTCTTGAATCTTCATTCAATGTTCGTGTGGTAAGTGCAAAACTTTCTTCTTCTTCGGTTACTTCTGACAGCATGGCATACGTGCCAGGACCCATGCTTTGATGTAGCACTTGTGCTTGTGGGTCTTGAGATTTCACCACCGTGAATCTCGATTTAGCCTTTGGTTCCAACTTGAAGCTACCCTTTTTCAATGGGATTTTCGCGTATGACCAATCCAGTTGAATCTCTCCTCCGAGATCCTTGCAAAAGCTTCTGCTTAGGAGCATTCCATAACTGATTGGGATATCAGCTACAAGAATGGTCATCATGATCATCTTCTCCGGGCAGGATGCCAATCTGACTTGAGCATCTTTCAATTGGCCTACCAAGGGCATAGGTTTTGATTCAAGTGAATAACACTTGTGTGTTTTTGTGCATGATAGCCCCAAAGCATTCATGATTTGTAAAGGTATGACATTATCAGATGCCCCTGAGTCGATTATACAATTGCTGAGTTTATACCCACCCATATACAAAGATATGTAGAAGGGTTTCGGCTTTTCTCCTACTGGTACGGAAGATTCCAACAATGTAGGCTGTATGGCAGCCTGCTTTTGAACTACCTTGAGAATCCGATCTAGTTGATCAGGATGATCCTGGAGATACTTCAGTTGTGAGATTTGTACCTTCGTCTTCATCATGGATGTCACTATGTCAAAATTCGTCGAGGACGAATCTTGAGAAGTTGGTGTGACGAACTCATGTGTAGACTTGGGATTGGAAGTGGAAGCTTCTTTTCCCTTTTCGTTGGACTTCCATCTCTCATCTTCTTCTTTCTGTGCTTTGAAGTGCTGAGCATGTGTAAACACAGGTGTTGAAAGGTTCTCGTGATTAACAGCGAGATTGAATTGACGATAGTCTTCTTCTTCTTGATTTATAGGTTTGCTATGAAAGTATCCCGTTGTGGAGTTGCCATCGCAGTTGTTTGTTTGAGGTGGAGCAACGTTCGCATTTGAAGGTACTGAATTTGAGCTTGGAGTTGCATCCCTGGCATATCCCATGATTTGGTTCATTCGCTGATTCTCAGGGCATGAGGATCCGATGTGTTCATCTGAGTTGTGGAAACAACAAAACACATTAGATTTTTCAGGCTCTGCCTATCTTGGCGGTCCTGAAAACTTCGGCTTGAAGTTGTTGAAAGATTGGAAATTATTTTTCTTCGGCTGATATGGCTGTTGAGATTGGTATTGTTGGTGAGGTTGGTATTGTTGTTGTTGTTGATACGGTGGTGGTGCGGGCAGTGCTTGCTGCCCTTGATTGGGTGACTACCTCTTGAGAATTGGCACCTCATTGGCTACCTTTTGTAGCAGTGGATTTGTTGATGTTTTGACCAGCGGTCTGATAGCATCGTCCTTCATCTTTCCTGTGGTGATCATGTGATCTTCGAGCTCGATAGCCTTCTCTTAAGCGACTAGCAAGTCTTCTTCTTGACTGCCTTTTATGAAAAAGGCTAATTCTGAGGGAAGGGCGTTGATGAAGCTGCTCATCAGGATCTCATCTGATGGATTGAGAGTGTGAGAAAGACGTATAACGAGGCGATTAAACCTCGCTATGAACTCTCTCATCAGTTCTGTGGACTCCATCTTTGAATTGGATAAACGGGCAAAAAGGTAATGGCTGTCTTCGGCAGGTCTGAATTTGGCTAAGAAATTTTCACTCATGTCCTCCTAGTTTGTGATGATTCCTGGTTGCAAGTGATTGAACCAGTCGGTTGCATTTGCTTCAAGAGTTTCGAAAAAGAGTCGAATGGCGATATCTTCATGTGGTACAGACAAAACGGAACAAGCCGCTGTGAATGCTGAAAGATGCTCATCAGGGTGTCTAGCCCCGTCGTTGTAGAATCTTGGGAAGTGCTTCCGTGATCCCTTGGGAAGTTCATGGTTACCTTGTAAGGCCAATGGACCTATGTTGTTACCCCATGGTAGTGGGGTAGGACATCTTACAACTCTTGCATTTTGGCAATTACCGAAAAGACTGTTGATGTAATTGCCATTGCCGTTGCCATTATTACGGCCATTGCCGTTATTGATGTTAACGTTGTCGGCCATTACTTGAGCAGGAGGTCTTTGCTGTGGTTCTTCTAGAAATTGTTCTCGAACCTCTTGATAGATCTACAGATGATATCTCTGAACTGATTCTGTACAGTGACCATCTCGATGTATTCTCCTCCCTCGCGCTAATATTCTAGGCGCAAGAAAGATATTACCAACATTCTTGCGAAGTTGATAATATTGGCGACCACCCATCGATAATCAATCAATTCTACTGAATGGGCGGCATATGCTTTCACCTTGTACACCAGCTGTTATTTCCAAGCAAAGAGATGTTGCTTGTTTTCCTCAGAGTAGACTGATTGATATGCCAATTGCAAGTCTGCAATTGTGCTCTCGTCTTCTAGCCTCTTTTCTGCCATTTTTTGTTCTGATTGCTGGATTTTTGCACGAAGTCCATGTGCTCTATCCCGTAATTGGTATAGATTTTCTAGTATACATCTACCTTTGAGAACAAACTCCTCCACTTGATCTCTCAAGTGTTTGCCGTATGTTATCAGTTGTTGATGATTTTGTTCTGCGGGGAGATCTAGCAATCCTGCTGGTAAGGCTGAGACGTTTGGGGTGCCATGCATCAAGCTGGAAATGTATGATCTCAATTGCTAGTTCTCAGCCTTTAAGGCTGCTTTGTCTTTCCCATCCTTTACCATCCTTTCTTGTGCGCTCATCAAAGCTATCCCTAGAAGGTCTACCTCCACCTGTCGTGTAGTCTTCCCAAGGTTAAGTTTAGAAAATGTGTAGTCTTCTACTTGTATCTTGTGTATGCTTTTCTCTACTGGTGGGGCAGTAGTCTCTATGATGAGTTCACAACATGCATTCCTCTCTATGTGAACTTGCTTTTTCAACTTCTTCGCTGGTATGTCTTGTGGGACATGATCGAATTCAGTGAAGTCAAGTTCATAGGAAGGTCTTTCCCTTTTCCTACCTAGGAAGCCCTCAAGCCAGATAGAATCTCGGCTAGCTTCACTAGAATGAGGAATGTGGGTCCCTTGAATGCTTGAAGTGTGAGACTGCGTTGGAGTGACATCTCTCGATGGCGAGTCCAAGTCAATGAGAACTTGCGACCGTTGTGATGGTGGTGATGTAGGTGGTTCCATTTCTATAACAGGCACCATTTCTGCTGTTGCTTCTTCTATTGGCTCTGCCGCTTCCGCTACTAGCTCTTCAACAACTATTGCTGCTGGCTCCTTAGCAACAACTTCCGTTGGTTCTAGGGTAGCAGTCTCTATTACTTGCTCTGGGGTGGCAATATCCATGGCTATTCTAGGATTGTGTGTGGCTTTCTCCACATGTTTACTCTATGTTATGGGCTTTGTAGGCTTTGACATCCTCATCCCTTGGGGAGGATTGCACCACTGCTTCTGCCTAGGCTTCTTTCTTGAAGTGGAAGGTGGTGTAGACTGAACCTATGGCGGCTCTGTTCTGTGAGGTACCACCTTCCTTGATTTCTTGCTGTCGAGATAGAGTTGGCTGTTTCTAACAACTCTACTCGTCCTTTCCTCTATAGACGTGTTGTCCTTGGCATACCAATCCACTCTTGGGAGTGGTTGGGAGTCAACTGAATCTGCGAAGAATGAGGGGAGAATGACTTCCCCTTCATCGTCAGATAAGCCCTCGATGTTTGTTGACATAAAATCAGCAATTTGCGAGAGCCTGAACCTGTTATAGTTCCTTCTTCACACTTCATACTCATCTTGACAATTGACCCAATAATCTTCCATAGAAGATTTATGTGACGAGTGTTGCTCGAGATGAGCCGCATAGAGCCCTCTGGGATCATAGGACTTCCTTTCAATGAGGTACTTGAGATTAAGCCTCACCGTTTCCTGGCTCATCATCTTAGCATCTGCTGCGAACTTGCATCTATAGAGTCCCATTTCAACGGGAAAGTTTACAGCTGCCTTCTTCTTTAAGTGCAAGTAAACGTGAACCTCAGACAACTGCCTCAGGAATTCCATGAAGACTACCCTATCTGAAGGGTACCGTGGCATCATGGCGGGGTGACCAATGTAGCCATACACACGTATGTAGGAGAGCGTAGGGAATTGGATGAACCAATCCGCCCAATCCGCCATTGCCTCTCTGGTTGTTTGTGAAAAGTGTACGTGCATCTCATGGGCTAGATCTTGTATGGTGTGCATAATGAAGTGATCACTTATTCTTTTGAAGTGTCGCTCTGCTTGAGTGAACTCAGGATGTGTAAAGTGCTCATGAACCTTTTGCACACCTAAGGTTCCCACATTGTTTAATATCCTAAAATCGCCTTGGAAGGCAATCCGGTATACCAGGTAAGAACACGTGAAACCTATGAGCTTCTAGATACCTGGTAATCTGTTGGTGGAGCGTGTCACTAATCAGAGTTGCCTATTCATAATGTTCTCTCTTGCCAATGATTTTTGCAATGATGTAATACATCCATGACTGGAATTGATTGCCATCCTCTTGTCCAGTGATTTTGTTGAGTAGAGTGATTAACACTGCATACTCATCTTTGCATTCTCCGTGTCCAACCAACTTAGGCAAGTTGCTCTTTGTCACTTTCAACCATTTTTCTGCCATTATCCCTTGACATTTGCCCTTGGCTGCCTCGAATGCCTTTTCGCATTTTGTCACTGATATGACCTTGCTGTTAGGACATGATGGAATATCAACACTTTTCTATATCCTTGGGGTTTAGACTGTTAATAACCCTCCTATCTACTGATCTAATTTCTCTCGTTGTAGGATTGTAATGCTTGATACAAGCGATTACAAGCTCCACACTTTGTAATGCGATGGGGATCGATGCAGCCTGTAGCAACCTAGACTCTTCTATATTTTGCAATGTGATATGATTCATGCCTTCCAATTGTTCTACATCAACCATTGGATTTACTTGATATATAATCTGTGTCAACCGTTTTCAGGTAATCATGAAATAGGGCCATCTTGGTCCTGTATTGTACTTGAGGGTATTGCATCTTGAAAAACTTAAAGATTGATTGCAAACTTGACCTTGTTCTGACAACTTTCGGAAACCCCTGAAAGTAGCGCCCTGTCGAGAAGTATTTTTCTGAAAAAAATCTGGCACATGGGTTTTGTTCGTGCTTCAATGCTGAACAAACCCAGTTCCTCAAAATTTTGATTCTAAATTTTTTTCGGAAAAATCCCCAAAAATAGGGGCAGCAAGCTTGCTGATTCTGGAAAATCTGACAAGATGGGTTTCACTAGAAAATTATTCTGAATCCGTCTAGTTGATCAAATTTGTGGTAGCCTGTTGCTTTTTGTGACATGCAAGAAAACCTAAGACAAAATGAGAGGAAGTAGATAGGAGATGGATTGGAAGTTTTTAATTTGACTCCCTGAGAAAATCTGTCTTTGAATCCAACCTCAGATTAGCAATCTTCTTCTGCTTCAGATCTGCAAGAAATATCGAAGAACGGACAAAAACCTTGGCCAGATCTGTAAATGGCGTCCTTGAGAGCTTATTGCTGTTCTTGATCATCAACCTGCAATGAAATAATGAAGTGGGATGCCTATACTTTGATTATATAGACTTAAGCCTTAGATCCACAAGTTTGGGAACTTTACTCATGATCAAAAGTTGGTTTGGCTTGATCTGAAGTTCAAAAAGATGATTTCCATTGATTGTGGAGGGAGTTGGCCAAGTTTATCTCAAAATATCTCAACTTTAGTCAACAACTTTGCCTTTGACCTTTTCTAGGCGTCCCTTTTGAGTTTTGCAAGTTTTTTCATTATTTTCTCTATTGAATGACCTCAGTTTGATCCTGAATCCAGATTGATCTATTGATCCTGAGCTGTTGCTGGTACATTCACTGTCAAGCTGGAGGTAAACTGAAGAGAAGTGCCTGGGAGGCACTAAGCTGAAAAGCTGAGTTTGTGGCTTCAAAAGAAAGGGCGCTTTTGCCCTTTTGCCTTTGCCTTGGTGAATTTTTAGTATTCGTTCTTTAGCCTTTTGAATTGACCTTTCGTGCTTTGATCTGGATTTCTCGTTGATCAGATAATCAGATGATCTCGTTTGATATCTCATCAAGTAGCTAGCTCCATTTCGCGAAAGATGACTGGAGTTAGAAAACTCAGAAGTCAGTTTAGGGTCCCTTTATTGAAGGGTGCCTCACTGAAAAAGGGCACTTTTGCTCTCCTGCTCAGTGATTTTCATTTGAAATATGCTCTGGTTTGATCCTGATTATCTGATGATTGCTCCGTCAGATGCTCGTGCTTGCAGTTGCGTTGTCAAAATCAACCTAGACTGAGAAAACTGTCTTGGGAGGCCTTCAGGCATCTGATATCATCTGGAGTTCGAAGAAGAAGGGCGCTTTTTCACCTTGATCTTCACATTCGACAACCAATTCTTGATACTTCGTCAACTGCCTATTTTCACTCTGTCGACAACTGCTGGTGATCAACTCATCAGATGATCTTGCTGTTTGTTTCGTTGTCGAGCCAGCAAGCGAACGCCGAGGATGACTGCCTTGGGTGATTCAACAGGTTGCATTTGACCCTTAAGAATCAAGGGCACCCCTGTCTGAAAAAGGCTCTTTTCAGCATCGTGAATTGATCTCTCCTTCGTAACGTTTCCAGAGTTAGTCAAAATTTGACCTTTTTTGGAAACGAGAATCTCCTTCGTCAAATAGTATCATTTTAGACCTTTTTCGCCATGGTTGCATCGTTGAAGCTTTTTAAGCTTAGCTTTCAACACTTGGTATTGGTCAATCTGTCATTAATGGCTGCCGCCTAACTTTGTCTCAGCTAGGGCAAGTCAATACAAATATGGATTCCTCTATCCTTATTGCCTCGGCAAACATCAATTATAGCCTACAAGGCGTCCTTCAGTCATTGGAATCAAAGCTTTCTAAAACTAATCTCTTGCAGAAATGTGTCAATTTGCTTGTAAATTACATCCAACAGCAAAAAGAGAATCAACAGATTCTACAAGACTACCTCAAAAGCAAGGTGATCAACTCAACCTGCTCAGGAAAAACTTTATAATCCTGCATAGTAGGACTGAGGCAATTAAACAGATATTCACTACTTAAAATAATGGGGGAAGCTTGCTGAAGGTACTCAGTAAAACAAGCACCAGATTGCAGCAAGAATACCAATTAATCCTATGGGACTCTCCTCTGCTGGAGCTCACGTCAGATGTAAGGGTTGGCACAAAACACTATTCACAATATGGAAGTGCAGCTATTGATGTACATGGAATCAGCATAAACCTAAAACAAGAGTTACAAATTCCCAGATGTACTTCCCACTAAATGACTACTATGTTATGTTTTGGTAGTTTTCTATGTTCTTGTTAACCGTTGAGCTAAGTAAACATTGATGTAACTATATTCTTTTGTACCAAGCCCTGTGGCCTTTCTACGGCAGCCCTCCAGGGATTCTTGTGAAATTACCAATTTATTAATATAATTATTTTTTATTAAAAAAATATCACAGTACCTTAATCCAAGAGAGGTTAATGGCACCACAAGATCTTCATCCAAAAAAGGAAGGTATAATATTAATCTAGAAATTATATCTGGGATTTAGTCACTTACTCTTTTTTGCTTCTTTTTTCCTTGAGAAATTTAGATTTTGGGTGAATTGAAGGCCTTTTTTTCATAATGACTTGTATTATTCTATCCTTCAGATTTTGTTACTGTTATATGCTTATTCATTTTGTTTGTCAATCAATCTTACTGTAGATTCAAGAATTTCTGGTTTTAGGAAGCCAACCACTCACAGTCCTGAGAGATAAGTTATATTGCTTAACGGATCAGTTGATGCAGAAGGCTGAACAGCATGCTCCTTCAGGATATTTTCTTATTGAGGTAAATGAGAACTATAACCATTGTCATGTTCATGATTCATTAGTTCTATAAGCATTTTACATGATTGAAACAGTTTTCCTTACTTTGTTACTAACAGTACTTGATCCTTCCAACAGAATGTGTTCTACAATGATTTCAGGGATCCAATGGCCAGTGACTATAGCAGGCCAATCATCGACTGGTTCAATAATCAAAGAGGTGAGGCACTTGAAAAGTGGAAGGCCATTATAGCTGCTGGCTTTAAAAAGAAACAAAGAGTGCTGCTTCAGGAATCTTTGCCATCAGATCAACTTCCTTTCTTCAGGACTACCAACATGTCTACAACTTGCTTTGCTGATTTACAGTTTCAGTTAGGTGTTCGGTACCTTTATTGTCACCAGGTATGAGGCTTCAGGATAAATTAAGCATGACAGGTTAGGTAACGTAGACTGGCTTTTAGACTTAAGAAATGCTAGCATCATATTTGTGGCTTGGATTTTTGTTATGTTTAAACTTATATTTTATGTTTCTGGAAACTTTGTTGTAAATTGTTGCCATAAAAACTAATAGGTCTTTCGGTTTCTTATTTACATGTTTTTTTGTTTCTTGTTTCCTAGAACAAATTGTACGCACAATTAAAAGATGCAATTTCTATTTTCTTCAAGTGTTATTACGCTTTTAAATTTTGCTCTCAATTTCTGGAAATTTTATTGACCTATGATTGATTTTACTGCACAATCAGGGTGATTGTAAACATGGAATTGTTATAAGGGATATGCGGTTAATTCATCCAGAAGATGTTCAAAATAAGTTTGCCTACCCTCTATTGACATTTCAGCCTCGTGTGCGTCATAGAAAATGTACCATTTGTGATATCTATCGTGCAAAGAAGATCACTTATGATGACAAATGGGCTCCCGAAAACCCATCATTCTTTTGTGAGAATTGTTACTATCTCCTACACTACAATCAGGATGGAACTCTTATGTATGATGACTTCAGTGTCTTTGATTACCATCATGAATAGACTGGGATATAGCATCTTATATGTACATAATTTTTTTGAATATATAGTTATGAGTACATTTAAGATGTTCGAAGTCAAGGTCAAGATATCTAAGGGAATAAGATCTATCTCCTTTTAATGGAGCAGTTTTGATTACATCCATGGTGCTTGCTGCAACGCATTGAGATAGCCTTTGGAGCTTTACTTGTTGCAATTCCAGTGGTGGCATTAATCTAATTTGGGTATCCGTAGAGAATCATGTTGAAGGTATATATGTGATATTTTGTATCATAAATATTGACTTACAAAAAGGCTCTTAATAAAACTTTGCTTTGCTTAAGTGGACCATTTGTGCTCATGAGAGCTGGGCTCTTGTAAACCATTATAACATACTATGATACACTTAAAAACACTTTTATAAACATAGTATTTTCCAAATTGCAAAGCTGATTTAAATCAAGTCTTGTAAAAGATGCTTCGCAGCAACACACATTTTGTGACTTCAGGCAGGTAGTAAAAAGCTCATAGAATGTTTGACAAAGATCTTGAATTATATATACACTCTATCATGAGAGTTTTTAACCATGCAAAAAATGCTTATATATCTAGAGTTCGATTACAATTGATTCATCATTTAATAAAACTTCAACATAAAGTGAAAGCACTCCTTTGTGTGTGCATTATTACATACCATCACGATGAAAAAAACCTACAATAAATGTGTCTAAAATAAATGACCCAAGGTGTATACTTTGAAATTTGTATCATATACCTCAAAGGACAAAATTGAAGGGAAAAGGGACAATTTTTCATATTCAAATAATGTAGGCATTTTAGAACTGTCCTCTGTACTCTAAAAATCAACTGAAAAATTTAATTAATTTCTATTCATCAAAGAGAATGTTAAAACAAACATAAAAAAAAAAGGCTAACGTCTAAATTTTAAACATTCTAACTACATGATAGAGTTGATCAAATTTCTTGTCATAAAGATCCTGTGAAATCTAATATCACAAAATTTTATATCAAGTAATTTAAATAACTAAATCATGACTTTGAAAATATATTAGCATAAAACAAGGAATAAATTAAAATACCATACAATATACACCCAAACAATGTCAACATGCATAATTAGTGGCACCCTAAGTTTCTCAATCACTCTAAGTGATCAATGCCTATAGTCTTTATAATTATTGTCTAGAATAGGAATTAGACAATTAGTGAATCCCAACTCCCCCCTATAATAGTTATTTGAGACATTTGGTTATAGTGGATTTCAAGTGGGTCCTTTGTTAGCACTATTTCTTGAAGGAGATAGAGTTTCAATAGTAGCCTTGCTCAAGGTGCGTGTTTTGCACCTTATGCCCAATGTTGAATCCACCACCTTTGACTAATGCCAAGTTTTCTATTGTGAGGTTGCCATCTAATGTCTTGACATGTTTATTCCTTCCTTATGGCTCTTTGCACCAAGTAAAGGGATTTGTCCAACTACAAGTTCTATTGCCCCCATGTGATTTTGTGAACATATCCATTGCCTCGAGTCCACTTTCCTCACTCTTCCTCCGATTATGTGGGCTAGTGCTAGTAATATAGATGATGTAGACCCAATATGCTTAAAGTTGTCATAGGATTGACTTGTGAAATTGTTTACATGAAACCTAGTAGTTGCCTTATGATATTTATAACAAAAAAAGAACTCATAGTTCATAGCATGTGGATTTAAAAACATGAAATTCATCCTAAGGTGTGTTTTACCTTATCATTTTGCCCCACATTTTGATACAAGTGGATCTATGCAAATATGTAAATGTTGTATATAGCATGTACATAGGCACTTCATTGATTGAAAATCTAGGTCGAGCAAAAGAGAAAATGTTTACTTGGTTTTCTAATTTCTATACCTTTTTCTTTAAATCATAATTGTTGAATCACTTTTCCTTGTGTTCTTGAGAGTTCAAACATGAGGGATAGTAAATTAGAGTGGGATAGTAGAGTTTGTGAAGCAAAGTAGGTAGAGTTTGAAGATAATTCTATAGTGAATATCTCATTCTCTTTCTTAAGAGGTGCCATAACTACTCTATACTTGCACAATTGAGCTAGGGAGCCACAGAGTCCATATTTCAAGTTGGTTTTCCCCTCATTGGGGTTTCCAAGATAATAATCATGTTAATTTTGTGATGAATATTCTACATTTATTGCACTCAAAGTACTACTCATTATGTAGCATTTACTATTCATTTGATGCTAATTTGATTATAGACAAATCATTGTAATAGATTGCAGGTAAAACAAATTTCATAGGAACATAATATTATAGATCATTTTGGTACCAAAGCCAAGTTTTCTTTGAAGTTTGTCTATGTCACTCACTTTGAAATCCAGAGCACAAGTACAAGGGGATTTTATAAAATTTGATACTAAAATAGGTTCAAGGGGTTGAAGACCTTGAACATACATCCATGGAGGAAGGCGAAGCTAGAATATATAAGATGATGCAAATAATTTGAAGAACGGGGAAAAGTATCACTTACCTTATAGATTGCCAAGCTCAATTGTCACCTTCAAGGGAGAATCCCTTAACAATGAGAATTTCTTAGCTCCAATTGAAATGTGGAAGCACAAAATAGAAAAAGCATGGATACAGACAAAGCTAAAGAAGAAACCTCATTCATTTCTAAGGACATGATGAATGCTAAATCATATAAAGGTGAGATTAATGCAATTTTTTCTCGAGATGTCTAATTTTTCTTTAATGTGCATGAATTTAATGATGAGCACAAAAGTATTTAAAAAATGAATAATTTTGTGAAATACGTTGAAAATTTCTTTGATGTGCACATGTTTAATGATGAGAAAAGAATTACTTATGCTAGAATGAAGAAGAGTAGCCATGCACTTGTTTAGTGGGATAATTATGTTGAACATCTTTTTCTTGTCACAACCCTAAGGAAGAGCAAACTTGCACTTCAAAACGAGTTAATGAATCTTTCAATTTCAAGGATATGAATAAGTTGTAATCGTGCATGCTTGTAAAGGCCCCAAAAATCATTTTGAAAAATGTGTTATTAATGGTCACAATAAGGAAGATTCATAATCGATTGCATCATGTGAATAAAAATAAGTGATTTTAAAAGGTTGTGATTATAAGAGTGTAGGAGGAGGTTAATATAGTGACTCAAAGGGAGAAAGGTGTTGACATAAAAAATGTATCAACTCAACCAATCAACCTTTTCACCTATTGCAAAGGTTAAATATAGAATTCAACTAGTTTAATCATAAGGACCTCTAATTAGAAAACTAGTTTAGTTGTGAGAAGGGTAGTTTAATTGTAAGGGAAAACTTGTGTGTGCATACACATGTTTTTAACCTATTAGATTCTAGGATCTTGCTTTTAAAAAGTGAGTTTGTTAATTTGTGTTGTGATGTAAAGACAAGCACAATAAAGGATCTCACTTGTACATTGAAAAATGTTTTTAAAGTGATTTCATACAGTTTGATAAACTAGTTAATGAGTGCAATTATTGAGGAACTACATAGAATAAATAGTTCTCAAACAAATGTTTAATCTAAAATGTATTTGATCAATTTTGCTTCATACAAAATTAATTATTGCAATGAATTAAGTGAATCAAACATAAAAACTAATGAAATATTCAACATGTTTAAGTGATTATTGCAAATTATACAACAAAATTAGGATACTAAAACTAATTAAATAGTCAAACTACTACAATACACTATCATCACCATGATACAACTATGAAAGTACACAAATAAGTATAAGAGGAGTCACAAAGACCAATGGTAAGATACATGGCAATTTTATTGATCAATAAATACTATATAACAAGTTTGATTGTAAAATGTCAATAAACTTATATTTGACAAACAATTAGACAACACCAGGATCATAAACTATTGTGCACTAAGTGTATAAATTTTTCATCATTTAAAGATAATAGCATTCAACACTAACCACAAAGATTGCAAAACTATGTATTGCAAAGAATAATTGATTAGAGTTGCAACTACTAAAGATAATTAGAAAAATATAATTCAAAATTTTGAATATTACTTATGTTTGCAAGAGTATATACTATCCATTAGAGAATGTGTTATAACCCTCCTACAATCAATATGACCAATTCAAAATCATTTAGGTGAGAATTTTTTTTAGTATGAATTAGAATTAAGTTGTATATACCCACACATTTTTTCTTATTGTTGTTGGATCCTTCACGTCTTCTTAAAGAGCAAGTTAATTATGTAATTGCCACTTTAGAAATTTGAACAAATGCAAGTTGGGAAAATGATTTGACTAACACAATGGTCTTGACAATACAACTCTAAAAAGGGATTCAGGACAATTTATCATAATCTTATAACTTAAATTTATAACATACATCCACATTATAGATTCCTGTTTTGATTTTTCAACATATATTGAAGGGCACACAATCTACTAAGAGGGGGTGGTGAATCAATAGATCAAATCTATTTAAAAATCTTAACTCAAATGCACATATCAAAAATCACACTTAACCAAAGTAGAAAGCTAATGATCAAGGAACAACATAAGCACACACATTTGAACACATGAACACTAGATATACATGGAAACCCAGGATATGAAAAACCACAATGAGAAAAATTGCTTGGATCTACTATCCAAATCTAGCCTCGCAATGAAAAAATGTACAAGTGAATTTTACACACTAAAGTAGGCACCAACCTAATGGAGACAACAATCCTCTATTGTTTTTGTAGGCACCAACCTACTGGAGACACCAATCCCCAACTAAAACAACACAACAGGTAGAACACTAGTCCTACTAGAATATAATGATAAAGCTTGCAAATCTTCAAGATAACTCAACTCATGCTAGAGTTACAAATAACACTATTCCTTACTGAATATGATCTTGTGATACAGGCACACACACTGGAATGCAACTCTCCTTTATATCTTCACCACCTTCTCTTCAATTTGCACCAACGACCAACTCTTCTTTGTGCACAAATGTAATTATAATTCATGTGGTCATACTTGGATACATGCTGATGTATTTGAACATTTGTAATATATACATGAAATTGTACATTAACACTCTTCCATGTTGGCCATGGATCTGCAAATAGCCAAGACAACATAGGATGGACCTAAATTCAAATTACATGAAATGTGTAACACAATGGTCCAAAATTAAATTTTCTTCCCGCCAAAATAATTTGATGTCGTGCGCTACCATAGAGACCTTAACTAGGTCCTATCTTAACACCACACACAAGATTTGAATTCCACACACAACTAGTCGTTACCACACATGACTTGAACTTCAACTGGTTGACAAATAAACATAGAGAATCTTCTGTTACTTCAATCTTTTTGCATGCTAAGCATGCCCTCTAGAAACTCAGGAATCTGATAATACTAGTGAAGACACACTTTCCTTCCAAACCACAAATCCAAGGTGCATTTTTGAAAGAAATGCAACCATAATTGTATTGCCAGAGAAATCTCTTTGCTCAAAAGATATCCTTGAATTGAAACATATTGATACAAACTTTCAGATCACTACAGATAGAATAAATGCAAGCAAGATATTGCAAGCATACAACAATAATTGATAATATATATTTCTTGATTTTGTATCATAACAATAAAATTACCAACACTGAACAAATTGAACTTTTGACATACAACACTTTAAGTCAAAGGGAATATAATGACAATTCATGTATGCCTTACAAAATCTTTCATCCTTGACAAACTTTTGATTGCAAACTCTGACATTAATGACAACCTTTGACATCAATAACAACTTATGTTCAATAATCTCCCCCTTTGTCATTGATGGAAAACAACAAAATATTGGACCATCAAAAAGAAATGATGGACCACCAAACCAACCGGCTACACACTAACACAAATCTCCTCCTTTGAATGATTTATTTGATGTAGCATTTTCTTCATTGTCTCCCCCTATGGAAGATATAGCATTCTAAGATCATTATTCTTTCTGAGCAATTCAATATTTTGAGCTCAACATTTTGAGTTCACTCTCCCCCCCTTTGACATCAATGGCAAAGGGTCAACAATTCCACATTCTCCCCCTACAAAGAGGCACCACTTTTCACATTGATGCTAACATCTACATCCACATCCTTCTCCTACCATCTGAAAACCTGTTTCTCGGATACTCCCCCTGAGTCCATGCTTCATTGTCTTTGAAAATACTCCACAAGACCCAATCCTTCTTGCGGTAGGGAGACCAAGCTCCCCCTCACCCTGTGCTTCCTCTTGATTTAAGAGGAGGGAGCAACAACTCCCAACTTCTGCTGGAGAAACTCAAATGTTTCCTTAGGAAGTGGCTTTGTGAATATATCAACAACTTGCTCCTTTGTATCAACACATTCCAATCTTCCTTCCTTCTATGCAACCTTCTCCCTCAAGAAATGATACTTGATTGCAATGTGTTTTGTTCTTGATTGCATCACCAGATTCTTTGAAATATTTATTGCACTAGTGTTATCACAAAGAATAGTAATATGGTCTTCAAATTCAATCTTCATTTCCTTCAAATTTTGCTTCATCCAAAGCACCTGAGTGCAACATGATGTTGGAACAATGTATTTTGTTTCTGCTGTAGATAGAGAAACTGATTTCCGTTTCTTACTTAACCAGAAAACCAAACTGTCATCAAGGAAGAATGCACCACCACTTGTGCTCTTTCGATCGTCAACACATCCTGCCTAATCTGCATTTGTGTATACAGTCAGGGTGAAAGTTTTACTCTTTGGATACCACAGTCCAAAATATTCAGTAGCCTTCAAATACTTGAATATCCTTTTCACTACTTTAACATAAGTCTCTTAGGTGTTGCCTAAAATTTGGCAACCTTTCCAACTGCCTGCATAATATCTAGTTTGGATGTTGTCATATACAAAAAACTATCAATCATGGACCTATACAAAGTCTGATCTACCAGAGCAAATTCATCATCTTTACTTAACTTGGATCCGACAGCCATAGGTGTTACAACCGGTTTGCAATATTCCATCTCGAACTTACTTAACATTTATTTGATATAATTGAGTTGTGAAATGAAAATTCCTTTGTATGATTATACAATAAAAAAACTAAGAAAGAAAGACAGTTCTCCTAACATAGACATCTCAAATTCATTCTACATTGCCTTCTGAAATTCCTTGCACATTTCATCACTGCTACCACCAAAAATGATATCATCCACATAACCAAAAATATTAGTAGTTTCTCTCCTATTTTTATATACAAATTACTATCTGTACTTCCTCTCTGGAATCCTTGCTACTGCAAGTATCCATCCAACCTTGAATACCAAACTTTGGGAGCTTGCTTGAGTCCACACAAATCCTTCTTCAATCTACAAACATAATCAGGATTGTTAGAATATTGAAATCTTTTCGACTATTCAATATAAACATCTTCTTCAAGCTATCCATTCAAGAATGTTGACTTCACATCCATCTGGTATACATTAAAATTATTGAATGCTGAAAGAGCTAAAAAAATTCTGATTGCCTCCAGTCTTTCCACCAAAGCAAATGTCTCTTCAAAGCCATGCCTTCAACTTGAGCATACCCTTTACACACAAGTCTTGCCTTGTTTCAAATCACTCCACCTTCTTCATTTTGCTTGTTTCTAAACACCCACTTGGTTCCAATCACATTCTTTCCTTTAGGTCTTGGGACAAGTTCCCAAGTTTCATTCTTCATGATCTGATGTAGTTCTTTGTCCATAGCTTCTATCCAACCTTTCTCTTTGCTTGTTTCTTTGTATGAATTAGGCTCTATATTTGACAGTACTAATGCAAAGTATAATTGCTCACTTGCTCTCTCAAGTTTCTTTTGAGTCTGAACCCCACTGTCTTTGTCACCTATGATTTGATTTGCAGAATGATTTTTTTGAACATACTTTTTGGAGTATTTTAGAACAACTTCTTCTGAATCTTCAATGCCGCTATGAATTGGTTCTATTTTCGGAATACTAGTAGGCGAAATAGTCTCATCAACTCTCAGATTTGCACTTTCAACTATCCTCTTCAATATTTTGTTATAACTGTAGGTTTTAATTCTTAAAGAATAACCAAGAAAAATACCTTCATCTGATTTGGAATCAAATTTACCCAAATTTTCTTCATATCAGTTGCTTCCAAATATTCTGAGGTGTCTTACTGATGTTGGTCTTCCTCTCCATAGCTCATATGGGGTCTTCTGAGTCTTGCACTTGATCTAGACTCTATTCAATATATATAGTATTTTGTGTAGCTTCTCTCCAGTACATATCTGGTAAATTTTCTTGGCATAACATAGTTCTTACCATCTCCTATACAGTCAGATTCTTTCTTTCTAAAACTCCATTTTTCTACAGATTTCTAGGAGCTGAAAAATTGCCTCTAAATCCCATGCTCTTCACAAAATCTGTCATACTTATCAGCAGTAAATTATCCACCTCTATTAGATCTCAAAACCTTGATTGTCCATTCGGTTTCATTTTATATTAGTTCCTTGAATGCCTTGAACTTCTCAAATGCTT
The DNA here is from genome assembly GCA_007258455.2 of Sequoia sempervirens. Lineage (NCBI taxonomy): Eukaryota > Viridiplantae > Streptophyta > Pinopsida > Cupressales > Cupressaceae > Sequoia > Sequoia sempervirens. The sequence continues at coordinate 512,265,554 of VDFB02281492.1, forward strand.
ATGACTTTTCTTTTAGAAATGTTATCCACGTCATCCTAATGTAATCATCAACGAGCATCCTGAAATACTTGTGTCCTTGTGGACTTCTAATCCTCATGGGTTTGCACAGATTTGTATGAACCAGATCTAGTGGTTTTGATATGGAATACTCTAGATCCCATGCGATGAGAGCCATTTATGTCCCATTTTATGCCTCATTTTAGCCTTTTTCATATGCCTTCAATCCCATCCCCATATTCCATTTACATATCTTATCATAACATTTTACCATTCTACAACCAATTCTGAGTCCCAGTTCAAACTTTTGGAATGGACTTTCATTGAAATTAATGAGTTGAAAATAAAAAATTGGGCCCTGCAAAGCAAGATTGAAGAGTTGGGTGCAAAGATTGCAGAGATTGAAAAGAAAGATGTGGATCACAGTAATAGAAATATAGATTCCAAGGTTGAGAACATAAGGAATACCATCAAAACCGTTGCTGAGCAAAACAACCGTATGGCAAGACACAATGCCATTATCATTAATGCAATGACTGAAAAGCTAGATAAAGCCTAGCAGGGTTCTCTGGTGGTGGATCTGGAGGAAACAGAGGAAAAAAGCCAGGAGACAGATGCGGGTATTTCCAGAAGAACCAGAGCCAATCTGAAGCGCAAGGTCCCCCTACTTCGAAGATGATTCAAACTTTTAAAAAGGGTGTCAATGATATGCAAAATCTGGAGGCAGAGACAGAGTCTGTCCTCAAGACTCTGAACTAACGGAGCTGGGGTTTTTTTTGGTGCTTACTCTGCTGTTCCTTTTGACTTGACCTTTTTGGTCTTTTTCATTTGGTTGCTGCTGATCTTTTCTCGGGAAGCTGGTCTTTTTGGTTGGACTTTGGTGTCCTCTTTACTGTTTTGTAGATGTTGTGGTTTCAGGTCCCTGTAAAACCCGTTTTACCCTTTTATCAAAAACATTTTACCATTCTACACTGGATATGATTAAATATATATGAATGATACTAAATAGAGTTATGGGATAACATTATGAAAAATAATTAGTGATTATCTTTACTAATAAGTGTTGTTATTTTGAGCCTTGGGAAATATATCTTGCAACATACAAACTTCCTGTCACATAAATCTTTCTTCCATTATTGCTACATGGACTTCTTCCTCCACATTCCTCCACTTCAGCATGGGATATTCTTCCAATGACCACATCTACCAAGGCATCTTTACATTGCATTAGAACTATCTTACATGGCTGCACACATCAATATCCGATTGGATATTTTGGCACTGACCTCCACCTCAACATTCGAGATCATTAGAAAACACGTCTTTCTTTTCTATCACGATCTCTTGGTCACTTCTATGCATGGACTTGTTTGTCATTTGTCTCATTACTACCACATTGGATGAGTTTTCATTTATCAGATTTAATTAAAGGAAGAATATGTGAAGATCTCATGTGTTGTACGATGGAGATAACTGCAAATATGTTTGTTTCTAATTCTGTCTTTCATTATGTAACTTGTGAAACTGTAGAAATTGTTGTTTTGCTCTTGTGGCTACTAGCCAAGTTTACATAACAATCTTTTGGTTTGTTAGCCACAGGCCAAAACAAACTCAATCATTTTCTATATTTAGTTGTTACAAACAACATATATATAAGTAAGCATAGTGTAAGCAGGAGTGCAGACACTATATCAAATATTTGATAAATATAGTTCAACATTTTGTATGATCATCCCAACATAGGAAATCTCTATTTCATTCCATACACCGTGCACACCAAGAGAAAGGGTCCACTCCTTGGGGAAGCTCGGTGATATTTTAGTAGTTTTTATTATTTCAATAACGTGTGTTTCTATTACATTTTATTCTCATTTATGTTCTTACTTATTTTTGCAGTAATTGTGAGTATGGGTTGATGCTTTCCATTTTTAATTCAATCACAAACTGTAGTATTGTTTGCTAAATAATTTATCGGTGCGTTATCATGCTATTATTGTCGCAGATTGTTATTGTTCCTATCACAATTCCTATCAGGATTCCTATCACAGTTCTTGGCACAAAGGCATTTAATATGGACGTTAAAGCATATTTTTACTTAGGAAGTTCCTATGTTTTAGTTGCAATTCATCAACACTCATCTCACTACCTACAACCCTTGTGCATATAGCCACAACACCTTTCACAAGCTTATGTCCCCCAGATTGACATCTAGACCAAGTTGGATCTATTTATTAATCCCTCTTATTCTTTACTCTAGCTTTGGCCTATCACCATGCTCTTCAAAAAATCTATCATACTTCTCAGTAGTGAATTCTCCACCTCTATTAGATCTCAAAGACTTGATTGTCCTTCTGGTTTCATTTTCTACTAGTGCCCTGAATGCCTTAAACTTCTCAAATGCTTTTGAATTTTCTTTCAAAAATGTTATCCGATTCATCCTAATGTAATCATCAATGAGCATCATGAAATACCTATGTCCTTGTGGACTTTTAATCCTCATGGGTCCACACAGATTTGTATGAACCAGATCTAGTGGTTTTGATGTGGAATACTCCTTAGCAGGATATTTGCTTCTTTTCTACTTCCCTTCATGACATGGCTTGTAGCTAATTGATTGAGGCTTCTTAATCTTTGGCATATCCCAGACTAGCCCTCTTGAACTAATCTTTATAATGTCATCAAAATTCATATGTCCTAGCCTTTCATGCCAAAGCCAACTTTCAACTTTTTGCGCAGTGAGACAACTCTATCCATTTAGCTCATTGAGATGATAAATGTCACTATCTATCGTGCTTCCTTCCATAATTAGTTCATCGGTACTTGATTCCTTGAGTTCACAACCTTTAGCACTAAAAGACTGCTTGTAGCCTTTCTCACACATTTGACTGACACTTAACAAATTATGCTTTAAACCTTCAACATACAAAACATCATAAGTCTTTGTTTTTCCACCATCAAGACTTAAAGTACCCTTACCAAATTTTTTGGAAATTGAATTATTTTCGAGGGTCACTAAACCACCTTCAAATTCCTTGAAATTCATGAACTTACTTTTATCTCCAATCATGTGGTTAGAGCAACCACTATCTATAATCCACATATTCTTTTCCTTTTGAGCATGTAGTGCAGTTTGGGAAATCATTGAATTTTCAAACTTCCTCTCTTCAGGGACCTTTTTCTAGACCTTTTTTGTTTCATGACTTTTACTCTTTATTGCTTTTCTTCCACTTTCTGGTAGTGGAGGACTCATAAAATTGCTTTTGCAGTTTCTTGCAATGTGTCCAAAGTTGTCGCATTTGAAATAAATGACATTAAAATTGTACAGAATTGCAAATGCATTATTGCTAACAAAATAATTTCTCATTACTAGAGCTCTCCTACAGTCCACAATCTTATGTCCAAAATTATTGCAATTGAAACAATAGCCAGAGAAAGGAAAATTTAACTTGGTATTGTATCCTTGTCTTCCAGATCTTCTTCTCTTGTTCTACACTTGAATTCAAAGTCATCATTGTGTGTCATGCTTTCATCATTTGCCATGGTTCTCTTTGATTTTGAACTTCCAGAGCCTGTCACTTCCAGACTTTCCTTAGTAGTCTTCCTAGTTTGTTTAGTCACCTTTTTCTAATCATCAAAACCTATTCATGCGGAGCTCTTTGAATTTCCAAAATATGATCTAGGGTTTTAGTACTCTTACCAAACTTCATCTACAGTTTTTGGTTTTCTTTCTCAAGCTCTTTTTTTATTGTTAAAATTTTTGCTTCCATTTTTTCATAATCTTTATCTCTTGATAGAAAATTTTGTGTCAAAGCCTCTTCAATTCTTTTTGCTTCTTCAGTTTGGGTCTTCAGCTTTATAATCATCTTTTCCGCATTCTTCAATTCCTTGGATACATTTTCTTTAACTCTCACTTTTTCGACAATTCCACTCTCTAGTCTTTTGATTTCCTTTCCAACACACATCACTTCTTCCATGAGATCTACCTCTTCATTGTTTCAAAAACTCATTTTTGCATCTCCTTCAATAGTCTCAAAGCCATGAAAACAACCTTTTCTTTTTCATCTCTAGATATATCTTCATCTTCTTCTTTAGTGGAGTAGTCTTCTTCCTCATTAGTGTAGAAAATCTTATGTTTCCTCCAACCTCTAAAATTTCTCTGAAATGACTGAACTTTCCATTCATTTTCTTAGCATTATTAGTATTCTTATGGCCACCTAGCCATAAAATGTCCTACTTCTCCACAATTGAAACACTTGAAAGGTAATTTTCCTTTGTACTTACCAAATCCTTTTTGTAGCTTCCTAACAAAATTTTCTTCTTTCAGATCTGATCCAAAATAAAAATCTTGATCAACCTTCTTCATAGATGCCCTGAAAGTATAGCCTCTTTCCTTATAGAATCTTCACTTTCAAATCTCATCTCAAATAGAGTTAAAGTTCCATGCAATTGAATTAATTTTAAATTATTTAGATCTTTAGCTTCTTCAACAAAAGATATTTTAGGATTAAACCTTTTGGGGAGAGATAAAAGTATCTTCTTCACAAAAATATTCTCTTCCAAACTTTCACTAAGACCTCAAATATGGTTGAAAACTTCATCAACTCAGAGCATGAATGTAGCAATGTTCTCATATTCTCTCATCTTCAAACCTTTAAATAGAGCTTTGTAAGTCTATAGCTTTACCTCTTTGAATTTTTCATCACCTTCATAGATTGTATCTAATTTATACCATATGTCATTTGCTGTTATAGACTACATCACATTCACAAATTCAAAATTAGTCAATCCACATAAGATAGCATTCCTTTCCTTAGCATTGAGTTCATAAGCCCTCTTTCCAACCTGATCCCTAAGAGGATTTTCAAGAGGTTCATATCCTTCCACTTCTGACATCTAGATGTCCATTCCTAAAGCCATCAAATACCTAGACTCCATCATAACCTCCCAAAATATAAAATTGGATCCATCAAATATTTGTGCTTTATTTCCAAAAAAACTTTCCTCTACCATCCCATACCTACCTTAAGCTATTAGGCTTCTTCAAAGGAACTTGGATCTGATACCAATTGAAGGACACACAATCTAATGAGAGAGGGGGGGCTGAATCAATAGATCAAATGTATTTAAAACTCTTAACTCAAATGCACATATCATAAATCATGCTTAACCAAAGTGGAAAGCTAGTGATCAAGGAACAACATAAGCACACACATCTACACACATGAACACCAGATATACGTGGAAACCTAGGATGGAAAAAACCTTGGTGATAAATGCTGCTTGGATCTACTATCCCAATCTAACCTCACAATGTAAAAATATACAAGTGAATTTTACACACTGAAGTAGGCACCAAAATACCAGAGATGACAATCCCCTATTATGTTTGTAGGCATCAACCTATTGGAGACACCAATCCCCATTTGAAATAGTACAACAGGTAGAACACCAGTCCTACTAGAATACAATGATAGAGCTTATAGATCTTCAAGGTAACTCAAATCATGCTAGAGTTATAGATAACACTATTCCTCACTGAATATAATCTCCTGATATAGGCACACATTGTAATGCAACTCTCTTTTATATCTTCACCGCCTTACCTTCAATTTATACCAATGACCAACTCTTCTTAACACAAATGTAATTATAATTCATGTGGTCATACTTGAATACTTGCTAATGCATCTAAAAATTTGAAATATATACATGGCATTACATTAACACTCTTCCATGTTGGATAGAGATCTTCAAATAGCCAAGGCGACATAGGATGGACCTAAATTCAAATTAAATGAAATGTGTAACATAATGGTCAAAAATTAAATTTTCTTGCCACCAAAATAATTTGATGTTGTGTGCTACCACAAATACCTTAACTAGGTCCTATCTTAACACCATGCAAAATTTGAATTTTGCATACAACTTGCCGCTATCACACATGCCTTGAACTTTAGTTGGTTGACAGATAGGCACATAGAACCTTCTGTTACTTCAATCTTTTTGCATGTTGAACATATCCTCTAGAAACTCAAGAATATGATAATACTAGTGTAGACATACTCTTCCAAATCGTAGAGCATTTAGATGCATTTCTTAAAGAAATGAAAATCACAATTGTATTGCTAGAGAAATCTATCTACCCAAAATATATCCTTGAACTGAAACATATTGATATAAAATCCTGGATCACCATGGACATATAGAATAGATGCAAGCAAAATATTACAAGCATGCAACAACAATTGATAATATATATTTCTTGATTTTGTATCATGATAGTAAAATTACCAACATTGAACAAACTAAACTTCTGACATACAAAAGTTTAAGTCAAAGGGAATATAATGAAAATTCATGCATGCCTACAAAATCTTTCATCCTTAACAAACTTCTTGTTAGCTCTCAAAAATGCAGGTGGGATGCCTCAAGAGGCTGCCAATCTCTTGATACGTTTCAGGGTAATAGACAAGGTCAAGAGAGCTTAACCTTCTACTCTTCAGGTGCTGCTAAACCTAGGCGGGTGTACCTATCTGAATGAAGCATACTTGACTTATGATTATCCTTCTTGCAATAATTTGTCCACAATGGTAGATGGAAGTGAACAAATGAATTCAAGTGCAATAGCAATCTTCTAATCTAAATCCTATTATGCTCAATTAATAGATGTAAAGAGAATGAATGAATCTTAATGATGAAATTGCAGAGACCAGTGCCTTATTGGGTATGCGGAGTCGAATGAAACAGAAGTGGGAAACTTATTCTGGCAGAAACTCAAATTGTTGGCATGTGATCTGTTTATAACTTGTATAAACATGCAAGATTATGACTACTAAGCTCTACTTTAATAATCCAGATGAATCTCCTTGATTATTGTGATCAACCAAAAGGATTTAATCTCTCCAGGTTGAAAGAACCAGTCAATTAATCACACAGATACAAAAAATGTGCACTGATAAACTAAAAATAAACTTGTTATATCAATTTAAACAACCAGAAAGAATCAACTTGGAGACAACTTAGCAATACTTTTCAATAAACTCAACATACAATTGACACCAAAAATAACTTTCCACACCAACTTATTTTCATTGAAATCGCCATTTGAAAACATGCATCATAGTCTTTGATATGAGAATTTTATTCTACTGTAGCCATTCCTAATCTACCTACTGAAAATCTAATCTAAAATCTGATGCCTCCATTCACAATCGGGAATGAGAATTTATACATATGCATCTGAATAGACACATCGTTTCATATTTCAATGTTGGCGAATAGTTGCACTTGGGCCCAATTAATCATCTATGAATTATTCGCCAAGACACCATGTAAGTATGCCGAAGGCAATAATATCACTGGTCATCCCGTGTTCCTATTCGCCCAGACTCTGTGACGTCGGTGAGACATCTCACATATAACAAAATGCTATATCGATATGTATTTCTTTACGTGCTTTCCATTCACTGAGACACAGGGATATCGATGTGTTCCTTTGGTTTCATTCACAGTCACTGTAACATTTTGATATCAGAGAGATCCCATGCAGACCACATTGTGTTTCATCGAAAGCCCTTTATTCATCTTGTGTGTCGCTATGACCTTCAACTGTCAGGGAGACATCATATAGAATTCTCCTTGTTATATCGAGAGCCCCGAGCTCACACCTGTTTTCCAAGACAACATTACCTTTATACTGACAGAGTCCATATGTATACTATCGGTGAGACCGGAGGTCACTCGCCGAGACATCACACCGAAAGCTTTAACTCCTACCGAGATGCTCCCTTTCATCTTGTGTATTGGCGAGACATATCAATGTCAGGGAGACCTCTCGGAGATTACATTATGTCATATCGAAGCAACCCGAATCCACACTTGATCACCGAGACACAACCAACCTCTCACCGAAAGCCATTTGAAAGAAACCTTTCGTGCTCCGTCGGTGAGACATATACACTTCGCCATGACCTTTCACCGAAGCATTAAACCTTTTCCGAAATGCTCATCCATCCTATCGGTCAGCAAGACAAGGGAGTATCGCCATGATATTACAATGAAGGAAAACCTCTCGCCGATGAGCACCTTTCGTGGCCAGTCGGGGAGACATATTGAAATCGATAAGACCTCATCCCAATCGTATAACTCCTGTCGAAGTGAATCCTCCACTGTTGCCAAAACAAAGAAAGAGTCTTGCTGAAAGCTGCCTACATGTAAACTTTGATTGTTGTGACATCAAATGAGTCTTGCCGATAGGCAACAAAGACTCATACAAGCAGAAATACAATATGAATCGGGAAACCCTTGACCGTCACAAGCTGATATGAACTGTTATGTGAAATATTCAAGACTCAATGAAAATTATGGGGTTATATGGGCAAAATGTGAGCAAAAAGTGTTCGAGGTGGGACTTATTTGGAAAATTATGAATGTGAAGAACATGTGAAATCATCAAAAATTAACAGTTCCAACACTTCTAATTGCAAACTCTGACATTAATGATAACATTTGACATCAATGACAACCTATGTTCAACATATATCACATAAAGGATATTTTGATAAATAAATACATATTCTCAAATGCATGGTTTGGGATGGGGCCCTATTTTCCCTACACTTTATGCCAAATTTAAAGGGGAATGCAATTGTGCATCCTCTTAGATACAAATTACTATAAAATTCTACAACTTTTCACTTCCAAAGAAAACACTCCAAAATAACATATATAAACAAAACTTCATCATGATCATATCATACACATTTGAAAGATTCTTTACTTTCATAAATTGAGATTTCAAATATTCCATTTGTCATGATTATATCAACAAATTACAAAAAAAAGAAGGTAAAACCATGTATTTTGATCTATCAAAGTCATCTCAAAATGTCACATGAAATTAATGCCATTAGCAATAATATTCATAGTATCCATTTTCTATCCAAAATTTATAATATTATTAGTAAAAGATGATCAATTATTTGACCGAAATTGAAACCATCTCATCATTAATACATATAAATATAATTAAAAAGTCTAGAATATGTTGAGTATTAAATGATAACCTAGATGTGAAAATTTTTAGAGATTTTTGCAATACAAAGATCAGATCAATCACCGTTAATCACTTCTTCACTTTATCAAGTTTAGTCATAGAGGTCAAACACACCAATGGAATGACTTGATGAATCACATATTTTAGGAATTCATATAATTCCTCTCCATCTTAGAAGATAAAACATCTTTTCCCTCATCAACTTGGACCTTAATCTTTTTCTTGATACATGTATCCACAAGAGGGATGTAAGAAGATTGTGCTTGTTTGAAAGTGAATGGTGTTATAGGTGTGTAAGATAAAGGGGTATACAAATAATTCAATGCAAGGGATGCATAATTGGGAGTGAGAAAATTCATCATGAACATGTCATACACATTTGAAACCTTCTTTACTTTTAAAAATTTAAAATTATATATATTTCTTTTTTCATGATGATATCAATAAATAATAAAAATAGGTAAAACCTTATATTTTAATCTATCGAACATTTCAAAATATTACATGAAATTAATGCTAGCAGTAATAATATTCATACTATCCATTTTCTATCCAAAAATCATAATATTATCAATAAAAGATAATCGACTATTTGACCAAAATCGAAATTGTCTCACCATTACTACATATAACTAAAATAAAAAAGTTTATATGTCCAATATCAAATAATATCCAATATGTGAAAAGTTTATATGTCCAATATCAAATAATATCCAATATGTGAAAAGTTTAAGAATTATCTGTAATAACAAAATCAAATCAATCACCACCAATCATTTTCGTCACTTTATCATGGAATGACTTGATAAGTCTCACATTCTATCACATACTAAGAATTCATATAGTTCCTCTCAATCTTAGAAAATAAAACACCATTTCCCTCATCAACTTGGAATTTTATTTTTTCTTAGTTATGTTGGGAATATTTATTTCAATAGTTAGATTATAGAATAGATAAATAATAAATAAATTAAAATATCAGTATTATATAAATAAATAAAGGAACTAACTTTTATAGTTAGTTTTGGGAGTTACATTTCTATAAGTAGTTTGGGTAGTTGATATCTGAAAATAAAATGCTTTAAAAAGTCAAATGTATTGCAATGTAATTATTCTAGAGAATTCAATCAATCTTTTGTGTTTTGGTATTTTGTGTAACACAGGTTTAATTTTTCTAGAATCTCTTCTCTCTACCATTTTCATGATGGTATCAAAGGATTTATCTTTCTTGTACTGCAAGTAATGCAACTCCATTTTGTTGTTAATAGGTTGTTTTATTTTTAAAATGACGTTCTTCACAATAGCCTAACACGGTCTTTTATGAAAACAACAATATCTTTGTCATTTTTCAATTGATTAAATTTTAAATTTTTTAATATTCTGAAAAGAAGATTAAAAAGAAAATAATTACCTTCATATATGTACTACTTTCAATTTTTTTATTAATATATAGTTTGTTGAGTTATTTCCAATAAGAAACAATGAACCTTTCCATTTGATTTTGTGTAAAAAACTAGCAAAATCATTTAACTCTCTTTCTCACTATCCTTTTGGCACAACTATGTTTCTGATATTTATCTTCATATATGTACTCTATTTTTTATTTTTTATCGATAATATGAGAATTTTAGCTTAGCTTGAGCTTGCTGAGGTCACAATAGGGGACCTCATCTCTTATATAAATACACTAAATTAACATGAATAGTCCAAATGTGTGAGATCAATAGCCAAACAAAGACACAAATACCCTAAGAACATCAACCTAATTAGGGTTTATAGCACAAAGTTAATGACTTGAACACCATCAACTTCAATAAAAAGGTTCAAATGCACAAACATAATGGATTAGTGAGGGTATAACACATATAATCACAATGGACCAGTGGATGTTTGAAACTTGGTGGCTACAATAACAATCCCATGTTTTCACCATCACATTATATCACATTATACCATGAAGAATATTTGCAAAATTTTATCAATATATAAGTTATTAAAGCATTTCTAATATAAAAAATGAGTCTTTCCATTTAATTTTATATAAACAAACCAATTTAATTTTTTTTAATTGTTAAGTCTTTTAACTTTTCGAACTAAATAGAAAATGATACCAATAATTAGCTCATTACTAGAGAGGTATCTAGTTTCCATTTATCAAAAACATTCACATCCCATTTATGGCTAAAAAATAATTTAAAAAATAACTAAATCAAATTTTTAAATACAAAGTAGGGTAGTTCTGCAAAATGCCCGTTGTATCCACCTAGACCCAAATTCAATGGTTGTATGATAATATTTAGGATTTAAAAAAAAAAAAAAATACAAATCAATTTTATGGGAAGTCTATATCTATGAAATGGAAGATTATGGATAGGTCATAAAAAATGTATATTAAATTTAGGTCTTTGCCATTTTTCCCATGTAAACATAATTTGAATAGATATCACATGAAAATCAAGATTTTGAATAAGTTGAATTTGGACGGAAAATTATCACAAAATTACTTGTCAAATAAGGTTGACTTTCAATTTTAGGCCTTCAAATTTTGAGAGACAAACTAGGGGCACTTTGAAAATAAAAAGAAACAAATAAATCGAATTGTAATCCCTATATGGAGTCAAAATAACTCCCAAAATATCTATATAAGTCAAGTTATTGCCACTTAACACACTCTTACACATGTTATACATAGTTATTCAAATATGCTAATCATAGTGCACCTAGTAACCTCCCAATCAATTAAATATGTGATATTTTCGTAGTCCATTATAGTTAATGGGAGTGATTCTAACTGCATCTAGTATTCTAATAAAAACAATCTCGCTAACTTCTTATTCAATGAAAATTTATAATTTTAATAAGATCAATGGCACATAGTAAAGAGTGCCAACAAGAAAATTTCATGATTTCATCCAAATGTAATTTTATTTTTTTCATATAAATATACATTATTTATAATATAATATAAATTTATTAAATAGTTAGATTAAATCTAGTAATTTCAAGATATACACAACTAATCCCCTAGTTGTAACAAGTTTTATTAAAAATATGTCAAAGAGGGGATTTTAAAATATAAAAATTATGAATATAATTTATTATCCTATAAAAAAAGTGATATGACATTGGTTTATTTAGTGAAGGCTCCGTGGATAAAGGTGGTCTCACCAAACTGTTTCACAAATTAACATTCAATAAAAGAAAAAAAAATATTCTCTTTTAAATGGTAGGTAAAATCTTAATTTGGGTACATCTATGATTACCCTAAATCTTATTCTTCGATTTAGGTGAAAAAAAGGAGTGGTAAGAGGTGTTACCAAATAGTTTGTAAAACATACCAGCTATTAACATTAGAACTTACGAACCCATCTGTCACTTAGAAAACAAAATAAAAAAAGCCAAGCATATTGATCATCGTATATAGATAATAAATTCAATGGCAAAATTTGTTTTCTTTGAGCAATTTCATAATTTGTTATTTGAGCAAGCAAGGATTAGCAAGACTGTTAGGTTCTTGGTCATAGATAATAAATTCAATGGGCGAAATTCGTTTACTTTGAATAGTTTCATTGCTTGTTTTTTGAGGAAGCAAGGATTAGCAAGACTACTAACTTTCTGGTTAAGATCCATAATAGAAGATGTGACATCCAAAGAAGTTTGAAAATAACTTAGAACTGTGATTCTTGATCCCTTAGACTACACGATCTAGTGAACATCATTAAAATCTTTCATTCATTCATTGCTGTAAGGAAATACATAAGCACAGTCCCATAGAAGTTCAAGAGACAAAGGTGGAGGGAGTCCAATAGAAGTTCAAGAGACAAGGTGGAGGGAGTAACAAATGCCATGACAGAGACATGCATTGCTGTGAGGTGTGACCTCCCATCTCATAAACATCATTAAAATCTTTCATTTATTCATTGCTGTAAAGAAATACATAAGCACAGTCCCATAGAAATTCAAGAGACAAGGTAAAGGAAGTAATGAATGCAATGACAGAGACAAACATTGTCGTGAAGTATGACCTCCCATCTCATAAACGTCATTAAAATCTTTCATTCATTCATTACTGTAAAGAAATACATAAACACAGTCCCATAGAAGTTCAAGGGACAAAGTGAAGGGAGTAACGGATGCCATGGCAGAGGCAGGCGTTGCCGTGAGGTGGGACCTCCCATCTCAACCTAGCGGGCTGAGGATGGTCATCGCAGGAGCACTCGAGGACAACAATTCCCTCCCGATCACACTCCCTCACACCTACAATACCCTCCAAATTATCAAACTTACGCTTGACAACACAAGGCATACTCTGTTTCTCAGCGGGAATCTTCTCAGGCGGGTAGGGAAGAGAAGCCGGGCAGGCTTCATTAACAAACCTCATAACAGCGTCCGCCGGAGCCGAATCCTCCGGCATTTCCTGCAACCCATTCTTGACATCCGACGCGATCTGCGATTTGTTTTCGTTTTCGGATGAGTGAATGTCGTCGTCGTCGCCCGAAAAGCTGTTCATGGTGTTTGGGTACAGAGCTGAAGTATGGACTTGTTTGTAAACAAGTGAAGGCCTCTTGCATGCAAATCAACGTTAAATTCAGTAGGTTGTGGCGGGTCGAAGCGTTTGAGCTCCTACAATCTCTGTCGCTTCGCCTTCTTTGACTATACTTCAAAACTGTTTTTAAGTGAAATGAAGATGTTTTAGTCCTAGAATTTGTACTGCTAGTAGAGATTTTCTGAAGTTTGTACAAATACTTTTCTAAATATTTATTTTTAGGTGAGAATATATTCATTCATAATCAATTAGTTATTATATAAGATTAAATATAAATATGATTTTGATATAATTGTGTGAAAGTGGAGGTATTTTAAGTTACTAGCTTATCTATCTTAATATATTAATCTATATATTATACGTTGAGAGACCTCATTTTCGAGGCATATTTTTTCATTAATATATATTTTTTGTTTTTTTGCTATTTTGAATTTTAAAAATACGATTCGAAAATGAGGTCTCTTGGCATATAATATATAGATTAATATATTAAGATAGATAAGCTAGTAGCAGTTGCAACACAACACATAACATGAATTAATATATAATTATACAATATTATTTTATTATATTATTAGATAAATAATAATATTTTAGTATATTTAATATAAAAAATTAATGTAAGTTATGGTTAGGTTCAAACTTTTATTAGGGTTGAGGTTCAAGTTTAATTAGGGTTAGGGTAAAGGTTAAATAGGGTTCAATTAGGGAAAAACCTTTGAGTTAGGGTTAGTGTTGAATTAGGGAAAATCTTTGAGTTAGTGTTAGGGTTAAACTATGGTTAACATTCAAATAACGTCAGGGTTAGTGTTTAATTATGGTTAGTCTTAGGGTTAAATTTTAAATAAGGCTAGGGTTAGTCTTAAAAGAAGATTACATGATTTTATAAATGATAACGGTTAGCATTCAAATAAACTTAGGATTTAGGGTTCAATTAAATTTATGATTAATGCTCAATTAGGGGAAGGGTTTGGGTTAGGTTTAGGGTTAAGATAATGGTTAGGTTTAGGGTTATGGTTATGGTTAGGGTTAAGATTTAGGGTTATGGTTAGGGTAAGGATTTACGTCAAACCCTAATTAAACCATCTTAAATCTATTTGAACCCTAATTAAACCATCTTAAATCTATTTGAACCCTACCCTAATTGTGCCATAACCCCAACCCTAATCCTAATTTTATCTTTATGCTTAACCCTAACCCTAATATTAGCACTAACCCAAACCCTAATCCTAATTCTATTTCTAACCCTGATCCTAATTCCATCTCTAACCCTAACACTAACCCTAATCCTAACCCTATCTCTAGCCCTAACCCTAAGCCTAATCATACTCATAATCCTAACATAAACCCCAACCCCAATCGTAATCCTAATTCTATCTCTAACCCTAACCCTAACCCTAACACTAATCCTAATTCTATTTCTAACCTTGATTGTAACCCTAATTCTAATTTTATCTTTAACCCTAACCCTAATCCTTACACTATCTCTAATCCTAACCCTAATCCTAATTCTATCTTTAACCCTGACCCTAACCCTAATTCTTACACTATCTCTAACCATAACCCTAATCCTAACCCTATCTCTAACCTTCACCCTAACCCTAATCCTAATTCTATCTCTAATCTTGACCCTAATCTTGTACTGCTAGTACAAAAATTTTCTGAGAAGTTTGTAGAAATAGTTTTCTAAATATTTATTTTTAGGTGAGAATATATTCATTCATAATCAATTAGTGATTATATAAGATTAAATATAAATATGATTTTGATATAATTGTGCGAAAGTGGAGGTATTTTAAGTTATTAAATAGTATTGATATCATGATTTTAATTAAAGATGAATTAAAATAGTATATTTATTTGGTAAACCCTTGACTGTTTACAAATTAGACATTACAGGTGCTAAAAAATAAGAGTTAGTGTGCTAGAATGTAATGTCCCAGACATATAAATTAACACAAAATACTTATTTGCAAATTGGAATTCAATGAACAACAATATATTAAACATAAACATTTGAAATCACAAATTGATAAGCCAAATTATATCACCCAATTGATGCAAATATATTCAGATCAAACCAAAACTTCTTACAAAACTTCTTTGAGGAAAAATGCAATCTCTTAAGTGAGAAAGCTCTTAAGAACCAAAGGGGTTTCGTCCTTTGATTTAGGTAATCACTAGGGTTTCGTCCAACGACTACAACTCCTATGGATTTTGTCCACATAAGGGGTTTAGAACATAATCTATGAAAAAGGGAACATAATAATGAGATGCCTCATACAAATTTCAACTACCTATACATATATGCTACTAATTACCTCAAAGGAATAGGTTGGCTTGAACCAAAGTGGTGCCAAAGCCAAAATTTAAATATCTACATGCTACACTTAGGTTGGCCCTAAGACCTGAAGGCAATTTCCCCTTAGGGCCAACATATCTTATTGTAGACCTATCCACATGCTTTTTGGATCTCCTTCCTTATCCTCCTACTCTATAATTATCACATGATCCAAAGAACACTCATCCCATTTGCTTATGGATTTTACTATTGGGAACCCAGTGGAGGCACATTCTGACAATGAGTTCTCACTGTGAATTGCTTTGTTCTTCCAAATCTCTAAATATGTGGTGGATATGGTCTTGTAGATTGTGTGTTCTAAACTGTAGCATAAAATGTACTCTTGTGGTAAGATGTGGTATGATCTCCAAGCCAGGCTAGGCAGGGTGAAGCTGGACTATGGTGTAGAGCAATCTTCTAACAACAATATCTCTCTAGATATGGATCCTCTTTTCTTGAATTTTTGATATGAGGTGCACTGAACACTAAAGAGATTATGTTCCAAACCACATGTGTCAAAACTATTTTGTGGTGAAATGTGGTAAGATGACCGGGTCCCACTTTGTAGCTGCTTATTCAAAGAGGGGGACATGACAAGTCCTCCTCCCCTCTCAAAATTGCTTGTCCTCAAGAAATTTAGAATTAGATGCTCAAGAATTGCAAGACCTTCCCAAGTGGCATCTTCAATTGGAAAATTCCTCCACCAGACAAGGTATTCAATAATGCTCCCATTCCTTAGCTTCTTGATCCAGGTGTTAATCACTACTTCAGGAATGAGAATGAGCTCCCCTCATTGTCAAGTGGTGGTATCTCAATTTCTGGAGCTATGTGCAACCTAAAAGCTCAATCTCATAAGCAGCTTCTCTAACCCTCTTGATCACCTTGTATGGGCCTATAAAACCCTGGTTTGAGTTTCCTCCTCGGCCCACTTTTTGAGAGAAGATTGTCTGTTGTGTAAACTGATGAAGATCATGGTCTCCACTTTAAATGATCTTTCAAGAACCATTTCTTTTGTTTGCATATATCTTTTGTTGATTCTGAGCTTGTTACAAATGTTCTTTGAGTGTTCTCAATACTTCTTGGCTCTAATTGATTAGGTCACTAGCTACTGGAACTTTACGATTAGTAATAACCAATTCTATGAATGGCATAGCTTCATACCCATAGAGTGCCTTGAACAGAGACATGGAAATTGATATGTGGTGAGTGGTATTGTAGCAATACTCTCCCAAATGAAGCCACTTGATCCATGTCAATTGCTGACTTGAGACATAGTTTCGTAAATAGCCCTCGACCCATTTATTCATAATTTCAATTTTCCCACCAGTCCATGGATGATAGCTAGTGCTAGGAGTGAGCTTAGTATCGATCAATTAAAATAATTTTTTCAAGAAGCATTGAGAAACTAACTATCTCTATCACTTACAATGTTTTTGGGTAGGCCATGCAACCTAAAAACCTCTTTGAAGAATAGTCCTATAACTTTCAAAGCTTTGAGGTCATTGCCCAGGATCACAAAGAAATATGCATACTTAAAGTCAGCATGTCAACTACAACATAGGTACAATATTTTCCTTGCACTCTAGGAAATCCAATAATGAAGTCCATGGAGATACTCTCACTTGTGCTCTGTAATGGGAAGGGGCTACATTAATCCAATAGAAAATTCTTGTTCTCCCTTATTTTGCTGACATGTGAGACATTCCCTAATGTGTGAAAGAACATCATCTTTTAGGCCTTTCCAAGAAAACCTTTCTCTGCTTTGCTAGTAGGTATTATAATATCTGGGATGCCCTACTACTGGTGCATTGTGGTAAGCCTCCAAAACCTTTACTTTCAACTTGGATCCAAAGGTCAAGAACACTCTTTTATTGAAGAGAATCAAAACTTCCACCACTACATCTACCTTTCATCATTCTCCACACCTTCTAGGATTCTGGTAGCAAAAGGGTCCTTAGCATACTCCATGATGAAGTCCTTCCAGTCAGTTGATGTAATGATCATATGATATAGTGTGGGTTTCCTTGAGAGTATATTTTCCACTAAATTCTTCTTTCCCTTGACATATTCAATGTCAAAATCATATGCCTAAGGTTTTCTCACCCACTTTTGCTATCTATCATTTAGGTTCTACTGAATCCAAGAGAACTTTAGATTGTTATGATGTGACTTGACCATAAATATTCCACATACTAGGTATTGTCGAAACTTATCCAAGGCATGCATTATTTCCAACATCTCTTTATCATATATGGAATAACCCATTTCAGTGTCTCTCAACTTCTTTCTCTCAAAAGCTATAGGACGTCCCTTCTGAGAGAGGACAACTCCTATTCCTTCATTGGATGCATCACATTCAACCACAAAAGGAAGTGAGAAATCAAGAATCGCAAGTACCAGACAAGAACTCATTACCTCCATCATCTTTTCAAATGTTTCTTGTGCTTTTTCTATCCACTCAAAAGCCCCTTCCTTAGTCAGATTGGTGAGAGGTGTTGTTTGGGAAAATCCTTTGACAAACCTTCGGTAGTAAATACAAAGTCCAAATAAACCTCTCAACCATGATAGATTTGTAGGAGGTGGACAATCCAAGATGGCCTAGATCTCTTGCCATCAAATTGAACTCCCTTAGTGCTGATGACATGACCCTAATATAGTATCTCCTACAATCCAAATTCACACTTGGGACAAATTTTCAAAAAGATGATGCTCTAGGATTTCTAGAACTATGTCAAGGTACAAGTGTTCCTCATGTTCTGTTGTGGATCAAAATATCATCAAAGAAAAAAAAAATCTCAATTACTTACCAAAGACATGGTTCATGCATGAATGGAAGGTTGCCAGAGAATTGGTTAAACCAAAAGGTATAGCCAAGAACTCAAAATTCCCATAATGAAACTGAAAAGTAGTCTTTTGCACATCTTCTTCTCTCATGCAGATCTAATGGTATCCAAATCTTAGATCAATCTTTTAAAAGTACACTGCTCCACAAAGTTCATCAATCAACTCTTCTATTTGGGGTATGGGGTGCTAGTTCTTGATGGTCTTCTTGTTTAATGCACTGTAGTCTATACACATCGTCAAGGTACCATCCTTCTTCTTTACCAACACTACATAAGATGCAAATGGGATGGAGCTTGGCCTGATGCATCATTTATCCAAAAGTTCCTTGATTCATTCTCTATCTCCTCGTTACAATACATATGGGGATGGTGGTAAGGAGTGGTCATGACTGGATTGGATCCTAGTTCAATCTCTATGATGTGTTGGAATCCTTTATTCGGTGGCAATCCAAGAGGCATATCACTAAAAACTAGACTATGCTTGTCAATTTTTTTTGTATATCATTATGAACTTGCTCATTCTTACCGGTGTTAGATTATTTTGAGATCACTAAACAACTAGCAACCCAAGAAACTTGTCTTCTCCAAAATAGTCTCTCCATTCTCCTAGCTGAGACTACTTGTGGACCTCCATTTTCCATTCCTTTTAGGATTACATCCTTCCCATTGGCTTTGAACTTGAGTTCCATGGTTTGATAGTTTATAGTGTACTCTCCCAAGGAGTGTAACCACTGCACACCCAAGATTACATCAATATCACCCAAGCCAATAATATGAAAGTTATCACATACCTTATGATCTCCAAAATTTATTTATAGTTGTTGGATCCTCTTCTTTCAGGGTAGGTTATATCCATTAGCCACAGTGATAATGAATCCTTCAAAGTCTTTTGCATCTAATCTCCTTCTCACCACTCTTTCACCAATGAATTTGTGAGTAGCTCCACCATCAATCAGAATAGTTACTATTTTTCCAGCAAGAACCACTCAAACTTTGAAAGAGTGGTATCTATGTTCACCAAATAGAGATGCAAAAGCACCTCCATCATATTTATCCATGTCTTCTTCCCCAGAGCCAAGTCTTCTGGATCATGAAATTCAACAAGTTCATCTGACTCAAAGTCTTTATCAGAGGTGACCTTTATGTAGTGAACTTGTCCCTTTCCAAGACATCTATGTCCTAGAACCCATGGTTCTTTATAGGAGAAGTAAAGCTTCTTTCTTTAGAGCTCATTCCTTGTCTCTTTGCCTACCTTCTGTAACACCCCTCCGGTTTTCTATGCTATTAGATAGTACCTTTACTATGATAGACCTTGATACCTTGTTACTGTTTTATGATCGTTGGCATTGGAGCGATGATGGTGTTATATTTTGATGTGATGATACACTATATGGATGCTTATGGTTTTATGTTATGCTTTTGATTAACATAGCTATTAATATTGATATATGCTCATTTGTTGATTTATGATGCTTTAATTTCATTAGTCTTGATGTCATTGTATTGGTGAAGGGGATGAGATTACATCACTTGCTTGCGAGCGCCCTATGATTCCGCGATTTCTCTTCACAGTGTGACTGCTATGTTTTATCCATGTACAAAATTCGTCTTGATTGTAGGATTGCAGGTACAGGACATTGTCTCCACCTGGCTTCACAGGTCTGAGCGTGTCCACTTTCCCAATGGTTATGTTGATAGGGAGATAGTAATAGAGTGGCCTTGTCAAACCACAAACCTTGTCATAGTGTGTCATCAGTTTGTGTCTTGTTAGTTGTTGAGTCATGTTGTCTTTGATATTTTGATAATTTATTATCGGTGGGAATTATATGTGGAAATTGATCATGTTAAGTGGTTGTAAATGTTAATTTATGTATTTTAGATTAAAATTGTTATTTGGTGTTTATTATACATTAATTATATGTGGAAATTGATGTTGAGTGCTTGTAAATGTTTAATTTATGTATTTTAGATTAAAGTGACATTTAATTTAATTAATTTAATTTTGGTCAATTTGGTAAGATGAAATTTAATCTATTGATTAAATTTATCTTAATAAATGGATAAACTAATTAGTGAAATTGAAGTTGATGATTAAAATAAAATAAATAATTAAATTTATTTTTGTAAAGTGCAATTAAGTGATTTAAATTTATTTGAAAATTAAATTGTGTAGAATTATTTAAAAGCAAAAATAAATTTTGAATGCAAAAGAGGAAATAACTATGGTGGTTGAAAGAATATTTTGAATTTTAGCTAGTGTTGAAAAATTAATGGGAGGATATTTTATTTTTGGAAAATTTGGGTTGTTTAAAAGAAGGTTTGCTATATAGTACTGCATTTAGTGCGGAAGTGGAGATTTTGGAAGGGTTACCTGGAAGATTGGATTTTGCAGGGAAGCTCATCTTCAAATTTTATTTCTTCAGACTTTAGAAAATAGGTTCTTTATTGCTTTATTGTTTAGAAGTTTTGATTTTAAATTTTGAAAGGATTGTTGTGAATTTTTGAAAACCTTTGTAGAAAAATCAAGAAAAACCTTAGATTCTTTGAAAGGAAACAAATTTTAACAGTAGAAAATTGAAAGAGAAAACAACAGAAAAATTTGTGAATCTTTGTAATTACATTTGAGATCTTCCATTGTAATTTAGAAATTGAAATTTCTGAATTTGCTTTGAAATTTTCCCTTTCTCTATAAATTACTCTGTTAAAAAAAAGGATGAAATTTTGTCCAATTGGACTGTTGGTTGGAAGTATTTTTATATATGTATATATATATATTGGTGAATATATATATATATATATATATATATATATACAATAGATAAATTATTGTATGCTGGGAAATTTTTCCTCTTAAAAATTTTTGGATTTGAAAATTTGGTGTGTACAACAAAATTGTTATCTGGAGATTTTTTTTTTAATAAAAAAATTTAATTATGTTAAAAATTTCTGGGTGCTGGGGGAGCTACAACCACCCCATTATGGGAGGCGCTGACTATGGAGGCAACACCCAACATTGCCCCCACTGGAAATGACCCCCATAGGGGGAGGTTGCATGGCAACCCAACCAATAGTAGGGTTTGACCCTGTGTCCCCTGCCTAGGCGTATGTATTGATTTTAAAATGTTTTTTTTTTATAATGTAAATTATATTTATATATTTATATGTTTTATAATTTAAATATATATATATATATATATATTATATATTATTTTTATATTATATATATATATTTTCTTAATTAATTAGAAAATTATAATTATGTTTAAATGATTAGATAAAAATATATTTAAACATATGAAATGATAATTAATTTATGATTAAATTTATTTTTATTTAAAAGATTAATATGTTGTTTCTTTTAATGCACACAAGTTATGATAAAAGAGTTTATTTGAAAAATTGATTTCTTTTTATCATTAGGAAATTGAGAAAATTGAAGTTAAACTCAGAGTCTTAGTTTCTTTTTTTTTTAATTATAATGGAATTATAAATTATTTTGATTGATTACATGCAATATGTTATTGCTTTACTTGGATTTAGGAAATCCTAAAGTTAGTTCATTAATTTGTCTAAATTGCTTTTTAGTTAGGTTATCTCTCATTCTCATTGTTGGGAAAGTTGAGTTATTTGTTTATGTAAGACTTCCAGATGTGTTCTCTTGAGATGATGTTGTGTCTCATGTGATTGGTTATTTTTTAACTTGGGTAGTGCACGAGATTTGTTTCAATTGGACCTGGTTATGTGAACAGGTTGTGTCATATAATTATTGTTGAGTTGGTAATTGTAACTGGTTATGTGCACCTGGTTTACCCTATGTTCGTGGGATTAGTTCCTTAGGTTGTTAATAGGGGAGTGGATTTTCATGGGGGCCGACACATAAAGTGGAGTCTGGGTATTTCATGAAGAGTTAGATTAATTAGTGATAACTTAATAAATATGTTAAGGGAAAAGGGTAGTTTAAACACTTAACTTTTGTTAATGCCTTGCTCATGGACTCAAGGGCTAGTAAAGACTTGGGATGAAATGAGAAGGCCTAGAATGGAAAGATCGGTATCTTGTCTCTATGAGAGATTATTGATTCCGCATTGGATTGCATGTGGGGCTGGGTTTTGGAAGAGGTCACCAGGGTAACCCAAGATGGGGGCCGAAGCCTAAGAAGATTCGCCAAGGTAACCCATGCAAATTTGTGATGACACTCCTCCTATGACAATCATCATTCAGTTTGTTGTAATTGTGTAGATGATCATTGTTATCTGGAAGCATTGTAACCATCATGTTAGTATTGTACTTGTGTAGTTTAATATTATTTTTTCCTATGTCTAGAGGTTGTAGGTTTTTCCTAGGAAGCTCTTTTATTATCTCCTAGCATGAGGGTTGGTCCTTTGGGTACCACTTGGTTGGGTGGAACGTGCACCTTACACTGTTGGGTCCCTAGTTCTTGTTCATAATGGCAGGTACTTCATGATTAGAGAGCTCGTGTGTACTAGTGGATTTGTAATTCTTTCATGTTCTCACTTGTATCTATTGGATACCTTGTAATTGTATTACTCCTCAATTGTATTCGAGGAGGACCTTTGTAATTCGTAATTGTAACACTTTTGTATAAACTATCTCATTTGGAAATGAGAATTGTAATTGTAATATTGAATAAATGCAATGTGTGAATGAATCATTATTGTAATTTATAGCTTAAGTGATGTATTTTAATGTTATTGGTTGTATGATCTTTAATTCATGAGTAATAGATATAAGTTATATTTAGTAACTTTTGTTAGTAATGGGTATTGTAAGTAAGCATGGTCACGTACCTTAGAGAATGTATGTGTTAGCGTAGTTTACTTTACTTGTTTAATTACACTTTTATTTTTTTTAAAATTGTTTGTTTCTGTTATGTGTGTGACATTCTCTAGGGTTTCATGGCGGGCGTTACACCTTTTCCATATTAGGAGATACATCCCTAGGTGTAGGTGCCAATGTAGTTTGTGATCTCTTCTAAAATTCCTTCTATTGCCATGTGTTAGGTTTTGTTTGTTGAGGAAAAAAATTCTTATGAGTTGATGGTTCAAGGGTTAAAGCCATTTTATAGCCTCCTGAAGAGAGATCTAGGTGCAAAAGATTTCACAAAACCTATGAGAGGTTTAGTGAGTCCTGGGATGAAAAGATGTACTATCCTCTTCTTTGATAGTTCTAGAACCATCATCACCACCTTTTGAAATTATATAATGTACAATTATCAATTGAATTATTCTTTTTGATCATAGCCAACTTGTTGAAATACTCTTACTCATCCTCTAATTCAAATATATCAAATAACCTCTTCTTGAATTCATCAAATCTTTGTATCTAATCATGGCCTAGAGTAGTGAGACCATGAAACCACCACTCATATGTTTTTCCTTCTAGATTTAGGGAGGAAAATTGAACTACATCTTTCTTAGGCATATGGTTGAGCATGAAATAGGTTTCCATCTTTTTTAGCCAAGCTCTTGCTAAGATCTTATTACTCTCATCAAAATAATCCATTACAAGCTTCCCCAACTTGTGCTTTAGGTCCTTGCTCTTGTACAATCCTTTCTTTTTTGGTTCACTCTTCCTTGCAACTTCCATGTATTCCACCCAAGATAAATCTAGTTTGATTTCATCTGATAGAGATTGATATTCTCCACACCACTTATAGTTTTTTTTGGATTGAAAGCACTAGTTTCTACTAGTTTTCCCCTATCTTGCTCAATTTCCTTAAGGAATAGATTCATTGAAGGCCCTGTAGGAGCACTATTGGTTCTACCATCACCTTCGTCATTATTGGTTGATGCTTCAATTCTTGGACCATTTTGATTCACATTTCCTCTTGATATTTTTCCCACTAATATCTTCAAAACATCCCTAGTTTCTACTATGGTTGTGGGGATATCCCTTAACCCTCTTGTAATGTCATGAATTTTAGTGATTGTTGCTTTGATTCTTTCTTCTTTCTCTACCATTTATCCTTCCTTAGGACTTGGATCTTGATTTAACCTTTGCGATTCTTCTGATATCTAATTTCCCTATTTCAACTCAACATCAAACATTAGTAAAACCATAAACCTTATAGGTTGACAAAATCATGCTTGGATACCAATATAATGTCCCAAACATGTAACTTAATACAAAATACTTATTTTCAGATTGGAATTCAATGAACAACAATATATGAAACATAAACACTTGACATCACAAATTGATAAGACAAATTATATCACCTAGCTAATGCAAATATATTTAGATCAAACCACAACTTCTTGCAAAAATTCTTTGAGGAATAATGCAATCTGTAAGGTGAAAAATCTATCAAGAACCAAAGGGGTTTCATCCTTTGATCCAAGTAATCATTGGGGTTTTATCCAATGACTACAAATCCTATGGGTTTTCATCCATAGAAGGGGTTTAGAACATAATGTTCAAAATTTATGAAAAAGGGAACATAATAATTAGATGCCTCATATATATTTTAGCTACCTATTAATATATGCCACTAATTCCCTCAAAGGAATAGGTTGGCTTGAGCCAAAGTGGTGCCAAAGCCCTAATTCAAATATCTACACACTACACTTAGGTCAACCTTAAGACTTGAAGGAATTTTCCTTTGGGACCAACATATCCTACTGTAGACCTATCCATAAACTCCCTAGATCTCCTCCCTTATGCTCCTACTTTATAATTATCTTTGCATGTTCCAGAGAACACTCATCCCATTTGTCTGTGGAGCTTACAACTGGGAACCCAGTGGAGGCACATTCTGATATCGAGTTCTCATTAGGAACTACTTTGTTCTTTCAGATCTTTAAATATGTGGTGGATATGGTCCTATAGATTGTGTGTTCTAAACCGCAACCTAAAATTTCCTCTTTTGGTAAGATGTGGGATGATATCTCGATTAGGCCAGGCAAGGTGAAGCTAGATTGTGGCATAGAGCAATCTCTTGACAGTGATATCTCTCTAGATATGGATCCTCTTTTCTTCAATTTTGGATACAAGGTGCACTAGACACTAAAGAGATTATGTTCGAAACTGCACATTTTGGAACTCTTCTACATAGTGAAATACGATAGGATGATTGGGTCCCACTCTATAGTTTCCTATCCAAAAGGGGGACATGACATAGAAACAAAGATAAAGACTTGCTATGGATAGTGTCCCATCTATGCATGTATATGTAACAATAAAGTATTTGAAAATAAATAAATTTATTTAAGTAAATAAATAAAAAATAATATTTAACTTAGATAAATTAGATTTGGGTTAATAAATGAACAATAATAATGAGCTAATTAAATAAAAGAAGTTAGATACTTAGTTTTAGTATTGATGGAAAATGTGTCATCTCTTGAAATTTGATAACTTTGGTTGAATAAATGTCTCATAATTTGAATAGGAACAAACCCCTCAAGTTCACTCCTAAGCATCACAAATTTGAACTTTGACACATGGATTTACAAATTGTTCACTTTGATCTTTCATATCTAATTAGTTTGTGAGGATTATGGTTTTATAAATTCCTTAAAGGAATATGCTAGATTATTAGGCTCAGGTTCTCTTAGATTTGACCCTTGGTTCAACTAAATTTAAAGTTCTGAATAAAGATTCAAAGATAGCATACTCAAGTGAGAGGGATGTTTATATAGATACATGAGGTTCTTTGTCTCTTTAGAAAACTAAATTATTCTCTAGATTTTATTTTTTTCTTCTAAATTAAAGTATAAGAATTAATGACACATTGAATGTCTTGAAATACCAAGACATAGGTCATCTCACACAAACATATGTTAAGTTAACACATAATGACTAGTAGGAAAGTGAAAATATTTTAGAATTTAAATGTGAAGATTTGAATGCTAAGTTCATTCCTACATGCCATGAGATCAATCTTGAGTGACACAAAATAAGTCTAGGCAAGGAAGTGATAATATTGATATAGGGAGAAAGTATATTGAGATAAGTGTGAATGGGGTGTAATAAGAATGGGGTGAAAAGTGAATGTGTGGGGATATGTTTAAGTGGGAATAAATAGGGATGGATAAAAATTAGAGCATGAGCCAAGTTGTTTTTAAAACAAGGTAAATTTGTACAAATGTTAGCCCTTCAAAGAATACATATATTTGTTTTTTTATTAATACAATGTGTTGGATTACCCATTCAGAGATTATGTGGAATTTAAAATTGTTGAAGTGAGCAACCAAGATCACCAATGAAGTAATTACATATTTTTTTCCTCTTGATATGTGCGGTTTATTCTTTAATATCCCATATACCAATCTTCATTGGTTAAAGGAGGAGAATATAAGTTGTCTAACAGTTATGAAAATACATCCAAAATATCCTTCAAAATAGATGAGCGAACCAAAATATTGGACAATGTTATTCAAAATTTTATTGTTCTTGTGTTAAGAGTTAAGAAAATCAACAAGTTACCAAAAAATGAATCTTCTTCTAGAACGTATTAATTAGAAGTGGAGACAAATGAAAGAGAACAATAAAAATATAATCAAATTATTGACATATTGTTCTCTCCCTAAACATCAATATCTATGTGTGGGTTTAGTTTATCAATTTTAACTCTATTATCTCATATTTGAATTCTAAGTTTGTGGGAAAATATTAGGTCATAATAAAGAAGATTATTTGAAGGGTAACAATATCTTGACTACTATTATTTGATTGCTAAACTAAATTGGTTAATGAATTCATGTTGTAAATTTGGAGAAAATTTGCTGGTATTGGCATGGTGTGATGGTTTATTGGTGGCACTGTTGTTCTTGCCACCAAGGTTCAAACCCCATTGGGGTGGTATTGTTGAATGGTTGTATTCTGGTTCATAGCTCCGGCCAAAAGTGTTTACCCCTTGAATAAAAAAAAATCTGGAGAAAATTTAATAGAAAACATCCAAACATTTAGAATGAAAATTTAGAATACTTCATATATATTATAAAAGAGAAATTCATATATATATATATAATTAATTTTCATTTTAATTTTACAAGAGATCAAAATATTTTCAAACTCAAATAAAAAGAAAGATTTAATTAGAATAAAATTGAGATGTAAGAGCTACAAGTTGAAAACAAAAAATAAAGAAAAGAAATTAAAACAACTTAAATGTGATTATACACATAAGAGATTATTCCTAATTCATGTAAGAAGAATTCTATACAAATAATTTATTTAAAATAAAATAAGAATATTACTAAGAGTAAGAAAATTAATTCAATAGGTATCCCCTTGTTACAGGTATCTTATTGTTTTTCATTATTACAAAAGGCTGAAAGTGAAATATTAAGTATTAATGTTCACTCCTACTAAAATCAAAAGTACTCTTATCAATATCACATATTATGGAAATAATATGTATCTTAATTATGTAGGAATTACACTTTCTATTTCAATGAAATTCAACAAAGATTGAATGATGAGAATTATATATGAGTTTATATAAATATGATCTTTTAAGGTGACTTTTACATAGAGTTTTCATATTTATTCTTATGCGTATCATTTAGATACAATAAATATTAAAAATAATATTTATATTTATGAGAGATGGGTTCAACTTTTCTTAACTAAAAATCACTTCAATAAAAGTTCAATTTTTTGCCTTAAAATAATTGAATAATTGAATATTTTTAGATGTGAAAATAAGTAATTTGTAGAATATTAGATGTCTCAATTTTAAACAAATACATAAAAGATTCACAATTTCATATCTATTTAAAAAAAAACTAATAGATTCTTACAAATTTCTACTCGTTAAAAAAGAATAACTCACAAACTACACAATTAAATCTTAATAAAAAATAAGAAACTTCTTCTAAATTATCCAATCCTTTAATATTTTTAGATGTGAAAATAGGTAACTGATAGAATGTTGAATTTGTTGATTTTAAACAAATAAATCAAAGATTTGAGTTGTAATATTTTAATAAAAAAATAAAATTAATAAACTCTTATAAACAACTGCTCATAAAAAAAGATTAAATCCACAACTACACAATTAAATATTAACAAAATATCAAAAACTACTTATAAATAACCCAACTTAAAAATGCACCCACTAAACAAGTTCCAAATATTTGAACTTACAACATACCAGCTATTAATATGAAAACAAAATTAAAAAGTCAGGCGTATTGATCATCACATAGAGATAATAAATTCAAGGAAGTTATTTGAAGAAGCAAGGATTACTAAGACTGTTAGTTTCTTGGTCATAGATAATAAATTCAATGGACGAAATTCATTTTCCTCGAATAGTTTCATTGCTTGTTATTTGAGGAAGCTAGGATTAGCAAGACTGCTAGCTTCTTGATCATAAATAATAAATTCAATTGGCAAAATTCGATTTCCTCAAATAGTTTCATTGCTTGTTATTTGAAGAAGTAAGGATTAGCAAGACTACTAGCTTCGTGATCAAGATCCATAATAGAAGATGTGACATCCAAAGAAGTTTGAATATAACTTACAACTACGATTTTTGATCCTTTAAACTACCTACTTGATCTCATGAACATCATTAAAATCTTTCATTCATTCATTACTGTAAAGAAATAAATAATAAGCACAGTCCCATAGAATCTCAGGAGACAAGGTGGAGGGAGTAGCGGATGCCATGGCAGAGACAGGCATTGCCGTGAGGTGTGACCTCCCATCTCAACCTAGCGGGCTGAGGATGGTCATCGCAGGAGCACTCGAGGACAACAAATCCCCCCCGATCACATTCCCTCACACCCACAATACCCTCCAAATTATCAAACTTCCGCTTGACAACACAGGGCATACTCTGTTTCTCAGCGGGAATCTTCTCAGGCGGGTAAGGAAGGGAAGAGGGCCAGGCTTCATAAACAAACCTCATAACAGCATCCGCCAGAGCCGAATCCTCCGGCATTTCCTGCAACCCATTCTTGACATCCGACGCGATCTGCAAGAAGTCATCGGCACATTTTCTACAGAACTTTTGGATCTTATGGTGAAGAGTACAGTCGGGAAACCGGGCGTACCCTTTCTTCTCTTTCATCTTCTCTAGTCGGCGTTGCACAAGCACCGGGTGGCACTTAAGGACGACGACCCGCGGGTCGTTTTCGCCGGGTCGGTAGGGCGGTTTGTCGGGCTTCCGGGTGGCGTCGACATACGTCTTGAAAATGTGAATAAGGACAGAACACGCCACAGCGGCCTGCACATCGGTTTTAAAGCCTTTTATATTGATGTTCACAGTTGGGTAGTCCGACACCAATTTAACCTCGTCGGGCTTACGCATCTCAGCAAAGAAAGGTGAAAAATTGCCGGTTCTGTGATTGTATTTGCGGCGGACGCCATAGAAATACGACCGGCACTGGGCTGCTATTTCCTTTGAGATTCTCTTCGCTTCTGACTCATCCACCGGCTGTTGCAGTGCCCGTGCCTGAGGCCGTGGTCCTCGTTTCCCTGGCTTCTTTTTGTCACTTACAGTTTTGTCTTCAACATTTGGAACTCCAGTTTCTTTTTCATCATTCTGGCTTTCTGCAGATTCTGCTGCTTCTGCTTCTGTTTCTTCTGGTATTTTGGGTTTTTCTTTGTGTTTCGCTGTGGGTTTTGTTTGGGAAAAAGAATTGCAGGAATCGTCGTCATCTTCGTCATCATCGGCGTGCTTGTCTATGTTAAAATTGGGGTCGCTGACAGAATCGTCGTCACTGTCACTGTGGCTTTCGATTTTGTTTTCGTTTTCGGATGAGTGAATGTCGTCGTCGTCGCCCCAAAAGCTGTCCATGGTGTTTGTGTGCAGAGTTGAAGTTTGGACTTGTTTGTAAACAAGTGAAGGCCTCTTGCATGGAAATCAACGTTAAATTCAGTAGTTTGTGGCGGGTCGTAGCGTTTGAGCTCCTACAATCTCTGTCGCTTCGCCGCCTTTGACTATACTTTAAAACTGTTTTTAAGTGAAATGAAGATGTTTTAGTCATAGAATTTGTAGAAATAGTTTTAAAATTTTTTTTAGGTGAGAATATATTCATTCATAGAATTTGTAGAAATAGCTTTTTAATATTTTTTAGGTGAGAATATATTCACTCATAATCAACTGATTATTATGTAAGATTAAATATAAATATCATTTAAATATAATGGAGGTATTTTAAGTTATTAAATAGTTTTAACATCATGATTTTAATTTGAGATGAATTAAAATAGTATATTTATTTGGTAAATCTTAGATTTTTTACAAGTTAGATGTTACGGGTGTTAAGAATTAGTGTATTAGAAACAAAGCTGAAGACTTGCTATGGATAGTGTGTAGCATATAAAGTATTTGTACATAAATAAATTTATTTAAGTAAATAAATATAAATTAACAAGCACAATTTAATTTACATAAATTAGACTTGTGTTAATAAATAAACAATAATAATGAGCTAATTAAATAAAAGAAATTAGATACTTAGTTTTAGTATTGATGGCAAATGAATGATGTTGATGATGCACATAATTCATGTGTCATCTCTTCAAATTTGATAACTTTGGTCTAACAAATGTCTCAAAATTTGAATAGGAACAAACCACTCAAGTTCACTCCTAAATGTCACAAGCATGGATTTATAAATTGTTCACTTTGATCTTTCATATCTAATTAGTTTGTGAGGATTATGATTTTATAAACACCTTAAAGGAATATGCTAGATTACTAGGCTCAAGTTCTCTTAGATTTACCCTTGGTTCAACTCACTTTAGTGTTCTAAATAAAGATTCAAAGATAACATACTCAAGTGAGAGGGAGGTCTATATACATAGATGAGGTTCTTTGTCTCTTTAGAAAACTAAATTATGGTCTAGATTTTAGTTTTTGCTTCCAGATTCTAGTATATGAATTAATGGCACATTAAATGTCTTGAAATACCAAGACATAATACATCTCATACAAACATATGTTAAGTCATCACATAATGACTAATAGGAAAGGAAAAATATTTTAGAATTCAAATATGAAGATTTGAATGTTATGTTCATTCCTACATGCCATGAGATCAATCTTGAGTGGCACAAAAATGAGTCTAGGCAAGGAAGTGATAATATTGAGATAGGGAGAAAATGTATTGAGATAAGTGTGAATGGGGTGTAATAAGAATGGCACGGATAGTGAATGTGTGGGGATAAATTTAAGTGGGAGCAAATAGGGATGGATACAAATTAGAGCATAAGCCAAGTTCTTTTAAAAACAAGGTAAACTTGTGCAAATGCCAGTCCTTCAAAGAATATATAATTGTTTTTTATTAATACAATGTGTTGGATTACCCATTGAGATATTGTGTGGAATTGAAAATTGTTAAAGTGAGCAACCGAGATCTTCAATTTGCAACACCAAATAATCTTCCATACACGGGTGAGTACAAGATCATGGGGGTCCAAAAAATGGCAATATGAAAAAAAATGGTTGATGACTTTTTTTTTATCCAAATTTGATGAAATTAAAAGGGTTTATTGAGAAAATTGTCAGCTTTCCACCAATATAAGATATGCCTTATTTTGAATGTAATAGATAATTATTATTAATTGTCTACATGTATTATGACTAAAGTCCCGATTGATAGGTTGATTGAAAAATGTCTATAATTCTCAAATGGTTTCACATTTTTTGAATCTAAAAGATGTGGCACATTCTGTGCTTCCCATACTATAGGATAAGAAAAGAAAAAAATGAATTTCATAATTTTTTGACCAAGTTATGGTGGTTAGACAAACAAGTTTTAATACTTTAAAAAAGTTCTAATAAAAAAATCTGTCAGTGTTTTCATTCAATGTTTGCCTATCCACATGTTGACTTAAGCCTACTTAGGCATGGCATTTATTGTGCAGGTTAAATATCCCCTATATTTTACCTTGCTAGATATTTGCTAGATATTTTCTAGATATTTTCCTCATACTAAGATATTTCTCATTCTTGGATATTTCTCCTTTATAAGGAAACCCTTGACTATCTAATACTATGAGGAGGAGCTTATGCATTATCTATGCTTGTTTTCTATCTTTGTGATCTGCAGGTTCTTTCATGATATCAGAGCCGTTCAAAGATGTTCTTAGGCCATTAAGGAATGCATGCATGCAATTTCCATTCTTTTTCTATTGAAGAGGGGCAACCCTATTCAAAACAGAAGGGCATATTTTTTTTAAAAGTAGAAACACGTTTCTTCTACTCAAGATGCACGATTGGGAGGGAGATCTTAGGCGCAAGCATTCCTTAGAGACTACAAATTCATTTTTCTGCTCTGGCTGACTGTGCATTTAGGAACTTACAATCTGGTCAACAGACGAGTGGAGATGTTTTGGAGGTGTCTTTTTTTTCCAGACCTGCATTTTTGTTCAGGCGACATCAAGGTGGAGGCTGAGATCTCTGCTTAATAGGCCAACGCATCATGTAGAAGATAATTTTTTGTCAAGAAAAAAAAAACGTGGGTAACCACCAAGTCAAATTGACACATCATTTACCCAACCACCTGCTACTGTTGTTATTGGAGGCTTGGTCATCAGCCTCATCATAGGCTTCTTTGCACACCCTCTCTGCTCCCCACATGGTCATTTGGAGGCTGCTCTATCTTCCCCCCCTCTATCAAGGCTTGAGCTCTGTGTGAAGGTGCATCTCTGATAGGCTAATCGGCCTGTGATTTGCATTTGGAAGGGAATATCTATTTTTAAGTTGGTTGCGATTTTGAAACAAAGGCGTCATTTTCTGATTGAGGCCAGGATTTGTAGATTGGGCCCTCCTTCAGCCCACACATAAACCCCTGCGCCTTATATTCTCTAGCGCCCTCTCCATTTGCATCGGCTTCTTCGGTTTTTGGTCTGCAAAAGATGCATTTTGTGGTGGCCAAATAATCTCCACAATTTGCAATCTGCAGTTCTCTGTGCCAATCATTGAATAGTTGTGAGGGCGTTTTGTGAATTGGGAGGCTGCCTATAAAGTGACAAGGATCGATTCACCTTGTTTCATTTTCTCTTCCAGCTCTCAGCGGCGTAGGCACACCACTTAGGTGCTTCCATGATGGTCCAACGAAATCCGGAGCAACTGTAGGCAAAGTTGTTGAGCAGGAGCATTTTTTTTGGCAACGGAGGGGGGTGTTTGTGTTTCTGCCTTGGAGGGGGGCATGATTTTGTTTTTTGGAGGCTGCATAAAGCCACAAGGCTGAAAGGAATTTGTAGGGGTGTGCAACGTGCCTTCCAAACAAATTCCCCTACCTCTGCTTGACATACTCCCTTGTGCCAATATGGGAGGTGCATGTCATGTTTAGTGGCGAGTGCTGGAAAGAGGCACGTTGTTTGAAGGAAAGAGGCCTGTGTTTGGCGTGTTAAGGGAGGACGGCTCTTGACATCTCACATGTGCCTCTATTCACCCTCAATGGGCCTGCTATAATATTTTCTCCATTTTTCCCCTGCATCCTCTTTGGGTATTATGCCTTAAATCAAGCTCTTTAAATTTTTTTTTTAGCAAAAAGCATTTATATTTTTTATATAAATGTTATCATAGGCATTTTATAAATGCACTAATTTATAAAGTGCCAAAACTGGGGGGTCATTTAATCTGGAGGGGTTCTTTATGTGTTGATTTTCTATTGTCTTAAGGACTTAACTTACTTGTAATCATGGGATATAAAACTCATTCTTCTGTAATCAAGCTAAACAAGGGAAACTATAAGTCTTGGTGTGAAGGCATCCTAAAACATCTTAGGTATCACAATCTTCTGCCCCATTTGTATGGACTTATCCCTGAACCTGCTAATCAATTTTAGAAGGATAAATGGGTCAATAAAAATGATCATATTGTTGGATTAATTAGCTTACATATACCACATGACACTTTGATTGTCATCATGGATATTGTGGGTCCACATGCTTTATGGATCAAACTTTGGGAGATGTATGGAGACTCAAATGTTTCTCCATTCCCACATGATCTTGCAATGATCACAAATGATATCCCACATCATGAAGAATGTCATGTTGACATAGTGGAAGTCTTCATTCCACCTCCTACTGTTGCTTCATCAATTTTCACAGTTGCTTCTTTGAAAGCTTCAAGTACTTCTTTGCAGTTGGATCACATTAGTCTTCCTAGCATTGCTGATTGGGACACAATCCTACTTGACATTTCTTGTCTATTTGTAGAGTCTCGCATTGTTGACTTGGAAGCACACATTGAGGACATCAGTCTTCTATTTGATGATAGTTTCGATGAAGCTGCATCACCATTGGTCTCTTTGGATATTCATGCTCTACATCTGTCTTCACATGGTTCTGGATTTTCATCATCTTCATCTATTAGGCATGCACCTGATTTGATTATGACATCCTTCAGCATCGACATGGGAACACATGAGCACACTTCGAAGACATCATGGGAACCTTCATCATCATTCTTGGATGAGCTTCAACTCTATTCAAGATCATACATACATCTTATCACATGGGAAGATATCCTGCATCTTCAGTTGGTTTCATTTCTTCCCAAGGGAAGGAACATTGTGACACGTTCTTGGATCTACATCTGCATCCTTTGTTCAACTATCCAACTTTAATGTAGAGGACATGTATTATGGGGGGGTCTTATAGACCTTCTATTATTTTCTCTCTTATGGAGGAAATCATATATTGTACTTAGTGAAAGAAGTAGTACTTCTTCATGTGTATAATTTTCATGCATCTTTTCTCTCTTTTGGAGGGTAGTTTTTTCCCACAGGGTTTTCTACTTTTCTCCACTTCATGAGAGATTACTTTGTGCATGGGTACCTAACATGGCTAGTAGTCGGGACCCATTTTATCCATGCCCACCTAAGTTATGCTTAAGGGAGGGTGTCAGTGTTTACATTTAATGTTTGCTATCCACATGTTGACCTAAGCCTACTTAGGCATGGCATTTATTGTGCAGGTTAAATATCTCCTTGATATTTTACCTTGCTAGATATTTGCTAGATATTTTCTAGATATTTTCCTCATACTAAGATATTTCTCATTCTTGGATATTTCTCCTTTATAAGGAGGTCCCCTTGACTATCTAATACTATGAAGAGGAGCTTATGCATTATCTGTGCTTGTTTTCTATCTTTGTGATCTGCAGGTTCTTTCAAAATCATAACTAATTATTTACTTGCAAGAAAATTACAAAAAAAATGTGGCACATCCAAGCATGTGTCCTCTACTTATATTGAAAGTTTCAAAAAAATATATTACTTTTTTCAAGTATACTTAGGTTGGTCAAACATACACTTGCTTTTCATTTTTTTCCTGAAAATTTAGTACTACTGCATTGAAATTTAAAATTTTCACCAAATAGATTTACATTTTTCCAAAAAAGGACTAGTATATTAGAAAATACATTCAATTTGGTACAAATTCTATTCGTACATATTTTTCAAATTATGTTAATAACCTATTCAAATTTTTATGTCAAGTTGTCTAACTCTATTTTTCTAAACTTTCATTGCCACTTAAGGGCTTAGTTTGGATCCCCATGATCCTACACTGACCCACATACAAGACATAAGCAACAATAGAAGATGTTATTCCACCAATCAAGAATACCATATGAATACAATATTTACAAGATGCTAAACTTGCAAGAGAATCCTCACTTATAAAGGTAAGGTGAGACCTAGGAAGACATATGATTAAGAAAAGTGTCACAATCATATTTAATGTGATAAAAAGAGATAATATTACATGACAAATAAGACTTCTAGAAAGATTCCTAGGTCCGAAGTAAAGTTAACATGTGAATATGACCTAGTAGGTGAACTAGTTAGGTAGAAATCCTTATTCACACCAACACCCTTAGGGAGGAAAAAATGAATGAAAAGATACAAAAGATGGGTCTTGACAACAAGGCTTGATGAGGTACCCATGTACAAAAAATTTCTCACAAATAGAGAAAAGTAGAAAAATATTGTGTGAAAAAATAGTTTCCAAAAGAGATAAATCATGTAAAGAAAATAAAAAAAGTGGAGGGAGGACTCAAAAAGGCCCCCCAAGGAAAACTTCCTTCAACCCAAGCATCGGTTGCAACTAAAGATAATGAGGTGATGCCAAATGTTTAGTGAAGATATTTGCAACCTACTACTCCATAGGAAAGTACTTCAAGCTAAGAACACCATCATAGATGAGCTACTTGATGAAGTGCATGTGGATCTCAATAAATTCTTAGTATATTGATGCTTCATTGGGTTGTGTGAGCTATAAATGACACTCCGATTATCACACCAAAGAGTAGTGAGATGATAAAAAGGAAATCCAAACTTAGTTATCAACTAATGAAGCCACAAAATCTCTTTATTAGTCAAGACTGAACCTCAATACTCAACCTTTATCAATGATAATGTAATATTTATATGCTTCTTGCATGACCATGCAATCAAACCAAAACCAAGGTAAAATAAAAAGCCACAAGTAGACTTCCAATCATCAACATCACCAATCCAATTTGAGTCACTGAGCTCCACAATCTAAGAAGATCCTAATGTGTAATGAATTCCAAAGTGTGATATGCCTTAGATGTACCTCAAAATATGTTTAGATTCCTTCCAATTACTCCTGTGAGGCTCTTGAGAGAAATGAGAGACAAGGCCAATCAAGAAGCAAATATCAAGATGATTATGTGTCAAGTACACAAGGCTATCAACCAACTGCTAATACAAGGTAGGAAAAATTGGAGGAGCACTATAACTAGTAGATAGTACAACACATGATTGGATAAGTGTAGGGTCAAGCTTGCAATCAACCATGCCAAATCTAAAGAAAATCTATAACATAATTCTTCTAGAAAATGAAGATCCCCTTAAAAGTCTAATGAACTTGAAGGAAAAGGAAGTAATTCCAAAGTTTGAGGTCAGTCATATCAAAATGCTCCATCAATTCTTGTTGAGTACTCTGACTCATGGAATTGGAACTCCTTATGAGAATCAAATCATCAACATATAGCATAAGAATCAAAAGACCCCCCCATGTCTCTGAGTAGAAATTGTAGGATTTAAATGACAATGTGTGAAAATAGAAGCAAGAAAGAAGCTATCCATCTTCTCATACCAAGATTGAGGAGCCTATTTGAGACCATTCAATTAATGACAAAGCCTACAAACAAGGGAATAGTCTTGCAAAAAACTAGGTGGCTTCTCCATTTAGATCTCCTCATGAAGATCCCCATGCAAGAAAATACTCTTCACACCCATCTAATACACTGATAATCCTTGAGATGTAGATAAAGAGAGTACAAGATGGATGGAATCCATCTTAGAAACATGAGCAAAGGTATCAAAATAGTCAACTCCCTCAACCTGAGAAAATCCCTTTACAAAAAGATGATCCTTTTACTTTTCAATATAAATATTTTTTGCATATTTGGTATGATACACCTACTTGCACCAAACTAAATTTATTCCATTAGAAAGAGGTACTAGATCCCAAGTATGATTATGTTGTGCCTTGCACTCACACCCCATTTTGTTTTTGGCAAAATGGCCCCCCCTCTTCTTTTTGTGTTATTTTCTCTCATGTTCCTATGTGATTTTTCATTGAGTTGCTCTCTAAAGAGGTCAAGAAGTTGGTTTCAGTGAGGAGGAAATTGTATAGGACATAGTCACCCTAGGTGACCTAGTCGTACCAAATTAAGCCCAAATTTTGTGTATAGAATCTTGTCTATGATCTCTACCCAAACCTAGACCCAATTTTTGAATATTAGTTATGTAACTATCTATTTTTCTAGAAAGAATGCTAGCTTGATCTATAGGACATAATAAATTGTTCTCCTTACAAAAACATTTTATTGTCATAATTCATGTTTTATTGTTAGATCTTGTTAAGTATTTTAAAGATTTTTTTTTGCAAGCATGTGAAAATGAGTTTATTTCTTTTGTTAATTTTCATTGATCAATCCCTCTCCCAATATCACTCCTATGTGTGAGGTTAGATTGGTGAAAGAGAATGCAATCATTGACAATCATGACAATCATAGTTGTTCTTCTCTTGGTATCTCACCTACATGTGAAGAAGATATCTTCGATCAAATCATTTAGTGTCATGAGAATCTTGTTTGTTTCTCTCCTAATACCTCTCCTACTTAGGAAGATATTGTTGGAAAAGAGGATGAAAGAATTGATATATCTCTTTGAAAAGGTAGTAAGATGGATGTCATAGATGGAGATGCTAAGGTGACATTAGATCCCCCCTCAATAGAATAGCACCAACAAGTAATTCTCTTCGTTGAGGTTATAAATGTGTAATTAATATTTAGATATCATTTAATTATTAGAACTCCCAAAAGTCCTCTAATTATTGGACCTCCTAAATCACCTCTCATTATAGGACCTCCTAAACCTCATGGCCATATCTTAAAATTTTCAAAACAACTCACTAGTAATCATGTGTTGAAGCAACCAAGTTATCATACTATTTCTCACACATATAGCACAAGGAATAAAAAGAAACCAAGGAAAACACAAGCCATTCCCTCATCAATACCACTCCCACAACCTATATTTTACCTAGTGCACCTCATTTACCCCAACATAGTGGAAAGGAGTATGATCTTGTAGAACAACTTTGTGCTACTCCTACTAAGATCTATTTGTGGGATTTAATTCAAACATCACCTGTTTAACATGGCATGCTTCAAAATGCTTTGTAGAAAGTTGTTATCCCTCCTAATGACAATTGAATGATCTAGAAACTTTGCTTGAGGGTATGAATTTAGATAAGATTAACATTGTCTTTCAACAAAGTGAATTAGCCCCTTTGGAACATAAAAAAAAGATGAGGCTTTGATGATAATGGTTGTTATTAACAAGATTGGGATTAGGCGTACCCTTATTGAAAATGGTTTAGGGCTTAATGTTTGTAGTGTTCATATTTTGGATAAAATTGGAGCAAATAATATTTTAATTCAACCAAATAATTTTTCTATATGTGGTTTTGACAATGTGGGAAGACAACTGCTTGGTGTAATAACATTGCCTATTAAATTTGGTCTTGTGTTGCAAACTCTCATCCATGTCATGCCCCATGATCTTTCATATAATTTTCTGTTGGATAGACCATGGATTCATGAGATGAAAGGAGTGCCTTAAATTCTTCATCGGTTAATGAAATACACATATAAGAATAAGGTTTACATGATAAAATTTGATCCTAAATCTAAAAAATTGTTTACAAATGGAAACAAGAATAAAGAATCCTTTTAGAGCATTGATACCAACTTAAAAGTGGAACCTTTACAAATTAAAGAAAAATATGAGTGTCTTTCATTAGTGATAAAGTTGTTGGATGATAATTGGGGATCATTAGATATCATAGCTACATTCATGGGGGAATACAAGATTACACAATCAAAATCAAAAAAAGAGAAATAAGCCACAATGGTATCAACCTAATCTATCACTGAATCATCAAAAAAATCTGATTCCACAACTTCTAGAAGCGAGGAAAAAACAAATTACACATCCACTTATGATGAAAATGATTATGAAAGCCACCTTGCTTAAAGAAATGGAAGCCATTTATGGAAGAGTTTATCAAATTTTGAAACAATTTGGCTATAATGGAAAAGGATGTGGCATAAAAAAAATAAGGTATTTGTCTCCCCATAGAGCTCAACATGCAAGAAACAACAAGAGGTATTGGTTATTGTCCTACAAGAAGAACAAAATAATCATACAAACCTTCACTTAATGTCAATGTCATCATGCAAGATTCTCCCAAGAAAAAATTAAATTTAGTTCATCCTAACAATGATATATTTTATATAGGTTAAACCATATCAGTTGTTGCTCCTTGCCATGTGGCAGTTGTAGTATCACA
The DNA here is from genome assembly GCA_007258455.2 of Sequoia sempervirens. NCBI lineage: Eukaryota > Viridiplantae > Streptophyta > Pinopsida > Cupressales > Cupressaceae > Sequoia > Sequoia sempervirens. The sequence continues at coordinate 512,306,164 of VDFB02281492.1, forward strand.
ACATACTCATTACCAGGGGTATAAACTAAATTTTATGCAATCATATTTCATTTTTCAAGGAGAAACATATGATCATCCATCTGGGCTCATCTTTGTCCCTACATTTGGGGTGAAAGGGATTAGGAAGCCTTGTGTTAGGTGCATTCCTTATAGAAAGGTATCCCTTTTTATCTCCTTAAAATATTAGTTTAGAAAGTACACTAATATTCTAAGTGGGGGAATATAGTCCCCCACTCGTTATTTGCATAAATATTGGTCCCTTTTAGTGATGATAGCATATATCTCCTAGAAAGTGTGACCTTATCAATGGAACTGTGGCCTTCTCAATCTATGTTACTATCTCATTTTTGGTGATATTGGGCTTGGTATCCATTAATCTAGTGTGACCTTTTATGGAATATGATGTTCCCTTTGGTGGTAGGTAATACTACAATTAGTATACCCTAAAGTGTGATCTTTTATTCCACAACATGTCCTCTCTTGGTGGTGGTATCATGTGTGATATTCCCTAAGGTATCACTGTGCATGTATTGAGCAATGCCCCTTTTTCATTTTTATAGAACACTTTTTGTGGTGTTGTTTATAACACCCCTTGAGGCTTTGACCTTGTCTTGATTGTTTATGCGCCTTTTTAGGCGAGTTTGTTGTTGTCCTCATGGATGTTTATGCACATGCTTAAGCGAGTTTGTCATCATCCTCTTGGACACTTATGTGCCTTATTATGCAAGTTTATCATCATCCTCATGGATGTTTATGTGCCTTCTTAGGAATGTTTTTATTTGTCTTCTTAGATTTTTATGCACCTTCTTAGGTGAGACTTGGCAATATAGTGCATAGATTTAGCATAAAACAACTTGTTGGTTCATGAACTTGAGCATCGCTTTTAACGTGGCCACCAAGAATAACACAACTTGCTTGGTATTAGAGCCATGTGTTTCATGAGTGTCTTAGCATAACATAGCTTGCTAGCCTTGTGGAACCCATCATATTACATAGAAACCTAGCATAACACAACTTGCTAGCTAGTAGATCCATGCAGCTTGTGAGTGATTTGGCATAATGCATCTTGTTAGTCCTCATGAGAGAATTCATTTATCTAAAATTTATTCAATGGATGATGTTTGATATTTGAGACAAATTTAAGATTGGGGTCTCTTTGCCTTATTGAATCGAATCCTTTTAATACTAACCTTGTGTTTATGTTTGTATGCATTTCCTTATGTTTGTATCATGTTATGTTGTGTTGTATATTGTGTAGTGTATTGTGTTGTATTATTGTCATGTATGTTTTTGTATGTTGTCTTGTTGAATTACACACATGTGTGTTCCTTTCTCCTTATGTTTTCTTGCTATAGGATCTTGAATCCTGGGGGCTTGTGCACTCCCCTTAGATTCATTTTCATCCTATCTCTTCAACATTTAGACAATCAAACCCCTCTTGACATATTTTCTACTTTAGTGTGAGTCTGAGCATAAGTTCATACTCTCACTAAAGTGGGGGATAAATGTAGCATCATAAATTATCACCCATGACAATTTCACACTATTTTTCTCCCCATTAAGTCCATGGACCTAATTGTACACCTGATTTCCTAAAGTATGCATTCCATGGCCTATTTTATTATTTTTTTGATAAATTACATGTAGAAAATTGAAGCATTCATTTAATATTTTGTCCCTGGCACCTTAAGTCCCACAAATAGTGTTGGGACATAGTCACCTAAGGCAACTAAGTCCCCTTATTTTTCCTCCAAAATTGAATATGTAGGATTTTCCATTTTATTATTTGCATTTCAATTGTCCAAAGTCTGCTATCAGGATTCAATTTTTGGGAAATTAGAATAATTATGTATAAATACCTAGTCATTGCATCATTTAAAATCTATCTAGCAAGAGTGAGACGAATTAAGAAATGATTATTGTCAAGAGAATTATCAAGCAAGTCAAAAGCAGTCAAGAGTAGATTTATTACAACAATTCAAGATCAAAGCATCATGTCAAAGTGTATGTGAGTTTGTTCATGTTTATGTTATCATATTGTTTGTGAGATATAACCCTTGTAGGTCTTCAAGAAAATCAAGAAAGAAACAATCAAATCCTTGAGGATATTTGTATGAATTTAGTCCTTCAAAGAAGTCATTTTTGAGTGGTGAGCTACATCCATTGTTGTTTCATCATTCATTCATCATTTAGATTTATTTCATTTTCATTTCCATTGTGAAGGTCGAAACACCAACACAAGGTTTGACTAAGGCAAAACCCTGTTTGGCACTACCCTATCCCTCTCTTTGAATGTGCATATTTTAGATCTAAAGATTGGGAGAAGTTTGAAAGCCAATTATCCATTGTTACATTCAAACCATATACCTTGACAAAAAATAGAAACTCAATTATCTCTACACATGGTGAAGATCTAACAATGCAATAAGTTGAAAAAGAAGGCTCATATCAGATATCAAAGGACTACAAAATTAGATTTGAGATTCCTCTACTAGGACATAGTCACCTAGGGCGACTAGGTCCTTAGAAATCAACTCCAAATTCATATCATGGGTGCACACTATTTTTCTCTATCCATTTATGAAGTCTAAATTTCTCTATGACTTTCAATATCTATTATTTTTACATTAAAATAGTTATTTGCATTATTATCCTAGTTGAATCATTCCATTTCATTCCAAAATCCATTTTAGATTTGGTCAAGGGAAGGTTGACTCATCTTTGAGGTTGCAAGTCAGTCCTATATATTGTCCAAATCCATCAAATCCCCACTACCACAAAGCCTTCTAAATGAATGAGAAAAGGTGCCTAAACCCTAGAGTCAAATCCTAGGGTTTCACTTTTTTGTACCATTTCATGTAGGTGCATGTTGTAATTAGAATTGAAGTTGGGAGCTTGTGTATGTTGTGTCATGGAGTTGGTCATGTATTGAGTAGGTGGTATATTTTATGGGTTAGATGTGGTGAATTGTTGTTGGGGGTTTATAATGGTGTAGCATGTGTATTGTGATGGAATGGTTGGATTGGATTGTATCATGTTGTAGTTATGATGGGGGTAATGCTGTGAAGTCATGTCTTTTTGATGGATGTTTTGGTTCAAGTTGGACTTGGAAAATACACACTAACTAGATTTTAAACCAAAATTTTGATGTGGATGCTTGATAGATGGGTGTAGGATATGAAACCTGAAAAAAAAAAACAATAATTAACTAGATCTTGTTTTTTATTTGGTTTTGATGATAATCCTTGCTTGTCCTAGACTAATGAGTCTAAGCGAAGGGAGATGATAAGGAACTTATAAACATAGGAGTATACTAATGAATCTAAGAAAACTTGTTCACAAATGTTGATACTAATTTAATAACTTACTTAAGAATGATAGATTTCCAAGAAAATGGTTAAACTAGGGGATATTGATAGGAGATCTAGAAGATGATGTCTAACTCTAGTTTGATATTGAATGAATTGTTTTTCATTGATTATGGATGAGATTGTTTCTTGGTTCAAACTAATGGAATGTGTTTCTAAGAAGACCCAAAATGAAGGGATGATGTGAGATGTTTGCTTTTGTGTTGTTTTTCTAGGAGGCCTCTTTATGCTTGCAGGTCTGTTTGATAATTCTCTAATCCTATATTGATGACTAATTGATACAAGTTTTTAAAGACTATTTTTTTACTATTTTGGGAATTTTGACTGACACTTAAATGTGTTGTTTCACAAACATGTCGAACCAAAAACAAAATCATTGCACTACCATAGATAGAAGCATTGAGATTTTGTAATTTAAGCATTAGGTTATGGATTAAAGCATCATTTTCTGACAAATAAACACATCATTGTAACTGTGACTAAGTTTTGATAGCAAAACTACTTTGTGACAAATGCGTCAAGTTGCATGGAAGCATTGATTTATAGAAAAATGCGTGGATATGAAAACTTAGATGCATCAATATGTAAATAAAATAATGGCCGTGAAAGATGATAGTCATTGTAGTGTAGGAAAATGCATAGCTTACATTTTTACACTTGTTTGGGCCTGTATTGCTTTATTTATCCCTATTTATGTCTTAATTGGTCCTATTTTGCATCTACAATCCTAATAAATTATATCTTTTTATGGCTAATCCTGACAAACATCAAAGGATAAATGATAATTTAATGTTTTTGGTTGTGTGTCCCTAATTTTTGGTACTGGGACTAAGACGCCACCTAGGGTGTCTTTTTCCTACAAAGGTCTTGGGACCCTGATTTTGAGGGAACCTTAAAAGGCCTCTTTTTGGAGTATGTGCCCTAAGTTTTAAGCCTCGGGACTAAGACACCACCTAGGGAATCTTAGTCCCCCTCAAGTTATTTTTAGGATCTAATTTCAAATCTTGGCGGGATTTAGCCTCCTATAATTATTGAATTCATATGTCAGAATGGTGTAGTGTAATTTTGGGATATTAAGCATGAAAAAATATAAATACAAGGTTCTTTCATTCATTTTCATCCTAGCAACTTGAGTATTCATGCATTATAGCAAGTTTACAAGTGACACAAGAGCATTCAAGAGCAATTCATCAAGCGTTTGGAGCCATTATCAAGATTCAAGTATCATGTCAAATATATTCTTGCAGATCATGTGTGTTTTTGAGCTAACATTTGTGATGTAGGGTTTTGATTCAAGCAAGCAATTCAAGTGAATATCTCTCAATCATTCATTCAATTCAATATCTACATTCAAGCTAGCCACTTCACACAAGTTTGTAGATTTCATAACAAGGGTTTGGTGAGTTGCAACATAGCACTTTGTTGATTCATCATTTCCCTTCATTATTTCATTTCATTCCAAGGTTTAATTACCAACAAGGGTTTTGACGAAGGAAAACCCCCATTTAGTAACAATCAACAAGTTTTTCTCCTCTCAAGTGTGTTTTTGTTTGCAGATTTAAGTTGAAGATCATTTGAAGTGCAAAGTTACAAAGTTGCATTGCAAAGTTTTCATCTTCACAGAAAGTCACCTACACATCAGATGTGGAAGTTTCAAGACCTAAGATCCAAGAAGAAGTTGCAGACATTGAGCCTCAAGATCACATTTCAAAGTTACAAAAATTCAAATCAAGACTAAGTTGGTAGTAAGGGAGTCTTAGTCCTCCTAGAGGTATTTTGCGGAGATTCTTTAGATTTTGTACTGACATCTGAAGATTCCTCATCTACCCCAAAAAACAACAACAGGACTAAGACAATAGTAAGGGAATCTTAGTCCTCCTTAACATATTTTGACAACATTTTTGCATTTCTAGAATCCTTTTCACATTTCTAGACTTCCTAGGTACATACATCCTAACTTGCTATTACTTAATTTTTTTCATTTGCACTCATTATTTGGATTGAATTACTAGGTTTTGTGAGTTGAATGTTAAGTTATTTTTTCCAAGCTTTTGCTTGGTGGTGAACCCTTCAAAGCCTAAGGAATCTTCCTAGGTCTCCCTTTTTAGAATTGACTCACCTTTGTGTTGATAGACAATCCAACTTGGGGATATTAGTTTTCCTTGAATGAACCATCCCCATATAGAGGAAAATCTAGGATTAGGGACCCCTTTCTTGTATTGTGAGTCCCTTTTCCTACAACATTTTTCCTTTCTTCATTTTGGTGAACTTGACATTTTGGACACTCGTTTTCTGACTTGGAGTTCACTAAGGCCCTAGATCTAGGTTGCATTCATTCTTGCATTGCATCTTGCATTAGTAATAGTGCATCTAGGGTTTCTCATATTTGCATTAGTGAAAGTGCATATAGGCTGCATTTTGTTTTCTTGCATTATCTTATCTAAATTGAAAAATTGAAAAAGTGCATTGTGAATCATCTTAATTGCATTTAGGAACATTGTTATTGCATTCAAAATTGAAAATAATTGCATTCAAACTTGCATTCAATTGATTGTTATTATTCACTCTTTCTTGCATTCATTTGCATTGTTTTCTATTTCTAAACATTAGGTCCCTGAGTAGGAAACTTGGAAACACTTTCATCAATCTATATTTTACTATTTTTCTAAAAAACACCTCAATTGGTACTAAAATTCCCTCACTGTCATCTTAGTCCCTTTGTAGGTTTTTTGCTCACAACCCTGTCTAAGTTGTTTGCTAACTGTTTTGGTTTTTGGAATTTTAGAATTCCTTCAGCAAGACCAAGATGCCCTTGCTGGCATCTTCATCCCTGTGGATAGTGTGTATGCAAAAGTGAAAAATAGTGGAACTTTGTATAACATGGATAAAAGTATTTTTCACTTTTGCATACACACTATTTGCATTCATAAAGCTTTGCATAAGTTTGATAAAAGTGCTTTTCATTTATGGATATGCTTTGTTTTCATTTTCAAAGTCTTGCATACATTGGATAAAAGTACTTTTCATTTTGGGATATACAATGTTTATATTTGTGAGGCATTGCATAAGATGGTTAGAAGTACTTTTCACTTTTGGTCAAACAATGTTAGTATCCTACCTTTCTAAATGTGCTAAGAAAGAGAATACAATGGTGGATAATCATGAAAATCAATTTTTTTCTTCCCCTAATATCTCTCCAATTTGTGACGAAGATATTTTGGTGATAGAAGATCAAAACAATGAGAGTTATGATAGTCCTCTCTCTCTCTCTCTCTCCCCCTAGGGAAAGCATTATTCAACAAGACAATACCATCATTAAAAAGCAAGAAAATTCAACCATTGATGAGACCCCTACTTGTGATGAAGTCATTTTAGAAAAACCAACCTTTGAATGTCATGAACATCTAATTTTTAGTTCTAAAAACTCTCCTCCTAGGGAGGATATCATGGTGCAACAAAATGAGAAAATTGACACATGCCTTTCAAATAATTTTGATGAGGCTCTCTTTGATGAAGATGATGAAGAGACTTTAGACTCCCCTCTGCTAAGAGATCATGAAAATTCTTTTGAGGTTATGCACATTAGATATCCATTGAGGTACTCTCCTAAGATTAAACTTTTCATTTATCCACCCTCACAAAAGCCACAAACTCAAAACAAACCCGAACTTATCCTTTACCCACCTAAGAACAATGTTTTGCAGCAGTCGAGTCATAATATAATTTCTCATACATATAACACTAGAAACAATCTACAACCAAGAGAAACACCTTCAACATCCCTCCCATTTCCTAATCCTATCTTTCCTAGTCCTCCTTGTTTTCCTGGCGCACAAAGTGGAAAGGAGTATGATCTTGTCAAACAACTTAAGAATACTCCTGCTAAGATATCATTATGGGACCTTATTCAAGAACCCCCTCACTGTCATAACATGATTCAAAGTGATTTAAAACAAGTTCCTATCCCTTCTAATGCACAACCGAATGACATAACAACCTTGATTCAAGGAATAAATGTTGACATTGTTTTCCACCAAAATGAGCCCTCTCCTTTGGAAGTGCAAAAAAAAATGATGCTTTCATAATAATAGTTGCCCATAATAGAACAAGGATAAAGCAAACCCTTGTTGACAATGGATCAACCCTTAATGTGTGTATTATATCTCTTTTCGATAAGCTTGGCATGGATACATAAAAAATTCAACCTAATTCTTTATCTATTAAGGGATTTGACAATGTCGCAAAACAACTACTCCGTGTGATCACTTTACCTATTACAGTTGGAAAGGCCACATTGGAAACACTGATCCATGTTATGCCTCATGATCTTTCATATAATCTCCTTTTAGGAAAACCGTGGATTCATGAAATGAATGGGGTGCCTTCTACTCTTCATTGTAAAATGAAGTATGTCTACAATAACAAAGTGTACATGCTTGAAGCTGACCCCAAACCAAATAGTTGTTTGAACATTGAGAAAGGAAAAGAGATTCCTTTGAAAAAATTATCACCAACTACACAAGTTTAACACATGCAACAAAAAGAAAGACACATTGAGGAAGTCACAAAGCTATTAGAAGATGATTGGGGTTCCTTAGATCTTGAAGCAACATTCATGGGAGAATACAAGATCATAAACAAAGATTCAAACAAGGGAAAGTAAAAAGTGGTAATGTCAACACAAAATTTAGAGGACCCTTCAAAAGCATCCACCTCAACCACTTTAGAAGAAAAATAAAATTACACAAAAACCTTTGATGAACTTAATTATGAGCAACCACCGAATCCAAAAGATATGAAGAATCTTTATGCAAAAGGTTATGAAATGATGAAATAACTTGGTTATAGTGGAAAAGGATGTGGTGCTAGAGAACAAGGTATATGTGTCCCTATGGAGCCTCACACACAAGAAAAGACTAGTGGTCTTGGTTAACAAGCCTCCACTTAACATCAACACTCTTACAAAAGATTCCTCTAAGCTGAATTTAACAATAGTGCATCTTGAATTGATAGACACTACTGGTCTTGATTGTTATCATTTGAAAGAAACAAAGAAGTCCTCGCTTAACATTAATGCCATCATGCAAAACACTAATGATTTGAATTTGATAGATTTTACATCTTCCTTTAAAGAAGAGAACAAAATCTCACAATCTAAAGAATCTCATGTAAGTATGACATCTTGTACTAAGAAAGAGATATCTTTGCCACAAAATAAAGAACCATTTTCTACTTTTTATCAAGAGAGTATCTTGTTGAGACTCCTCCAAGATTTTTTTATCTCTCTTCCTCCAAGAACATGACAATATTTTTACTACAAGAGTTCATTTTGTGCATATCATAGAGTTCATGGTCATGCTACTAATGAATGTAAGGATTTAACTGATGTAATTCAACATCTTACAGAGTGTGGTGCTCTTCCTTGTGTTGAAGCACCTTGTTCCTCTAATTGATATTGATTTTCACTCTAGCATGTTTCTCATCAATCATCTTGACTCACCTTTGTCCTGCACTAAGTGGAGGCAAGGGGTTAAGTAGCCTTTTCCTCGTATGTCACTTGTCATTGTCTCTTTTGGCTAGTTGACTACCTTTCATGTACATATAAGAGAAAGCTTGGGATGTGGACAACATGCCTTAAGTTGGCTTCCATGTGACATACTACCCTTTTGGGGCAACCCCTTTTCATGACGTAGCTTATTGGAAACATATGACTTGGCATAGAGCTTTCCAAGTTAGCTCTCATGTCTTCTTTATTGTTAGCATTTATCCTTTGCTACTTTAAATTAATTAATCACAACATGGTGTTTAGAAATTTCTTTAAAGTGGGGGAATACATTGGCATTATTTTGGCATGATTTCATTTGCATTTTTCCATGTTCCTTGATGTGGTTTTCTTATTTCATGAGATGTGTTTTTTTCTTTGTGGTAACATTGGGAGTAATGTCCTTCAAGAGCTCATTCCATATTAGCATATTACATTCCTCTTAGTGGTAATGCGACACATTGCATTCCCTAAGTTGTGAATATGTTAACCTTTGATTGGTCCTCTCTTGGAGACATTAGGAACATTGTCCCCTAAGATTAAGACCTCACAAAAACTAAGAAAAATCCCTTCAAACATCCCTCCTTGTTGTGTTGCATATTTTGTCCTTATTAAAGTCATGGAGGTATGAATTTGATATGGTTCCTTGGAGCTCACCTAGTGAACAACTAGCTTGACTAGCCCTTGTGACTGTGCATTTTTGTCCTTATTATAGTCATAGGTGTATGAATTTGATATGGATCTCTTGGGGCTCACTAGTGGACAACTAGCTTCACTATCCCTTGTGAGCATGCATTTTGTTTGCATAGTTGACAACACATTCCACTTGTAAACCTTTTTTGGAAAAACAACCTAGATGGCTAGTCGAAGCTTGATCCATTGTATTTTTCTTTTTCCTTTTTCCTTTTCCTATCTTTGATGGTGTATGCTTGTGATTTGGTTATGGCTTCATATATCATCTGCAAGTGTGTTCCTTTGTGCCTATGTTGGTTTGTCATAGGATCTTGATCCTGGGGGCTTGGACACCCTCTTGGTTATTGTCATCCTTTCTTACCAGCATTCATACATTTGAACCCCTCTTGATTGTGTGGTTGGCTCTTTAGTGTGAGTTTGAAGCAAGTTCATCCTCTCACTAAATTGGGGGCTAAATGTAGTTTGGGCTTTCCTTGCTTTATTTATCCCTATTTGTCTTAATTGGTCCTATTTTGCATCCACAAACCTAATAAATTATATATTTTTATGGATAATACTGAAAAACATCAAAGGATATGTTAGGACTAAAAAATTCCACGTATTCCATCAGCCTCTATCCATTTATCACCTAGTCCCTTCAGAATTTCACCAGATTCAATTTCATGATCTAGACAAATGTTTGAGGTTTATGTAAAATCCATCATACCCAAGCAATCACACCATGAAGTCCATCGAAATCCTTTTGACACCATCGACCTAATAATACTCTATCGGTGGAATTCCCATTACTACCCCACTAATAGCTTGATAAGGGCAGTCCATATCCTTACATTGGCGTAACATATTTCCATCAGGCTAACTTCCAAAGTAGTTCCCCCGACAGGCCGATAGAAAACAACAGAGATTGTCACATCACCTCAACTTGGGTGCATCGGCGAAACAAATGATGAAGGTTCCCCGATAGCTCAATATAACCACAGAGCATCAAGATATAACACTTATCGGTGAAGATAGGATGTGTCGGGGTAGTGTTGTTTGATGTCTTGCTAATAGACCGAAAAAATAACTCTCATCGGTGGGGAAGGTGGCCATTGGTGGAAAATGAATCAAAGTTCCAATGATATAGTGATGAATGATTACTATTTCTTGATGTGACATCCAAAGAGTGTCATTGGGATATTTAACATAAATGCTCTCCCCAATGACAAGACTGAAGCAAGTGGTATATTAATGAGCCAAAACTGAAGTGAATTGGACCCTAAATTGATCATACGATTGCAAAAACCAAAAAGGCTACGCTAAGGAAAAAAAAGAAGGGATGGAGATCAAAGCTTTTAAGCAGTAAAACCAGGGGAAGTGAAAATTCACGTAAGTACTCCACTCTCAGCTAGAAAGTTGCAATTTTTTCAAAGTTAGAAATGGAAGAAAATGCGGAAAAACCTAAGGCAAAGAAACATAAAACTTAAAAAAGGAATATAAACCAAGACCTGATAGACCAGTGTCTGGGGTTAGGGCCACAAACCAAAAGAAGTGTTCAAACAAGTAAATTTTTAGAAAAGCATAGGGGTCTGGGGGATATTTGGATGCCACATCAGGGCTATGAGTTTTTTATGTATCATTGCAGAAAGCAATTCAGATTTCAGCCAGTATGTAACCCATGGAAATTGACTTTAGGAAGACTTGTGGTGCCAAACGTGTTTGTCAACGTAGAATTAATGAAAGCCTTGGAAAATTGGTATAATCCTAAGAAAAGAACTATCCAATCACCAAATGGGGCCGATATGCTTGTTATTTCCCAAGACCTGATCTCTAATGTGTTTCAGTTAGAAGGTCCCATGAACTTACCATTCACTATTAGAGACCTTTTGACATAATACCATTGCATGGATACTAGTTAGAAGAGATGGAAGCTACCTTTGCACAAACCTAAGAATGAGCAAGGTCAACTTAGGAAATTTATGAGTAATGAAAACCCTCCATTTCATATAGATTTGTTTGAAGAGTACTTCCAATATACCTACTACTCAGCTAGTCAAGTCTTTGGAATTGAGGTTCCACCACTTATGTCTATTGCACCGATGGTTGTAGCAGCTGATATAAAAAGCAAATATGCTAGGTAATTTGACTATGCAAACTATTTGACGAATGCCCTAAATCAAGGGCTTGAAAGGATGAAAAACAACAGTGATTGTATAGATTTCAAACATTATTCCTTGTTGATGCATTTACTTTTGTATGAATGTCATGTTAGAAATGTGTGGGGTAAAGAATTATGAATCAAAGACACAGATGAAGATGGAAACTTTAAACCTATGCAGATGTGGATTGCACTATGGGATAGTTGATGTGATAGGTCACATTACTTATATTTTGAAGAATATTTTGTTAAACCACTGATGAAGTTGTTAGGCTATTCATATGATCACAATTTATCCCCTGAGGTGCAAATATTTTTGAGACCAAAGGAGAATAACCCAAAAAGAAAAGTGAACCATAATTGGGGAGACTGGTATGCCTACTCTAATTGCATAGTAATAAGGGCTTATGGATTTGAAGGTGTTCCACATCTGCTTCCCCAAGTGGTCCCTAACATAGTTGCTTATTTGGAAATAGTATGACAACTAGAAAATTTTGATACTAAACATCTCAAGAGTCATAATAAGCAATCACTCATGCCCAACACTCTTTATTTTGGAGATTTCACAGTATGTGCCATTGAAGGATATGGATAAATTGATGCAAAACTATCCCATTACAACCTTCCCCTTGGGTATGAAAGAGAGAAATTTGATGCAGAGGGATTCATTCATCAAGCAAGATTAACTCAAAATTTGTCAAGGTATGAGCATTGGTTTGCACTTGATGATGTGATCAGGAATCGAGATGAAGCTTCCACTAGTGAGAGAATGGATTCATATAATAAAGTTGTTCTTGTAGAAGAATGGAAGAGAAAGAATGTCCCATCATATAGAGAAGCATTTGCTGACATACAAGATCCCTTGGCTAAGATTGTGCAACTTATTGCTCACATGAATGAAATAGTTAAAGATGTTCCCTCATATGTTTTTGATACATCTCATATGACTTACACAAGAATATAGGTTGAGGATGTGGATCCTTTAGATCACATACCTTCACAACCCACTCCTGATGTGTGTTTTTCCATTGACAATAGTGAAGGGGGAGAAAGTGATAAAGAGAGTAATGAAGATGAACAACTAGTGGAATAGATAAAGGCCCCTGTGATCATAGAATATCAGCCCCCTCAGGAGCTTGTAAAATTTGAAACATCAGATGAGTTATCTGATGATATTAGGGCCAAGAAGGGTCATGAATTCATTTCTGATAATGATTTTGTTAAAACTCCTGAATTCAAATCATTTGTCTATGAGTATAAGGGGAAGAAAATAAGACAAAAGGACCAAGACATTACTCTTGAGAAGGAAACTGCTGTCTTAGAAGAATTGAAAAAAGAAGTTAAGATAGGGAGATGCAATCCATCACCCCTGAAAGAGGTAGAGAGTTACTCCAAGAGGCTGGGGTATTACTGCTACTAGGATGGGACATGAAATATGCAATTGTGTTTGATAGCTTCAAAAAAAGAGGGGACACAACAATGACCCTAACAGAGGAGACTAGTGATAAGATATATTCAAGGTTCGGATATAATCCAGATGAAGATACCTTGCTTGTTTGGTCATTATACCCTCATGAGAAGAGGCTGAAAGTGATTGAAAATCCTAATCAAGTATTTGGACACATTTTGGTCAAAAGAGTTGGGGACACTAATCCCTTAGACACTACAGGGCTAAATGTCAATGTGGAAAAATTCACTAGTTATCACATCAAATGGAGAAGTCATCTTCCTCTTCTACTCTAGAATTGTATGCTCCATGTCTCGAGAAAGATAAAAGAGTGTTAGATGCACTAGCTGATGCAACTTATTAGAAAAATTCTCATTTCAAAGCCCAAGAAAAGTGTAAAACATTGGAAAAGGAGATGAAAGGCATCAAGTACAATATTGTGTCCAAGATAATCAAGGAAAAATTTAAAAAGATGATGAAGCAAGCTGATGATTATTGGAAAGTGTTCAATCAAGTACAATCAGCAACAAAAGATAATATTCGATTGTAGAAGAGGATGATTGATAAGAAGAAGGAACTCATGGATAAATAGATTCTGAAGGATCAATTGTTGTAGATATATAACAGTTTGGTGGAGTCTCATAATCAGTATCATAGCAGACTCAAGGAGGATCTTAGTTGCTTTAATTTGGTTCCTACATTCCATGATGATACAGGGAATCTTTGAAAAGGGTATGATTGGAAGGAATATTTTACAATATTTCTAACCACTCCATTAGAGGAGATTAATGATCTAAAGATATGGTCTTGCAGAATACTCATAAGCAAATTGAGAAATTTATGCACATAGAATATGATATGAAAGAAGTCATATCCAATGCATAAACTCATGCAGAACAAGGATACATTAATCATCTCTTAGCTTTCAATTTGTTTATTAATCGAGAAATGGTTATTTGGATCAGTAAGAAGAACTATATAATTAGGATTGTCAATCTATCTCCAATTTGGTGTTATATGTGTTCTTGCATAACTTATTCAATTGGTTCTTTCAAGCAAAGATTAAAATCCTTTTGATAAATTATAAGTAACCTGGTTATGTCAGCTGGATAAGTAAGTAGAGTTTTTCAATCACTTGCCTGCACATTTATACAAGTTATAAACCAATATTAGTGTGCCAAATAGTTAGAGTTACTACCAAATACAAGTCATACTTATCTTAGACTTTCACTTTATTCCATTTACCCAAAAAGGCACTGGTCTTATCCATTTCATCATTTATTTTTATCAAATTTGTTTTCAAAACCTCACATCTGTTAACTGAACATATTAAAGTTAACCTTGATATTGCTTAGACAATTTATACCAAATTAGACTTGCATCTTTACATTTCCAATTGCCATTGTGGATAGATTACACAAATAGGAAATACATAGTTTAAGTCTCCTTCACTTGCATTAGGTATACCCACCTAGGTATGGCAGAGCCTGGAGAGAAGGTTCAAAAACATCAATTGGCATTATTTGTTAGCCTAAAATGTACCAAGAGCTTGGCAACCTCTTGTGGTTTTTCAACCAACGTTTTTGAGAACTAACAAGATAAATGATAATTTAATGATTTTGGTTGTCTCTAATTTTTGGAACTGGGACTAAGATGCCACCTAGGGCATCTTTTTCTTCCAAAGGTCTTGGGACCCTAATTTTAAGCGAACCTTAAAAGGCCCCTTTTTGGAGTCTATGCCCCGAGTTTTAAGCCTCGGGACTAAGACGCCACCTAGGGTGTCTTAGTCCCCCTTAAGTTATTTTTGATATTTAATTTCAAATCTTGGGGAGATTTAGCCTCCTTCAATTAATGAATTCATATGTCAGCTTGGTGTGGTGTAATTTCGGGATATTAAACATGAATAAGTATAAATACAAGGTTCTTTCATTCATTTTCATCCTAGAAACTTGAGTATTCATGCATTATAGCAAGTTTACAATTGAAACAAGAGCATTCGAGAGCAATTCATCAAGCATTTGGAGCCATCATCAAGATTCAAGTATCATGTCAAAGATATTCTTACATCATGTGTTTTTTTGAGCTAACATTTGTGATGTAGGGTTTTGATTCAAGCAAGAAATTCAAGTCAAGATCTATCAAGCATTTATTCAATTCAAAATCTACATTCAAGCTATCCACTTCACACAAGTTTGTAGATTTCATAACAAGGGTTTGGTGAGTTGCAACATGGCACTTTGTTGATTCATCATTTCCCTTCATTATTTCATTTCATTCCAAGGTTAAATTACCAACAAGGGGTTTGACCAAGGAAAACCCCTACTTACTAACAATCAACAAGTTTTTCTCCTCTTGTGTGTTTGTGTTTCCAGATTTAAGTTGAAGATCATCTGAAGTGAAAATTTTCAAAGTTGCATTGCAAAGTTGTCATCTTCATGGAAAGTCACCTACATGCTAGATCTGGAAGTTTCAGGACCTAAGATCTAAGAAGAAGAAGTTGCAGACATTGAGCCTCAAGATCACATTTCGAAGTTATATAAATTCAGATCAGGACTAAGTCGGCAGTAAGGGCATCTTAGTCCTCCTAGAGGTATTTTGTAGAGATTCTTTTAGATTTTGTTCTGACATTCGAAAATCCTCATCTACCCCCCAAAAAAAGTGGGACTAAGACAACAGTAAGGGTGTCTTAGTCCTCCTCAACATATTTTGATAGCATTTTTGCATTTCTAGAATCCTTATCACATTTCCAGACTTTCTAGGTACATACATCCTAACTTGTTGTTACTTAATTTTGTCATTTGCACTCATTATTTGGCTTGCATTACTAGGTTTTGTGAGTTGAATGTTGAGTTATTTTTTCCAAGCTTTTGCTTGGTGGTGAACCCTTCAAAGCCTAAGGAATCTTCCTAGGTCTTTGTTGTTGAGAATTGACTCACCTTTGTGTTGATATTTAATCCAATTTGGGGATCTTAGGTTTCCTTGAATGAACCATCCCCCTATAGAGGAAAATCTAGGATTAGGGACCCGTTTCTTGTATTGTGAGTCCCTTTTCCTACAACATTTTTCCTTTCTTCATTCATATGCACTGATTTGACACAAAGATAGAAATTAAAATTTGTGGACCTAAATCAACCTAAATTTTGATATTTTTTGATTGTTTAATAGCTGATTTTATGTTTTTTGATCTAACAAGTAAATAAAACAGCAACAACAACATATAGGATTGACTCTTAGGATTTATAAGGTTGGTTTTGTAAGCCAAATCTCACTATTTGGTGTCATTGTTATAGCAAAAATTGAAGCTAATATAGCAAAAATTAAAGAAACTTGGAAGACAAGAACAACTTAATTAATCAGAATAGGTGTGTATACTTGATGTAGGCCCACCACACAATTAAATGCTAATAATTTGTAACATCTAATAGAAACACCTTTCTTGTGAAAGAGAATAGCTAAAAGTATTGTGGCATAGGTCCAATACGGAAATAGGATCACCTTCTTTCTCTCCTTGGGAGGCTACAAAATCCAACCCAATAATTTCTCTCTACTTAAGGGATTACATGGTGAGTAGCTTTGCACATGATATTATACCCTAAACTATCATCAAGCAATGACCAGTGACTCCTATGCTTCTAATGAACAAAGGTTTTAGTGTGGATATACCATGAATAGAGAAATCATCTGTAATAGCCTAATATTGGGGGATCTCCTCTCTCGTCACCAAAGCAAGTCTCAGAAAACTAAGGGTCTCATGGCTCGAGTTAAAATGATGCTAGTCACTCCTTGAGGTAAATATTTCACTCTCCCCCTTCATATAACCGACCAAGAAATGTGCTTAACGTCGAACCTTGGGGCGATGAAGTCCCCAAGCAGGCCCTCTACTGAAAATAAATGGTTATGGTATTATTTTTGATCCCCAAGATCATTCTTAGGAGTTGCGAGGGGAGATCATATGCAAACAACCACACCTCTGGTGAATAAATAGATTTCAAGTTAATAGTGCTTTTGATTTCCAAGGTTGCACAAGGTGTGATGAAAGAGCATACACACAACTACTAAGCTACCAAAAATGACATAGAATTTATTTTAAGGTACCCATTTAATCAAATGTGAATTCAATTTTATCTAGAATTCAAAATGTAGTTTTTCTTGTTTAGTTTTAAGACCAAATTGAAAGATGGTAGTGGTGGATTGTTTTAAGTCCAAACAAAATATGGGTTAAGTTTTAATGCACCAAATTGAAGTGTTCAAGTTTTGGTAAATTTTAGTGAACCAAAATAAGTGTGAAAATTTTAGACTATTGAAAATCTATAAAACCCATTGCTAGTAGTCTAAAAGTATTCTTTATCTAGTGTACGCCACATGTTGCATAAATGTTACAAAATTTAGGAGAAGATGCATACGTTAGGGTTAATCAAACTAAAAATATTTGAAAAGTGAGTTATAAAAGCCTGACATAACATAAGCATCAATTACTAGTTAGAAGTGTCAAATCCCCACAAACACATTGCCACAAGAGAAAATAGACGCGCCAAAATATGAAAAATATGTTGAACCACAACCAAAAGCACTACTATAAAAAAATTGCAAACAAAAACATATAAACAAGTGCATCATAGAAAACCAAATGCATCGAGTTAGTGCAAAGGAATCACTATGTGAAAAAAATGTGTTGAAAGATTGCAAAAGTGTCACTATGCAAAAAAAATGTCAATTTTATGTGAACACGTCCATGCAAAAGCATCACTTTACACATGCAAATGTGTCACATTTATGCAAATGCGTCACAGGACCTTGCAAACATAAAATCATATTTTTAAGCATAAAATGTTACCCTACACCAAAATAAGGGGTATAATATATGAAAATTCATCCCTCGACCCTTTTGGACACAACTGTGATGCTTTTTTGTCTCAAAAATCCCTTAAAAGTGATATTTTCTAAGTTTCTTAAAATCACCTACAACCTTCAAGATAGAAAACACTAGAAACTTACAAATAACAAGGTTATCCAAAAATGGTTAGTGTTCACATCAGGTTCACCAATTGTACGACCTAAAATTAGGAAAATAGCAAGAATCATAAACAAACAACCACAAAAACCATAAGATTCAAGAAAACTAATTCCAATCTATAAATGAAGAATGAATAAAAACAAGAAACAAAAAAGATCAATCAAATAATAGTACGTTCCTCACATTAGACACTGAATCACCTTCATTGTCCTCAATTTTTCTTTGCAAGATATTGTTGCTCTTAGATTTTTATGTGTGCACAATTGAAATAAGCTCAAGTGGATATGATAGAAAAATATTGAAGATCGTGGTTAGCCTTCAAATGAGAATGGAGGGAAATTTTATAAAAAATTCTAGATTTGATGGATGGTCAAGATTTGAGGTAGAATTGAAGAGATCGATGGTAGAGAATTGATGAGAGGAATTGATTAACTAGTTAACTATTTGCATGATTCAGTTAACCGATTGCATGATTCAGATAGGAGAATTGATTGATTCATTACATTAGACTAAGTGGAAGTGGATTGAATTGATTGATCAGAGAACTTGAAGTGAGTGAGAGCGAAGTGGATTTGATTGAATAGTGGACTGAGAGTAAGTCTCAATTAGAAGATGAGTTAGAAATGCATAAGATTTAATAATTAATTAAATTAATTAATTATTAAAGGCATGTACAAAATGAATTAGATAAATTTTATTTATTTATGGAGAATGGATAATGTTGAGATATAAATAGATAACTAAATAATTATTTAATTATAGAAAGGGATAATGGATAATTAAATAATTGAAATAATAACTTATTTAATTAATTTAGAGGAATAGGGATAATTAGTGACATAAATTTATTTAATTAATCAAGAAATAATAATGGTAAAGTTAATTAATTAAATAATATGATATTATTTAATTAATAATAGAATATGAAATTGGCAATAATTAAATAATTGATAATTCTTTAATCATATGGGTAAGATGAGAATTAGTGTAAAAATGTCACTTGCAAGGTAGGACATTTTTTAGTGTTGACAAATATAATCACCTATTGGTCACATTGTTGTTCTACTTTTAGATATTTAATGTAGCAACAATAATCTCAATATTTAATTGAAAGAATAATTAATCTATTACTTGAACAAAGTCTATCAGTTAAACACTTGTTACAACAAATGTGCAACAAAGACCTTCATAATCTTTTATTTATATCGATCAACATAATATTGAATTTCATTCAAAGGAGACAACAACATTATGACATATTATTCATATGAGCCACATATTGAATTGTATGCTATTACATCGAGATAATTACAATAATATTTATCTAAACTTCAAAAGGCCACCAAAAATAGATTGACCTACCCATCCAAAATTACAAAACCTAGATTAGGAATCCTTTTTAAAGTAACAAGAGTACCTTATATAGAGAAGTGAGCATGCAAGCTCTAGAATGAAGTCACATGACTCATGTGACTTGCTTCTAATTGCATTTCACTTTTCACTTTTACATTCGGTTACAAGTGGGACTAAGTATATTACAAGATATGATTTACCATTATACAAATCATGGAAGAAGTTGAAACCGATTAGAAGATCCATTTTGGAACTATTGGAGACTATTGAAGAGAGTGTTGATTGTATCACAAAATCCAAAATAGGACCAAATTTTTTTAACACCTGAAGCACTATTGTATACTCCAAAAATATATTGTCATCAGCAAAGTAGGCTGTTGCATTGGAAGCTTGATGGCCAATGGAAATGCAAATATACACTATGCATTATATTTCTCATCTCATTCCACATAAGTTCTCCATGATGGCCATTGGAATAAAAATAGCTTTGCAACCTTGTCAATGTGCTCAATATATTTTGTATCTAAAACTTCCCTTTCATCCTTATAAAAATTGTCCAAACCCACTTCTAAAGCAAATAATTCATCTAAAGAATTATTTAACAGGTCTATAACAATTTCCTCATTTGCACAAATAAATGCAGAAAGGGTGGGAACCATTGTACCAAATCCTTCTTTCCATGGGTCCAATGACTTTAACTCCCCATTATCATCTAGTATACTAGGTTTGATGTAATTCCCTCCACGTTTCACCCTAGTTGTAGTTGTGATTTGGTTCATCTCTTTTGTCACAATATTGTCCTTTGTTTCATTGTGAGATATGGTACTTCTTGGCATGTTGTCCATTTGTTTTAAATTGGTTTAATTAGTACTTGATTAACTATTATGTTAAAATAAATTTATTGAAATTTAAAAGACATCGTAATAATTAAATAAATATATATTGTTTATTGTGGGGTGAAAATAAAATTTAAAAGTTAAAGTTAAATTAATAAATTAAATATTTAAAGAGGATTTATTGTGAGGAACAAAATAAATATATATATCAAAGAGTGGTAGTAAGCATTTGTCAAGTGATAAAAATAAATGAACTCTAAAATAGGATTTGCATGCAACAACCGTTAAGGGAAGTGGTTATAAATTAGCTAGGGATAACTGTGAGAGGGGATTTTGGATTATTTTCTGGGAAGGAATCTTGAAACTCGTCCATGAATATTTTTCCCTTTCATGGAGTTTGTTTCTAGTTCTTGAAAGTTGATTCTTGATATTGGAGGCTTTTGGAGTTGGGGATTTTGGTGTTGGTGGAGATTTTGGAAGTGTGCTATAAGCTGGAAGTGGTGAGTTTTGCAACAAAACTTCCTCTGGCAAGCAAGAAAATCTAGGTTTCACCATTTTCTTTCCAGTTTATATTATGTTTAGGAAACAAATGTTAATCTTGAGCTGATTGTAATCATCGATTCTTTGTTTATTAATCCTGAATTAAAGAAATTTTAGGAATTGCATCTTTAGTGAATTATAGTTGAGACTCTTGCTGGGAATTGATTTGTGCTTGTACTTTTGTGTCTCCATTGTACCTTTGACTTAATTGATTGGTGTATTGAGAAATCGATAGATTAAAGAAGATTGGATTTTTGAGTTAATAGTCAGAAATTTCATTCTCTGTAGTCGAAATATTTGCACCTCATATTGTCTTCAATCTTTGCATAGTTATACTGGCCTTTCGTCGATTCTCGTTACCATGATCAGAGCTCTTTATTTTTCCTGTGCCCTCTTCTATGTTCAAATAATGCTTACAATGGATTTTTTAATTGAAACTTGTTTGAAATCCCTTCTCTTCAATGGTGCCTTCTTTTATTACCCTTTCAGATTGTTTCTCAGACGCCATTTCTTTATTCTGTTGAATTTTTGTATACCCTTCTAAAGTTTTATCTTACTTGAGTATTTGTGAATAAAATAGGCATAAGTTTTTCCTAAAATAGAAGAATTAATAGAAAAATGAAATTAGTAACGAATGTAGTGGAAATCGGCCACCGACCCCTCTCAAACAATGGAATTTTAATTGCATCTACTAGATTTAATCGCTGCCCTAGTCTATGCACTTTAAGCAATCATTTGCTCGAGCGTTTATCATCCAAATATATTCCTCAGTTTGCATGCCTAATCTTGGCAATAGAAGTCTACATTTATTTGTTTACTCTTCACTGGCGTCATGGGAAATTTTAGAGGACTAGTTGTATT
The DNA here is from genome assembly GCA_007258455.2 of Sequoia sempervirens. Taxonomy (NCBI): domain Eukaryota; kingdom Viridiplantae; phylum Streptophyta; class Pinopsida; order Cupressales; family Cupressaceae; genus Sequoia; species Sequoia sempervirens. The sequence continues at coordinate 512,327,955 of VDFB02281492.1, forward strand.
TGGGAGCCTTGATTTCCTTAAATTGAACCACTGATTCCTAGCTCTATCGTCGTCGCCTCTATCATGGGCTACTCATTAAGTTGAGTTTTATCCAAAAACCCTCCAATGGGTAGACACACCTGTAACTATCACTGCATGCATCTTGTTTAAATGCATTGAAGAAAGATCTCTTGCTAACCATATATTAAACTATGAATTGGATCAACACCTTCACTGCACATTCTTTATATTCAATGAAATGAAGTTTTGTGTTAATAGACATAAATACATATATCGATATCCATATTTTTGTTTTCCCTGAGATGCATTTGATTACCCTCCAAGCGACTATTCTTGGTATTTTCTTTGCTGTGCCAATTGATTCAAGTCTTCAGATCACCTCAAAAGTTTGGAAATAGTATGCTACCTTCTTATTGTTTATATATATGCATGCTTAGTGGTAATTAGTTGTAATTGTATTGAAAACAGTAATTAGTATGTTGTATCCTTCTAAAATAGTGTTGTTGGAGTCTCTTTTAATTAGCCATCGATTTCCTTTAATTGGAAATCAATTTCTTGTATCTAGTTGTGATTAGGTGAAAATACTTTTATGAAAATGAGAAGCAACAAAAGAAATGCAAGAAACAAATTAAACACCTAACACCTCAAGATAGGGCAAAAACATTGAACTTAAAAAAATAGATGAAATGGTTATACCTTGCTAAGTTGCTCCTTTGGTTGGCCCTTGATTTTTGATGTTGTGTATGCTCCTTGGATGGAAAATGATAGTGAGGATGCAAGATGGTTGAAAAATGGATGATGATAGATGCAAATGCTATGATGAATGCAAATGTGAAATATGGCTAAGTGTGGCTTCAAATCACAAAATTGCAAGAGTTTGGCTATAGAATGCAAAAGTCCCAAAATGAGAGAAAAGAGGGGGTATTTATAGAGGAATTTGAATTATCTAGAGAATTCAATTTTATGAGATTTATCCAACAAGTCCAAGATGAAGGGCTATGGTGAGTTGAGGACTCACAAGCCCTCACATCTTGACATGTGGAATATGAAGTGGCTTAGGGAGTGATGATGTGTAGGTGAGGTTGAAGGAGAGTACATGATGTGGAGGAAGGACAAGTACCTTGCAAGTACCTTGGGGGATGAGAAGATTTCCTCAAAAAGGAACTTCTTGTCTCCAAGTGGGAATGAAAGTGACTTTTGAGGAATTTTAGAATTCCTCAAAAATCTCCATGGGGATTGAGAAAGTAGTTGGAGAAATAAATGTGAATTAAAAATTCACATACTTGCAAGAATCTCATGGACAAGACAAGGTTCCAAAAAGGGAAGCACTTGTCCACATATGACTTGATGTGACAAGTCAAAAGATTCTAGAAGATGTATGGAAAAAGGGGAAGATTCCACATGTGACTTGATGTGACAAGTCAAATATCACATGGGAAGAGAAAAAGAAATTTAGTATTCCTTGGAAGGATAAAAGGAATTAAAAATTCCTTGGGATGTTGATTAGGCTAGTTAATGAAGAATTAGAAGAGGGTTATATGGCTAAGAGAGATTAGGGGCCAACTTGCAAAAGTTGGAGGATGTGACACATCCTAATCAAGGATTAGGCATGTGCACATTCCTAATGATGGAATTAGGAGGTTGATTAAGATTAAGAAAGGGATGTGACATGTGAGGAATTAAATAAATGTCATATTTATTTAATTAATTTGATGAAAGGGGTAAGGTATTTAATTATTAACTGAAAACCTTAGGGGTTTAGTTGATTTAAGGGTATTGATTAAATAATTACAATATTACTTAATTAATGCTAATGAGAGGGTATTTAGATGAAAAGGGACAAATTTGGACAAATGCAAGTGTCCAAATTTAGGTGTCTACATTTTTCCCCTCTTTGAGATGGTGTTATGAAGTAGCATCATTTCAAAGAATATTAAAATGTAGAACCTGGAAGAAGATGGTTAGATTGGAAAATATGCCCCAGTCATTCGAAGGAGTGACTAGGAAGGAAAAATGATTGGAGATTAGGGATTGAGGATTACTCCTCAAGAGAACATGTAGGTTCAAGAGAACATGGGTGTGCTCTCGAAATGGATGAGACGATGAGGAGGGAGATGAGGAGGATGATGCAAAGTGATGGGTAAGAAAGAATGAAAAGGTGACATGAGATTGGGATGCATAAATGGATGCAAGGACGAAGGTGATGTTTCCCCAGTCAAGCCACAAGCCAAAGTGGGTTGATGATGGATGGAGTGTTGTCGTTGAGGGGATGATATATCCCAAGACAACACAAAAGGATAGGGAAAGATACATCCCAATGATGATGATGAAATGTTGTTGATGAGGGGAGGATACATCCCAAAACAACATGAGGATAGGGAAGGATACATCTTGAGAAAAAGGGTTGTTGATGAGGAAAGGATACATCCCGAAACAACACCAAAGGATAGGGAAGGATACATCCTGAGGATGAGTACGATGATGAGAATGATTGGATTGAGGCTTGTAACAAGGCTTGGGACAAGACCGAGGATGTGATTAGATGATTTGTGCGAGAGTGAATTGATGAGGATAGGATTGGGATGGGAGATGGAGGAAAGGCATAAAGATGATGGGGGATAAGATGCTTAGAATAGCCAATCGATATTATTCTAAGAAGATTGAAGAAATGATGATAAGAGATTGGATGGATAGGGGAGGGATATTGATGAAGGAGGAATGGATGGGGGGCGATTTGGATAGATGAGAGGATGGAATGGAAGATGAAATGCAATCCTATTTCAAATTTTCCATCTTTGGAGCACTGATTTTTGCTATAGCATAAGACACAAGACGCCAGGGTATGAAGAACCAAGGCAGATTAGTGTCTAATGCATAAAACAAACACAACAAACAAGAAGAATATTCTAACACCCCAAAGTCACGAAGACCTTGGTCGGTCTAGGCATTGGAATAACCACAAGCACACAAGGATGCCTCAACATAACACAAGACCACAGGAGTCTTGGTGGGTACTACGCGGGACAACCGAGAAGACAACAACAAAACAAAAAGATCAAGATACACCCCTATGTTGACTAGTCACAACACACCATGATATGATGGATCAAGGTGACCATGACAAGTAATGATTGGGAGCTCAAATGATAAAAAAAATCCTAAAGAATCAAAATATCGCAATCAATTTCAAACATCCTTTGCCATAGGATCAAGGGGATGGATGGGATTGATGAGGTCTATTAGGAAGGGTGCATCCTATTGAGACCAAAGATGAATACTAAACTAAAAGATGGCTATGATGTAGGATACTTGGAACCAATTGGATCTGTTGATACTAGTGGATCTCATTTGTGAAGAACTAGCTAGATAATGGCATAGCTTGATGACATGACACAAGAGAGACAAGACACAAGACTGACACATCCTAAAGACCTAGGGGCTCGGGGGACGATCAAAGATTATCCTTGCCTACGTGAAAGTGCAGAGCCCTTGTAGTTCGATAAAAGGATGACAACTGACCATTGATAAAAGCGGAAAGAGGATGATGAAGACCAATGGTGGATGACAAAGACTAGATGAACAAAAGCAAATACTGATGATAGACGATAAAGGAGCCCCAGGGGCAGATCAAATGATCGACCTTGCCTACGTGAAAGTGCAGGGGCAACATAGTTCGACAAAAGGCCAAAGACAAATGATGGATAAAGGATGATGAGATAACCCTGATAAGGGGATAAAATGATGGAACCGAAACGATGAGTCAGGGTAGACCTATTGGATTGAATAGAATGATGGTGATCAAATGAAGCTCATGGATGGGATAGTTATCCAAAGCATTAAAAGATGAATTGGGAGAATGATATGATGGATAGATGAATGAGGAGAAAGGATAGGAGATTGAAAGTAGAAGGGATGGTGATAAGATATATGGCACTGGATTGCATGGGGAGTAGCCTATAGCTAGATACCAATGACAAGAGATTATGAGATGAGATGAGGATAGAGGTAAATGGATAAAGAGATAAGGACGGGGGGAGGAAAGGATTATTTGGATGGATTGGATAAAGGGATAAGGAGTTGGATGAGGAAAAGGTTACCAGATGGATAGATGAAAAGGGATACTATGATGGAAGGATAGGAAGATAATGATGGGGAGATGGAAGGGATTGATAAGATCGAGGAATGATGCCTCCAAGGACTTATGTCACAAAGGAATTAGATGCCCCTAGTCTAAATATTTCATGTGTAATGAGGCATGAGGGATGGAAGGTAGAAGGATAGTATAATAAAGGAGTGAGATGGATATTAATAGGATGCTTGGATAAGGAAGGAAGATTAATAGTAGCATGACAGGTGGACAAAGAAGATAGATGGATATGGATAAGGATTAGGATAGTGCATGGGTAAGGGGGGTTTACGCCAAGAGGTGTCTAAAGCATGAATGTATGTTTTCCCCTATCTAAATCAAAATCACAGGGAGGATGGAGGGATTGGGATAAATGGGATATGGCAGATAAGATGTGGAAGATATGTTGGATGGAGGAGATGGGTGAAGGGTTTGCATTTGATGGATGAAGGGGATGACATTGTCCCCAAGTGCAGAAGTAAGCTGGATGGGGGATTTACACATGATGCCTATTTTCCAGGTTTTCATCATGGTATTTATCCAAGGTGCTTGTTTTCCAAGTTTTCACCATTGGACAAATTATTTCTCTTTACTCTTTTTGGATTTTTCTGATTTTTTTTTTGGATTTTTCCTGACTTTTTAATTTTTTTTGGATTTTCTTGACTTTTTCGACAGAATGTAGATGGAGATGGATACAGATAGGGATTCAGATGAGTGGATATGGAAGACATGTGATAAAGAGATGGATGAAGGACTCAAGCATCAAATTCCATATGAAGTATTAAGAGCCAATGTTCAAAGCGACTGTTGGATGTTGGTACAACATTATTAGGATAAATGGATTATGCAAGAGGATGAATTAGAGGGATTTGATGGGGAAGATATGTGGGATAATAGATGGGATGCTGGAAAGGGTATGGATAGAATGATGGGGTAGGTGTGTGATGGGGTGGTGAGTTCAGGACCAACATTGGCACATGTGGTAGTGTATGTGAAAGGATAGGAGGATTAATGGATTGAGAATGTGGGGATAATGGAGGATATGGGATAGTGAATTTTGGGACACAAGGACCCAAAACAAATTTAGGAGATGAAAGGGGCATATGATTATTTTTTGGATTAGCAACTTTGGATGTTGTTACAGTTTTTCTTTTGAAGGTATTACATCTTTTTTCTTTGGGATCCACATGGTTTTGATCTTTGCTTTGGTGGGCCTTTGCGGCCGATGGATATGATTTTGATTTTGTATTTTATTTTTCTTTTCTTCAACATGTCATTTCAAGGGGACATGAGGAGCTTTAGATTCATGTGGATATTTCGATTTATGCATTTTTATTTTAGCATCCAAAGTGCTCTTAGTAGCAATGGGATGGGTGTGAGGAGATGGATAACGTGGAGCGATGGAGGTAGGAGTATGGGGATTATGTGTAGATGGAGAATGTTTAGGTATGTGCCTTTGTTGATCCTGATTATGGGATATGCGAGTGGGATGTTCATGATGGGTGACATGGATAGGTGATGGATGGATGAAAGGATGAATAGGATGAGATGGAGAAGGTGATTTTGGGATATAAGGGCCCAAAATGGATTTAGTACCTGGAGGGTGTGTGATGGTGGATGGAGGGATGTAAGGACCTAAAATGGAGGGAGTGGATGAAGGAGGAAGGTGGATGGTTGTTTTGTTGTGATATGATGGAGGAGGAGGGATGGTAGCAAATGAACTGGTGGAGCGATGGGAAGAGCCTATAATGCTTTTGGAAGAGGTTCGTTTAGGACATGTAGAGGTTGTACTAACATCTTTAGATTTTGAGTCTTGAGAAATTTTCCCAAGACTTGGCATACATATTTGTTCTTTGACCTAGATGGGCTCTAAAATACCTTGCTCATGAAGGCCTAAGCATTTTCCTTGATAATTCATGCTCTTAAGCATTCGATCCATGACAAGATTCTTGTTATTTTGGAAGAATGATGTGAGTCCATTATTAGGAAAAGGATGATGGGTGGTATATATGGTTTGTTTTTATTCTACAAGGAGACCACCATGGAAGAATGTGAGGGTACCAAAGGGATATACAAGCGGTGTGGGGATAGCAGGTTTAGGTGATGATAGAGGATCATGAGATGGAGATGATGGGATAGCAACATATGGATGGGTGGTATCAGGAGAGGGATTAGGGGATATGATAGGATCTATATTTATGGTAGGGGGTGATAATGGCTCATGTGATAGAGATGGAGATAAGGGCTCATGAGATGGAGTGGTGGAATCAAGGAGATCATGGGATGGAATGGATGGGGGAATGTGATCTTGATGTGGACTAGATGGTATGGTAGGATCTTGATTTGGAGAAGGGGGTATGCTATTATGCTTTGGATCAAGCTCTTGGCATGGCTCTTCTTGTGTGGGTGGCATGATAACAGAGTGTCAGAGGGACTCCTCAAGTTGGGGAGATGGAAGGATGGAGGATTCAAAGCATTCATTGGAATGTATTTTAGTGATACTAGGGGTAGGAGAAGTGGATTGGATTTGGGTGTCTTCGATGGATTGGGTGGATCTAGAAGTAGAAGATGGTGATGGGGTTTGGTTATCTTCGAGGGGTTCGGCGACTCCCAAAGTAGGAGATGGGGGCTCAATGGATTCAGTGGATGTGGGGATTTAAATTGTTTGAGTGGTGCTGGGGGTGGTGACATCAATGATGGGTGTGGGATGGAGAAGGGTCTCATCACTAGCGACCATGGATGATGGATTGGGATGGAATGGTTCCACGACTTCAAGCTGTGAAGTGGGGAATTTGTTCTTTTTCATAAGTCCTTGGAGAACTTCTGGAGTGAGAAACTTGCATGATTGAGGCTTAGATGGAAAGGTAGGAGTGGATGAAGGATTAGGGCTATGGACTGGTGGATTAGGATTAGATGGAGAAATGGGATTGGATGGAAGACTAGGAGTAGATGGAGGATTAGGATTGGATGGAGGGTTAAGGTAAGGATATTGGAATGGTGAATTAGGGCTAGATGACATGGATGGTGGATCGATGCTAGAGGAAGTAGATGGGGAATGAAGATAGGGATATTGGGATGGTGGATTAGGACAAGAGGATATGGGTGGTGCATTATAATAAAGGTATTGTGATGGTGGATTAGGATGGGAGGATTGAGATGGTGGATTGAGATAGGGAGATGTGGATGATGGATTAGGATAAGAAGATGAGAATGTTAGATTAGGATTGAGAGATGTGGATGTTGGATTAGGGTAAGTTGATGGGGTTGATTGGTATGGAGGATTAGGATAGTGTGACATGGGCGCAAGATTATGATAAGAGTATTGGGATGATAGATTAGGATAAGAGGTTGTGGGTGTCGGATAAGAGGAAGGTGTAGATGAAGGATATAATGGATATGCAGACGAGGAAGATAGTGAATATCCCTTGTCAAAGGTAGCATAAGGAGCATTATTAGGAATGGATGAAGAAATAACGAGATAGCTTGAAGGGGTGATTGGATTTTGGAAAGCGGGTGGAGAAAGCTTACTAGTAACGATAGTGTCAAGGGGATCTATGTCATATTCTTCTGGATCAACAAGACTTTCATTATCGTCATCGACATAAATAAGGTTTCCCTTGACTACTATTGATGGAGGATAAGGATTCATGATGATGAAAGGATAAATAGGATGGATCAAATATTTTGGATGGAAACAGACTAAAGCTCAAATCAAGATTTAGGTCAAGCTCATATCAGGATTGGATTAAAGCTCAGATTAAGATGATCAGATGATGCGATGCGATTGATTCTAATGATCGGATTTGATTATCAAAGGATGATCTCGACACCGAATCTGCTTCAAGATGGAAGTAGATTGATTGGGTCGAAGGTGATTGGATAGGGATGTGATTGGATTAGATTGGATAAGATCGATCGATGAGACAATTGATAAGATCAAATAATGGATCGGATAGGATGATGAAAGGGATTCTAAACCCCACTTAGAGATTACCCTAGGTGACTTAGGATACTGATTGATCAGATTAAAGGATAAATGGATGAGTGTGGCACTGAATACACCTTGAGATTGAAAGTGGATTGATTGGGCCGAGGATGATGATTAACTGACTCAGGATGGATGAAAATCCTAAGCAGATGTTGATGATCAACTCAGACACTTAGGTCAATCCAGATAATAACCTGAAATGAAGTTTAGGAGATTTGGATGGGGAAAACAATGATTTGATTGGGGAAATGGATGATAGGAATGGATGAACGAATACTCAGAATGAGCAAATGATTGATTGGATTGGATAAATGACTATCAGAACGAGGAGAGGAAAGCTCAGAATGGATGAAAGATTACTTAGAACGAGTAAATGATTGATCAAAATGGGTGAAAACTACTCAAAACGAGTAAACGATTGCTTGGAATGGATGAACGACTCTCAAAATGAGCAGGTGAAAAGTCAGAATGAACGAATGATGAATGACTACTCAGAACGAGTGAACTACTGCTAACAATGGATGAAAGACTCTCAGAATGAGGAGATGAAAGATCAGAACTAATGAAAGATCACTCAGAACAAGTAAATGAATGATCAGAATGGTTGTACGAGAGCTCAAAATGATAGAAGGAGGTTCAGAATGGATGAATTTTTACTCGTTCTGAGCAAACGAATGATCAAAACAGTCGAACGAGAGTTCAAAATGATAGGAGGTTTGAAATGGATGAACGTTTACTAGGAACGAGTAAACAAATTATTTAAACAACCGAACGAGCATTTGAAATAATAGAAGGAGGTTTGAAATGGATGAACGTTTGCTCAGAACAAGGAAACAAATGATTGAACAACCGAATGAGAGTTTGAAATGATAGAAGGAGGTTCGAAATGGATGGACATTTACTTACAACGAGCAAATGAATGATTGAAAAGTGTGAACGACTACTTGGAATGAGGAGAATGAATGTTCAAAATGGATGAATGAAAGCTTGAAACAAGTAAATGATTGATCATAATGGATGAACGAATGCTTGGATTGAGAGACTGACTCTTGGAATGGAAAAGATACTCGTAACGAGGTGAAGAATGCTCAAGATGAGAAGAAGAGTGCCTGAAAAGATCGAACAAAGGGTGAAATCAGTTGTTTGAGGGGCAGGTATGCCCTTGGGTGGGAAGGTCCACCCCTGGGTGGGTAAGTCTACCTATTGAGTGAAAAACAAGAAAAAATAGCTATTTGGAGCAGGTAAATAGGTGCACAAAATGAGGAAATGGATGCTCGAATGAAGAGGATGAATGTTCGAGATAGGGAATGGATTCTCAGAATGAGGAGATGGAAGCTCATAATAGATGAAAGATTACTTAGAACGAGTAAACAAATGATTGAGAGGGATGGACAACTACTCAGAATGAGAGAAGGATGTTCAAAATAAATGAATGATTACTCAGAACAAGTAAACGGATGATCGAGAAGGATGAACGACTACTTAGAATGTGAAAAAAAAGGACGAAAAAAGTTGTTTGAAGGGCGGGTCCACCCCTAGAATAGGTCAGGTATGGCTCTGGAGGGCGAGTATGGCTCTGGAAAAGGTCAGGTATGGCTCTGGAGGGCGGGTATGGCTCTGAAAGGGTAGGTATGGCTCTGAAAAAGGTCAGGTATGGCTCTAAAAAAGGTCAGGTATGGCTCTGGAAAAGGTCAAGTATGGCTCTGGAAAAGGTTAGGTATGGCTCTGGAAAAAGGTCATGTTCACCCCTGGTGGGAAGGTCCACCCCTGGACAAGTCTGACCTAGGTTTTCAAAAAAATTACTAAGGCAAAGGACCCAAAACACAACAAACAACAATCAGAGGACAAGGCTGACTCGACTGAATAGAAAATCGCTTTTTTTAGACAAAGAAAACAATTCAAACAACACGATCCTAAGATTAGTAGAATGGGTATGGCCAACAAAGTCCTCTATTCTAGGATAAACATGGTTGCTAGCTTGGAGTCCTCGATATACACCCGGTACATGAGGCCCAAACCGTGAACATCAGTCCGTCACAAGCATGAGTCGGGAACCTTATTAAGATACTGAAGGCTCAGACTAACTCGTCATGTCATCCTGACGCTTCGCTAATTACGACGTGGCTAGATTGGGGTATAAATTTGGCTCTCCCCCCTTTATATACCCCGCCGGTACGTATGGTTGAGATCATCCCTTGGGGTGATGAAATCCCCAAGCAGGTCCCTTAAGAAAAAGAAAAATGGGTGACTCAAAAGGACTTGGTAAGCTACGATTTCTTGTCACCCAGGATTGTCAAATGGCACAAGGGCATTGGATACGTCAATATCCTACCACAAACATGGCACACAAAGTATATTGACACCCCTAGTTAATCTATGTGCCTAAATTAATGAGAAACAACCACAAACAACTAATAAAATGTTTTGAATGGATAACCCTGCAAGAAACTTGTTAGAACTTTTTGTTTTCCATTTTCCACCAAATGCTAGTCAAATCCTCGTACAAAAACAAAAAATAAATGTTAGGGGTTAGAAATACCCAAAATAACTAAAAATAGTGCCTAAACTTTAGTTTTCACCTTATGGAAAAAGTTGTTTTGGTCAGGTCTGCCCCTAGTTTTGTTCAGGTCCACCCCTGGAGGTTAGGTCTGCCCCTCTCTGAAAAAACTGCAAATCTTCTATTTCTGGACTCTGTGGAGGGTAGGTTCGCCTTTGGCCAAGGTCAGGTCTACCTCAAGAGGTCAGGTTCGCCCCTCTGCTAGGTTAGGTCCTCCCTTGGAGGTCAGGTCCACCCCTAGAGGGGCAAGTCCACCTCTTTGCTAGGTCAGGTTTGCCTCTTTGCAACCTGCACCTGCAAACAGTAAAAAAACAACAAACGTGAAAGAACAAGACCCATCTGTGGATCCCACCAGGAATACCAGAAATGTGATCAGGTGAAAATATTGTTCCAGAAACGAGCAACAACAAAATAAATGCAAGAAACAAAGTAAACACCTAACACCTCAAGATAAGGCAAAAATGTTGAACTTAACAAAATAGATGAAACGGTTATACCTTGCTAAGTTGCTCCTTTGGTTGGCCCTTGATTTTTGATGTTGTGTATGCTCCTTGGATGGCAAATGATAGTGAGGATGCAAGATGGTTGAAAAATGGATGATGATGGATGCAAATGCTATGGTGAAAGCAAAGGTGAAATATGGTTAAGTGTGGCTTCAAATCACAAAATTCCAAGAGTTTGGATATAGAATGCAAAAGTCCCAAAATGAGAGAAAAGAGGGGGTATTTATAGAGGAATTTGAATTATCTAGAGAATTCAATGGTTGAGATTTATCCAACAAGGCCAAGATGAAGGGCTATGATGAGTTGAGGACTCAAAAGCCCTCACATCTTGACATGTGGAATATGAAGTGGCTTAGGGAGTGATGATGTGTAGGTGAGGTTGAAGGAGAGTACATGATGTGGAGGAAGGACAAGTACCTTTCAAGTACCTTGGGGGATGAGAAGATTTCCTCAAAAAGGAACTTCTTGTCTCCAAGTGGGAATGAAAGTGACTTTTGAGGAATTTTAGAATTCCTCAAAAATCTCCATGGGGATTGAGAAAGTAGTTGGAGAAATAAATGTGAAACAAAAATTCACATACTTGCAAGAATCTCATGGACAAGACAAGGTTCAAAAAAGGGAAGCACTTGTCCACATGTGACTTGATGTGACAAGTTAAAAGATTCTAGAAGATGTATGGGAAAAGCGGAAGATTCCACATGTGACTTTATGTGACAAGTCAAAGGTCACATGGGGAAGAGAAAAAATAATTTAATATTCCTTGGAATGATAAAAGGAATTAAAAATTCCTTGGGATGTTGATTAGGCTAGTTAATGAAAGATTAGAAGAGGGTTAGATGGCTAAGAGATATTAGGGGCCAACCTGCAAAAGTTGGAGGATGTGACACATCCTAATCAAGGATTAGGCATGTGCACATTCCTAATAATGGAATTAGGAGGTTGATTAAGATTAAGGAAGGGATGTGACATGTGAGGAATTAAATAAATGTCATATTTATTTAATTAATTTGATGAAAGGGGTAAGGTATTTAATTATTAACTTAATACCTTAGGGGTTTAGAAGATTTAAGGGTATTAATTAAATAATAACAATATTACTTAATTAATGATAATGAGAGGGTATTTAGACAAAAAGGGAAAAATTTGGACAAATGCAAGTGTCCAAATTTAGGTGTCTACACTGGAAATCAACTTTGATAACTTGAAATTTGTTAATAGTTTGACTTTTGCGAATAAATTATATACTCTGTGATCAATCACTAATTCAAATACATGCATTCGATATTCAGTTTGGACAAATGCATGCAGATTGATATATGTGAAGGTCTGTGGTTGATATGAGTTGCATTGAAAAGCATTGTGCTATGTAATTTAGATACCTTGTATTATATTTAAACATTATTATCATTTTCACATTTGTATTTATATATATATATATATATATATGCCACATTTGGATTATGTGTTGGAAATCTGATTACATTTCTATATGTATACATATCTTGTACTCTGTATTTCTTATGGCATTTGATTATGACAATTATGTAAGTGTATACATTTATATACATATATCTATATATATATACATAGATATCTTTATTTGTTTAAAATCTATGTTTGATAATTGTGGTTGTTGATATAAATTAAATGCTAGGGAAGTATAGTTTTGCCTTTTGAAGAATGAGAGATTATATTAAATAATGAAGTAAATGATAAGAAGAATGATTCTTTTGTGATCCTATGTTTAGATTATTGTTGATTTTGTTTAAAGAAATCATATGGGTTAGGGAATTGATGTAATTGTAATAGAAATAAATGAAAGGTTGGATTATAAGGAAAGAGATTATCTTATGAATTAGATGAATACAAAATACAATAACTGTATGGAGAAGAATTTCCCTTAAAAGTAATTTTGTTTGTTTCTTTTTTAGCATTGAATTTTTTGGTTGATATTTAGAATTGGAGTGATTTTGGAAATGGTCTTAAGTGGGGAATCATTTGTGAAAATGGTTGCTTTGCGAATTCATTTTTGTATTCCATGTTTCTATAATAGATTTTATGTGGTGTGTTAAGTAAGTGAATATTTATAGATTTGGAAGTACTTTTGGGTGATTGTACAAACATGTATGTCATTGGTGATGCCAAAAACTAGAAAGGTAACAAACTTTATGGGAAAATCAGTGAATGGGGGGACCAATTGCGCTAAATTGAGTGACCTTCAGATTTTTAAAGAAGTTGGCTTCTTCTATAACTGGGGTTTTGAATGGAAAAGGGAAGCAAATATATAAAATGAAAATATAACTAAGGTGATGCACCAAGATGTAGATAAAGGCACGGTAAATCTATCCTTTGGAAATAATTCAAGGGCCCGTTCAACAATTTTCTATGTTCCAGAATCACAAAAATCAAAAGAAAAGATCTAAATAATTCATCTAATGACATAAAATGATAATATCATACATCCACTGAAAAGAGGAGTCAAAGACATTATCTAAATCAAAAAAATTTATTTAAAATCATAGAAGTTCTTGCAAATGAACAATCCAAACAATAATGGCATAGTATTAATGTCTTATCAAATAACATAAGAAAATTAGAAAGGCCGAACAATGGCATAGTCTAAAAGTTTCATATAATAATCTTAAAAAAAATAATAAAGGCTTGGTGTCTCTCTCTAATTTTTTTGTATCTTTCAAACTCATTTTCTGAAGTGAGAAGCAATATTTATAGCCAACAATCTGCCGCCTGGCAAGCTTGTAACAAAAAAGATTCAGTATCCTTTGGAAATGATGGCTTCAACAATGATTTCCCTCAGCCATTCAAACATAAAATATTCGGGCCATCGCATGTAGACGCTTCCCTGCTAGATACATCCCCTACAAATGATGGTAGTGGTCTAAGAATATCGCGAGTAGACAAGTGTCACTTCCCAATGGAGGTATTTATGACACGTGGAAACATATCACAACTTGGCATTTGCTTCACTCTTTCCTTTCGATGAAGTCCTTGCAAGGAGATAGGTGGTAGCATGGCGTAGCTTGTTGTTCATTCTCCCCTCCCTTTGTTGAAAGCTTGTGCCGAGAAGACACGTAACAACAATGTTTATTATCGGCACCATTCATGGGGTCCACCAAGTGTTTACGTGAATCGACACTATGTGCACTTGGGCGGGGCCCGATGAAGAAGTGAAGGGAAGCAGTTAAAAATATCTCGTGGTGAAGACACGTGGGAGCATAGTGGGAGTCGATTTAAGAGTGAAGGAAGCCTTTGCTACGAGGAGTGCTAGAAGGACATGTGAAAGCAGCTGAAAAAGTATAGCAAAAAGAAGCCCGATGAAAGGCTAAGGGAAGCATGTTGAATAAATGAGGTGGGGGGCCGTAACTTAGAAAAACACAAAAAAAACCCAAAGGGAGCTTGAAGAATTTTACATTCACAAATTTTGGCGACTACTAGGGGTGTTTCACCTGCAGAACAAGGAACCAAAAATTTTCTATGGCTTGCAGGCTAGAGTACCATCCATAGGGAGATGGATTTAGAGTTGAAAAAGATCTTCCTGCAAGAGCAGCTAGTCAGCCTCAGATGGTCTTGATACATCGTGCAGATTCTCTTGTGCTCCACTCAGGTTGAGCATTTCTTGATAAGGCAGCACCATAGGTAAACTGGCCCTTGAATCACATTGGAAAAGCAACCATGCTATCAAATGAATGACACCCTCAATATCTGTTGTGGTAGGAGGCTGGCTGAAACTCTAGAAAGTGGTTGGGTCCTGCTCCTTCTCTTCAATTTTCTCTGTAATTTACTTAGTTGTGGCAACTGAATCATCTTCAAGAAATGGGGATGGAATGCCCATCTCAGTTAGCTGGGATAAATTTTCTCACATGCTATCCATAGTCTAGTTCAAAGTAGCCGTGCAAGCATTAGTACAAAGGATGGCCGCATGGTAGTGGATGAATTTGTTTGCCATCTTGGTAGCAACATTTCGATCCTCGATCCCTGCCTTTTCTAAGTTTTCATCAGAGACCATGTATAGCTTACTTAGCAATCTCTTTGCCTCAGGAACCCTTTCCATGATGAATTACAAGAACTACTCAATTGTTCTATGAATCTCCCTACTCAATTTTGTTGTTGATGACATGAATCAGAGCGTTGGCTGAAGTGTTAGGCAAAAGGCCTTAAACTTTTCCCAGTATGAAATATATAGTTGTTGAGCTACTGGGATGAGGTCCGGTTGAGTAGTAGGGGCCTAAGGAGAATTCCTTAGAAGGAAAATCTCTACATCTTTTGAGGCGACATCCTCTGTCAATTTTGCAATTCTGCTGCTTGCGGATGCAATTTTTCCCTCGATGTTGCTTAACTCTTTGGACCAATTTTCCTCGACCCAACTCTTGTTTGTTGATTCCGATTCAAGAGAAAGCTTCATCTCTTGAAGCTCCTTTTCCAATTGGGCCTTTCAGGCCTCAAAGTCTGCCTCTTTTTATTCAATTTTTTTCTCAAATTGAGCACGTTGCTATTGCATCGCCTACTTCGCCAAAGTTAACTGGTTCTGATAATCTTGGTTCCTTTTTTGTAGCACATCGACTAGGGAGGGATCAATGAATTAGAACTTGGCAAGTTCCTCCCAAAGTCCTCTCTGCTCCACCTCTACTACTTGTGCTTTTTCTAATAAGTGCACAATATTTGCCTCCATCACCTTTTCCTTTGCTTGTAGGAACTCGACCCTATCTTTTACAAGCTTCAACTCCTCTTCTTTATTTTTAGTTGGTGACCAAACTTGAGGAAGTCCATGGTCACCACCTGTTGTGTTTCTTCCATGAGTTCTACCTTAACCTGTGGTTAGGCTGCTCTCAGATCAAGTCTCATGACATACATGTTGTAATCATCTCGTAACATCTCCCCTTGTTGTTTGACAACACTCAAGTACATGGTAGCGGAATTCAAATTTTCCCATGCCTCATTGTAGACAGTATACACCTTCGGCTTTGCCGCCTTTTTTTCATCCTTCGCTTTTTTCTTTTGGATCCTGAGGGCCTGTGCTTCCTTTATAGCATAACCCTATGCAATGAATTGGGCTGGTAAATAAACTAGCCCACCTGCGAAAGGTGCACCGAGAGGTAGGGAAAAAGGGAACATAAGTGTAGCAGGCCCATGTGTTTTCCTCTTCAAGAGATTGACAGTTTGCGGGGAGAAATTGGGAATTTCCCAAAGTTCAATCTGTGAACTGGAAGGAGAACTCATTGGTTGTTGCGATGATTGTGGGCTCATGGCAGACTCCAATTGTTGGGTGAATTGGGTTGTGCTTGATATGGTAGTAGCAGGAGGAGTGTCAATAGCAGATGAACTTGAGGAAAGAGAGGTTATAACAGATTAGGTAGCAGCAAAAGGTTTAAGGGTCTATAGAGGTGTTAGGATAAATGGCCTCATTTGGGAGAACTGAGAGAAACCTCCTGCAACCATTGTGGTAGAGACAGAGAAGGCAGGGCCAACACTTGTATTGATGGGTGCCACAGAAACAACAGGGGCTACTAAAGATTGAGAAGTTAGAGAAGAAGGAGAAAACATTACCTGTTGATTGGATGATTATGGCTCCTAGCTTGCTGAGGGTGTTTGCGAACTCTCCCCAGAAACTGCTTCTATGTGCTACCATTTGGCGGGTAGAGTGTCCTCCAATGCTTCAGTTTCTGATTGTTACTGGGTCACTCTTGTCCTTGCAGTAGCCCAGGTGAGTGTTCATGAAGCTCTTGATAAATTTAGCTGCACATTTGAAACAAACTGGATAGGTTGGTTTGTTTCCTTTTTATTTTGTTGAGAAAAAGCCGACGATACTTCATATTCTTGATCTTCGGGCTCTTCACCAGATTCATCATCCTTGTCCAGGCTAGAGTCAGAATCAAGATGTTCATCATCCCATATCTAATCAAATTGGTCATCTAGTGCCATGCTTCCATAATCGGCCTTTGGTTTTCCAGTCTCTTGGTGGTATACCCAGAAAGCTTTGATTCTTTCCACGGTCCATTCTTCTTCTTTTTACAACTTGTTGAAAAGGGTGGATCCCTTTTTTTGCTTCTCATCATACATCGTCTAGGGGAAGTAGAACTTGTTCTGTGGTGGGCTACTGTCCTCTGTAGGAATTTGGATCAAATCAACCAGTAGATCATCCATATCTTTTAGCAGGTTCCTCCTCTTCTCCTAGTAAGGCCACGGGTTGTGTATTGCCTTGAAAAATTCATTTGGTGCATCATTTTCAAGGTTGTAATTCCATTTATCACAAATCATTACCAACTTGAGATGAGCCAGCTTATCTTCCAGCAGGTCATGCATCTGTTTCTTGTTCATGACCACCATTTTGAAGGTTTACACACAGATGAAGAATCCCCTCTTTTTGGCCTCCCCTCCACAAAATTGGTAGTCGATAAGAGATACCTATCAGAACATTTCAAGGGCTAAAACCCGATTCGTGACATAGGTCAAAAGGAAAAATGGTTCTTTGATGAAACAACACAGTCAGATGAATGTGAAATCTACTTTAAGAAACCAGTCACATTTAGGGGTGAAATTTTGCATATATGTAGTTTTCTCCTTGGTGAGCTAGTCGAAACTATCATCCCCCTTCAAATCTTGCAAAATCAAAGTGAAGAAATAATTCGTAAATGCATAATAGTCATAGGTAGAAGAGAGGAGAGGAGTCCATACACAAATCAGCTTTCATTTTCCCGAATAATAAAAAATAGACAACTTCATATACTTCTTAAAGAAATCAAGGTTCTGGTGCAAAAACATGTGAGCAAGGAAGGAAACCTAAACTTTTGTTGCATTGGGTAATCCCTGATTTTCCTTAGCATCTCATCAACAATGTATTCTGCAAAGTCATACCAGAAAAAGGTATGTTTCTTGTGGAACTGAAACCCTGGACTCAACTAAAATTCGTGCACATCCTTGGCGGTGTCTAGGCCGCAAACAAATTTCAACATTGAGAATGCACCCTGCATGTCTGTAGGGAAGGCGATGAGTGGCGTCAGAATCTTTGGTGGCTTTTGGTGATCTGCCTCAGGCCTTTTGGTTTCTCTATTGTAAAATTCCTAAGCCTTTTTCATGCTTCTCCATACTCTTTCTCCCTTTGTTGGTTTGAATGATTCTACCTCTTCATGTCTGGAGTTGGGATTAGTGATGCACAACATATTTTAGATAGCTTCTAGATAGATATTGACCTTTAATTTTTGGCCCTCGATGGTGCTGGTGCATAGGTTGAAATGTTTGATGGCCGCATTAACCAGTTTTGGGCAATAATGAACAAATGGGACCATATACTGTGGGAGCCCACTGTACCATAGCTTTTGAGACATTGACATCATGTTGGTGGATACCTTTATTCTTTCACAGGCTACCTCCCTCAAATTCTTGGGTGTTTTTTATGATGGGATCATGAATATTATCCCACTCCTACTTGATTCGGCTCTAATCCCTGTAATTTTTGGGCTTCTCCAAAACCTTTGTGTTTTCCCATTCTGGCCTTTCTGGTACGCTAGGCGAAGCGTAGGAAAAATTTTCAAAGATGTAGACAAATTTTTCTCTATGCATATCATCAAAAAAGCTTTGTGTTTCTTCTCCCTATGCCTCTACTTGTGCTTCTATTTGAGAACTCTCTACCATTTCCTTTGCTAGAGATTTTTGCCTAATCTCAAATTTCTGCAATTTACCTCTGCTCTGGTTGCACTTAAAATTTCATTTGCTCTGGGTGGTGTTTTCTAAAAATCATTCACAATACAAAAACCTTTTGCATGCTACACTTAGCTATTTCCTTCTTTGGGTGTCCAACAACACTCACCAATTTGCATTAAATTCAGCATGTACTACTAGTTATTTGCTCGTACGAAGCAAGTTACTTGCCATTTTGAAATGACAAAAAATCATAATAACCCTTGGAAATGATGTACTTCTAGCATGATTTTTCTTGGAACTTGAGCCAACAATTTGAAGGTAGCTTAGGCATCGTATGCCGTGGAAATTAATATCCCAAACAAAATGATTACACCAAAGTCTGCAATAAGTACCTGAAAAGATTTACGCCCTCCTTTGAAATTTGAGAAGCGTCTATAGAATGACACCTCAGCATTCGGGCATATGACTACCGACGGAGTCTGCCACCAGCTTATGTTAATTAATTAGATTCCACTAATCTTGCACACAACAAATCGTACCTAGCAGACACAATTGGGTGGGAGTTTCGAGCGAGCCTAGGTGCAAATTTTGAGGTGGTACTTGATTAGCCTCATGTTTATGGTATGCAAATTACCATGCTTATCCTAGCCATTTCTATAAATAGGCACTTTAGGTAGTAGTGAAATCACACTTAGCAACTTTTAGTAGAATAGGTATTAGGTGCTTGGCTTAGCTTTCGATATTGGCAGTTTGTGTAGTATTTGCATAGAGTTTAGACTTAGGCAATTGGAATAGGGCTTGTGTCTGACAGTCTGTAGAGCTTTGTCGCCATGAATACCCCAATTAGGATGGTCTCTCATAAGTCCCAAATGACTTTTCTGGGTGAGATTTCGACTAGGTGCCTTAAGAGGATGACCAAAAATAAGCATTCCTTGGCCATCATAGCCATCAAATGGGTTTTGGGATGTGACTGCCTTGAATATGAAGATAAGTACAGAGTTAACACTGATGTGTGCTCTCACTTTGTCACGTCGATGCTCGACATCAAGATTCCCAAGCCACTCGTTCTTTGCCTAGTAAAAGAGATTTTTCCAAAGAAATACCTGAACGGCCTCAGAGAGGTGGTGGAAAATGCTACATTTGGAGGAGGTATTCCAACTGTGAGTGACCTCTGTAGGTTCATTGAAGAAGACGCAGTCATGTCATGGTTGTCGTTCTTGAGAGGTTTCCAACTCTAGTCATAGGAAGAACATTGCCAGAGGGTTACCCGTGCTTGTCACTTCCTCTTCTACTTGTACAATGTGGTGCCATTTTATGACATTAATTGGTACATTGACTTCAGGAACTTGGTGTTCCTTCCACCACTTTCCATTGCTCCTACAGACACTGCTACTGGTGAAGATGCTTCCTCTTATGATGAAATGGTTTAGGATGTTGCCATCGATGTTGCTATTACTGTAGCTCATGCCCATGACTAAATATTTCTCTTTATATGCTTTAAAAATTGAAGCTCGTTAGTTTTTTTTGTTTGCATATATGCCTGGAAAAGGCCTTATCGTAGCATATATGAAAAAGAAAGCAGACTATAGATATATACTTTAGCAATGTGGCATCAGAACCATTTTGTTTTTGTAAATACCAAAGCATATATATATAATGAAAATATATATTTATATAATTATCTTGTTTCATTTTCCTTTTGATTATGCAATGTGGGTTTTCCTTTTCTATCCCTGCATATATTTTTTTACTTCAATTTTGCATGTGAGCGTTGATTGAATAATTTTAAATGAATTTTGTTGACCAAAATCCCCAATGGCTCATGTTACATGGTTTCTAATTTGAATGCATTGTGGTCCTTGCACCGAATTATTCTTAAGGGGCCTTCCCAGAGGCTATCAAACTTCTCGTGCTGGCCGGGCTTTGCTGCCCTTTCATTAAACTTAAACACTGGGTCGCCGCACTTCAGACCTTGGTTCGACGCCTTCTTATCAAACCATCTCTTGACACTTGTTGGCGGTTATTCATAGCTATCATGACCTTTTCTCTTTTCTCTTGCACTTCCAACAGCTCAGCTAGCTGCACTTCCATTGCGCTGTTTTGCTCTATCTTGAGATATTTGAGCAATTGTAGTGCCAAAATCTCCATGGAGATAGGAAATAGGGCTTCTTTTTCATATACTAACTCATATGGCGAGGTCTTGAGGACTTGATTAGGAGTTATGTGGTCTACCCAAAGCTTCGTTTGAAGGTTTTTATGCCATGCTCGTTGGTGCTCTGAACTGATTCTTTTGAGGAGTCAGACTAAGTTTTTATTAGTTGACTCTGCCAGGCCATTACCCTACAGAAAGTAATTTGATGATGTTTTCAATAATATTTCATTCGTGAGTATGAATTGACATACCTTAGAGCTTAAGAAATCTTTGGTGTTGTCAGAGATGATGGTTTTAGGAGGGTCGAATCTGGTCACAATTTCCTCGAGAAAGTCTACTATCTCTTCCTCTATTGCATTCTTCAGGGGCATGGCTTCAGTCCACCTTGTGAAGTAGTCTGTTGTTGTCAGAATCCATTAATGTCTGGTGCTGGAGGTGAGAATAATCATCCCAATGAAATCAAGGCCTCATTGCACAAATGGCTCATCAACTACTATCAGGATGAGGGGCATAGTGGAATTTTTCCTTCACCCTACAAAGAATTGGCATTCCTTGCAAGATTTTACTAGGGAATATGAGTCGTTAAACAACATGGGCCAGAAGTACCCTACGCACATGATTTTGATGGTGGTGGTCTTTGCAGAGAAATGCCTGCCCATAGGACTACTACTGAAAGTGTTAAGGATTCACTTCGCTTGCATTGTAGTGACACACTGCAACAAAACACCATTAAAATTCCTCTTGAAAAGAACCCCTTCAATGAGCGCATATCCTGTGTTCTGTAGTTAGTAGAATCTTATATTTTGAGAAGGAAGGCTGGGTGGATATTTTACTGTGTGTACGAACCTCACTTTGTCCACTAGCCACTAGCCTTCAGACTCAGATGAATTCATTAGAACTAGCTCCAACTATTCTTCTTCAGTAGTCATTTCTTCATTGTATGTCAGATATTTGCACAGTCCTCTTCCTTGGATGGTCTTTGTAGGCCTGACCTCAATGTCATATTCAAGGATCTTGGTGATCCAATTAGCCCTTTTTTCAGTGATTTCTCCTTCCATGATGTATTCATGTACATTGGAATGTGCGACATACATAACCACCTTGTTGCAAGAGATTAGGTGTCAGAACTTCTCGAGTCCCTTAACTATTGCAAAAGCTTGCTTCTCGACAAAGTTGTAGTTCGTCTCATATTATTTTAGGGTCTGAGAGTGGAATACTATCAGATGTTCTCCCATTCCTTCATTGTCTTTCTAGGTTAAGACAGTAGCAATGCTTGACTTACTACTAAATACATACATTATGAAGTCCTTTGATAAGTTTGGATTAACCAGTACAGGAGCTGAGGAAATAGCATCCTTAACTTTCTCAAAGGCTTCTCTAGCTTCTTTAGTCCATTTAAATAACTGATTATTTTTCAGCATTAGGGTGATTGGCCTAATTATTCCTACAAAATCAGAAATAAATTTTCTCACAAAGTTAACCTTTCCAAAGAAATACTGGATGCCTTTCTTGTTGACTAGAAGGGGAAGCTCTTTGATTGCTTTCGCCCACTCAGGATCAATTGAAATTCCTTCTTTCGACACTACGTGTCCCAATAGCTTTCCTTGCGGTGCTTCAAAGACATTTTTTTGGGTTCAGGGAGACCCCGAATTCCTATCATTTTTTAAAAACCATTTCAAGGTGATCGAAATGATCATCCTTAGACTTAGAGAACACAACAAGATCATCTAAATAGATTAGGATAATCTTGTTAATCAATTTGATGAACGTGATATCCATGGCCTGCTCAAAAGTGGCTCCTGCATTTGAGAGGCTGAAAGGAATCTTAGCGTATGAGAATGTCCTCCACTTGGTAGTGAACATAGTTTTGTGTTGATCCTCCTCTTTAACCTAGATCTAATTGTAACTGGAGAAGCCATCCAGCAGAGAAAAAATTTCTGACCCTAGCACTATCTACAAGATGGTTTCCATAGAAGGGAGTGGGTAACGATCCTTTAGGGATGCTTTGTTCAGGTCTCGAAAGTCAACACACAGGCGGATGTCACCATTCTTCTTTCAGACTGGAACCAAGTTAGACACCCAACTGTTGTGCTTGATCGAGAAGACAATCTGGGACTGAATTAGCTTGGTTAGCTCTTGTGCCATCATATCCTCGATCTTTGGATTAACCTGCCTCTATTTTTGGCAAAATGGTTTTGCACCTTTCGTTAGCTCAATTATATGCTAGATGATGTCAAGATCATATCCCTTAAGGTCATCATATGACCAGGCAACTACCCCTTCATACTTCCTATAGAAGTCAATGAGCCTTTCTTTATCATGATGCGGGACATCTTTCCTAACTTTGAGCTTTCTCCCATTTCTGACCTGAAGGTCCACATAGTTTCTTTTGTCTGCTACAAATTTTCTTTTGTCATTTCTTGCATCATCACAGTCAAAAATATTTTTGAGAGTGACAAGCCCCTTCGGAAGCTTGTTGGATTTCAACTGGATGATTTGACCATCATAGGCTTCGATAAACTTTGGTTGGAGCTGATTGGCAAACTCTCCCGACTGTTGGATGAACGAGGCGATGTGTTTATCACTATCAAATACTTGCCAACTTTGATCATTATCTAGAATCACTGGTCAAACTATCACTTGTACAGAGTGTCAATTATGCATTAGGTCGGAGGTAGGTTCAAATTGAGATCCGATTACTGCCATGCGATCCACATGAACATTTTGTTCTCGGGGCACTATCTAGATGTTGAAGGCTTCAAAACCCTCAATCAAGTCCCAAACCCTATGTCTGTAGGATCTCATATAGACATTCTTGGCTATGGAAATCCCCCAGACTTGATTGACTACTAGTTCAGAATCTCTAAACACCACCAATTGCTTGATGCCCATCCGTTCTGCAAGGCTCAAACCTTGCACTAGGCCTTCATATTCAACTTCATTGTTCGAACAAGCGAACTGGAAGTGGAAAGACCGAAGTTTATTTTCATTGTGTGGGGATATCAAACATATCCTGGCTCCTACACCCACTTTTAATCTTGTTCCATCAAAGTGGAGCATCCATAGTTCTGAAGTTTGGTTACCTTTGGGTTCCTTCATGACCCTTGGAAGCACTTGATCTTCATCATAGATAACATAGGTGCCTAGCTTGGTAGCATGATAGTTGCCAAAAGGGTCAACATCTATGTATTCACTCCAGAGGACCTCTTCTTGATCGGTCCGATCTCCGGTCACCTTTTCATCTTCTAGCAGCTCACTACAATATGTTTCTTCCCAAGTGAAAGAAGTATGGGTAGCTTTGAAATTGATCCTGGCTTCATAGGCCACATGTTATGAATGTAGAGATTCAAAATTTATTTTCATTTTGGCTTTGTGCTTGTTCCTTAAGATCAAGTGTGACCAGTCCAGAGAAAGATACCCACCTATTTTTGAAGTAAACTCTCAGGATAGGTATAGACCAAACATAGGGGGAACATCTATGATCATAGTATCTTGCGGGATTATGATACTAGGGAAAGCAAACATAGTCAATGGGAGGTCCTTGATGAGGCCTACGGTCTCAACTTTATTTTCATTAAGCTACATAACTCCCTTCTTTAAAGGTTCATAGCTAAGTCCTAAGGCCTCAGCTATCTGCTTGGGCATGATTGTGGTGCTAGCACTAGAGTCGATCATGGAATTATGTAATGATTTCTCCCCTATAATGAGAGTTAGGAAGAAGGGTTTAGGCTTTGGCTTATTTCTTACCTCAGCAGGGGCTTCCACTATGCTATTTATGAGAATTTTGGTAGGAGGTGATTGATCAACAACCTTTCCTTTGAGTGATTGCTCCTTTGGTTCAATGATTGGATCCTCCTAGAGATCCTTTTGTAGAAATGCCTTATGTTTTGGAATATCTAAAATATCCCACAAAGACACATTAGAGGATGATTTTTTCAATTGTTCCACCACATTGAATGTTGGCAGATTTGGAGGCTTCTGCTCCTTAGCTTTTGTTATAACAATTTCCCTTCACGACGAACATTGTGGCACCATTGTGAAGGTACTAGGCATCTGGTCTAAAGATTTTTTAGGCTACAGACTGACTAGTTGCAAAATGATTGATTCACCTATGATTATCCTTTTTGAGAAAGTGTTGTAATCAGATTGTACTTGCAGTTTTTTAGATGTGGATACATCATTGGAAAACACTGCCTCTTCCTCTTCCATCCATGAGAAGAGCGTGTGATTGGGAGAAATATCGGTTTCTTGCTCCAGAGACATCCCTTGCATTTGAGTGGTGAGCACCACATTTTCCATTTGTAGAGAGGCATATACATAACCTTCATGGTCTGACACTGTGCCTTGGCTATGCTACTCTGCCACATTTTGTTGTAGATTGTCTCACGGGCAGTTTTGAGGCATGTGTGAGTTACCACAAGGGAAGCACCAGGGGTTGGTGTCATCGACCCAATTGTTCTTCCTTGCGGTTAGCTCTCTGCTCGAGCTTAAGTTGGTGCTTTGCAGCGGAGTGGGTACTGGCACCATTTGATTTGTTGTTTGCACCCGTGGATTTGTGCGAGTGCCTCCTTGGAACTAGTTTTGTTGGTAAGAGAACCTTCCATCTTGATAATTCTGATAGGTCGGCTTCAGAGGTGTAGCCTTGTTGCACTTGATAACAATTATCTCATTGGCCATAGCCCGCAACATCTCCTTGATGTCACTTATATCTTCTTTTGAAGACCTGGATGTGGAGGCAAGTTCTGCGGTGCACTTGCATATGTGTACATGGACTGGGGAGGAGCAGGCGCGCTAGTAGACAAGATTTCCTAGGTGGGAATTGATACTTCGGAGAATATAGGAATGGTGGGCCGAGATGGAAACTTCTCGGTGTCTATCAGATTATTCTCTACTTTAACTACGACATTGTATGCATTAGGTAGATTGGTTTCGCTGAGTGACTAGATCATCATTGAAATGTCAGCGTTGATGGACTTGAGGTAGACCATGAATGCCAACTCGATCGATGGGCGGATCGTAGCTTGAATTCTTTGTCGTAGCTTGAATTCTTTGCTAGGTTATGTGAAACAAGGCGTCGAAGTCAGTCATAGCTTCATATGGGTCCCATTTGATGATCTCCAGTTGGTGATATTGTGAAGACCTATCTCCGTCATTAGAAAATATTTCATAAAATGGATCTTCAAGTTGGTCCCAAGTGTCGATAGTGTTAGGCTGCAGTGTATTGTACCAATCTAGTGCCTTACCCCTGAAAGAGGTTGTAAGCAACCTTAGCGCTACATTCTGGGTAGTGATTCCATGCACCAAACATATGTCTACAACATCTTGCAGATGTTTGGATGGCATTCTTGAACCATCCCCGGTGAACTTAGGTATAGCTTTTAGAATGGTAATTGGGAAAGGTGCCCATATAGTGGGTGCTACTGGTACAACAAGAGGACTTTTTCCATCCCATACCACATAATTTCTATTAGCAGCAGGCAACATGGCTAGCAGTAGGGACAAAGGAAGCAAAACATTCACTAATTTGGTCGAGGCATGTGCTATTCCTAAGGACGGTACTAACAAACTGAGATTATTCACTATTTGGGACCTAGTAACAGACAGATGGTTCATACACCATCTTTGAATTAAGATTCATTTAAGCAAGTACCACCAGGTGTTCCAGAAAAAAGGGAATTTTTGTGCCAAAAATTGGAAAGGTAACAACCTTTATGGGAAATTTAGTTAATGGGGGGACCAATTGCGCTAAACTGAGTGACCTCTAGATTTTTAAAGAAGTCAGCTTCTTCTATAACTGGGGTTTTGAATGGGAAATGGAAGCAGATATATAAAATGAAAATATAACTAAGGCAATACGCCAAGATATAGATAAAGACATGATAAAATCTATCCTTTGGAAATAAATTCAAGGGCTTGTTTAACAATCTGCTATGTTCCAAAATCACATAAATCAAAAGAAAAGATCTGAACAATTCATCTAATGACATAAAATGATATAGCATACATCCACTAAAAAGAGGAGTCAAAGGCGTTATCTAAAACAACAATTTGTATTTAAAATCATAGAATTTCTTGCAAATGAACAATCCAAACAATAATGGCACAATATTAAAGTCTTATCAAATAACATAAGAAAAACAAAAAGGCCAAACAATGGCACAGTCTGAAAGTTTCATATAATAATCTTAAAAACAATACTAAAGACCTGGTGTCTCTCTCTAATTTTTCTACATCTTTTGAACTCTTTTTTTTAAGCAAGAAACAATATTTATAGCCAACAATCTGCTGCCTAGCGAGCTTGTATCAGAAAAGATTTAGTATCCTTTGGAAATGATGGCTTCAGCAATGATGTCCCTCGGCCGTTCAAACAGAAAATATTCGAGCCATCACATGTAGATGTTTCCCAACCAAATACATCCCCTACAAATGATGGCAGTGGTCTAAGAATATCATGAGTAGACAAGTGCCACTTCCTAATGGAGGTAGTTACGACACGTGGCAGCATATCGTAGCTTGGAGTTCACTCCACTCTTTCCTTTTGATGAATTCCCTGCAAGGAGATAGGTGGTAGCATGGCATAGCTTGTGGTTTATTCTCCCCTCCCTTTGTTGAAAGCTTGCGCCGAGAAGACACATAGCAACAATGTTTATAATCGATGCCATCCATGGGGTCCACCAAAATTTTACACGAACGGAAGCTATGTGGCATGCGGGTGGGGCCCGATGAAGAAGTGAAGGGAAGTAGTTAAAAATAGTCTGCGGTGAAGACACGTGGGAGCATAGCGGGAGTAGATTTAAGAGTAAAGGAAGCCTTTTCTATGAGGAGCATTGGGAGGACACATGGAAGTAGCTCCGAAAGTATAGCAAAAAGAAGCTCGATGAAAGGCTAAGGGCAACATGTTGAATAAATGAGGTGGGGGGCTAGAACTTAAAAAAACACAAAAAACACCCGAAGGGAGCTTGAAGAATTTTACATTCATAGTCATCTTGTGAAATGAATCATAGGAGTCTTCTAGAGGGTAAGAAGAATTTTTTTTCTGATGGAATTCTTTGTTGTCCTTTGAGATGAATTTTTATGATTAAATGAGTATGTGATGGTCATTAGGCTTGCATAGTGTATTTGCCAATGTGGTTGGAACTTGAATGCGGGAAGGGTTATTCCTCACTTTGTTGTGTATGTTATGAGATTTTGTGATTGTGAAAGTTGGCCTTGCTCTTTTGATTTCATTAGGTCTCCTAGTTTTATGAGGGGGAGTGGCTCTCAATGGGGTTTTGGTGCACAAAGTGGCAGGTCCAGGGTAACTCATTGAGAGTTTAATCAAGTGATAACCTAAAATAAACTAGGGGGTTGGGTAGTTCATATTAATCAAGATAACACATCACTCATGTCCCAAGTGCTTGTTTAGGCTTGAGATCGGTGGGAAGGCTTGGAATGGAAAGATCAACTACCTGGTTCGTCTGGAAGGTATGTTGATCCTGTCTAGTTTGTATGGGAGTCTGGCGGTCGGTAGAGGTGGCCAAGGAGTTTGGTAGCCTAGGAAAGTTATGCTAGGGTAACCCATATAAAACTATGTGATGGCACTCCTCTTACGACAACCTAGTATTCCCTTTTCTCTTGTTTCCCTTGATGTTGTGTGCCTCTAGAAGTGGTGTTATCATCATGTGATGTAGTATTGTACTTGTGCATTGGAGTCATGTTAGCCTTTGTTTTGTCATCTGTCTATTGGCTTTTGTGGTGGGACCTTAATGCTATCTCCTAGCATGGGGGTGGACCTTAAGGCTCCACATGGTTGGGTGGAACGTGCTATGCACTCCATTGGGTTCCCTCTCCTTGTTCATGAATGTGGTGACTTCTCCTTGATTGATGACTTCTGCATTTGAACCAATTCATGTGGATTGTTACTCATGTACTTGTATGGATCCATAAATCTGATGTATCATGTATCTTACTTTGATGTACTCTCCTTACATGTATACGGGGATACATTGTTGTTCAAATGTATCAATGTAATGATGTAAACTAATGTTGAACTCTCTTATGTAATGTACAATGTAAAAGATGTTATTGTAAATGTAATTGAATGGATTGATTCAAATGATCTCTATTGAATACATGTTATATTTGTATCATATTGATTACTTGATTAAGTGAGATGATCCGATGAAATTCTCTATTGTTGCTAGAATTTATTTAATGTAATGATTTATAGTTTCTTGCCAACTTAGTTGATGGGAATCTAGTAGCGTGGTCGCGAACCTCAGAGGACTTAGGTTAGATTTGTGTTAATTTTTCATTTGCATTAGTGTGTTTAATGCTCTTTCAAAAAAAAAAATGTTTCGTTTTAGGTGTTAGTGTGTTGTCCTCTAGGGTTTCGTGGCGGGCATTACACATGGTATCAGATTCTAGGTTCATACACTAGGCACTCTAGGTACATCATGAGCCCATTATGTTGTCCTTGTTGGGTGTGCTCTTGAGCATATATTTTCTCCCTCCTATCATCTTTGCTTAGTAACTCAAGATTTGACCTTAAGTAGTGGTGGCCCAATAGTGCAGAAACCAGTGGAAAGGATAGGACCCTTAGTGTAGTGCACAATGCATCGATATTCTTTCTATCGAGGATGCATAATGGACCTTGTGTTGCCTTGCGATGTGAAATTGCGTGTAAAAATGGTGAATGCTTGTAGAATTATGAATGTGATGCTTAGATTTTTGAACTTCTATTTTCTCCCTTCTGTCATCCTCACCTTACACTCTAAAATTTTTCCTCTAGTGGTGTTTGTGTAGGATAGTGCCTAGAGGTCGAGGTTGAGGCTGGAGACATGGTAGCAGTCGTGGTGGTGGCCGTGGGGCTATTTGTTAGGACACCTCTCCTCAGAGTTCCCACCAGGGTAATCGTGAGGAACAATGGGGCCCCTTGAGTAATCAGGTGAAGGATCCTTATGATGAGACTTTAGGTCAAGTCCTCACTCATCTTAAGTCAGAGAAGGACAAGAAAATTATGGAACCAAAGCCAGCTCCCAGGAGTAAGAAGCCTTCTACAATCAGGGATTGGCCTATGGGGTGTTGGCAAAACACCCCCTTCTTTTCTAAGGAGGAAAAGGATAATCTACGAGCTCAACCCTCCTCTTCTCTGAAAATTGATGTGAATTCCGATGAGGACCCTAAGGAGTATCCTCTCTCTAAGGATGAGGAACTAGTTAAAAGTAATAGTGTATCTCTTTGTAATAAGGGCCCATGTGACCCATGCTTGTTTGCAAGCTTCTGGAAGTAAGCCTAGTTTTGGGGGGGGACCCCCTCAGTTTGCTCACTGCTTTTGACAGTTACTTGGAATGTATTTGGACATTAAGATGCTTGTTTGTTGATGCTTGGATGTTATGACACTATGATGCATAGTTATGATGACACATTTATATTTGATGTTTATGCTTATATCATGCTTAGTGGATTAGTTCAATTGTTTATGTGAATTATTATTGATACAAACTTATTATGCGATTGTTAGATGTATGTTCTCATCGTGATTTGTTATTTTTATATTGTGTGTCGATGTATTGGTGAAGGGGAACAGGGTCACATCACTCGCTTGCGAGTTCCCTGCGACGTTGTGATTTTCCCTTCATGGTGTGATTGACTGTTTTCTTATGTGCATGTTCAACCATGTCGTTTGCTGCGGGTTGCAAGTACCAGGTATCAACTCCACCTGAATTTTTAGGTTTGAATGTGCCTTAATCCCAATGGAAGTTGTTGATTCAGAGATAGAATCAGGTCCCCCATGTTGAGCCATCATCCTTGATGAGGATGAGTGTCCAGGTCGATACCCTATTAGTTTTGAAGTCAATCTGTGTCGTTTGAAGTTCTCCTTGTACCCGGTCAGGTATTTGTTTGATATTGCTTGCTTTATATTTGGATGTGCTAGTATTTTTGTATGTTTTATTCTGACCTCGCGACTTCTAAGAGTAAGTCAGATCATGGGGGGGAGGATGTAGTGCCCTCTACGTTTCACCCTGGTTGTCGTTGTGATTTGGTTCGTCTCTTTTGTCATGGTATTGTCCTCCATTTCATTGTGAGATCTGGTACTTCTTGGCATGTTGTGCATTTTTTTAAAAATTGGGTTAATTAGTACTTGATTAAGTATTGCGTTAAAATAAAGTTATTGAAACTTAAAAGACATTGTAATAATTAAATAAATATATATTGTTTATTGTGGGGTGAAAATAAAATTTAAAAGATAAAGTTAAATTAATCAATTAAATATTTAAAGAGGATTTATTGTGAGGAACAAAATAAAGATATTTGATTAATATATATATATATATATATATATCAAAGAGTGGTAGTAAGCATTTGTCGGGTGATAAACATAAATGAATTCTAAAATAGGAGTTGCGTGCAGCAATAGTTAAGGGAAGTGGTTATAAATTAGTTAGAGATAACTATGAGAGGGGATTTTGGATTATTTTCTAGGAAGGAATCTTGAAACTCGCCCGTGAATATTTTTCCCTTTCTTGTAGTTTGTTTCTGGTTCTTGAAAGTTAATTCTTGATATTGGAGGCTTTTGGAGTTGGGGATTTCAGTGTTGGTGGAGATTTTGGAAGTGTGTTGTAAGCTGAAAGTGGTGAGTTCTGCAACAAAACTTCCTCCAGCAAGCTAGAAAATCCAGGTTTCACCATTTTCTTTCTAGTTTATATTCTGTTTAAGAAACAAATGTTAATCTTGAGCTGATTGAAATCATTGATTCTTTGTTTATTAATCTTGAATTAAAGAAATTTTAGGAATTGCATCTTTAGTGAATTATAGCTGAGACTCTTGCTGGGAATTGATCTGTGCTTGTACTTTTGTGTGTCTCCATTGTACCTTTGACTTAATTGATTGGTGTATTGAGAAATTGATAGAATTAAAGAAGATTGAAGTTTTGAGTTAATAGTCAAAAGTTTCATTCTCTGTAGTTGAAATCTTTACACCTCATATTGTCTTCAATCTTTGCATAGTTATATCGACATTTCCTCGATTCTCGTTACCATGCTCAGAGCTCTTTGTTTGTCCTACGCCCTCTTCTATGTTCAAATAATGCTTACAATGGATTTTTAATTGAAACTTGTTTGAAATTTCTTCTCTGCCATGGGGCCTTCTTTTATTACCCTTTCAGATTATTTCTTAGACGATATTTCTTTATTCTATTGAATTTTTGTATACCCTTCTAAAGTTTTATCTTACTTGAGTATTTGTGAATAAAATAGGCGTAAGTTTTTCCTAAAATAGAAGAATTAATAGAAAAAATAAATTAGTAATGAATGTAGAGGAAAATGGCCACCGACCCCTCTCAGACAATGGAATTTTAATTGCATCTTGTGGATTTTAATCGCTTCCCTAGTCTGTGCGTTGTGAGCATGCATCTGCTCGAGCTTTTGTCATTCGAATTTATTCCTCAATTTGCATGCCTAATCTTGGCAATAGAATTCTAAGTTTATTTGTTTACTCTTCACTGGCGTCATGGGAAATTTTAGACGATTGGCTGTATTTGGGAGCCGTGATTGGCTTAAATTGAACCACTATTTCCTAGCTCTATCGCCACCGCCTCTATCATGGGCTACTCATTAAGTTGAGTTTTATCCAAAAACCCTCCAATGGGTAGAAACACTTATAAATATCATTGCATGCATCTTGTTCGAATGCATTGAAGAAAGATCTCTTGTTAACCATATATTAAACTATGACTTGGATCAGCCCCTTCACTGTGCATTTTTTATATTTGATGAAATGGAGTTTTGTATTAATAGAAATAAATACATATATCAATATCCATATTTGTGTTTTCCCTGAGATGCGTTTGATTACCCTCCAAGTGACTATTCTTGGTATTTTCTTTGTTGTGTCGATTGATTCAAGTCTTCAGACCACCTTACAAGTTTGGAAACAGTATGTTGCCTTCTTATTGTTTATATATATATGCATGCTTACTGGTACTTAGTTGTAATGCATTGAAAACAGTAATTAGTATGTCATATCCTTTTGAAATAGTGTCATTAGAGTCTCTTTTGATTAGCCATCGATTTCCTTTAACTGGCAGTCAATTTCTTGTAGCTGTCAATCGACTTTGATAACTCGAAATTCGTTGATAGTTGGACTTTTGCATATAAATTATATACTATGTGATCAATCACTAATCGAAATACATGCATTCGATATTCGGTTTGGAGAAATGCATGCACATTGATATATGTGAAGGTCTGTGTTTGATATGAGTTGCGCTATAAAGCGTTGTGTTGTGTAATTTAGATACCTTGTATTAGATTTCAACATTATTATCATTTACACATTGGTATATATATATATATATATATATATATATATATATATGCGCCGCACTTGGATTATGCGTTGGAAATCTGATTGCATTGTTATATGTATACATATCTTGTACTCTGTATTTCTTATGGCATTCAATTATGACAATTGTGTATATGTATATATATATATATATATATATATATATATATATATATATTTGTTTAAAATCTATATTTGATAATCGTGGTTGTTGATATACATTAAATGCTAGAGAAGTATATTTCAACAATTTTAGAATGAGAGATTATATTAAATAATGAATTAAATGGTAAGAAGAATGATTCTTTTGTGATCCTATGTTTATATTATTATGGATTTTGTTTAAATAAATCATATGGGTTAGGGAATTGATGTAATGGTAATAGAAATAAATGAAAGGTTGGATTATAAGGAAAGAGATTATCTTATGAATTAGATGAATACAAAATACAATAATTGTTTGGAGAAGAATGTCCCTTAAAAGTAATGTTGTTTGTTTCTTTTTTAGCGTTGAATTTTGTGGTTGATATCTAGAATTGGAGTCATTTTGGAAATGGTCTTAAGTGGGGAATCCTTTGTGAAAATGGTTGCTTTGCGAATTCATTTTTGTATTCCATGTTTCTTTAATGGATTTGTGTGGTGTGTTAAGTAAGTGAATGGTTATGGATTTGGAAGTACTTTTGGGTGATTGTACAAACACTTATGTCATGTTGTGAAATGAATCATAGGAGTCTTCCAGAGGCTAAGGAGAATTGTCTTTCTGATGGAATTCTTTGTTATCCTTTGAGATGAATGTTTATAATTAAATGAGTATGTGATGGTCATTAGCCTTGCACAGTGTATTTTCCAATGTGGTTGTAACTTGAATGCACGAAGGGTTATGCCTCACTTTGTTGTGTATGATAATCATATTTTATGATTGTGCAAGTTGGCCTTGCTCTTTTGATTTCATTGGGTCTCCTAGTTGTTGAAGGGGGAGTGGCTCTCAATGGGGGTCTGACACACAAAGTGGCAGGTCCAGGGTAACTCATTGAGAGTTTAATCACGTGATAACCTAAAATAAACTAGGGGAATGGGTAGCTCATATTACTCAAGATAATGTCTCACTCATGTCTCAAACACTTGTTTAGGCTTGAGATGAGTGGGAAGGACTGGAATGGAAAGATCAACTGCTTGGTTTGACTGGAAGGTATGTTGATCCCACATAGTTTGTATGGGGGTCTGGCAGTCGGTAGAGGTGGCCAAGGAGTCTGGTAGCCTAGGAAGGTTACGCCAGGGTAACCCATAGCAGACTATGTGATGAAACTCCTCTTACGACAACCTAGTATTCCCTTGTCTCCTATTTCCCTTGAAGTTGTGTGCCTCTGGAAAGTGGTGTTATTGTTGTGTGATGTAGTATTGTACTTGTGCATTGGAGTCATGTTAGCCTTTATGCCATCATATGTCTCTTGGATTTTGTGGTGGGACCTTAATGATATCTCCTAGCATAGGGGGTGGACCTTAGGGTTCCACATGGTTGGGTGGAACGTGCTATGCACTCCATTGGGTTCCCTCTCCTTGTTCATGAATGTGGTGATTCTCCTGGATTGAAGACTTCTGCATTTGAACCAGTTCATATGGATTTTTACTCATGTACTTGTATGGAACCATAAATCTGATGTATCATGTATCTTACTTTGATGTACTCTCCTCACATGTATACGAGGAAACATTGTTGTTGAGATGTATCAATGTAATGATGTAAACTGATGTTGAACTCTTTTACGTAATGTACAATGTAAAAGATGTTATTGTAAATGTAATTAAATGGATTGATTCAAATGATCTCTATTGAATGCATGTTATGGTTGTATCATATTGATTACTTGATTAAGTGAGATGATCAGATGGAATTCTATATTGTTGTTAGAATTTATTTAATGTAATGATTTATAGTTTCTTGCTAGCTTAGTTGATGGTAATCTAGTAGTGTGATCGCAAACCTTAGAGGACTTAGGTTAGATTTTTGCTAATTTTTCATTTGCATAAGTGTGTTTAATGCTCTTTCAAAAAAGAAAATTGTTCCGTTTTAGGTGTTAGTGTGTTGTCCTCTAGGGTTTCACAGTGGGCGTTACATATGATATTCAATTTAATGCATTCAAAATATTTGAGTTTGGTCTTTATTTATTGCTCAAGTTTCCTCATGTATGTTTTGAACTCCACTAATAATATCGCCATTTCCCCTAGTGGGACAAAGTCAGTTGGAATGTTGGGATCAAACCATACACATTTATATATCATTTTCAAACTTGTAGATCCAAGCACCCACTTATCTATTAATTTCTTCTTGAATTCTCCATGTCTTTCATGTATCTAGTATGTGCATATTTTAAAGTGGAATAAGTCATCCAATATTATTCTGTCCTACCAACAATTTTGGATAGCTTGTAGAAAACTATATCATCAACTACATTCATATTTTTCCTTTTCTCCTCCTAGTCCCCTTACAACTGCTCCTCCAATTCCTTTATTCTAGAAGTCGTGACTTCCTTTTCTTGCTCTGAAGTTCCCAAAGAGCTTGGAGTAGATACAATTGGAAATGCAAAAATTATTGATGTTGGTGTTGTCATTAGCATTTGAGTTTTTATCTTATTTTACTCTTTTACAAGCCTAACATGATTAGCTTGCAACTTGTCATAATATATCTACAATTTCTTTGTAGCTGCTTCACAAAAAAAAATTGTGTGAACTACCAAGGATGCTGCATGTGGAGTTGTTTTATTTAATAATAATATGACAATTAGGCTCCCTATCAATTTTTGAAAAGTCTACAACCTGTGGCTTGTTATTGTTTGGGGACATTTCCCAGATTGCCAATGTTTCCCATTTTGGACTTAAACAAGATCCAAAATATGTCTTCTCATCTTTCTCATTAGAATAAAACCACTTTCTCTTACCAAATTTCTTCCTTCATTTGAAGTGATATTATTAACATCAAAATATATTTCCTTCAACACATAATGAGTGATTTTCTCATATTCTGAAGGATTGGCTGCTCTTTTATCTTTATTAATATTTTCTCAAAATTATTCCCTCCTAATTCTTAACACAAAATATTTAAACTCCTAGTTCTTGACAAAATTATCATCAGAAATGAATTATGCAAAAGTTAGGGCTCTAATATCATCAACATCATCTTGCCCCATCCTATATTTATGCATATTCTATTTTGTGGCATGCAAGAAACATTTACTCTTGGAGGTGAAGGAATTTATTGGT
This sequence comes from Sequoia sempervirens, assembly GCA_007258455.2. Lineage (NCBI taxonomy): Eukaryota > Viridiplantae > Streptophyta > Pinopsida > Cupressales > Cupressaceae > Sequoia > Sequoia sempervirens. Next base: position 512,364,522 of record VDFB02281492.1, read on the forward strand.
TCATTTCCTCCTTTGTTACAACATTCTCCCCAGTCAACTCTATCTCTTTTACTTCATTACTTCCCAGAGAATAATGAACCAAAGATGGTTGACCAAGATTTCTCTTCTTTTGAGGTTATTCTTAGGAGGTAGAATTTATATGTGGGCACCCTTGATGAATAGATTCTGCCACTATGGAATTTCTCCCTTTATGTGCATAGGTATAGACTAATGGATCAATTGGTGGTTGATATGTTGGCCTTTCTTCAACTGTAGGAGCCTTTCCAACTAATGTATCAACATTATCCAATATTTTAATATTCTAGCAATGGGGTCCTTTATCTCTATGAATGCCTGGGTAGTTAGCATTCTACCTTTTTCTTTGTTCTTCCCACTTTCTAATAAAAACACATTTTATTATCCTTTCACTATCCTCTTTTTTTGTTAAAAAATCTTTATCACATATTCCTCAAAAAGAACTTGATGAATGTGTGTAGACCTCCTAATGCTCAATTTGATTTATAAATCCTCTAGGATCAAGACTTCTTACAACTTCATGGCTCATTCTATAAGATTGGAGCATAGGGTATATATATTCTAGACCCTCCCTACTAGTGGTAAAAACATAAAAATACACAATGAAAGGGAAGAAATATCCATTCTTTTCTCCTTTCAAATGGATTTTATTTGTTTCATTGAGCTGACACATAATCTCTAAAAAAGCTAATCGCTTGGGAACATGCTTCAAAAATTTGTGTAGGATTAGAGGGCATCCATATATCCCAATGTAAATAGTATTTGAATGGATATAATAATCTCCCCAATTATTCTATATATCCAACTTAGGGACTCTTTCCTTTAGCCTCTAAAAATATAAAATTTCCTCATGTAATATCTCCCCATCTCCCTCCAAGAACCCTAGAACCTTTTTGATAAAATATTCTTCAAAAACTACATAGCTAGATTTCTCACAGTGTGTGTCCCAAATGTATGTATAACATTGGATAGGAAGAGACTGATCATTGTCATAAATCATCTTGACCTATAGGTCCTTATCCTAGTTAGTCCTTCCCTCATAGAAGAACATGTGGCATAGTATAGAATACAATTTGAAGTTCACCATTTTATCATTTTCCTTAATTTCCACCAACTACTTTTGGATTCCATTTGCAATATATGTGGTGAAATCAAAATAATTATTTACCAAAGGATTATGGATATCTACTACCATATACATTAAGGGTACATGAATCTTGGTTCCAATACCACCCTTAAGACTTGACATAAATAATGACATGTCTTGATGAAATAGTCCTCAAATTGATCAATATTGAAAGGCTCAACTTCATTATGAGGGATTCTAATTAACTTTATGTCAAATACCTTTAATTTATGATTAAGGAGCCATAGAACCCTATAGTTGTGCTTATCCTACTGGTACTTCTTGAAAAAACCAAAATTTGTAGTCTTGTTTGTAACTAAGTTAAGACAAAAAAGTTTAGAAATGGAGATCTTGTTAATCTACACCAACACTCCACCATTTGCAACCCTAACAACTCTAACACATTCATCATAATTTTAGTCCATAGACATAATAAAGTCTACATTCACAAAAAATGGTACTAGTAATCTCTCTAAATCATACACCCAAAAGTTTGAACTAGAAACATGATAAAATATCTTGTTATACTACTGGTTAAACAAGCTTCATCCTATGAAAAGTATGTCAACAGCCCTACACTCCCATTATCCACCAGCCAATTAAATGAAACACTTGTCCCTTGTGTACACATTGTCTTTATTTTATCCTAATGATGGATCATAGAGTGTGATCTGAAATGTTGATGCTAAAAAATACACACAATCTAATCTAGAAACACTCAGCAACATTCTTCATGGATTTTGGAAATCTATTATGACTTATCAAATCCTCATTGAGAGATCTCTTTGAAGATGAGCATTGGCCCTTAGATTGACTCATTTTAAAATTTTTGAACATAGGGTTTAATAATTATAACTATTTTTGGTATTTATTTATCCTTAAACAATTTTCCTTCTTGCAACTATAATTATGCAAACCATAGACTACTGGCTTGAGTCAAATTTTATGAACTAGAGCTTAAGAAATGAACTTACTTTTTTACTACATAGGAAACCTTAGTTCGTTGTTGGAACTGCAAGATAGCCAAAATTCACTCCCAAATTTTGTGTAATGTAAAAATGACTCCTCTCAAAAATCACATGGTAGTATTTTTTAAGAGAATCCATTAACAAATTGAACTATAAATAATCACTTCTACCACTACTACTCATTTGTGCAAACTAAAAGCTTTCCACTAACTATTCTTCAAGTTTAAAAATAGATCGCTAATCTTTAGAAATGTGAACAAAATCGATGATCATCATTTGAATTGACCAAGTTTGAACATCCTTTTGATTGGAAGTTGAAGCACTTTGAAAATTCAAACTAAAGGGTAAGTGCACCAAGATGGTTCCCAAAAAGGGGGCTTAAGTGGCCACTTTTTTCTGAAATCAGGAAATGTTGACCTTGGACGTGAAATTGAGGATAGTTACACTCAAAATTTTGAGATGGAACAAAAACGAGGATCAAAGTGCTCTAAGTCTACTTTCTAAACTACTAATTTATTTTGAAAATGGTTGAGATTAAGGGGTTCAAAAGAGGGATGTATAGAAATTGGTGTTATTTTTGTCAGAAAAACATAACATAGAAACTCTTGTATGACCTGAGCACAGTGAAATTTTTTGTAGTATTTTTAAAATCACTATGGTTAGAAGTTAGGTAATAGCATCTAGTTGGTGCACAATTTTTCTGATAATTTTTTAATGAATATTTGATTTTTTACTAATTTTCTAAGTGGGCACTTCCTGAAAAGCATAATTTTGGCCGTGCTCCCCCTACAAATTTTTGAAAATAATTGATTTTTTTTTCTGTTCTTTTTTAAATTTGTAGAATGGAGTCTAGTTTCTAAAAATGTAATTTATTTGAAATTTTGATGAACGGTTAATTTATAACCAAAAAAACACTAAACACTGCTTTTTGGCAAAAAATAGACATACAAACAAAACAAATTATGGATGAAAGGCTTAACATTGTCAAAAAGTGAAAAAAATTACATTGTTGGATAGCTAAGAGAGAACCTAACATTACCCATGTTTTCAATTTTATCAATATTGAACTAGATGCAATCTTGATGGTGAGCACGGACCCGATTATGTGAAAAATTGTAGAATTTGCAAAAACACATCTCTAGCCTTGTTGGGAATGCCCTCCAAGCCTTTGGGTTGGTATTCCAAGGAAAATAATTTCACTTTTTCTTTTTAACACGAAATAAGCTCGCTATAACGTGAGCACGTTTTAAAAAAAAATCATAAGTGGCCAGAATATTGGTACCCAACTTCATGCACCCACCCTAAAAGAAAAATTCTATGTCACCCTACTTTTACATGTCATCCACATGGGCCCACAAAGTGGAAGGATTTTGAAAAGGTCAAATATTTTGGCCATTGTGGCATTGACAAGGCCACATGCCAAATTTCCCTGAGTCTGTGACTTGAGCTAGGGTTTTCCTCATTGAACCTGTGGACATTTAAAATAAAATGAGATATTGCCATGTAGATCTATTTTGCAAGTTCGTAACTCCCATTTTCTTCCATGACTAAGGACCTATGGAAGTGTAGAAATAAATGGAAACCCAACTCCTATTATGGCAACTGGGCCCACAAAATGGAATATGATTAGATAACTTAGGTTATTCAATTTTTTCACATGCTAAATTGCTGCAAGCAATCACTAGGAATAGAAGGGAATAGTGATCTAATGAATATAAAGGGCTTGAGAAACAACTTAAAATATCAAGAACTTGGCCAACAATTCAACATGAAATTATAAAAAAAGTGATAAAGCCAATAAATGAAAAGGGTTTTTAACACTAAGGCATGGAAATTTAAACCCTAGTAAGCATTAATACAACCCTAAAATGTCAATGGTGCTACCAATGGCTCTAATTGGGGATTTTTTTGCAAAAATACTGCAAGGATCTAGAACTCCAGAGGCTAGACCAAATGAAAAAGGACAAAACCAAAACAACCCATCTATATATATAGAGATAATATAGTACATGGTGCATAGATTAAAACTAACCTTAAGAAAAGTAGGGTTTCAAGAATTTTCCATGCACAAACAATTTCATAATTTTAACATCCATATTTTGCATAAAGTATGAATCTCCATCGTGAGTATTTGTAATGAGATATGGACCTATCCAAAGGGCTTCAGATTTACCATGCTTTCCCTTGTCTTGTGATTTAGAATTCCATACTAGGACAATGTCATCCACTTTAAATTTTTATCTGATTCTTTTTTTCAAAATAATATTTGGCATGTTGGTTCTTGATATTTGCATATTGTGCTAACCTCCTAGATTAATCCAATTATGTAATCTGATTTATTTTATTTGTTATGGTGTCAAATATATCTTCATCATGTTCCTAAAAGAATCTATAAATTGGAAATGGGTTTCTTATAGGATTTCTTGCATTTAATCCATACACCAACTCATAGGGAGACCTTCCAATAGATTTCTTCATAGTTACTCAGACAACCTAGAGTGTAATTCTAAGCTTAGCATCCCAATATATCTTGTTTTTTCCTAGCATCCTCTTAATAATATTCATCAAGATTTTATTTTTTTATTCTTCTTGTCCATTCCCTTGTGGATGATAAGGAGTCGAGTAGGAGAGATCAATTCCATATTGGTGGCAAATGGTTGTAAATTCCTTAGATAAAAAACACATGACATTATTTGTGATCAGCTTGACTAGGACCCCAAATCTAATGATGATGTTTTCTATGACAAAATCCATTACAACCTTACTGCTAAGTTTCTTGGTAGGTATTGTTTCAATCCATTCGGTAAAATAATCAATTTCTACTAGGATCCAACTATTCCCACCACTTGACTTTATATATATTTCACTAATTAAATAAACACCCCACCATTGAAAAGGGGCTTCTACAAAGATAGGTATCAAAAGAAATACTCCATAATATTTTAGCTTTCCTAAAAACCTTTGGCAAGCCTCACATTTTCTTACCATTTTTTGTATCATTAAACAAAGTAGGCCACTAGTATCTAGACCTTAAGATCATATTTACAGTTGTTATAGCCATATGATGTCCTCCACAAGCTCCACTATGCATCTCTTCAAGAGTTTTAGTAGCATGCTCTTCATTCACACACTTGAGTAACGCACCATCTCTATTTATCCAATATAGATAATCTTATTTCATAATGTACTTAAAAAAATGTAATTTGAGAGCTATCCTATGATTATCATTCATGTGCTTGATACAAAACATATTCTTATAGTACACAATATCCTTGTGCCAAGAAGGAGACGATAACTTGCACTCTATAAAAGTTGTGCTTTATTCTAACTAATTTATATAGTTTGCTTCAAGGTTGGACTCAACCATGAGATTAGCCAACCCTTGTCCTATAACAAGCTCAGTTATTTGGATATTTATAGTAAACTCTTGGATTTTATTTATCCATCTACATCTTCTTTGGATGTCACCTCTTGTTGGGTGAAAATGTCTTTGACTGCAACATGAGGCACATAAGCAATGATCCTAGCACCTACCAAGTATGGTATAAAACTCTTAACAACTTTAACCAAAGCATAGGCATGCTTCTCCATCATATCATATGTTAACTCAATTGAAGGGATTTACTGAAAAATGCTATGGGATGCACATATCCTTCATGATTCTTTTTCAACAAAACAACACTAGTATGGAAAGAAGCAAAGGAAAATAATTGGAATGAATTTGAAAAATTAGGAGAATTCAATATTGGATCCTGCTTGATGGCTTCCTTGATGCTATGCAATGTATCAATTGGCTCTTTTCCCCAGGCTATTGTTTCTCCTTTCTTGAGCATTCTAGAGATAGATTTTGTTAATTCAACAAAATTTGCAATAAATATCTTGACAAAGTTTACCTTCCCAAAGAAGGATTGAACACCTTTGATATGATTTGGTTGTACATTTTTTCTATTGTTTTTACTCTTTGAAGATCAATTCATATTCCATCCTTGGATACTACGTGACCCAGTAACTTTCCTTTTGTAAAATGCCTTTTTTAGGGTTCAATGATATGCCATATTCCAATGCCCTATCAAAAATCCTTTGAAGGTGCATGGAATGATCTTCAACCTTTTAAAAAAGTAGTGATATCATCTTGATAGACCACCATGATGATATCAATTAAATTAAAGAAGGCTACATCCATGGATCTTTGGAATGTGGCACCTACATTTGTTAACCCAAAATCCATCACATACACAAAGGTTCCCCAAGGTGTTGTGAAGGTAGCTTTATACTTCTCTGATGCTTTTACCTTTACTTGGTTGTATCCTAAGAATCCATCCATCATTGATAGCAACCCATGACCAATTATCTTCAACAACATTGCCTCCATTTTGGGCAATGGATAGTTATCTTTCAATGAAGACACATTTAGATTTATAAAATCTACACACAATCTGATGTCTCTATTCTTTTTTCTAACTAGCATGAAATTTGAAACCTAGGTAGAATGCCCAAGAAGGTTTAATTATTCCTCCATCCCTAAGTTTAATCAACTCCTATTGTATTTTAGGTGCTAGGGTTGGGTTTATTGGTCTTTATTTTTTATTAAAGGTTTTAGTATAAGATTTCAAAGGAATTTCATGCTGAAAAAAATTACTCTTTATGCCTTCAAGTCATCATAAGACCATGCAAATACATGTTTATATTTCCTAATTAGAGAAATAAGCATTTTCCTAACTTTTGGGTTCAATTTCTTTCCAATATATACCTTCTTAGGTGAAGTTTTTGTTCCCAAGTTAATTTCTTCAAGGTCTTGTTCATGTAAGGAGTTGGTTTCATATTATATGTATTAGCATTGTCAAAGACACTTTCTAGAGAAACAAGTCCTTTTGGGAGATTTTTTGTTTTTAATTGAATAACTTCATTCCCAAAACAAACAAAAAAAATCCATCAAAAATTTCAACAAATCCTTAAAATTCAATCTCTTGGCTATGGTATTCATCTACACAATGTAAAAATTTTAACAAATCTTGGTCATCCTTAAACACTTACCAATTGCAAATATTGTTTGTAACTAAAAGTTTAGTTTTCATTTCAACTTTTGAAATTTGAAAAAAATTAATGTCATTAGGTCCAAGAGCAATGTTGGCAAGGATATTTTCCATTGCATTTTTAGACCTATCTATCTAATCAACAAAAAATGCATCAAGCATTTCTTTGGCATCCCATACATCATCCTTATACTATTTTAATCTCTAGTGTTTAGAAACATATTTGGATTTGACTTAAGATACTACTAATTTAGAGTCCCCTAATACTCTAAGCTTTTTGATACCATGTTTTATGGATATGTTAAGTCCTAGAATAAATGCTTCATACTCTGCCACATTATTTGTGCATTCAAATTTCAAAGAGAAAGAATATTTGTAGGACTTACCATTTGGTGATATAATGATCACCCCAACACCTATTCCTTCTTTTGAACATGCTTTATCAAAATATATTGACCATAGGTCATCTTCTTGAGTAAGCTCCTTAACTTCTTGAGTCAATACCAGTGTAGAATTTCTTCCCTCAAGTTGAGAATCTTAAATTTTGAAGTTGTTTATCTCAAAATCAATGAAACAAACCTCTTCATTTGGCTCTAAGTCTTCAAATGAATTGGAATATCTCTTCTCTTTGTTCAGTCTCACACTTTTTCCATTGATAGGGATCATGACATATGATAAGTCTAGTTGCATACTACCTCCAATTGTTGCAAACCATTTTCTTGACAAGAGCATCCCATACTGAGGTGGGATATCTACTATAGTCATATTCATTCTTAGAAAATCCTTTTCTAGCAAGAATACTAGTTTAAACTATACATCTTTCATAATTTCCATCACTAGAACATCCCTTGAATCCATAGTAAAGAATTTTCCACATTCTTTGTTGACCTATAGTACAAACTCTTTCATAATAGCTAGGGGCATGACATTGGTAGATGCTCTTGAATTAATCATTATTTTTTTACCAACTTATCATTGATTTGTAGTGTGACATAAAAGGTGTCTATCTAAGTAGGGAATTTTGTTAATGTTGAGCCCAAATATACTTCAGGTATCTAAACATTTGTATTATCATTCTCAACCTTATTTACTTGATTTTACCCTTGTCAAGTTTGGTAATAAACTCTCTCCTCTCCATAGAGACTATAGAAGCACTATTAATTAATCCAACTCCTTATCTTTATGCTCTTCTATCCTCATCATTTCTAGTAAAGGGATGGACACCTTAATCTATGATAAATCTTGTACCATGTCCATAGAGGCATACTTAGGAATGTTGTAGGTTTGATCATTAAGTGTGATAGGATCACTTATATTTTCTCCATTTTTCATTTTATCCTTTTGAGCACAGTGGACATTTTCTTTTTCTTGTTACGTCTTCATACTCTGATATTTGGATTTTATTATGGGTGAAAAAAATTGATTTATAGGTTTTTCAAGACCATTTCCTTTTTTCTTTATATTCTTTCCTTTCATTTTAGGTTTTTCCCTTTTCTTAATGGGAATATGGGTTTCACCTCATTCTTGTTTTCTTTTATCAAGATTCTTCCAACTTTTCCTTGAACATTATTGTTTCCTCTATTTCTCAAATTGTAGTTTCTCTTTACTTGGTAAATAGAAACAACAATTAAGGATTTAATATCTTTATCAGATGGTCTTCAAATCCTTACATCAAGTTTATAAGATTCAACATTATGCACTTCAACATATTCCTCTTCTTCATTATCATAGTTTTTTTTCTAGTACTCACATTTTTATACCTTTTATCATTCACATCTATTTATGTAATATCCTCATCAAAAGAATAATAGTCTCTAGTTGTAGACAATAATTTTATTGACATCATATTAATCTCATCATTTTCATCATGAACATTATCACAATCATCACAAGGGATAGAAGGATCTTCAAAGGATTGTATAACCATGCATTTTCTAGGAAAATGAGGTAATTGAAAATCCATGAACCAAGGGTTGTCATCTACAAGGTTTGTATTAGACCTTTTTAAATGATTAGGGTTCTCTTTGCTGCATGACCCCTTTTAGTTACCTTGAAAAAGTTTACCATTATGTCAAGTTGTGTTATAAGGTTGATCATAAAACTTGGGCATTCTTTCTTTCTTGTAATAGTTAGGTCTATCATGGGATAGACATTTCTCATTTATAGTGACTTTATAACTCAAATTCTTTGTAGAATTCATAACTTTTTCAATCTTTTCTTTAGATGAACGGACATTAACTTGGTTCCCTTTTGGGTTTTATAAAATTTTCACATCATCCCTTATATCCACTTTTCTTGATGCTCTTTTATTGCTTTCAATGTGTGTAGCTATTTTAAAATAATATCTTAAGGAATGAGGATCTTTATCCCTAATTTCATAACCCATCTTAGAATCATATGCATTACAATAAAGGACCAAACACAGGCTCACTAGATCTCATATATGGTGGGATTTTATTCATAACTTTAATAAATATAGTATTAAAGTTAGAAACAGATTTATTGTAACCTTTATTTATGCTAGTGAATTCATTTATTCAATGAATCTAGGGTCAATCTTATCGCCATATTTCTCTTTGAATATCCTATTGAATTCATCCCATGATCCTATATGGGCATCAAGTAATCCTTTGTACCAGTCCCTTGCATCATCGATTAGGGATTGCATGAATAGCTTCATCACTACATCCTCATCTTCTATCTCAAAATCATCTATCAAATTAAGAAAATATCTAAGATGATCCTCTCTTGATAATGCATTATTACCTAAGAATTTTGTTAAAGCATTTATGATGTCATTTGGAAGTATATTAGGGTACCCAGGGATACCAATGAAGTCCTATTTCCTATATCTCTCCAATTGTAGAGTTCTTCTAGCCTGAAAATTCCCCCTAGTAGGGTTACCTTGAGCATTAGCTTGAACATTTAGTTGATTGAAAAAATTATTACCTTGTGGTGGAATTAAATTGTGTCCACCCATTTGACCACCCATATTTAGGTTATGATTTTGATAGTTTTCATAACCTCCCATATTTAGTTGTTGTAAGCTTACTTAAGTTTGTGGGTAAGGCATGGGTATATTTTGGTTTATTAGGGAAATTACTAAGGCATAAGAAGTCTAGATAATTCTTTGTTGAGGATTAGAGGTAGTAATATTTTCAATGGAATATTTTGTACAATATTTAGGAGAATATTTTGTGACTGCACATTTCTAAGAGGAAAATTTTGAGGATTAGAACAAGAAACAGATGGATCAATTGATCCATAAGAAATATTTAAAGAATATATTATAATTTTCATGGCATCCCTCATTCTTATGGTTTCCATTCTTTCCAATTATGCTTTTATATCATAAACTTCTTCCAATAATTCTTCACTATGAAGACAAGTTAATTTGTGCATACATGTATCGCATGGCATGAGAATTAGGGGCACTTGAACTTGAGGATAAGATATTTCCTTGGTTTGGTGGATTATTATTAGGATTGGCTTAAGTGTCAGTGGTTATGTGATCATAGTGGGAGAACTAACTCAAGCATATAAACCCTCTTTGAGCTCATATTCTCTTTGAATTTTTTCTCTCTCTCTTTCTCTCTCTCTTTCTAATTTTTACATGAATTCATCATACTTATGACCCATCCAATTTCTCTTATCTCTCATATATACAACATCCATTGTAGTTTTTTAAGCATTACTACCTAACAAAGGTGTGGTCAAAGTAGTTTCCTCATTATTTGTAGAAGTTTTGACAAGGGGTTTTATAGAATTACTCATGTCTTTGGCTTTCCATGTTTTTCTTTGAGTTGGGAACTCACCAACTAACTTTCTTTTGGGTTTTTTGTGGATTAGAGATACTCTTCCATCCATTATTTATGATGAACCTTTTTTCTTTTTAAAATTTCACTAGCAAGGATATTGTAAAGTTGCCACCTATAAGTGGGAATAAAGACTTAACAAAATTTGCAAAATTTGTGAGTCACAAACACTTTCTTGGACTCTACCCAAGAATAACTACTATACTATAAATTATGCAAGTCCCCAACATAGTTTCCAATTTTTGGTATTATTCATTTGATTATTTTATTGTCTCTATAGATAAGCTACTTCTAATGTTCAAGAATTTCAAGTCAATGGCCAACTTAATAAAGAATTTAAAACAAATTATTCCTACACTTTAGGATTTACAAAACCTAGGTAGGTTTCCCTTTTAGACATGAATTTCAGATTCTACAAGACATGAATGATGAAACAACAAATAATAATTTCACACATTTAATGAGGATTATCCAGATGTAGCTTATTTTCTTTAGATCCCTCTGAAACCTTATAGATTTAGTGTGAAATATAAAGAAATTTTTTTTACATAAAGTAAAAATTATTTTTCCTTTTAAGATTGATTCCTTCTAGGGTTGAACAAGAAACAACCTAGATCAATGCCTTATCCATTGGGAAACAAAGTCTTGAAATAAGTAATTTCTACTGATAATAGCCTAAAGACAAATTCAATAGTTATCAAAATATTCTTGTCTAACAATAATATTATTGTTTATTGGTCGCACTATTGTAATTTTAGATCCTTAACGTAGCAACAATATTCTAAATATTTAATTGAAAGCATATTTAATCTATTACTTGAAAAAAATCTATCAATTAAACACTTGTTACAGTAAATGTGTAACAAAAACCTTCATAATCCTTGATTTGTGTTGATAAAGAGAATATTGAATTCTATTCAAAGGTGATAAAAATATTATTGCATATCATTCAAATGAGTCACATATTGAATTATATGCTATTACATCGAGAGAATTACAATAGTATATGTTTGAAATTCAAAATACCACCCAAAATAGACTGACCTACCCATCCAAAATTACAAGAACCATAGTAGGAATCCTTTTCAAAGAAACAAGTCCCTTATATAGAGAAGTGAGCATGCAAGCTCTAGAATGAAGTCATGTGACTAACGTGATTTTCTTACAATTAAATTTCAATTTTTAATTTTACAATTAATTACAAGTAGGATTGAGTCTGTTACAAGACATGATTTACCATGACACAACTGGTGGAAGTAGTTGAATCTGATTAAAATATCCCTTTTGGAATAGTTGGATACTATTGAAGAGAGTGTTGATTATACTAGAAAAGTCAAAATACGACCAAAATGTTCAAACACTCGAAGTACTATTGGATACTCCAAAAATATGTCACTTGCTGAGTAGGATGTTGTATTAAAAGCTTGATGATCAATAGAAATGTAAATATACACTATGCATTATATTTCTCATCACATTCCACATAAGTTCTCTCTTATGGCCATTGGAAAAAAACTATCTATGCAACCCTATCAATATGCTCAATATATTTCACATCTAAAATTTCCCTTGCCTCCTTACAAAAATTGTCCAAACCCACTTCTAAAGAAAATAATTTATCTAAAGTATTATTTAATAGGTTTCTATTAGTTTCCTCATTTTCACAAATAAATGTAGAAAGGGTGGAAACCATTGTACCAAATCCTACTTTCCGTTGGTCTAATGAATTTAACTCCCCATTATCATCCAGTATATTAGGCATGATCTTCAATTCAATGCATTCAAAAAATTTTGAATTTGGGTTCCTCAAATATTGTTGGGGTGAATGATCTCTGCTAGGATTTCTTGTGTCTATGGTCATCCTTGGCCCCTCTTGCATCATACCATGCCTTAGGCACAAGATTTTTCATTTACTCTATGTTGTACGACCGCATTTACTATGGTTTTTGTTGTTTTTATTATGTCTACAACCAACTCTAACCCAACAGTTCTTGTTGGTGTTGGCAGTTCAATGGCTCTGCTCAATGGCTCAGGACTCCTCCAAACAAGCATCCTTGGAAATTTGTTTTGAAAGTCTTCCAAGAGGTAAGTATTTTGATTCTCCAATTGATGTGGTGTTACCTATTGGTTATTTTTTAAGAACCAAACTTAATCTCAGTCCTTACCTATGAATCTTCCAGAACTCAATTATCAGCAAGGTTGAGGATTGGACAACACTTAAGTGAAGCATTTAGAACCTCACTTCTTCTCTTCAGGGTTTGTGAGACCCAAGAGGGTAGTCCTACTTATGCTCATAATATCTCAACTTGATCAAGAGAATTTCCTCACAAATGTATTCCTTAAGAAACCAATAGCATCTAAGGCTTGGCAGACCTCTTATGAAATTGCATTTGTTTCAAGGAATATGTTGATACTTGAAGGTTGGTGCAATGCAATTTAAAGTATATTAAGAATTCATTTCCATTTCAAATCCCTAACCAAATTCATTACTAGCTTAGTCAGCCATGAGATAAACTAATAAAATAACTAGTTCCCTATCTGAGGGAATAATGGACTCATAACTTGCAATCAATTAGTAATATAATTATGATTGAACATCAAAAATTAATGGACTATCAGGATGCTACCTTGTAGCATCTAACTCACTGTGTTTTAAAATATTGTTTCCTTACCAAATCCTATATCCCTTTCCCACAAACTAATGGTCTCATTTTAGCGTTTAATCAACTAATTGAAATGAAGAAAAAACAAGTCCATTCATTCGGTGCAAATGACATAAGACAAATGAAATAATAATTAACAACTTCATTCATAATTTGGAAGAAAAATACATAGGAGATCAACATTTTAGAACTAATATTCTCCTTCATTACTGATATTACTTTGTAAAACTATATTTAAGATCTTCATATAGTATAAATTTTTCCCTAGATTGTCTTCTGATATATTTGCTAATGTATCTATTTACATTATATTTTCTTTGAGAGCATAACATTCATCTTGACCTATTTTGGACTCAAAACTTCTAAAATCTCTAACTTCAGCCATGAAATCCACTTTATAAACATGGGAGCAACAATAATCTAACTGAGTTATAATTTCATTTCATTTCATATCATTTCATTTCACCCCAAAAAACCTAATTTCAACCGCATCCTCGAAGAACTCCCTAGGCATTTTCATGCAATCATTAGAGAACATAGAAGGACAAAAGACAAAACACATGTGAAAAATATTAGTCATTGTTTCCACATTCATGTTTGAACAAAAGAAAATTTGTATTAAAGCCAGAGGACCTCCATATTAGCATGGAAGAGTAAAAGACCAAAACCACAGACACATTGAAACAAATACCCCCTATGTAAAGACCATGGTGTCATAAAAAATGAAAACACAAAGAAGGCCCTATTCAAAGTCGTCAGCATTAGAGGATGCTTGACTACTCCTTGCTCTTGATGAAATTGGAGGAACCATCACTGATGAGACCATAAATTGTCTCATATTTTATTAAAGAAAATCATCTATTTCTTCCTAATGCATTAGTGTTAAAGTGGATTTGAGTAATGATTGAAAGTTCTTTAGCTTGTTTAAAGTAAAATATAAAGTAAATTTTTGGTTTACTTTTGGTAATCTATGTGATCCAAATTACCTCTAATATGTATTCATGAAGTGTTTAAAATGATATAATGCAGATTTAAATGAGTTATTAAATAACTCATGGTAAGAAGAAGCTTCATAGACACTTGCAGTAGAAAACTCTACACACTTGAGGCAGTTAACTCCTGAAAGCTTTAGAAGGCTTTGAAGAAATAATGAGAAGATAGAGAAGAATTCAAGAACACTCCTACATTCATGCAAAATCATGGAGCATTATTCATTCCTAAATTAATGGGATGAGTATTTGTTTCAGGATGAGTTTAAAGATCTCTCACAGTTATTAAATTTCATGCTTCCTTCTTCCACCAAAGATAAATCAAGTTACCACATCACTCAAATGTTGTTGCATGATTAGAGCATGTCATTCATGCTAAGAATCAATGATTTAGTCAACTGAAGTAAAGAGTAATTCCGTCATTCACGTTCAACACTTGAAGACTTCCTAAAAATTAGGCATTCATAAATTGTCAAAAATACTGTCTCAGTAAAATAATGATATCTCTCTCGTTTCTCAACGAAATTTAAAAATTCAAAATGATCCAGAAACTAGATTTGAAGGGATAAAAACCCTTTTGATAATTTGACATGATTTGTAGCAAGTAAAGATCAGTACGTGTCATAAAATGACTAAGACAAAAGTGGCATGATGAAGGACAACTTCAATTTTCCTAAAGTTTTGTAAATGGCCCCTCAAAATAGGATCTTCGATCCACATTCTTAGTGGATTGGTTGGATGAATATAGAATATTAATTCTATAAATAAAATTTAATCATTTGATCAAAGGGAGGGGATTAAAAAGGCTTGTTTTAGCCTGAGGAAATAGAATAGATCTAGTTTCATTTACCAGCAATGTATTTCCAATTTTCTAAAGTAAATTTGAATTCACGCAAGACTTTTCATTTCCAAAAAGTGTCAAGTAGTTTAGCCTTTTCAATTCTTGCAAGTGTTCCTTAAATTAGTTCTCTTTCATGCAAATTTCCTTTCATGCAAATAGGATTTATTTCATGCAAGTAGAACAGATTGTCAAACAAGTTTTCTACTTTCTCTCTTGCAAACAGCCATGGACACCACCTTGGATTGATAAATTAAATGATGAGGATTACAATGACCCCATCAATCACCAAATCATCATCAGAGCTACCATATGGCAACAAATAATGAAGGTACTGGCCATATCTGGAGTCAATGTCACCTTCAGCATCCGAAGGAGTATCAGAGAGCATAATGGGAGAATTATGTTTTCTCAGGTAGGCTCTATGACCCTTGTCTTTTTTCCTGGCCTTTTTCATTGACTAATCTAGCTTCTTGCCTTTAAACTTGACCATCTCTTTAGGAATGGTCATGTTTCTCAATTTGTATGTACTTTGTACAATTGCTTTCTTCAAGTATGCCCTTGAGCCCTCCTCTTACCCTTCAAAACCTCAGGGGAAGGCTAGTTTGATTGCTCAGTTACAAACATATCCTCATAGCACTCAAACAAATTCAACCGACTAGACCTCCTAATAGGCTAAATTGGCACACCCATCTTTCCCATCTCCAAAACAAATAGAAGTTGATAATTCAACAGACTCTCAATCAAAGTTGCAGGGAAATACACCTACAAACCCATACAATTGCAACCAATCCTAGAAAAGGAAAACCTAATAGACTAGAGCATAATCAACAAAGAGCCCAATTGAAAACTAACTTACCCAAGACACGAGCATTCACTATTCAACTTAGGGAGAATTAACACATTCACACTCTTCATTATCCTACACCTCACATTCACTGCAGACTTAGAAAGATGGTGAAGATGAACAATGAACAATCTACATTAAATAGACATTTTGAAGCATGCATGAATTAACGATTCAAGAAGTCCTCGCACAAGCAATTTGATAACTTAGTAGCTCGGCTTTGAATCTGGGCCGTCGATCTTAAAGCATTTAAAACTTCATCTATGGTGACCATTAGCATCATTTTTTGACCATTAGCAACTTGTTCTTAGAAAACGGCGATGCCACCTCAAATGTTGTCACATCCTCCCTTAATCCTGATTAATGATACATGATTTGACAGTCAACATGCATCGCCAACCTAATCTATGCTTCTCCATTAATATCGGAGAAGTACATATGACCAATGTTTTGAAGGAAATAGTTCCTTATACACTTCATTGCTAATCACTAGTCCTACCCAAATTTTAAGGTATAATCAACAATGATAATGTTACCATGATGAAATCAGTCGATTGGATCATCTTGTTGTAAAGCCAGATCAATGATTTTCCATCCATCTCGCTACTTTCCATTTTTCTTTATGTGATGTCCTCAGGATTCTACCACGTTGCCTCTTCATGCAACGATTGTCACTTATCGTTGATATACCTCATCCTTGACTAGCTCCATTAGTGATGTAATTATTTCACGCAATGAAATCTCGACCCTTGGATCTATGGCCCATCCTTTGATCACATTCATTTCCCATCGCACATCGCTAATTCATACTTGGCACCTTGAATCCTATTAGTGACAGGAGATCTAGTGAAGAAATTAGATTAGGAAACGTGCACTTGCATTAAAATCAACTGTACAAAAGACATCACAAATAAGATCTTTTCAAATTAGCGAAAGAAGCCTTTCAGAGAATCTTATCGCTCATCATTGCTTTGGAATGGATCCACAATGAGCGATAAAGTACAAAAATATTAGGCCATCACTCATCGCTAATTCTCTGCATATAGTTTGCAAGCAATTAGTGATGAGAGATCTTCATAGTGACATTATATATTGTGTATCGCTAATATAGAACTTAGCACTTAAAGCATATCTATGATACGCGATGAAATGGAAAACCATCCTATTGCTCATCACTAATTGAAATTTTTCATTTCACAACATATCTGCGATGAGCAATGAAAATAAGAACATAAGGCCAAGGGGCATCATTTTTCGCTATTACAATACTGAAGGCTCAAAAGCCATTAGTGATAAGTGGTCCCTCAATAATACAAAGAACATCGCTCATTGCGCATTAAAATTAAGAGCTCCAACAACTTCACGATGAGTGATATCAAAGAAATATTGCTTCATCGCTCGTTGCCAATTCGAAACATGAACTTTTGAAGTAATCAGCAATGAGTGATAAGGATAAAAGGCTGATGGGATTTAAGTGAAAACCCTTAGACATGTGCTCGTATGTTGTTCTACTAAAGGGGACCCTCTAGGATGATACGATAGAAAGGGCTCAAAGACGCCTAAGTCATAATAATGCAAAGGATGTAAAGGAAAAAAAGGCCCTTTATTTAACCTTATAAAAATTAAGACATTCGGACCTAGGTGTGAGGGACCAATTACCTGATGATAGTGAATGACATAAGATGTTCCTAAGTGACCGAAAATGGGAAATAATAAGTCAACAGTGAAATAGATTTTTTTCCAAGTATTCAAAGCCAAGGGTTTTATAAGAAAGGACTCCAAGCCAATACAAGAACCCTTCAAGAGTGATAGAGGCAGAACCCTAAGCCCTCAGATGTCAGCTTAGCATTCAAATGAAACAAGGACTTGAGATGGAACATAAAAATTTTGTAGGTTCCATCATTACCCATCCCAAATTTTGATTTTGCATGTCAATGGTTAGAGCAACATACTCTTGTTGGTTATTTTGTTGGGAGGACTCCCTCTAAAAGTGTGCTTAAAGAATGGGTTCAAAAGGCTTGGGTTTCTCATGGGGTCTGCCTTGATATGGTTCAAAATTTGACCAAAGGATTTTTTCTTTTTCATTTTGCGAAGGTCATTCATGTTCAAGTAATCCTAGATCATGGTCCTTAGCATGTTTGGTCCTCTTTGCTAGTTTTCCAGCCTTGGACTTGAGACTTCTCTATCTCAAATGACACCAAGTTACATGTTCTAGTCTGGATTGAGTTTCTTGGTCTACCCTTTCCTTGCTTGCATTTTTTATAGCATATTGCTTCCTCTCTAGGAAGGGTTATTTATGTTGAACCAAATAGGTTCTTTCAAGCTCACCCTCAAAAGAAAGTCTATGTCGAAGTGAACCTTTCATAGGATTTGAAAGATTCCATCGATATTCAAATTGGCTCTTTTCAGCATACACAGAAGGTCACTTATTTTAATCTATCAAACACTTGCTATCGATGTTAGTCCACTCACTACAAGATTAATGATTACCCTCTTGTAGTACCCCATACTCAATCTCCACCATGACAAGTTGACATGCCCCATCAAGTGGAAGGTGTTGCCACAAAACTAAAGAAAAAAAGACAATGTTTACCAACCAAAAATATAAGTCCAATGGCTCTAGGGTGGCTACCAAAACCCTGAAGTTGATAAAGGAAGTTTCAAACCCTTCCGTGAAGAGGACAAAAACCTAGATGGTTTCTAATAGCACTCTAGCTTAGCCAAGGCCTTTCGCTACACCCCAACCTACCTCAATAATGATAGCTTAGTTGATTGAGTTTCCTCCTATGTCGAGAATCCATAAGATATCTTGCAGTCCTTCTTGACCTCTAGAAGAAGGAGAATATGTTTAGGAAAAATGGAGGCATTCATCTCCTACCATTTAGATTGGGTCAATCCCACCAGAATTTTTGTAGAATCACTATTCCTCTCTGGAAGAGTTGGACTCTGATGAAATGGTGGAGTTTCTTAAATGAATTTTCTTTCCTGGAATGTTTGAGGTCTAATAGACCTCTCTAGGAAGCATTTTATTAGGGATACTCTTCACAAATATGATGTTATTGATATTTTGTTCCTTGAGGAAGTAAAATTTGCTAGTTTTTTTTCTCTTTGGCTTGTCATTCTATTTGGCAAGCTAGTAAATTTTTTTGTACTAATCATGAGGCTGGACGTGGCAGAGTGGTCACCCTTTTGTCCCCACAGTGACATGTTTGTGTGGTTTATCATGGGTTTAACCCCACACATCAGCTTGTCTGGATTCTTTTAAATATTAATAATCATTCCTTTGGTATTATTAATGTTTATGCCTCGAATGATGCTATTGAAAGATCTCTTCTCTGGCGATGGATTGTTGACTCATTGCTAGTTTCTACCTAGCTACTTTGTGGGGATTTCAATATGGTTGAGATGGCATATGACAAGGCTGGTACTCTGCCATTTTGATGGGAAGCTAGTGAAAGAGAGGCTTGGTACTACATGCGAAATAAATCAAGCCTTTTTTACCCCAATATTGGTTGTCGCCACTCTCATTCTCTTTGGCATACTTGTTGTAATTATCGAGCTGGGTTTGATAGGATATTTAAACACCTTTATCGTGTTATGATATTGGCTCAATCTTTTTTATCTTTTTCTAGCTCTTCCCCACTTCTAGTTAAGTCATTAGTGGATGTGACATTGTCAGACCACTTTCCCATTTTGTTTTGCATTGAATGAGAATTAAGGCAGCCCCACACTATTAGGAAATAGTTTTTCCTAAACATCTATTTGTTGAGTCATCAGCCCTTACTAGCCCACATCAGCACTATCTAGAATTTGGAGTGCAAGCCACCTCATAATACTGGTTGGATTACATGGTGGAATGATTCCATCATTTGCATTGTGAGGTTTCTTTGCATTTATGGGCTCCAACTGGCTATCTTTTGTAGATGGTCTTATGAAGTGACAACATCTAACGTTTATGATACCACCAAGGCTTTGGTGGCTAACCCCTTTTCCCCTTCTCTTCAAGTCAAGGTTGTTGAGTTAAGGCATCAAAAGAAAGCTACTGATAATTATGCTACCAGAGGGATGCAAATCAAGGCCAAACTTCACTGGCTTAAAATTGGGGATCATGCCTTGAAAGAATTTTTTCTAGCTCTTTGAGCCAGACATTCGTCACTTAGCACCAATCGAATCAAAGAGGGAAATAATGTGCTTTCTAAATTGTTTGATATTCTCTAGGTATTTGTTAAGCACTACGAGTAGGTTTTCATAGCCCAAGATTATACTCCTTAGCGGAATAATGCACTCCAAGATTGTCTTGTTGTTGTACCAAATAGGATTTCATCAGCCCAAAAAGCTTTATGTGAGAAATTTCTCACAATTGAAGACCTTAAAGGAGTTGTCTACACTACAGTTGATGATAAAGCCCCAGGAATTGATAGGTTCCCATGCAAATTCTACAAGGCCCTTTGGGATTTTGTTGGGAAGGATCTACATAAAGTTTACGTCATAGCTTTTCATTCTAAATTTCTAAGTAATCTTATTAACAAAGGTAACATAAAATTCATACCTAAAACTAGTGATCCCAAGGATATCATAACTAGTGGCCCATCATGCTCCTCAATATTTCCTACAAAAATATTGCCAAAGCCCTTACTTTAAAAATGAGCCATCTTTTGCCTCAAATTGTGTACCCAAAACAAATTGGATTTATGAAATCAATGTTCATCTTAGATAACATTATTACTATCTGGGAAGGCATGGAATGGGTGAGACGCTCTAATCAAAAGGAATTTTTTTCTCAAAATTAATTTTTCCAAACCTTACGATCGCATAGAATGGCCTTTCATACTTTCTATACCCTCCATGCTGGGATTTGGCCCACAATTCATCCAGTCTATGTAAATGTTGTTCTCTGATGCTTCCACTTGCATCACCATTAATGGCTGCTAGTTCCAATCCTTTGGTTTTTTCTACTCCATTCATCAAGTCTGCCCATTTTCCCCCTCGCTTTATGTGCTTGTTGTTGAGGGTTTTGGTTATCTTCTGGCTCACCCTATCTCCCAGGGGCTTGTTTAAGGGATCTCCTTGCCTAACTTGCCAGCTTAGCTGGTCAATGGCCACTTTACCAAGCATTCCTTACCTTTTTGGAAGAAGAAAATAATGTCAAAGCTACTCTTGATTGTTTTGATACCTTCTAGTTGACCTCTGGTTCTGCCATTCAATGGCAAAAAACTTTTTGTTAAAGACAACTTGTTCTTCTTATTCCTCTCTGGATTCAGCAATATAGTTGGAAGTGGATTGATCCTAGCAAAATATTTTGATTTCTTGGAATTCCTTTCACCTTTCAAGCTTCTTCTGTTGATCTCTAGCAAGTGGCTCTTTGTCGAATTGAGTGAAAATTAACTTTCTATATTACCAAGCTGCTCTCTCTAGCTAGTAAATTTTAGGTTTGCTTCAAATTTTTAGCAATGAATCATGTGTATTATTCCTCGTGTTGGGCCCCTTCCAAGGCCTCTTATGCTAAGATGGAAAAGATCCTCAAATAATTTCTTTGGGACTCTTCTGAGACTCACTAAGGTTTTCACCACATCTCCTAGGAGTTTTTCTGCCTACTGAGAGAGTCTGGTGGGTTTGGCCTTCTTTCCACCCAGCAACAAGGGATTGTGCTTTATGTTAAATGGATTATCAAAGCTCTTACTGGCAATGAGGTCTAGAAAGTCCTCCTTAGGCATTATATTGAAATGGGTTATCCCACCCATAAACCTTCTTAGAAGGGAATTGGCTTTCAAACCCTTCTTGTTATGAGGGAGCCAGTTCAAATCTTGGGGACCTCTATTTCCAAAAGCATTTGGTGGGCCTAGGAGGCAGTCAATCCCTGGCTCCACTGGTCTAGATTTGGTTTTCATGATGGGCTCTCATTCAATCAGCAAAATATTTGGTGGTCTCCTCTTTTTGCCAATGCAGGTTAGTTGTTGGCCAAGCTTCCTTGGCTTAAGGCCCTCAAGTTTCACAAGAAGAGAATCTAGAACCTTCAAAATTGATCTCATAGACCCACCATGAGTATTTTTTCATGGGGAGCTTTTCGTGCCTAGTTTGGTTTTCAAAACCATGATTGTGAAACTTATGACGGCGTGGTGAATTCCATTTCAACTGATATGCTACCAAGCCTTGGTGGAAAGACTAGAAATGGTATCCAGACACCCCTTTTAGGAATTATGAGCCTTAGCTTGGTTATTAGTGGCTTTTTCCTTACTTTCCCATGATTGATAGCCTAAACTAGAGATGGCACCTCCAATCCTCGGTGTCTATTTGGCTCAAAATATTTCTGCTACATGGTTTACAAGTGTTGAGCCTGTTGGCCCTATGGTTGTTGTTGCACCAAAAGATTGACCTGTTAATGCTTGATACAACTACTAGGGTTAACGAATCCATGAGAGGTAGTTAAGCCATGTCATGAATCCCAAGGGGAGTGCTAACCATTTTCCAACAATCTCCCCCTCAACGTTACCCGAGGGGATTCAAACTCGACACCTTTGGCTTTGATACCACTTGTTGGCCCTATGGTTGCCATTGCATGAAAAGATCAAACTATTCATGCCCGATACAATCACCAAAGTTAATAAATCCATGGGAGGCGGTTAAGCCATGTCATGAATATTGAGGGGAGCGCTGACCATTTTCCAACAAAGCCAAAGCTCACCCACTTTGTTTGGTGTATTATTTTCCAAGGCCTACCAATGGGGTCTTGGATTTACCACTTGGGGTTCCAATACCCTCGTTTCCCATTTTGTGGGTAGGATGTCATTTAATCATCTCTCTTGGTTTTGTACCAAATCTCAATAGTTGTGGAATTAGATTCATGAATTCTTTCGATCGTTTAGGCCAGAGCCCTTCTCCTGGCATATGGTTTTGTTGGGGGACTCTCCCAGGCTTCCCACAAAGTATACTCAAATTTGGCACACTTTCAAGGTGAAAATCCTCTTCAGTATTTGGAAAGATAGAAATGACTACATATTTTCTCAAAACTAGATTGATAAATTTATTTCTTTATATTCTAAAGCGATTATTTTCTCTAATGTTCTTTTCTAGATTCAAGTGCAAGTTAACAAAGTTGTGCTTTAATGTTCTCACCTTTAGGAGCTTCTAGACCACTAGGGAAATGCCCCTTGTACTGTGGTGCGCATACCTCCCTCTCCCACTTCTTCTTGGGGTCAGTCGCCTTCCCAAGGGTAGTGGTGAAGTGGATTTTCCATAGATTTCTTCCACCATTATGAGGCTCCTCCTTGTCATGGCTCTCACGCTTGTGGGCAGTTGCCCTCTCCTCCTTTGTGGGTTGACCTGGGGTGGCCTTGTGGAGGAACAACAGGGGATGGAAGTAGCGCTTCTGGGTGGCATTCTACTCCTGCTCTTGGAGGTGGTTATTGTTGGCCCTCTGATACTTCTAAGTGGCTCCCACAGTTGGATTTGGGAATTTCACCTTGTTGTGAAGAGAAAGATAAAGATACTGAGAAAGATGACGACAATTGGGCTCCCCCTAAAGTCACTCTTGACCCTGCTAATGTATAGGGGAAATCAGATGATAGGGACCCGCCGCTCTCAGATGGCACGGCTATAGCCTCTTAATGACCTTTTTTATTTTGATGTTATTGTAATATTTCCTACTTTCTGAGCTTTTCCCATGCGACTTTGGCTTTTTGCGTGTGGCCCATGTGACTTTCGGGGTGTGCCTTCTAACCACCCAACCCTTTTTTTGTGAACATGTATGATTATCTTTTATCAATTTAGATACTAATGCATATTCATCAAAAAATATATATATTTGAATTTAGCCTTTATTTGTTGCTCAAGTTTCATCATGTATGCTTTGACCTCCACTAATAATGTCACTATTTCCCCTGTTGGGACAAGGTCGATTAGAATGTTCGGATCAAACCTTGCACATTTATATATCATTTTCAAACTTTCATCCCTAGGCACCCACTTATCTATTAATTGCTTCATATTCTCTTGGTCTTTCATGTATCTAGTATGTGAATATTTTAAAGTGAAATAAGCCATCCAAGATTCTTCTAGCTTACCAACAATTTTGGATAGCTTGTAGCAAACTATATCATCAACTACATCATTCATATTTTTCCTTTTCTCCTCTTGCTCCCCTTGTAATTGCTCCTCCAATTCCTTTATTCTAGAATCCATGGCTTTCTTTTCTTGCACTGAAGTTCTTGAATATCTTGGAGCAGAACCAATTGGCAATGAAACACTTGTTGATGTTGGTGTTGGCATTGGCATTTTATTTTTTATCCTATTGTATTATGCAATAAACCTAACATGATCATCTTGCATCTTGTCATAATATATCTTCAATTTCTTTGCAACTTCTTCACTAAACAATTTTGTGTGAACTTCCAAGGATGCTTCCTATGGATTTGTTGTATCTTATAATATTTTGACAATTAGTCTCCCTATCGATTCTTGCACAGTCTTTGCAACTTTTGGCTTGTTATTTTTTGGGATAATTTCCCAAATTGTCAATGTTTCCCATTTTGGATTGAAACTAGATCCAAAATATGCCTTCTCAGCTTACTCATCAAAAGCAAAAAAAATTATTCATTTTTTCTTCTTATGGTATCCAAAGAAATAGTTGGTACAATATCTCATTTAGGGAGAAAAAGTAAACCACTTTCTCTTACCGGATTTCTTCCTTCATCTAGAGTCATATTCTTAGCATCAAAGTTTATTTCCTTCAACACACATTGAGTGATTTTCTCATATTTTGAAGGATCAACTTCTACTTTATCTTTATTAATATCTTACTAAAATTCTTCCCTCCTAATCATTTAACAAAAAATATTTAAACTCCTATGTATTGAAAAAATTATCATTAGAAATGAATTGTGTACAAGCCAAGGCTCTAATATCATCAACATCATCCCTACCCCATCCTATATTTATGTCCATTCTATTATGTGGCATTCCAACAACATTTACTCTTGGAGGTGAAGAAATTTCTTGGTTCACTTCATTTTCTATCACAATATTCTCCCAAATCACCTTTGTCTCTTCTTCTTCATCAATTCCCAAAGAATAATCAACCAGATATGGTTGACCAATATTTCTCTTCTTTTGAGGTTGTTCTTGGGAGGTAGCAGTTGTATGTCAATGCCCTTAATCAGTAGATTCTACCTTTATGGACTCTTTCTCTTTACATGCATAGGCATAGACTAATGGATCATTTGGTGGTTTGTATGTTGTCCTTTCTTCAACTGTAGGAGCCTTTCCAACTAATGCATCAACATTATCCAACATTTTACTTATTCTAGAAATAGGGTCCTTTATCTCTATGAATGCTCTAGGGTAGTTAGCATTCTTCCTTTTTCTTTTTTCTTCCCCCTTTCTAATAGAAACCCACTTTATTCTCAATGACCTCTCTTTTTGTTAAACAATTTATTATCACATCTTCCTAAAAAATCAATTGATGAATTTATGTATACCTCCTAATGCTCTTGAAATCTTATCTAATTTATAAATCCTTCGGGATCAAAAGTTCTTACAACTTCATGGATCATCCTATAATATTGGAGCATAGGGTATATTAATTCTAAACCCTCCCTACTAGTGGTAAAATCAAAAACTACATAGTAAAAGGGAAGAAAGAACCCTTCTATCCTTTCAAATAGATTTTATTTGTTTCATTGAGCTACCACGTAATCTTTAAAAATATTAATCTCTTGGGAACATGCTTAGACGGTTTGTGTGGGATTACAAGGCATCCATATATCTTGATTATAGTAGTATTTGAATGGAGACACCAATCTCCTCAATTATGTTGCACACCCAACTCAGGGACACTTTCCTTTGGCCACAAAAATCCAAAATTTCCTTAGGCAATCTCTCCCCATCTCCCTTCAAGAACCTTAGAACCTTTTTGATAAAATTCTCTTCAAAAACTACATAGCTAGAGTTCTCACAGTGCATGTCCCAAATGCATGTCCAACATTGGATAGGAAGAGACTAATCATTGTCATCAACCATCTTGACATGTAGGGCCTTATCCCACTTAGTCCTTCCCTCATAAAAGAACATGTGGCATAGCAGAGAATACCATCTAAAGTTCACTATTTTATCATTTTCCTTAATTTCCACCAATTTCTTGTGGATTCCATTTGCAATATATGTGGAAAATTCAAACTCATTATTTACTAAATGATTTTGGATATTTACTATCATATACATTAAGGGTACATGAATCTTGGTTCCAACATCGCCCCCCAAGACTTGGCATAAAAAATGGTGTGCCTTGATGAAACAATCCTCAAATTGATCAATACTAAAAGGCTCAACTTCATTTTGAGGGATTCTAATTGACTTTCTATCAAATCCATTTAATATGTGCTTGGGAAGCCATAGAACCCTATAATTATGCTTATCATATTGGTATTCATCCTTCAAAAAATAAAAATATACAATTTTGTTTGCAACTAAGCTAAGACCAATTTTTTTAAAAATTGAGTTCTTGTTAATCTACACCAACACTCTTACATTTGCAGCCCTAGACAAACTCTAACATGTTTATCATAATTCCAGGCCACAAACCTAATGAATTCTACATTAATAAAAATTATTGGTACTAGTAATTTCCCTAAATCAAACACCCAAAAAATTGAAATAGGGACACAAGAAACTCTCTTATTATGCCAATGGTTAAATAATCTCCATCATGTGACAAGGATCTCAACATTCATACACTCCCTACCATTATCCACCACCTTGTTGAATGAAACACTTTCCCCCTTGCAATTTTTTCCTTTCTTGATGATCTTGGTAACTAAACTATCAAATCCTCATTGAGAGGTCTCTTTGATTATGAGGACTAGCCCTTAGATTGACTCATTTTAAAAAAAAATGAACTTAGGGTTTAAAATTTTAAAAATGAGTCAATCTAAAGGCCAATCCTCATAATCTAAGGGTCTATCCTCATAATAAATTTTTGAGCCTAGGGTTTAACAATTGTAACTATGGTTGCAGAGGCATCAAGAGCCTATCATGTCCTCCTTGCTAAAGAGGTTGTGGCGAGGAAATTTTGGTTAGAAGGGGACTCACTCAACATTATCAATTTCCTTAAGAGTTCACATCCTCCCTCTTGGTCTATTTTGAGTATTATTGATGATACTTTGGATCTTCTTAGATTCTTTAATGATTTCAATGTGTCACATGTTTTTCATGAGGCAGACTCCTTAGTGGATAGTTTTGCGAATGTGGGGGTTTCTTCTCATAAGTATTGGAAATATCATGATTTCATCCCCAATAATACCTAGAGTATTATTAATCATGACCAATTGTTATGTCAAGGTGGTGTATCCTTTGGGAGGTAATGTTTATTTATTCCTCACTGTCTCAACTAGACTTATGAAGTTCTGCACCCTTCCTTTTAATAATTACAAATATTATGATTTTGAGCCAAAGGATGGTGTAATTATTGTTGGGAGTCCTTGATATGTCAAATTCACACAGATTTTGAGGGCTCTTTTCCATTTTATCCAGTTCTTTCTTTTTATTTTTGGTGTTTATCAGTCGAAGGAGAAGTTGGTGGTGTGGGGTTCTCTAGCTACCATGGGGGGACCATTGCATACAAGAACTTGTTACCTACAATGAGTTTAAAGAAAATGTTGATGTGTGGGAGATCTTGTAAAAGGGAGGTGTGTTCCCTTATATGCTTAAATTGCATGATTTTGATGTGAAGGCTACCATGTTAAGGGCTAGACTAATCATTTGTTGCGTATTGGTGGAGTGGAGGTGAATATTACGAAAGGTTTTGTGGCTGAAGTGGCTGGGTTACCCAAAAAAGGAAAGAAATTTTATAGGGATCATGTGGTGTCCAAATGTACTCTGGAAAATTTCTTTAAGAGAAAGGAACAAGACAAGCTCAGAGGTGTGGGTAGTGGTGGGGATGATCGTTTCTCCATCAAACCCCTTTGGAGGGTCATTGCTCTGGCGATTATGAGGTATTTTACCTTAGATGGTAGGTTTTCTCTCATCTATGGGCATCATTTCGAAATGTTTAGTCACTTTAGGCATAATAGCTAGGTTTTTTTTCCCTTCTATTTTTTTATTTCGATGGAAACCAGTATTGATGATAATAGAAGAAACCCCAATAAAGCTATTTTACATGAGGGGCTTATGCTCCTTATCATGGAACATGTGAAATCCAAGTTCATTTTGGAAATCTCTAAGATTTATAGTGGTGGGAAAGGTAAGAGCTCCCTCCTCGGTTGTGAAACGAGGGATTCTACTGAGGAATATGATGGGAATTATGAAGTGGATGAGTTTGAGGAAATTAAGTCTTTGGAAGATGGAGATATGAACTCAAGAAGGACACTAAGATTAAGGCTTCCCTCTTGTGGTTAGATGGGCATAATACAAATGTTGTGGTGAAGGAGCTATTTCTTTTGGTGTAAAGAATGTTGCTAAGAGGAAGAAAGGAAGTCCAAAGGAGGCTAAGCTTGATAGTAGGAAAGCTAAAAGAAAGGTGGAGGATGGTGATAAAGGTGTTAATGTTAATTCCTTGAATTAGATTGGGATTAGTTTTGGTGGAAAGAATCTAAAGAATCTTCAGTAGTTTGATGTGGAACATTTGAGGTCGAATGGGTTAAACATGGATGTTGACATGAAGGAATTTGTTAAAAGTGTGGCTAAAGGGAAGAAGGGGACTCCAAAGGAGGGTAAGATATTGTGTGGGAAGGTGTTTTCATTATGGAGATTCCCCCTAACAAGATGGAATTTTTTGTCCTTGTTGGCCAAGGTAATGATCAGGTTGGTACCCATGATAGAAAAGGTAAGTTGGAGTTGTTGGCTTAAACCATTGAATATTTTGAGAAGCAAGCGGATGTGGAAGTGGTTAATTTGGAGGATTTTCCTGACTCTAGAGCTTCGAAGGGTAAAGACAGTGTGTCGATGGACCAACCTGAAAGTTTGGCTAACTTGACTAAAGAGCCTCTAAATTGGGAGAAGATTAATGTGGATGTTGTGATGAGAATGTTTGAGGATGGAATGAATAATTTCCTCTCTATTCAATTGGATTCTCTCATAGGTAAAATAAATTAACATCAAGATAAATGAAATGCATAATCTTAATGTTATTTTGATTAATTCTAACAACAAAGAATTGGATGTGCAGAGCAAGATTAAATCAATGAAAAATTTCCTAGATAAGGTGGTGGTTGATGTTGCTGAATTGGGCAGGGATCATGAGGATAGGTTGGTTTCTCTAGAGGAAAAAGTTAACAAAATCTATGATAATTTGAGTAAGGTTGTGTAAGTTAGTAATTAGGTGTTCCATTCTAGTGCTTAGGGGCTTACCTTAGTAAATGAGAAAGCTTGTGAGTGTTTGGGAAAACCTTTGGATCTTGGTGAGAATGTGCAAGAGGTTGCTGGTAAAGGACAGAACACTCTGATGGAAAAAAGCATGGATGAGGGGTTGTGTGTGCATACCAGAAATAAGACAAAGAAGAGGGTAGATTTTCCAATCTATGATCTTGATGGAGTGGTGGAGATGCATGAGAATGTGATCTCCAAGAATTTAGAGGTTGTCAATATCTTAGATGATTTACAGTAGCTTGTTGTTTGTGAGTTGTTTTTTCTAGATTTTTTTTATGGTTTATCTATTTATTTGTCATTGTAATATCTTTAATAGCTAAGTTGGTTTTTTGGGGGCTGCTTACTATCTTTGTGCTATCTATTGCAGTCTGGTTTCAATGTAAAGGGTTTTGGGGTCCCTCTTAAAACCTAATTTTCCTTTATCAGAAACAATTGTAACTATGGTTTGGTATTTTTTTTATCCCTAAAAATTTCTTGCTTGCAACTATAATTACACAAACCTTAAACTATTGGAGAGTCAAATTTTATGAACTAGAGCTCAAGAAATGAATTTACTTGTTTACTTCATAGGAAATCCTAGTTCATTGCTGCAGTTGCAAGATAGCCAAGATTTCCTCCCAATTTTTGTGCAATGTAAAATGAATCCTCTAAATGATCATATGACATTATTTATTGAGAGAATCTATTAAGAAATTAGACTGTAAATAGTTATGTATTCCATTACTACTCGTTCACACAAACTAGGCGCTTTCCATTAACCATTATTCAAGTTTGAAAATAAACCATCAATATTCAAAAACACAAGCAAAATCGATGATCATCATTTGAATTGACCAAGTTTAAACATCCTTCTAATTGGCAGTTGAAGTTTTTAGAGAATCCAAACCAATAGAAAAATTCTACATCACCCTACTTTTACATGTCATTTACATGGGCCCACAAAGTGGAAGGATTTTAAAAAGGTTAGATACATTAGTCATCATGGCATTGACAAGACCACATGTCACATTTTCATGATTTTGTGACCTAAGTTGGGGTATTCCTCATCAAACCTGCAAATGTGTGGAATCAATGAGATGACACCATGTGGATCTATTATGCAAGTCCATAGCTCCCATTTTCTTATGTGACTAAGGGACTATAGAAGTGATATAGAGCATCCAAATGCCTTCAAAAAAACTCACAACAACATTCAAGCACATGAAATATGATTGAAATAAACACAAAAATCTGTTGCAATAATCTTAAACTTCACTATTTAAATTTGCATCAAATGCTTCACAACTTATTGAAATTTGATTACATATGTTTTCCAACCATATGGCCTAATGAAAAACTATCAAATAATAGGTTTAAACCATAAATATAACTACAAATAACATCAAAACAAATCTTCAAATACTCTTTCCTCAAATCAACTCCCTACATTGTGAAATAAGCACTCTAATCTGTAATATTCACTCTACCAACCACTGCTCCAATAACTTACAATATTCTACTCTATTTTATGGTGTATATAACCTCAAAAAACCAACAAAAATAATGGAGTTTTGGGCCCCTTTGTGAAGAGCTATGCCCAAAAACTCTCCACATCAAAACAAGGCATCAATAAATGGGAGTTTGTGAGAGAGAAAAACCACTGTAGTTTCCCAACTACCAACCAAATCCACCTAGTAAATTCCCATGCCTAGTTTGGGATAATGCATAAAATAAATTAAAATAAATATTATATGCTCCAAAAATCATCTTTCTAACCACTTTCAATAATTTTCTCAAAATAGATGACAACTCAGATTCCCACTCTCCATGCACAGGAACCCAACTTGGCAAATGAAACAGTCAACACAACATGGGTGCCTAGATTCTTCAAGGCCATATTTAGGAACATTTATTGGCTTTCATAACCTACAACTCCTCCCAAAATCCCACGCCAAGATTGGAAAAATGAAAATGAAATTCAAAACTCTCATTTAGACTAGCTTCCACACCAAAATTTGCGACATTTTTAACTGACTAATTATTTTAATACATTATTTTGCTCTAAAATTGCAATTTGTTTATCCTACAATGTAAAATACCAAACCTTAGGAAAATTAAAATGTCATTTTTTTTCTTGATGAGGATTTCCCTTCACCGTGGATGCTCCTGCATCAGACACCCAAGGTAATTTGAAATATTTCATGAGTTGAACTCATAAACATTTGTATATTGATCATGTGCTTGTTCTTCATCCATATTTCTTCTTTACCCACTTGTTTCTTCTTCTTCAACTTTATCCAAAACTCTCTATCTATTTTTTCCTTCATCTTTCCTCTCTTTCTTCCCCTCATGAAATTTTCCTCCCTATATTATGGTTCATTTTTCCATCCCACTTTATTATTCTCAGCACCTGCACACAAATCAACATTAACACATTCATGGAAATCAATGAATTCTATCTGCACATTTTTCACCTATTTCTCCTTCACCCTCTTCTTCTTCTACCTCAACAAAAGTCACCATACCTTGCTTTATTTCAGCTTGTAACTTGTTCTTGTTGCATCTTACCTTCTCTCTTTTTTCACTTCCTTTTACCATTTCACCCTCAAAAAAGCTTAGACTCATTAGCAACATTGAAAAAAATTGATAAATCAACAATTACTCCTAGTTTCTTCTCCTTGCTTATTGCCACAAATTTTCCTCCTTCAAAGAGAAATGTAACTACAACCTCTTTCTTTTCATCATTTTCATCTATCATTTCTCCCTCAAAAAAATTTCTAACTTCCTTATCTCCTCTTTCAATAGGAGACTATCTTCTTCTTCATCATTCTCTGTGTCAAATCTAGGACTATCAAAGTCCATTTCTAAATTGATGCAACTTCATCCATGACCTCATCTACTCCTTTGGCATGTAAATAATCATTAATATAATCAAATAATACATCTTTTCTTTTGTTGTATCCTACTAATTTTCACCACTTTCTTTGTCTTTGCTAAATCCTACAAACAAATCATCTTTAGATAAAACAAAATTATTAAAATTATTACTAAATTTATAATCCACAATGATCATTTTCTCTTCTTTCTTTCTTGTTTCTTTCTTTCTTGTTTCTTTCTTTATGCTTCTTTTCTTTTCATTGTCCTCTTTCAAGAGGACATTATTCTTCCCATATCTCTCTTCATGTATTGTCAATTACTCCTTAATCTTCTTTTCCAATATATTTACTTTAGCCTAGAGCTTTTCAAGCTCTTCATGTTGCTTCATATTTTCCACTTTTTCCCAATAATGTTCCCAGAACAAAATTTTTATGGACCTCCTCATGACTCATCCCATCCTCTCTAGTATAGACTATCTCATGCCCAATGATTTATCTACACACTCTTATCCTCCAACTTCATTCTCCACCCGTAGGTCCTTATGCAAACTGTCTCACATCAACACTTTTTCCTACACACTCAAGAATTCCCACTCTAATACCACTAATGTAGAGCACCCAAAAACCTTTAAAACAAACTCACAACAACATTCAAGCACCTAGAATATGATTGTAATAAACACAAAAATTTGTTGCAACAATCTTAAACTTAACTATTTAAATATGGATCAAATGCTTCACAACTTATTGAAATAAAATTACATATGTTTTCCATCCATATGGGATGATGAAAAACTATCAAATTATTGGAGATTTGTTGGTGTTGTCATTAGTGTTTTCATTGATTGTTTCACTATTGTGTCATTAGTGTTGTGATTTGATGTCAACCTCTAGTGTCGTCATGTCGAGAAGTGTTTGTGGTATTGAGTAGGTGTTGTAGATATTGTAGATATGTTGAGCAAGTGTTTGTGGTGTTGTTGATGCATCTAGCTCACTTGGTTTCCAAGTGCTTTGGAGAAAATTTGAATAAAAGAGTGTGTAGTGTGATAGAGGTGTGTTCAATATTGTGCTCCTTATTTCTTCATGGTTGAAGATATGCTTGTGCAATTTGGATGTGTTGATCAGAGGTTTTTCAGAGGTGTTATATCCAGAGTTTTAGGTTCTAGATCAGGTGGCAATGGAAGGTGTGTTTGATAGTGTGTTTCCTATGAAGGACATTTAGGAGAAATGAGATTGCTTTGCATTTCACCGCATTGAGGTTTCTTGTCTTGTGAATTTGGGAATGTGCTCAGATTTTTTTTATCTACCTTGGAGTATCTCATTTTTTAGTTTTCATGCAAGGTTTGTGAATGATATGTATGTTTTTGGTTGCATAGAATTGTTGGACTCAGGGAACACTGAGAGGGGGAGTGAATTAGTGTTCAACAAATCTAAACTTTAAATCCAAAACTTAAACCATTTACAACACAAACAAAAATAAAGATGCAAGCATATGAACAAGATAATAAAAGCACCATAACACCAATGTTTTTACATGGAAACCTTGTTAGGGGAAAAACCATGGTGGAGATTAATCCACAATTTATATATTCTATTAAAAGTATGAATAAAAGGGAATGCACATGCATTCAGGCACACTACCTAGAGTTCACTACTCAAAATCACAAAGGCTCATTGCCTTACAAAATGTTTGCATTACAAAAAAAAGTTGAACTAAGAAAATAACATCTCCAAATGCCTAGATTCAGTTCCAATGAAGCTCAATAGACAATCTTCAGCCCTTCTGACTAATTCTATATTTATGTTGTGTTCTTCTCTATTTTTCTGCACTTTTGAAATTGTGCATAGATCGCTCAATCACCCTTCTAATACTCACACTGATACATTTTAACTCAAATTTTGATGAAAGTTCGTCAGAATTATTTTGTTGGAATTATTTCGTTGAAATTCTGATGAACTTTGAAATGTCAAAATTTTGACCCAGCATCATCGAAATTTTGACGTTTCAAAGTTTTTCAGAATTTTGACGAAATAATTCTAACAAACTTTCATCAAAATTCTGACGAACTTTCATCAAAATTTGAGTCAAAATGTATCAGTGTCACACACACATATGTTCTACTCTTCACACATTCGCAAACTTCCACACTTTATTTTTCATACCCAAAATGAATTACTGATCTCATATATATATCCACTAGCAAGATTTTAATTACTATATGTCAGCTTCAACAAAATATAATATTCTCCAAATGTCAGCTCAAATCATGAACAATTTATCACGTGTACCCATACAAGTCAGCCACAACATAGCTAGGACCCAAAATAAAATTCTCGAACATAGAAACATTTAAACAATCATCCCTTATACATCCACGACATGCTACATTGACTGGGTCAGCCACCATGAGCAAATAATCAGAAAATCATTCTGCTAGATCTCCTTACTCATACACTATATTAATGCAACATCACAAAACTTACCAATAAGGTAACATACATGCTTAGCAACCTATCCTAGGGATACACAACACAAGATTATGATCGAGTGAAGCATACAGATTGACATTCTAACCGGATACCCTTTTCTTCATGTTCTCTACTGATAATACAATGTACTTAACTTTAACTGCTGGTATGACTAGGTTCGGATCTGCGGACCACAATAGTGACTTCAGTTGCAATCAATGACAACACTAGAATCCATACCAATAATCTCCCCGAGCCATATGCCAACAAGAATGAATTTGCTCTTCAATTTTAAGTGGTTGCATAAGTGGTGTTGGATATTTTGATGAAGTTGAATATTCTTGGGTGTTGTGAAATGTTTATATGTGTTTTGTGTGGTGTTCCATATATAGAGAGGCATGTATGTGGTTTCTTGTTAGAGTTAGTGCAGGTTTTGATGACCTAGCGTGCTAGCACTAATTGCATAGGTTATTTGTTGTTTGTGGAAGAGTGGTGAAGCATGTTGGTATATATTTGGATCCTAGTTAACCCTTAGTGTGTTCTACCTTTGCTTATTTCCATCGCGTAAGTTTTTGGTATCAACCTATTTTTTGGTTGCACATTTGAACTTGGAGAAGGTTTTTGAGGTTGTGGAGGATATATAAGAAATATTAATTTTTGAAGAAGAGTTTGATGTGTGGCAGATGTGTGAGTGTTGTAAGATGTGAATGTGATTGTGTGGTGATATGAGCGCATGCTTAAATGCCTAAGGCTATCAGATCCAATGAGCATAAGGTGTCTACATTTTCAATGTGCCTAAAGTTGTTGAAGGCAGTGAGCCAAAGGTTGTGGATGGTATAGAGTTCAGTGTTCAATTTTTCCTGTTGCTTTGAGATAGTGAATCTCTTTGTAACAATCTTCTTCTATACTTCTTTCTTTTGGATAGTGAGTCATTTAGGTAGTGAGCCCTTGGAAGTGAGTCATTCTTCTCTTTTGGGTAGTGAGACTATTATATTTGGTGTTGTTATTCATATATATGTGAGCTAGTCCTCACCATGTTTTTTCCCTGATTAGGGTTTTCCATGTAAATTTGGTGTTCTCTTGTGTATGTTGTTGAATGTGTTTATGTTTAATTTGTTTACATTCTACTAATGATAATATGGGTTTGATGGTTATTGAGGGTTTAAGGTTTTAATGTACAATTGATTCACCCCCACTCTCAATTGTCTTATTTTTCCAACAATTCCAGTATCAGAGTTATGGTTCCTTGGAAGAAGCTTAATCACTTGAGGTAGATTGGGATGACACACATGAAGGGTTTCAAAGCTCCTATGTTTGATGGCATGAATTATGCTTACTATAAATCCAGGATGGAAGCATTTCTTGTCTCTCTAGGGTTTGGAGTTTAGAAGTCAGTTGAAACCGGATATACTATGCCTACTAATGGTCTGACAAGTGATGATGATGTCAAGGATTATGAGAATAGTTGCAAAGAAAGAAATGATATTTTGAGTGTTCTTTCTGATTCTGAACTTGGAAAGGCGATAAGTCTCAAAACTACAAAAGATATCTAGACAAAGTTGCAAAACATTTATCAAGGAGATGATAAGGTCAAGCAAGCAAATATGTAGAATTTCAAAGCCAATTTTGATAACCTAAGTATGTCAGAAGATGAATACATTACAACCTACATGCTCAAATTGGATGAAGTTGTTAATGCCATCAATGGTCTTGGTGGTAAGCTAAAAGAAAGTGAAGTTGTAAAAAAGGTATTGAGAACTCTTCCTAAATCTTATAGTTCTAAAGTTTCTGCTATTGAGGAAGCTCAAAATTTAGATCAATATTCTAAAGATCAAAATTTTGGTGCTTTAATTTCTTTTGAATTGAGAGAGTTTGGTCAAGATGATACAAAAAAGAAACTACCTTTAAATTTGGCAAGGTAGATAAGGATGATAAATTAAATCTTGATGATCTTAATAAGGAGGAAGAAAAGTTTGTAAGGAGATTGAAAAAGGGCATAGGAAAATACAATGGTGAGTTACACTTTAAGTTTTTCAATTATGGAAAGATGGATCATTATGCTTCTAAATTTCCAATCAAAGTTGCAAATGAAAAACATAAGGATCATAAAGGTACATTTGTCAAAAAGAGTTATTATGTTGAAAAAGACAATGGTGTATCTAATGATGAGGAATCAGACTATCCTAATGATGATAGTGATGAATTTTTTTTTCATGGCTTTAAATTTTGGAACTAATTCTATTAATCCTAAAATGTGTGAAGGAAAGTGCTCCAAAAATAGGTCACAATATTTAAGGAGCTATGGTGACTACTTTTCATGCAAGAGATGAGAAGAATTACAAGATAATTGATAATGGATGCTCAAATCATATGAAAAGTGACAAGAGTAAGTTTGTTAAACTTTAGAAGTATGATGGTGGTCTTGTTAATATTGGTGATGATACATCTACTAAGATCTATGGAAAAGGTTCAATTAGTTTTAATGGCAAGCATAAAATAGATGATTTTATTTATGTCAAGGGTCTTCAACATAATCTTCTCAGTGTAGGAAAAATGTGTAGCAAAAGATACAATTTGGTGTTTCAGGATAATAGTTGTGAAATCAGAAAAGAAAGCTCTAGAACTTTTGTTGCTATAGGAACTAGGACATAAGGAAATATTTATCAACTCAAAGGTGGTGGTGTTAAGTTCTTTATGCCACAAATCAATGAAAGTTGGCTATGACATAGAGGAATGGGTCACATTAACTTTGATAACCTAGTGAAGATCAGTTGTACTGATGTTGTGAGAGATCTGCCAAGGATTACAAAACATTTCAATGCAATCTACAAAGAGTGTCAGTTTGGAAAGAAAATAAAGAAGACATTCATGTAGACACTAAAAAATGTCTTGGTCTATGAGCGTCTTTTTTCCATCGTCTTGGTCTTCTACCCTATGTAATTAAATAATTTTAATTATTTAATTAATTCATTTCTTTATTCTCCTTTGATCAATTAAATAAATTATCTTTTTTAATTGTGTCACCAACATTTTCTTTCTCTCTATGATTAAATGAATTATTATTCATTTAATTATTAATTCTACATCAGTCACCTACAGCTAAATAATTATTTATCTATTCATTGGTCTTCTTCATTTCTTCTATAGTTAAATAATTATTGAAATTATTTAACTATCCTTTGTCATTCTTTCACTATTAAATGATTAATCTTGGATTAATTACTTAATATCCCTTTTCTATCTTCTCTTATTTAATTAAATTGGTTACACCATAATTTTAATTAAATGCCCCATTTTCCTCTTCTTCCACAAATAAATTATTTATTCCCCCAATTGGTCAAAGATTCTCCTCTCATGAATTAAATAATTTTATTATTTAATTCCCCCATTATCTCCCTCCACTCTCTCATTTTTGAATCTCAAAAATTGATTGTCTCTGGTCTCCTTTTGATCTTGACCGTCCATTTTGTAGTTGTCCCTAGCCCACTACTCTACGGTGCATGAATCCTCAACCATTGATCTGAGAATCTTTCTAAAACTTTGATCTCGTCTGTCCATTCGAATGGCTTTCTATAAAAGAAGGTCTTCTCCTCCATTTTAAATTTAACAACCACATATCTCCAATATTCATGCTTATCCTTTGTAGGTATTTGTATACAACAAACTAAGGGAAACTTGCAAAGGTTGTTTTGAGGAGATACAAGGAAGGTTATTCAACTTCAACATGGGAAGTGCATTGTTTAATTGCTTTCATTTTATTCCTCTTACTTGATTGTTCTTCCT
Organism: Sequoia sempervirens; assembly: GCA_007258455.2. NCBI lineage: Eukaryota > Viridiplantae > Streptophyta > Pinopsida > Cupressales > Cupressaceae > Sequoia > Sequoia sempervirens. The sequence goes on from VDFB02281492.1 coordinate 512,403,279, forward strand.
TGTTTAGATTTGGATTTTAGCTTAGATTTCGTACAGTGGTTGTCACTTATCTTTTCTATTTCAATTTCCTATCTTACATTTGGTGAACCTGATGTGAATCATACAAAATTTGTATAAAATCCCATTTTTTTTAATTTTTTTTTTTGTGTTACAGGTCGTGAATTGCAACTACAAAAAATAGCGACGCAACTAAAGGCAAGCTACAAAAATTCAAAAGAACAACACAACTATGAAGGGCAACGATGCAACTGAAGGCGGGCTTTCAAATTTGAAAAAAATGACACAATTGCAAGATTCTAAACCGCATTTGAAACAATGTAACTGATCCAGAGTGAGCCGCATTTGTTGTACAATGAATTGAAATTTTATTTCTTAAGCTACATGACAAAGCTGCAACTGTTAGCCTAAATGACGTAACTCCTGTTAAGGTTTATCTTTTCAATTTTGGGTTTTGTTTAAGTTTTTCCTTTTGGGTTTTCTTTAGAATAGGATTTTAGGTTTGCTAATCTTTTGTTTTCAACATGTGGCATTAGTCTTGAGGAGATTAAAACTGTTTCTTTAGAAACAATCGATCTTACCTTCCTTTTTTCCTTGAAAGTTATCATATTTTTCTTTACTTGCTTACAAGAACAAATTGCATTACACTCATAAAGGTTAAAATGAACATGAATTACACTCATGAAGGCTAAAATAAACAACATGCATAATTTCACTCATGAGATTTAGAATTAACTTGTATCACATGTCATTGGTCTAAAAAGAATTTGAGTGCTTATTTGACACCATAAGCGAGAATAAAATTAACTTGTGTTTGCATTGTCTTGTGGTTTACATTTTTCCTTTGGATGTGTATGCTCTTCTCTTGTGCCATTTGGCGATCTTGAGAATCAAAATGGTCCTTTGGCATTTGTATAACCACCCACACATTTAGTTTTGGGATTTTTACTTTTAAAATGAACCCCATGTGAGTGTGAGAAAAAGGTGTTGTGTATGCTCTCTCATTGCACTTCGTGTGATCTAGGAGATCAAAAACAACATAGTTGTCTCACTTCTTTTACCCTTAGAGGGCCTTCCTCCCAAATTGTGAGATGGAATGACCCAAGTGGCACTTTGTTTCGGTTCGCTATATAAATTGTTGTGATTGTTGGGAAATTATTTGAACACTTGGTGAGGATTTCTTATATCGACGAGTGCCACCCCCAGTATTTGTGAGACATTTCAAAATCCTTTCTAATGAAGGGACTGGGAGGCCTCTTAATTGAGAAAATCTCATTGAATGTATAGGAACCAGTATTACCTAGAAGCACAGATTAAGAACTACTTGTTTTAGAGGCCAAAAACCCTTTTACTTGTTGGTGTAGGAGGTCGGACCTTTGAAGCCACCCTACATTCCACTATTCATTGTAGAGACATGAAATCCCTCAGTTCATATGATCTTTGGATCTTTGGGGGTAACAGATTTTGGTGTGCCTGTCTTGTGTAAGGGGGAGCCAATGTCACCAAGATCTCTAACTGTCTACTTTTTCTAAGTGTTTGGAGTAATCCAAGTAGGGACTCAGGAGGTAGTATCTTTTCTAGCGTAGGTTGTGCATTGTGTATGAGTTTCTTTATACACATACACATTATACATTTTCACACTCAAATCAGACCAAACAAGTGTTTTTTGACTATTTTTTTATGTTTTCCAAAGTCCATTTCACAAAATCACACCAAAATTAGTAAAAAATTGATCAGAAAACTAGGTCAAACCTTTAATTTACAAAAAAAAACTCTCTATTAACTACAAGTGCTTGAAATAGGCCCGCAACTACTTTATGAGTTGTAACTGTTCACCAAAAAAATGCAATTGATACCTTGCACCGCATTTGCAAGAAACGGGCCCACAACTACTATAGTTTGTCACAACTACTCACTAGAAACCCACATTTGAAAATGACGCATTTACCAGAAACAGAGCCACAACTGCCTAATCACCAGAATTTCAAAAAATCCTTTTCTAAACCTGATCCAATTTATCTTGATAGTGAACATGTCATCTGAACTTCAGACTTGGAGAGTTTTACCAATCCATTCCATCATCCTCATTTAGGATTGCATTTCATTTTAGGTCATCATTTCCTTGCAAAATTAATCTTAGGTCTTAGGTTGCACATACCTTCTATATTCCAGACATAGGAATTTTATCGAGCCTTTGGACAATTCATGGTTACTTATTCAATTTTTCATTTACCTTTATCCTTTTTTTCACTTATCAATCTTTGTCATCATCATCTTGGTCAAAAATTTGGGTCTCAAACTTATGTCTTAGTTTAGACACATCTTGTCAACCTTTCTCTAAATCTTGGTCATTACAAAAGTTAATGAAAATTGGATTTGTTATCTTGGATCTACAATAACTTGGTTATCATCCTTTTTCTTAAATCTTAAGGTCCATATCCTTAGTTTCATCTTTCTAGTATCATTTAGTTTCATACCATATCCTTTGATCATAACATCATTGTCATCCTCTCGATCCTTAGTATTGGACTTAGGTGATTTTTCATCTTGCATCCTTATATCCCAAAAATCACAAAAATATAGTTTAACCTCATCTTAGACTTAGTTGCATCATAACCTTTGGTCATTGATTTAGCATCACCTAGCCTCAATATCATTATCTTTGATCATAGATTAGTCTCCCTTCGGTATCATTTGACACCCATTAGTTTCATCTAGCTTCATTTAGTTCCATCCTTTGGTCTTAAGATCATCATTATCCTTGCATGGTCACCTTGCATCCTTATACCCAAAAAATTACAAAAACATAGTTTAGTTTCATATCATCATGCATTATCATCTCCTTACACTTGCAAGTCTTACATGGTTAAAACAAGATCACGAACTAAAAAAAGGAACATGGATTCTTCAAGTGACCCCTTTTCTAGTCCAATCCATGACACCAACCTTGGATCAAATTCAAATCAATCTACACCACAAAGAGAATCAACCAACACATTTGATAATCTAGGCTTAGAGGAATTCAACAAGAAATTGACACCCGAAGAAGTTGAAAGAGCTTACCAAGATCCAAGGATTTTATGCATTGTTGATGAGCTCGTTAGTGCTAATCCTAATAGATACTTTTATGCACTAGCCAAAAAGGGTGCTAAACTTCCTCAAGGCTTTGATGTCTCCACAATTGTGGAAGGAGCTTCTCAAGACACTAAACCAAGGACTAAATCAAAACCCATTCGCATTGGGGATTCCATCTTCACAACAAATGACTACCACATTACCACTTGGGACAAAAACACACATGGCCACAACTACCACACACATTTATAATACCCCAACATTTGGAAACAAGAGAAATCATGAAACAACACAAGGAAATTTTTTTACATTTGGTAGCTCATTGGATTCATCAAATTCTATGGGTAAGACTTACAAATCCTCTATTTTAAAATACAAACCAAGGTCCCATGTCTCAAGGTACCACACCTATATTTCAAAACACAAATCAAGGTCCTACATTTCAAGGTCTCATGCCTACACTTCAAAACACAAATCAAGGTCCCACATTCCAATTTCAAAACACTCCCCCATCGAATCAAAATCAACCAAAAAAATATAGGATAATTCATATTGTCCTACAAAGAGTGCCAAACCAAAACACCAACCAAGGACCTACATTTTCAAACATCAATCAAGGACATACATTTTTGAATGCAACTCAAGGACCCACCCCATCATTCCAAAATTCCAATCAAGGACCTACATTTTCAAACACCAATCAAGGACCTACATCATCTCTCCAAAACACAAATCAAGGGCCCACACCACAATTTCAAAAGGCCATACCCAATACAAACATGAATTTTGGGACCAATCTAACTAGCAATTTCACCCCAAACCAAACAAACACCAATGCAACATTTACACATCAATATCAACAAGGTATCCATGGTCACATGCCAGAAAATGCCAATTCAAATCCAAATCCAACATATGACCTCAACACCAATACCATAATACAAAATCACTAACACAACACCATCTCTTGTGGACACCTTGATGCAACAAATACAAGCCATGCAACAACAGATGAAAAACATGCAATTGGGGACCAACAAGAAAACTTATTCCATGGAGGAATTGTGCCCCTATCCATTCGACAAAAATATATACATGTCACCCTTTCCCCCTCACTTCACATCACTAAGTTTACCCAAATACAAAGGGAAAGAAGATCCAGTGGAACACATACAAGGATTTAATACATGTATGGAAATCACATATGACCCTACCTATTTGATGAGACTATTCCCATGATGTCTCACGAGGCAGGCCCTAGATTGGTTCACACACCTTCCTCCAGGGATTAGAACATGGGGTGACTTGGATGATAAATTCATTAATCATGTTTCCTTTAACATTGAAAGTGACGTGACCCTCACAAAACCATGCACAACTAAACAAGAATAAGGGGAGTCACTAACCTCATTTTACCAAAGATGGCAAGGTATGGCTAGCTAGTGTCCTTGCCACATCTCGGAGAAACAACTAGTCCCCATGTTTCTGGAAAAAATTAATGTAGAATTGATGAGTGGTCTTCAAATCCAATGTTGCACAACCTTTGAGGATATCATTGAGAAAGTTTTCCTTATTGAAAAGGTTCTTTTCGCAAAGGGACTAGTCAAAGTGCACAAAGAAACCCCAAAGGAAAATAATGACAAAGGTAAATTTTGGTGCCAAAACAAGAATGTCACTAATGATGGATTTGTTGATGCTAAAGTGATAAAAAAAGGCCCTACCATTCACCTCAAAGGTCCTTCCACATCAAACATATCAAATTCCCAAATGCAAGGTTAATATCAAACATTGAACGTAATCCAAAACAACCAACAATGTAGAGGCCCTCTGCGCATTAAGAGAACATATACCCCATTGAGTGAACCCATTGAATTAGTCCTAAAGACACTCTTACAATCCAATGTCATCTAGATGCCAGACATCAAGAACTATGAACCCTCATTGATCAAACATGACTAGTGGAAGGAAAAAGAATATTGTGAATACCACCATGGAAAAGGACATAAGATATCTTCATTCTAGACACTCAAAAATATCATTCAATATCTCATTGAACAAGGAATCATTTCAGTAGACAATTCACAAGGCAAGACAAATGCTGATCATACCATATTTAAAACTCCCTTGCAAGATCATGACAAAGGAAAAGCCTCCAATTCAAGGAATAACAATAATTCCAATTGTACCTGCATCGCGCATGATTATAGCACTATTGTTCACTACATAAAAGCCTTTGATGATTGCATTACCACTATTACCATAAATAAGAAAAGTTTAGAATGTGCTATCACCACTCGCAGAGCCAAGGTAACTCTACAAGGGGTTCCTTCCAATCCACAACCAAAAAGCTAGTACAATCTCCTAGAGCATCTAGGGAAGACTCATGCACAAATTTCTATTCTAGAACTCCTCTGCATATCACCTCAACATAGAGCTATCCTTGATAAAGCCTTACATGAAGCATTTGTACACGCTAACCTAAAAATGAATTTTAGGCCATGGTTGGATACCTAGCTATGCCACATCATTTCACCTTCTCTGAACAATACTTTTCCATACAAAAATTAGATCATAATGATCCCCTGCACCTGGAAGTCTATGTAAATAAATGTAAGATCAGACAAGTCTTGGTAGATAGTGGAATGGGTCTAAACATTTTCTCTCTAAAATTGGTAAAATCATTGGGATACTCTGAGAATTGCATAGATCAAACTAAGAAATTTTTTATCAAGGCTTATGATGATGTTGAGCACTCATCGGAAGGAGTAATTTTCTTCCCATAAGATTTGGTTCGATTATGCAAAAAATGGTGTTTCATGTCTTGGATTTGGATTTACACTACAAACTTCTCCTTGGCTTCCCATGGATTCATGTCATGAAGGCCATACCATCCCCATACCACCAATGCCTCAAGTTTCCACATATGGAACTAAGATTACTATTCTAGGTGATCCTCATCCCTTTCAGTATTGCACAAATCTAAAAGGAATTGTTGAATACCGAGTGCCCATAAATTGAGAGGCCTTATCTTCCACCTCATCCCACTACATTGATCCATCTAATGTCATCAAATCATTCAATCCATTCACCACACCTTCCAAACCAAAAATCCATATTCAAGACAAAGGATGTGGAGAGTACTTGATGAAGAGCCTCTTTTGCATTGGAAAGTTACCTAAATCACCAAAGTCTTATGGAAAGCCACATCTCATGCACCCTAGGGTTATCATCCACAATCCTCCTACCACCTTTAATAAATGGGGATAGTTAGCCAAAGAATCTTTGGATGACCAAATTTACACATGGTTGTATAAAGAAGAGGAGGACATAGAAGCTAAGCAGTTGCCAATTGAACAATATCCAAAATAATTGATCTTGATTAAACAACAAGGATATGATGGACACAACATCCTTGGTCTAAGAAAATATGGGATGGTGGAACCTTATTACCTCCTAAATTACCAAAGTATAGATGGTTAGGGTTTGCACCAATAAAAGTGAGTATCCTAGGTACTGGGTTGCCTTTGAGTGAGACTGCTAATGCTTCAAATGAAATCGAGACATTTGAAGACTACTATATCGACTCCAATTCCAATCAATGGGAATGGGGTTCTGATAAATCATTCAGTGACTATGACATTAATGAAACATTTAGAGAACTTGGTGAGCCTACCTTTGAGGAAATATTCAATCAAATGTTTAAAATTGGTGCCCCCTAGAATTTGTCAAATCCCAAACAAAAGATTCCCTTGCAAAGGGAAGCCTAGATTGAAACCTTTTGGGAACCCAATGACTCTACCTCTGTCTCTACCTTATCTTCCTACACTATGACCCTTGACAACACCGATGATGGCTTATCCCTCATTTACCTGCAGTTAATAGATTGTGACCAACAACGACCATCAAGTTTAGACACATTTGAGAACGACGAAGCAATTGTTGAGTTCACGGGACTTCGTGAAGGAATACCAAGTGGGGATCATAAGGTTGGATTTTTCATAGAACATAATAGTGTAGCATAATTTGGTGAGGTTGTCCTTTCCTCTAGTTGCAAAAGTGAAAATGAAAAAATTCAAAATAAAAAGAATAGGTCTTCAAGTGAAAACTGAAAGGTGACTGTTGATCATGAAAAAGTAAAAATAAAGGATGTATCTAAAGGTGAAAACCTCTTTGAGGCACCTAAGGATGGAGGATTGGACAGTCTCCCTATAGATCGAGAGAAATTTTCATTGCCTATAGAAGAGAAAGAAGAAGTGAACATTGGGACGCAAGATAACTCTAGAATCGTACAACTTGTAGCATCCTTGACCACTAAGGAAAAACTTGAGTTTACAACATTCTTTTCAGATAGACAAGTTAATTTCACATGGTCATATGTTGATATGTCTGGGTTGGACCCTAAGCTTGTTTTACACCACTTTCCATTGATACCAAATGCCAAACCATGTAAACAGAAGCTAAGGAAAATGCACCCGCAGATTGCACCTTTGGTCGAGGTTGAACTAAAGAAACTCTTGGATGTTGGATTCATAAGCTCTATTGATTATGTAGATTGGATATCTAATCTTGTTCATGTCATTAAACCTAATGGTAAAATCAGAGTATGCATGGATTTTAGGGATCTTAACAAGGCTTGTCCAAAAGATGACTTCTCCTTACTAAATATCAACATCATAGTGAATCTCACTACTGGATTTGAAATCTAATCACTTATGGATAGATTCTTTAGCTATAACCATATAAGGATTGCTTCTGAAGATCAACCAAAAATAACCTTCACATGTGCCTATGGAACCTTTTGTTGGAGCATTATTCCATTTGGACTTAAGAATGTTGGAGCTACATATCAAAGAGCCATGACTACCATTTTTCATGATTACATGCATGTACTTATGGAGGATTATTTTAATTCTTCTCTTAAAATCTCTAGAAAGAAGTAGTCACTTCATACTTTTGGATAAGATTTTCATGGCTTGAGAAATACAAACTCAAGTTAAATCCAAAGATATGTGTTTCCATGGTCCAATTAGGAAAACTCTTAGGATACATTGTCTCCTGTAGAGGAATAGAGGTTGATCTTGTAAAAGTAAAAGCTATCTTGGACATGTCACTGCCTACCAACATATGTCGGTTGAGGACTTTATAAGGAATAATGTAGTCAATCCGTAGGTCCATAGCCCAACTAGCAGATAAGATTCATCCATTTCAACATTTGTTGTGAAAAGGAATTCCATTTATATGGACAAAAAATGTCAAGAAGCCTTTGATCAAATTAAGAATTATCTATTGACTCGACCAGTTCTTATGGCTCCAATTGATGGAAGACATTTGATATTGTATGTAACAACAACTACATTAGCATTGGGGGCATTATTGGCACAAAATGATAATGATGACAAAGAATGAGAAATCTACATCAATTGTACCTTGGTTGGATATGAGTCAAACTATAGCCCTATTGAATGAGCATGCCTAGCAGTTGTGTTCACAGCCTAGAAATTGAGACATTACATGCTAAACCACAAGACAAATATGATAACCAAAATTGATCCTCTAAAGTACCTTCTCAGTAAAGCAATTATGACATGACGACTATTTAAGTGGGTAATGATTTTAAGTGAATATGACATTGAATATGTTCATCGAAAGGCAATAAAAGGACATGTGATAGCTGATCAACTTGCAAATGCACTAGTAAAAGTAGACCATCCTCTAATGACCAAATTTATAGATGAATCAATCTATGTCATAGAAACACCAACACCATGGTAATTATACTTTGATGGATCCTACACAATTCATGGTTCAATATTTGGTATTTTGTTCATCACACCTCAAGGGGATTCCATTCATAAGTCATTTTGAATAGCATTTTCATGCACCAATAATATAGCTGAGTATGAAGCATTACTAACGGGAATCTAAATGGAAATTAAATGGAAAATCAAGGATCTTCAATTTTATGGTGATTCTCGGCTAGTGATCAAGCAAGTAAATGATGATTATGATACCAAGGATGAGAAGTTAATGCCCTACAATCACATGGTTGATAGTTTTAGACTATACTTCAAAGCTATTACATTTGAGCAGATACCAAGAATTGAGAACAAGGCAGCTGATGTAATGGAAACAATTAGATCTCTCTTGGACATCCCTAACAATGCATCACAATATGAGTTCTTGGTGGAACAATTCTTGGTCCTTGGTTTCGATGTCCTCGAAACCAAACTTGTGTGAAAACTTGTTGGTCTCGAATCTCCCTGGTACAAAGACATTTACAACTACTTGCATGACTAGATTATCCCTCTCGACTTTTCCCCCAACCAATGCAAAAACTTTATCTGAAAAGCCTCTAAATATGCCATCATCGGTGATACTCTTTATCATCATAGCAAAGACAACACCCTCCTTTGATGCCTCAACTAAAATGAAGCACAAATGACCTTACAAGAGGTTCACCATGGTATATGCAGAGCTCATTCTACTAGTCCCACCTTAGCCAAAAAGTTTATGAGGATAGGTTATTATTAGCCTACAATAGAACACGATGCCTATTACTTTGTGAAGAAGTGTCATCAATGTCAAATTCATGGAGATCTCATATATGCACCAACTCAAGAATTGCAACCTCTTACATCATCATGGCCATTCTCTCAATGGGGACTCGACCTCCTAGGAAATATCCATCCCACTTCCACAAATGGGCATAATTTTATCCTTGTTGCTATAGAATACTTTACCAAATGGATTGAATCCATCCCAATGACCTAAATTACTAGTAAGCAGATATCCAAATTTATTCTAAATTACATTATATGCTGCTATGGTATCCCTCAATCCATCATTATGGGCAATGGTCAACCTTTCAAGAATCATGATGTCCATGAACTTTATGAGAAGTTTCATATCCAACACTATTTTTCCACCCCATATTACCCCCAAGGTAATGGTCAAGCTAAGGCATCTAATAAGACTATCCTTAAAATCTTAAAGAAGACCATTGATGGCATTGATCATGACTGGCATCTCCAATTCAATCAAGATTTATGGGCCTATCATACTAGTATTCACACCCCTATAGGAGCCATTCCATATTCCCTCATCTTTTGATTTGAGGCCATACTTAATATTGAGGTTGAGTTATCATCCTTGAGGGTATCTATGCAAGGGTTGATTGATCAATAAGAGAATTGTGTATCATTTCTACATGAATTGGAGTTCTTAGATGAAAAGAGATAGAATGCCTTAACATATTTGCAAGCATATCAAAATCACCTTCAATGTAGCTACAATAAGAAGGTTTGACATAGAAGCTTTAACATTGGTGACTTTGTCTTGAAAGAGAATTTGAAGAATCAGATAGATCAAAAAAAGCCCAAAATTTTTGAACCCAATTGGTTGGGTCCTTATATCATCATAGTGACATATGGATCTAGTGCTTATCAGCTATCCACTCCCAAAGGTGAACTATTAACTAATCCCATCAACAACATGCACCTTCGCAAATACTACACCTAATTCTCAGAGTATCCCATAAAAAAGTCAAAAAATACAAAAAAATTAAAAAAATGGTCACCTTGATGAAAACCTAGCAAATAGGCATCTTGGTGACAACAAAAAATTAAAAAAATTAAAAAAATAGTAAAGAGAAATAATTCGTCCAAAAGTGAAAACCACTTTGGTGATGCTTTGGATAAGTACCATGGTGAAAACTTGGCAAATAGGCACCATGCATAGTCAGTCTATGCTCCTTCGTCTACTATCACTCTACCTAGTTTTCTTCCCTTTGCTCATCCATTTGCACATATCATCTATCCATAATAAAGCTTTGTCATCCTTCATGTGGCCTAAAAACCATTGACATTTAGAATCCTTCACTTTCATGACCATCATTTTTATTTGTTGCTTCCCCTCGCGCATAATGAGTTGGTCCTATACCTAACTAGGGGAAATTCCTTGACCTATGTCTTCATGGGATCCTACACATCATATCAGCCTCATAAAACATCAAAATCCAAAAAAAAATCATAAAACATCAAAATCCAAAAAAATCATAAAACATCAAAATCCAAAAAAATCATTAAACATCAAAATCCAAAAAAAATCATAAAACATCAAAATCCAAGAAAATCATAAAACATCAAAATAAAAATAAAAAACATAAAACATCAAAACTTCCAAAAACAAAGTCAAAGTTAGAGTTAGTCTATGTCAGTTTGGTTGAACTACGTTGTCTCTATGCATTGCTACATAGGCAAGGCCATCACTCGATGAGCCCCAGAGACATTAGGTGTTTCCTTAGGGTTTTGTTGAGTCATATCAATTTTTATCTGTGCCAGTTGAACTACAAGGTCTCTGTGTGTATAACATAGGCAAGGCCATCAATCAATGAGCCCCCGAGGCCCTAGATCAGTCCTTTAGGGTTTGTCGAGTTTGGTCATGTTCCTTGTCCTTAAGCAATCATTGTTCAAACCAAATCATGAATCAACAAAAGAACATATCCAACAAGTCTTTAATATTTAATTGATCAATTGCCTAATCATCATCACTATCAGGTCATTGGTCTTATATCAGAATGGGGCATTATGTCATTTGTCTCATTCGGTCTTATCACTTGTTTTCATCAAAGTGGTCAATCGGTCATCTTTATCATATGTGTTATTTTCCTTAAACATGATATGTCTTTCCTGAAACCAAGCATCATCACATCGGTCAATCATGTCAATTAAACCTTATCAAATCAACTCAAGTTTTTTACTTGTTCAATTCTTGCCTTAAATAGGACATGTCTTTCCTGCAACCAAGCATACTTAATTAAATCAATTAATCAACCTTGTCAATCTATCAATCAACTTCGATCAAATGATTAATCAATTAGTCATCTTGGTCATTTTCCTTAAACAAGATATGTCTTTCCTGAAATCAGGCCTAATCAATGGGTCACTTGGTCAACCTAATCAATCATATCAATCAATATTGTCAATCCTATCAAGTAAACATTATCTTTCTGAAAAACACTTTCTTGGTCTAAATTTGTATTTTATTTTGGCTTGTCTTTGACCATGTTACTAGCCACCTCGAGGATGTTTTGTCAAGGATTTAGAGGGGAAATGATGGATCATGATCTCTTGTCTTTTGCTTGTTGTCCATGGTATGTCTTGGAAAAAATATTGAAACATTTGGGTCCTTATTATGAGTCAAGGAATTCTTTATCTTTTGGCATTGTCTTTTTCTTTCTTGTCTCTCACAAATGGTAACCTTGCACACCTTGGTCTATGTCATACCATGGTGTTTGTTCTCCATTTGTGACAGTTTTGATGCCCGATGATGATAAACATAAAAGAATGAATGTTTGTCATTTTTCATTTCTCTCTTGACTTCACACTTTTCCATTATCCACACTAACATCCATCCCTTCCATGCTAACATTTCTTCTATCCGTATCTTGACAGCATCCTGTGAAACAAAAAAATACCCTGCATACATGATCACATTAGGAACCACTATAGAAAGCATTCATTATAGAAATAATCATAATAAGCCACAGATATTTGCATGGGAAAATATGAAAAAAAAATAGGTGCATCCATATAGCATTATCCATAGCATCATAACATATTAGGCGTATCATTGCATTTTACATTATAATCATAATCCACGTCTATTTATCACATTTCATATACATTACATTGACATTTTTTATAAACATTGCATAATCATAATCATATCATACATCATATTTTGTATTTAAATTAGACATTTCTAATCATTGCATGCATAATCCATAGACATCATATTGCATAACATTAATTGCATTCACATATCACATCACATCATAAAATTAGGTCATTGGTACTACATTGATATATCACATCATTGCATAATAATATAAGATGCATAAACAACATTATAAATGCATAATCATAAATCATAAAACTCCATAACATAATCATAAACATAAAACATAATCAACTAAGATTGTATATCATAAATTGTGGCCAAAAATCATATCATATATCACTCAAAATGTGTCATAGTACCATGTGAATATGTATCATATATAACAAGGTGGAGCTCACAAGCTCAATGATCAAAATATAGTGTCACAATGCATATGTCAAAATGTGTCCTATCCAGAATTGCCCTGCTATGCTGAACCTAGTGATGGTTTTTTTCCCTCTTGTCATGGTGAGCCTGGAGACCTGTGCTCTAATGTCAATGGCCTATCATATGGGGTGGATCATGTCGGGCATGATACCTCACCACTATGTGACCTATTGTGTGAGTGTCGGCTGTGGGATCTACTCTATGACTTTCCCTGAGATCGACTCTGAACCTCAATGAAACTCATCTCTCTCCTCTTAGGTGGCACTGCTCTCTCATATAAATATCGGTAATACTATAACCCCATGCTTGATATAGTCAACTCTCATGCCACATCCACAATTGACCCACTATAGGTAGCCACAAAATCAAGAATCTGTCGATCTATCTACTATCAACTTATCACTGCTAGGTCCCTCTCTATCTATAGGGTTTCCCTCTCGGCCCTCAATCCATCCTACTCTTCTCTCAATGCCCATACCTCTACCTCTAGTGCTTGTACTCGAGCTTGTAAAGTGGCTAACCATTGATCAACTAGCCCATCATCAGCTCTGACCCCTACCTCCTCTAGCCCCTCCTCTACATCCATGCCCATCACAATCCTCTCTCAGAGGACTCTCTTGGCCTCTCCCATCTATGGCTTGTCCACATGCTCCTCCTCCCATCTCTCCTTTGCATGCTCCTCCACCTCAACCTCCATCATCTCCAAATCTTGGTGTCCTACCTCCAGGGCCGATACCTCTACATGTTGCTCTCCATCCTCCACCACCATCTCCCTAGCAAGCCTCTCCTTTGGATGCTCCTCCTCACACTCCTCACAGATTAGTGACAAAGGCCTCACCACTTGTCGTCTCTTGTCTCTCCTCCTCTTGCCTCGGTCTCCTCCTTGACCTCCCCTACCATCTCCTCTATCATCTCCCCCTTCATCATCTCCTCATCCTCCATTCCCCTATCCTCCATCTCCTCGTCCTCTACCCCTCCATCCTCTATCACCCTCTAGCCTCACAGGCCCTTGCCTCTATGCTCTATAGGTGTTGGCTAACCAGGATCAGTATATGGAGCTAGCCTATGGGTCAACCACCATGCATCGTACTCTATATTCATCCCAAGGTTTGTTGCACCCCCACTCTAGGCCCACTGCACTAGCTATAGTTCATCAATCTCCTTCTCAACCCTAGTAATTGACATCACCTCTCCCCATAGATGCACCTCCTATGTGGAACATGCAAACTCCGTTATCCCTATAGGTACACCCTATATCTCTCTAAACTGTCGTCTAACTCACTTTGGTAGGTACATCTCGATGATGTGTTGTGACTGCACTATTTAGCCAATTAAGTATCTAGGCTATCGACACCATGGAAAATGCTCATCCTCATCCACCCACTATTGGAAATCCATGTATGGTCTCCATACAAAGCTTTCCAATACATCTATGTCATGTCTCCAATATCTTGTATCGCCTACATGTGTTTGCGCCATTGCACCACCATATAGATATGAAAATGATGATCTAGCTCCCAATTGTCATCCCACTACTGGTCGAAACACTGCTATGTGCTCCCACACCCATACCATCAGTAGTGTCACCCCATAGCTCATGCTCTTTCCACCTCGATATGCGATGTCATGCAGCTAGAAGTAAAGCATACCTAATAAACACAACCCCCAGGCATAAACGATCCCATCTTGCATCATCCCTGCCAATACCTCTCCCACCCTATTGAGAAACCATGGCCCCTACAGTCTAGAGTCAGAACACTAGAAATCAATGTACACAAAATGTAATCAAATCTATCATATCTCTTTGCTAGGGTCTCCCATCTGATCTCGTAACTATTGATCACGATGTTAGTCACACACCAAAAATGTAGATAAATCCTAACAGAGAGATCACGGTAACCTATCTTTACTTGAAAGATTGAACCAGAACAACCTAAATCTTAGGCTGACTTAGATTAATCCCAAGGCTTTTTTATGTTAGGTCTTGACCATACTAGGTTCACATTAGGGTTCATTGTGATAATTTTTTTAATCATGAGGGGTAAACAGTAATCTCTAGTTCTCAAAGGAATCATAAGGATGTGTAAAATATTTTCTCAGTTCAATCATAATTTTTTTCCATGAAATCAACAAATTTGCAATAATATTTCATGAATTTCAAACAACTTTTCTATCACTTAAGTAAATTTAGCTTTAAGCATCCAACAATATTATGGAATCAAAAGATTTGAAATAAAATCTCTAATCATTTATCTCTTTTTATTTTTATTTTTTTGAAATTTAGCATCTATTCTAAAATAAAGGATCAAAAATATTAAAAAGAAAAATTGCTCCTAGGTATTATCCACGCATGCCTCAAGAATTAACCAAATCAAAGAAAACCACTCTATACTTCACTAGATTTCTTCATAGCTGGAAATAGAATGATGCAATATTTTAAAGAAAGGGGGTTTATTTGGACACCAGGTAGGTTCTATATACACCCTTAAATGACACAACATACAGTTTTGTCCAACTAAACAAACAACTAGCTACAAAATATTTTGTATCAGGCCGTAATTTTCAAATTAGCTTTGATATTGATTAGCTTCTATGTGTATACAAGTTTTTAATCTAGAATGATTCACAAAATAGGAAAAAGAACAAAACTTAAAGAATTTTTGGCTCTCTGACATCCACAAATTCTGAACTTAACTTAAAATGAAACATCTCCTGGCTTTTTATAAGAACAAGAAATAGGGTAGATAAGACAAATACATGAGAGGAAATCCAAGGGGCGAATCACAACAAGGCACATGGAGTATGACAACTGGCAATAGAATTGTTGATGAGGTCAATGGATGCCAACCTTCTTCAGCACGTTAAACTCTTTTGGGTTTCTCTTCTTTGTTATCGCCAGGATAATAACTTGAATCAGAAACAAAATGTAGGAACTTCCCATATATTTAGATTGATCAAGTGAGCATATATTCCTATACTCTAGTTATGCCTCAGGTTTGATACTCTGGAGAACGAGTCACCACAAAGGTTGGCACTTTCCTTCATCGCATTCCTAATACTAGGATTCCCAATATTCTAACAACGCAAGCTCCTCCTTCGTATAGACTCCTGGAATGTATCTCCCAATTTGGATATGATTTTATTCACGATCCAAATTTTTCGTGATCGTCCATACTCGAATGTTGCATCACAATCTGTTCCTCCTACAAGCACAAATTCCACATATTAAATCCCTTTTAAAACATTCATAAAACTCTCATGAAAACAAAACCATCATCAATAAATCCTCATTTTAAACACATCATAAATATTGTGCTTTCAAAATCATATTCTTGTGTAACTATATCCCTTTTGATTGGGTTACCGGACCTTTGGACCCTCAGGAAAACTTAAAATTTTAACTTTTAACTTAACATTGTTACCCGATACCCGACACTTTAGCTTTTACCAAGAAAGTTTTCCCAAACCCCAGATTCTACTGGAACCTCCACATTTTCCTGGACCTTTGCTCCCAGACTAGAGCGCTTCACCCAAAACCTTGAATTAACATGTTTTACACTTTTGACCTTCTGGTACCCGGTACCCAGTATCTGGTACACTTGAACCATGAAGTACTTCAAAAAAATTTCTTTACCTTTAACTTCTGGTGATCTCTTCAACTAGCCATCACCTGCCATAAGTGTTAATTTTCACTTGGGTCCCTAAGTTTTATAGTCTTGGGGCATGTTGTGAGACCACACAATAGTAACCCTACACACTAAGCTCTAATATGTCATCATAGTCATAGTGGTCATAGATCGCCTACAATCCTCAAACAGGATCATATCTCACATGCTCCCCGCGTATCGGGAATTGCAGTATGTTGTACACATTTTCTAGGGTCATAGTAGCCTCCCCAGTCGGCAGATAAAATGTGAAAGTCTCAGAGTGCATCACTCCGCAAGCACTATCTACATACCTTGGTTTGCCCTAACAATGGGCATATATGTGATACAACAATCCTAGATCTAGTAGTTTGTGTCTCTTAGCATCCGATAGTTGATCCCAAAGTTGAAATGTCACTGGTCGTGACTTTTGAGTATAGATAGGGGGAAGTACAACCTAAGGTCACTACAAAAGTCATTACATCAATTTACAATATTCATTTGACCTATTGGACCTAAATTGGACAAGTAATTTTATCCTACAATGGGGAAAATTTTTAACCAGTCAATTGTGTCATTCTACTTATTGTGTCACATAAGTCATTCACGTCGCTACCCGTGCAAATGCATCATGTAACTAAAATTTCGTCACATGCCTCAGCTAATGTGTCATTGGGGTCAATTGTGATCATCCCCTTATCAGTTGTGTCATTTTATTTTCATATGTGTCATTTCCCCTTATACTTGCGATGCTTTCAGTCGATTGCATTGTTCCTGGTCACATTTGTGACATAAGAAGCACATGTGGCACACCCTTTTAGATGTGTTGCACTGCAACCAACCCCCTATGCCCTAGCAATTGTGTCATGATGAGACAATTGTGGAAAACCACAGTCACATGTGTCGTTCATGCATGCAATTGCATAGAACGACATTCAATGCAATTGCTTGCTAAATTTTTCCTAGCCCTAAATGCATGAACATCAAAAAATTCACAAATCAAGTTTGGAGTACTTACCTAGTTCGGTGCTCCCTCAACTCGGCGAAAGGTGCAGATGTGACAGCCTCAATGTGTAGTGGAACCGATGACATCTTCTCAACTTCTCTCTCCCAGAGCTCCTAAACTTTCTAAATTTGGAATGCACAAATGAGCAAATTTCTTAATCAAGGGCATATTTATAGGAAAAAAATTAGGGTTTGCACTAGGGATGTGTGTTAGACACATTATTTGGCCACTTTGCACCTAAATTTGACCCCTTAAATGACCTCAAAAATCAATTTTGTCACCAACATTGAACTCTTGGCTATCAAATTGACTTATTAGAACAATTTTCCAAATTTTTTGAATTTTTTTGAAAATTTGCAAAATTCTCCTGAGGGGGCATACGTCCACCTTGCTTTCACTGGGGCATGTTTTGACTGAGTTTCTTTGACATAATGTGATGAACTGCATTATTTCAAAGAGTGGAAAAATGTAGACACTGAAAAATGTCTTGGTCTATGAGCGTCATTTTTCCGTCGTCTTGGTCTTCTTCCGTACGCAATTAAATAATTTTAATTGTTTAATTTTTTTATCATGTTCCTCTATTAATTAAATAATGTTAATTATTTAATTAATTCATTTCTTTATTCTCCTTTGATCAATTAAATAAATTATCTTTTTTAATTGTGTCACTAACATTTTCTCTCTCTATGATTAAATGAATTATTATTCATTTAATTATTAATTCTACGTCACCTATAGTTAAATAATTATTGAAACTATTTAACTATCCTTTTTCATTCTTTCACTATTAAATGATTAATATAGATTAATTACTTAATATCCCTTCTCTATCTTCTTTTATTTAATTAAATTGGTTAACCAATAATTTTAATTAAATGCCCCATTTTCCTTTTCTTCCACAAATAAATTATTTATTCCTCCACTTGGTCGGAGATTCTCCTCTCATGAATTAAATAATTATTTATTCCCCCACTTGGTCAAAGATTCTCCTCATGAATTTAAATCCACCATTATCTCCCTCCACTCTCTCATTTTTGAGTCTCAACCATTGATTGTCTTTGGTATCCTTTTGATCTTGACCATCCATTTCGTAGTTGTCCCTAGCCCACTACTCTATGGTGCATGAATCCTCAACTGTCGATCTAAGAATCTTTCTAAAACTTTGATCTTGTTCGTCCACTCAAATGGATTTCTATAAAAGATCTCCTCCATTTTCGATTTAGCAACCACATATCTCCAATATTCATGCTTATCGTTTGCAGGTATTTGCATACAACAAACTAAGGGAAACATGCAAAGGCCGTTTTGAGGAGAGACAAGGAAGGTTATTCAACTTCAACATGGGGAGTGCATTATTTAATTTCTTTCATTTTATTCCTCTTGCTTGATTGTTATTTCTTGTTTAGATTTGGATTTTAGCTTAAATTTAATGTAGTGGTTGTCACTTATCTTTGCTATTTCGATTTCCTATCTTACAGTTCAGAACTAAAGAATATGCTACTGCAAGACCTTTGGAGTTGGTGCATACAAACGTATGTGGACCGGCCAGAATAAGTTCTCAAGGTGATAGGTATTTCATGTTATTAATAGATGATTATTCTAGAATGACTTGGGCGAAATTTCTCAAATAAAAATAAGAATCTCTAGATAAGCTTAAATTCTTTAAATCTATGGTTGAGAATGAAATGGATTTTAAAATCTAGTGCTTGTGGACCTACCAGAATAAGAAGTTCTTAAGGTGACAAGTATTTCATGTTAATAATATATGATTATTCTACAATGATTTGGGTGACATTTCTCAAATAAAAATAAGAAGCTCTAGATAAGTTTAAAGCCTTTAAATCTATGGTTGAGAATGAAATGGATTTGAAAATCAAGTGCTTGAGGTTTGACAAAGGTAGTGAGTTCACCTCCAATGAGTTTAAAAGTTTTTGTGAAGATCATGGAATAAAGAGATAGATATCAACACCTAGAACTCCTCAGTAGAATGGAGTAGTGGAAAGGAAGAACAAGATAGTTTAGGAAGCAACAAGAACCATGATGAATAAAGCAAACCTATCAGATGTCTATTAGAGAGAAGCAATCCATATTGTAGTATACATACTTAATAGACGACAAGAAAGAGTGAACAATTCAAAGACTCCTTATGAGTTATAGTATGGAAAGAATCCTATTGTGAAATATTTCAAAGTGTTTGGAAGAAAGTGCTATATCAGAAGAGATGAAGAAAACTTAGAGAAGTTTGATGCAAGATTTGATGAAGGAATCTTCCTTGGATACTCTATAAAAAGAAAGGCATATAGATGCTATAATAAAAGGTTGAAGAAGATTGTTGAAAGTGCGAGTGTCAAAGTGAATGAAGAATCACATCAAAGTTTTGTGTTGATATAAGGATATGAATCTTATGAACCCCCTTGCAGTGAAGAAGAAAAAGTAGAAGATAAAGAAAAAGAGATGATAGTTGAAGAGGAAGAAGCTCTGGAAGAGATCCCTAAGACTCCTAAGTATGTGAAGAAGAATCATTATGAAGATCAAGTCATTGGAGATAAGATCAAAGGTGTGTTGACATGAATAAAAGATGCTATGATAGAGGAATAAGTAATTTTTTTTACTTTCAAAAGTAGAACCTAAAATAGTAACTAAAGCATGCAAGGATGAGAACTGGATCAAAGCTATGAAAGAAGATTTGAGACAGAATGAGAAGAATCAGACTTAGGAATTGGTCCCAAGACTAGGAAACAAGAATGTGATAGGAATTAAATGGGTTTTTAGGAATAAATTTAATGAGGATGGAAAGGTTGTTATTTATAAATAAGGCTAGACTTGTGTGTAAGGGCTACTCACAAGTGGAAGGAATAGATTTTGAAGAAAAAATTTCCTTGGTGGAAAGAATGGAAGCCATTATAATGTTTTCGGCTTTTACAACACATAAATACTTCAAGGTGTATTAGATGGATGTCAATTCTACTTTCTTGAATGGTGAGTTAGAAAAAGAGGTTTACATTGAACAACCAAAAGGTTTTTCATTGTCAGAGGATTTTGATATGGTCTGCAAATTAAAAAAGGAATTGTATGGACTCAAACAAGCTCTTAGAGCTTGGTATACAAAATTGGATGGATACTTGTAGTAGGGATTCAAAAAGGGTATTGCAGATAGAAATCTTTACTTCAAGGTTGAGGGATATCAAATCCTAATTGTGGTTGTGTATGTTGATGACATAATCTTTGGAGGAAATGAAGGTATGTGTAAGAGATTTGCAGAGTAGATGCTAAAAGAGTTTGGGATGTCAATGTTTGGGGAGATAAATTTCTTCCTTGGATTACAAATCTGTCAATCAGAAAAAGAAAAAAAAAAGCATTTTTATTTCACAATTAAATTATGTAAGGAAATGTTGAAGAAGTTTGGAATGGGGGATTCTAGACTAGTATGTACCCCCATGTTGCAAGTTGAGCAAAAATGATGAATCTCCTATGACAGATCAAAGCAAGTATAGATCAATGATTGGTGGACTGCTATATTTATTGCTACTAGACCGGATATCATGCATACAGTTTGTCTTATAGCAAGATTTCAAGAAGATCCCAAAGGATCACATTTTGTAGTAGTTAGAAGGATATTTAGATACTTGAAGGGAACTCTAGATTTTGGTCTATGGCATCCTAAGGATATTGATTTCCCTGAGTGCTTATACAGATGCAGATTGGGAAGGTTGTGCAAATGATAGAAAAAGTACAAGTGGAGGTGATTTCTTTCTTGGAAGCAGGTTGGTTTCTTGGTTGAGTAAGAAGCAAGAGTCAATGTCATTATCTACTGCAGAGGAAACATATATTGTTGCGGCATCATGTTGCACACAGGTGTTGTGGATGAAGCAGACATTGAAGGATATTAAGGTGCCATATGATAAACCTATTTCTATCTTGTGTGATAATACAAGTGTTATCAATATTTTGAAAAATCCATAAATGCATTCAAGGACAAAGCATATCTCTATCTAGTATCACTTTCTAAGAGATAAAGCTGTAAAAAATGAGGTGAAGCTAGAATATGTGCCTACAAAGGATCAAGTTGCAAATATTTTCACAAAGGCTCTTCCAAAAGATATATTTTAGTATCTCTGACAGAAGTTATGGGTTATTACCCCTCATCTCAATTAGATGCATAAGGGTGTGCATCTGTCTAAGACAAATTTCAAGATACATTATTGGCCCTCGACTAATGAAGGCCACCTTTTAGGGGGAGTAGGTAGTGGTGTGTTTTAGTTGGTATAGTCAGAGGTAATAAGTGGAGAGAAAGTAGTGTAGAGAGGGCAATAGAGAGAAAGTAGTGTGCTAGTGTTGCCTAAAGTGAAGCTTTTAGGTGATGTCAAAGGGAGAGATTATTTCCATTTTCCATTGATGTAAAAGGGGTAGAGAGATTGAAGGCATGAAAAAATCCTCAAGAAATGGGGAGAAAAATGAAGGAAAGGGAAAGAGAGAGTGAAGACTAAGAAAGTGGTAGAAGTGTAAGGAATGTCCTAGTTAGGAGGAGAATTGTTTGAGTGTCGGAGTTGTAGAGTTTCTTTTGTTGTTGATGGTTTTTTAGAACTGGTTTTTCCATCAATAACAAAAGGGGAGATTGTTGGAGATTTGCTAGTGTTTTGGTTAGTATTGTCATTGATGTCAACCTCCAATATGGTCAGGGAGATTGTTGCACTATGTTGTCATTAGTGTTGTGATTTGATGCCAACCTCTAGTGTGGCCATGTTGAGAAGTTTTTGTGGTATTGAGAAGGTGTTGCAAATGTTGTAGATATGTTGAGAAGGTGTTCATGGTGTTGTTGATGCGTTTGGTTCACTTGGTTTCCAAGTGTTTTTGAGAAAATTTGAATAAAAGAGTGTGCAGTGTGATAGAGGTGTGTTCAATATTGTTCTTTGCATTTCTTCATGGTTGAAGATATGCTTGTGTGGTTTGGATGTGTTGATCATAGGTGTCAAGAGGTGCTATATCTAGACTTTCAGGTTTTGAATCAAGCAGTAGTGGAAGTTGTGTTTGATAGTATGTTTTCTATGAAGAAGGTTGTCTGGGAGAAATGAGATTGCTCTGCATTTCTTTGCATTGAGGTTTCTTGTCTTGCAGATTTGGGAATGTGCTCATATTTTTTGTCTACCTTTCCCTAGAGTATCTAGTGTTTAGTTGCTTTTGAAGGTTGGTGAGTGATATGTATGTTTGTGGTAGTGTGTCTGGTTGCACAAAAGGAATGTGTTCTTCAATTTCAGGCGGTTGTGTCAGTGTTGTTGGATATTCTAATGAAGTTGAATATTCTTGGATATTGCAAAATGTTGCTATGTGGTCGATGTGTTGTTTTTGAACTTGGAGAGGCATGTATGTGGTTGCGTATTAGTGTTAGTACAGGTTTGGTCAACCTGGCATGCTAGTGCTAATTACAGAGGTTGTTTGTTAATTGTAGAAGCATGGTGAATCATGTCGGTATAGATTTGAGTCATAGTTAACAATTAGTGTGGTTTTACTTCACTTCTTTCCATTGTGGAAGTTTTTGGTGTTCACCTATTTGTTAGTTGTACGTTTGAGGTGCATATGTTTCATTATGGCCAACTTGGAGAAGGTTTTTGAGGTTGTGGATGATATATAAGCAAGGTTAATTGTTGAAGAATATTTTGATGTATGTAAGATGTGAGTATTTTATGATGTGAATGTGATCAATTGTGGTGATTTGAATGTGTGATTAAACACCTAAGGCTATCAAATGTAGTGAGTAGAATGTGTACATTTTCAGTGTGCGTAAATTTGTTGGAGGTGGTGAGCCAAAGTTTGTGGATGGTTCAGAGTTCTAGCAGTGGATTTTTCTTAGTACTCTCAGATAGTGAATCTCTTTGTAATAGTCTTCTTCTATTGTTCTTTCTTACAAACAATGAGTCCTTTGGGAAGTGAGCCCTTGGTAGTGATCCATTCTTCTCTTTTGGGTAGTATGACTATTGTATTTGATGTTGTTATTCATATATATGTGAGCTAATCTCGTCGTGGTTTTTCCCTGATTAGGGTTTTCCACATAAATCTAGTGTTCTCTTGTGTATGGTGTTGAATGTGTTTATGCATCATTTTCTTCCATTCTACTAATGGTAATAAGGGTTTGATGGTTAGTGAGGGTTTAAGGTTTTAATGTACAACTGATTCACCACCCTCATAGTTTTCTTGTTTTTCTAACACAAATAATAGGTTTAAACCTACAATATAAAACAAAACATCATAGACAATTTGAAAACCTTTTTTCCTCAAATCAACTCCCTACACTATGAAACAAGCTCTCCATTTTGCAATCTTCACTCTATCAACCACTCCTACAATAGCCTGCATTATTCTACTCTATTAGTTGTTGTATATCACCTCAAAAACCTACAAAAATAATGGGGTTTTGGGCCCCTTCCCCAAGAGCTACGCCTAAAAGATATCCACCTCAAAACAAGGCATCAATAAATGGGATTTTGTGAGAGGAAAACCATTGTAATTTCCCAAAAATACCAACCAAATCCACCTGGGAAAATCCCACACCTAGCTTGGGATATTGCATAAAAAAAATTAAAACAAATATTATATGCTCCAAAAAGAATCTTCCTAACCACTCCCAAGAATTTTCTCAAAATAGATGATAACTTAGATTCCCACTCTCCATGCATAGGAGCCCAACTTGGAAAATGAAATAGTCAACACATGGGTGCACAGATTCTGCAAGGCCATTTTTAGGATTATTTAGTGGTTTGTCATAACCTGCAACTCCTCCCAAAAATCCTTGCCAAGATTGGAAAAATGAAATTGAAATTCAAAACTCCCATTTAGACTAGCTCTCACACCAAAATTTGCAACATTATTAAATGACCAATTATTTTGGTCTAAAATTGCAATTTATTTATCTTGCAACATAAAATACCAAACCTTAGGAAAATTAAAATAAAATGACCTCTTTTTTCTCGATGAGGATTTCCCTTCTTCATGGATGCTCCTACATTAGACACCCAATGTAATTTGAAATATTTCATGAGCTGAACTCAAATATTTGTAGATCATGTGCTTGTTCTTCATCCATCTTTCTTCCTTATTCACACATTTCTTCTTCTTCACCATGCTTTGGAACTCCATATCTCTTCCTTCCTTCATCTTTCCTCTCTTTCTTCTCCTCATGAAATTCACCTTGCTATATTATGGGTTATCTTTCCATCCCACTTTATCATTCTCAACACCTACACACAAATCAACATTAAAAAATTCATGGAAATCAATGAATGCTATTTGCACATCTTTCTCACCTATTTCTCCTTCACCCTCTTCTTCTTCCATGTCAACAAAATTCATCACACCTTTCTTTATTTCAGCTTGTAACTTGTTATTGTTGCACCTTACCATCTCTATTTCTTCACTTCCTTTTACCATTTCATCCTAAAAAAAAATAGCTTCATTAACAACATTGACAAAATTCGATATATTAACAATTACCTATATTTTCTTCTCCTTGCTCATTGCCACAAATTTCCCTCCTTCAAAGAGGCATGTAACAGTTGCAACCTCTTTCTTTTCATCATTTTTTTCTATCATTTCTCCCTTAAGTAATTTTTCTAACTTCCTTATCTCCTCTTTCAATGAGAGACTATCTTCTTCTTCACCATTCTATGTCAAATCTAGGACTATGAAAGTCCATTTATGAATTGCTGCAACTTCATTCATGACTTCATCTACTCCTTTGACGTGTAAATAATCATTAATATAATTAAATAATAACTCTTTTGTTGTTGTTGTATCCTTCTCATTTTCACCACTTTCTTTTTCTTTGCTAAATCTTGCAAACAAAGCATCTTTAGATAAAACAAAATCAATAAAATTACCACTAAATTTATGATTCGAAGTGACCATTTTATCTTCTTTCTTTCTCCATTATTTCTTTATGTTTATTCTCTTTTCACTATCCTCTTTCAAGAGAATGTTCTTCCCATATTCTCACTTCCTCCTTAACCTTATTTTCCAATATATTTACTTTAGCCTGGAGCTTTTCAAACTCTTCACGGTGCTTCATATTTTCCACTTCTTCCCAATAATGTTCCCAGAACAAAATTATTACGGTCCTCCTCATAACCCATCCCATCCTCTCTAGTATAGACTACCTCACACTCGACAATTTGTCTACACACTAATCCTCCAACTTCATTCTCCACTTGTAGGTCCTGGTGCAAATTGCCTCACATTGGCGCTTTTGCTTGCACACTCAAGAACTCTCGCTCTGATACACTAATGTAGAGAATTCAACCACCTTCAAAACAAACTCACAACCAAATTCAAGTACCTAAAGTATGATTGAAATAAAAACAATTTTTTTTTGCAACAATCTTAGACTTGACTATTTAAATATGCACCAAATGCTTCACAAATTATTGAAATCAGATTACATATGTTTTATAGCCATACGGGCTGATGAAAAACTATCAAATAACTGGTTTAAACCTACAGTATAACAGAAAACAACATCATATACGATCTGCAAATCCTCTTTCCTCAAATCAATTCCCTGCACTTTGAAACAAGCTCTACAATTTGCAATCTTCACTCTGTCAACCACTGCAGCAATAACCTACAATATTCCACTTTGTTTATTGTTGTATATCATTTCAAAGACCTACAACAATAATGGACTTTTTGGCCCCTTCCCAAAGAGATGTGCCCAAAAACTCTCCACCTCAAAATAAGGCATCAATAAATGGGAGTTTGTGAGAGGAAAACCATTGTAGTTTCCCAAAACTACCAACCAAATCCACCTAGGAAATTTTCATGCACAACTTGGGATAATGCATAAAATAAATTAAAATAAATATTATATGCTCCAAAAATCATCTTCCTAACCACTCCCAGGAATTTTCTCAAAATATATGATAACTCAGATTCCCACTCGCCATGTATAGGAACCCAACTTGGCAAATGAAACAATCAACACAACATGGGTGCCCAGATTCTTCAAGGCCATTTTTAGGAGCATTTAGTGGGCTGTCATAACCTGCAACTCCTCCAAAAATCCCATGCCAAGATTGGAAAAATGAAATTGAAATTCGAAACTCCCATTTTGACTAGCTCCCACACCAAAATTTGCAATATTATTAAATGACCAATTATTTTAATACATTATTTTGGTCTAAAATTGCATTTTTTTTATTCTACAATATAAAATACCAAACCTTGGGAAAATTAAAATAAAATGCCCTCTTTTTTCTTGATGAGAATTTCCCTTCATCGTGGATGCTCCTACATCAAGAAGTGTGGAAACAAATGGAAACTCGACACCTGTTAGCAATTGGGCCTGTAAAAGGGAATATGATTGGATGACTTAAGTTATTCAATTTTGCACATGTGGAATTGCTACAAGCAATATCTAGAAATAGAAGGGGTCGTTGATCTAATGAATATAGAGAGCTTGAGAAACAACTTACAGGACTGAGAACTTGGCCAACAAGTCAATGCGAAAGTATAAGAAAAGTGATAGAGCCAACAGAGGAAAAGGGTTTTTAGACTTGAGGCATGAAAATTTAAACCCTAGTAAGCATGAATACAACCCTAAAATTTTAATGGTGCTACTAGGCCACTTTATAAGTTTAGTCACAATACAAGGATTCAAAATTACCAATGATCTAGATTAGTGGTGAACTAGCCAAACACAAGGAACAACCTTTTATTTTCAACCAAATAGAATGGGTTAAATAACTATACTAGAAGAGTCGTAGGGTCACTAACTTGACTATAGGGGCTAGATAAGATGAGGTCAAGTGAATCCTTTTTGCTCTCTTCCAAATCCTTTCATTGGCCAAACACCTATATATATCTTGAACACTCAAGGTGAAGTATCAAATCTAACAATAGAGATCATAACTTGAGTAATATATAATGACCAACGAAGACATGTAATCTACAAAGGCACTTATCCATCGTATAATTACATCATATCATAATCAACTGAATATAGCCTTTAATCCAGTCGGAAAAGAGTTAGGACAAGGATAGAATTAACACACAAGTGGGTAATAAAAGAGTAATGAAACATTGATTTTAGTGATAAAGAATTTGTTTGAATATTTCTAGATGATAAATCTCATATTATTGCACTATTGACTTGGCTTAAAGGTATGAAAACAAAGGTATTTTTCCTTGACCTAAAAGTGTGGAAAATAGTAATATAAGATCTTTAATTTTAAAGACTATGCAAATCCTTCCCCACCAATAAAATTGATGCCTCACTACTCTTGAAGATCACACGACCATTAGCATACACAATCAATAGGAGATCTAGTTGGTCTCTAGTAACATGTTATTATACATATTATGGCTATGCAATAACTCAAGACCTTGATGAAAGGAAATAATTTGCAAAAGACAATTAGAATTTAAAGATGTACAACATATATGGTTATTCCAATAAAATGCATGATTCAACCCAATGCAAAAATATTCTTGTAAGGTAGATTTACCAAGACTTTGTGAAACAAGCTCCCAATATGCATACACAAAATGTGCCTAGATGTACACACATCCAATATGCAAGAGAGATACTCCACTAATTGCATAGAAAAATTGTGTCTAGATGTACAAGAATCTAGTATGCAAGAGAGATTATCCACAACGTGCAACAAAGAAGATCAAGCTACAAAATGGATGTTCAAATAAGAGAAAAAGGGTAGAATTTATAAGACATGTTTCTAATTAAGATTATCACAAAGTGCATACTAATGAAAGGAAAATAAACTAAATGCATAAGAAATAAAATGCACCAACATGCCCAATGAGCATAGTTTATGTGGGTACATATGGGTTTGAACAAATGTGTAACCATGTTAGGTATCCATGTAATAAATGATCCCCCAAAAGAGGATAAACGCCCCATATGAGAGAAAACACTCCAAAGAAGAGAGAAAAGGTAAGGCTTAGCCCCACCAGAAGAAATAGTCACCCTAAAATCTTTGTAAGATTTGACACATGAATATATCCACAAAGAAGAGAGAATATTGAAGTAGATAGTTTCATAATAAATGTTGAATTAGGTCTCTCCACATTGAACGATGCATCTCACTTTTGGAAGAAGGAAGACCTATGCTACAAATTTGTTGAATTATCACTCCAAAATTAGAATGGAGGTAAAAGGTTGATCTCTAAAATGTTCTCATATTTCTCTATACTAATGTGAAGTTGTGACTAAATCTTATTGATAAACTCATATACACTTATAGAATGTGTTACCATGGAAGCATGAAGAGGTGGAGAGAGAATGTGAGGGTTTGAATGTACCCTCAATACATCTAGAGAAGGTGATGAAGAGTCATGATAGATAACATAAAAGAAGATAATAATGTCCTAAATTTGGAGTTTTCAAGATCCAAAAGATGAGATTCTACAAATAAATATGAAATATCATGTAAGTAGTCAATTCAAGTGTGGTGGATGTTGTAGAGGTGTATGGTCCTACTAAAGAAAATCAAAATTATTTGATAAAGAAAGTAATACCATCATAATGCCACTAAAAAACTAGTACAACCCATGTGTGCTTGACTATCCCAAAAAATGACACAATTGTATGGAGAATGACACATGTCACCAAACAACTACCAAAATGGTCATCTAACAATATAAGGGCACTAAGTGTGCTTGATGTGATGACTTAAATGTCTAGGAATAGTATGATAGATTAGTTTGTTGACTTTGGCATTCATGCAATGCCATTTAGAGTTTTTCCTAATTTGTGGTGGCTCATGAATGATGCCATAAGGAGTAAGAGATAATCTTATATGCAATGATTCTCGATCTCTTTGAACTTGGAGTAGTAGTTCCATGGATTCAATTTCACAATATACGAGTGAAATCCAATGGTAGGAAATAATGAAACCCCACAAATTAGTCCATCAAAATACCCTTCTAACAAACATGATGTTGGAACTTTATAATGAGTGTGTTTACAATTACTACTTGCCAACTTGTGTTTTACATTTCACAATGTCAAAATACTAAAATTACAATTCTAAAGAAAATGAGAACAAACAAAGAGAGCTACTACAAAGTATGCGAACAATATTGCACTTTAAAAAAAAAATACTCAAAACAAAGTTTGCATAAGCAAAAATGAAGCACTAGAAGTTCCCAAAATAAGAATTGTTCAACAAAACTTTTAAAAAGTTATGTATTATGAAAAATTTGTACACCAAAACCAAAAAATGAACTCACCATTAAATGATAGTTAAAATAATTGCCACAATAAAAAAAAAGTTGCACCAAAATCAAAGTTTGAATGAAAATTATGCTTGTGAAATTAGCCTCCAAAATAAAAATGCTCAATGGTGCACTTGTGGGTCCTCAAAAGAGGATGGTGACACTCATCATATAGATGGGGATGTCAATAGCAATACATGACATGTGGTAATTGTAGGTTCATGGGTGCTATGGTTGTTTGAATAACCATACAAAATGTAATGGTTTATGTGGTTGGCAAGTGTTAAGCCATATGATGAGTTGAAGGGTGACAAGGTTAATGAGGTGGAAAGAAGGTGGAGGGGTCAAGCCAAATTTTTAAGTAAAATATTTTGTTATTGAAATCTACTAAAACTACCTCTTTCCATCAACAAACTACCGCTATTGATTACAAAAATGATGATGTGATTGAAACTACCAATGAGCCCTCAAAAACTAGACAAACTCTTGAAACCCACTTGCTAGGTTTTATGGTTGTTTCCAAGAGTAGTATACAGGCTACCCAAAAATGGCTTCAAGTGCTAGAGAATAGTGTTTGGCTATCAATAATCTTAAGCACATGTGGGAGGGAGAATATTACGTTAAGGTATTAACCAAGAAGGTACCATTGGTTAAAGTGTTTTCCAACTAGTTACTAGATACAAACACCAACGCCAAAAAACAAAGGGATCATTGATGAACCAAAAAGCACTAGAAAAGACCTCATAAACCAATTTGGGGACATACATGTTTGTGTGCAAGGTACACTCTATAGCATGAACCCAATAAAATTGATTACAAACCATGTGAGTGGTACTTGAATGAGGCCAACCCAATTAATGCTTGATGATTGCAAGCACATACAACCTAGGATAAGACTAACACAAGGTATAATACCTTCTATACAATCTATTTGATAGGGAAAAGAGGAGAAAAATTTAGGGCTTTGATCAAAGTCATCCAAATTGGATGAATTAATAATCACGCTTTAAGTTCTCAATTATTCTAGATGCAATGACAAGGTCAATTTTGACCCAAAGCACACTAAAATGACTATCACATCTATAGAAAAGGCTTATATGAAACCCCACTTCAAATCCTTCTTGTTTTGGCTCTAATGTCTAATTTGGATGAAACAAAAAGGGAAACTATCTTAGATCCTCTAGACATAATGGTGAACAAAACATTTCTCCTCTATTGAAACCCTAGATTGTCAACAATAGAGATGGGATAGCCTTTGATCACCAAATGCTTTCATGTCGGTTAAGAATTTGACATCATGTCAAATCTAATACAAAATTTCTCTTATATTATGTAAGAGCTCTAATACCATGTAAGATTGGATAGATGGTTGTGTAATCACTCAAGATCTTAATGAAAATAATCACCACACAACTAATTTGTGCAAGACAATCAACGATTGAAGATGCAACACACAATGGCTATTCCAATATATTGAGGATGTAAATACAATGCAAAAATAGTCCTCCAAGGTACATCTTTCTAGATTTCATCAAACAAGCTCCAACTATGCATACACAAAATGTATCTAGATTTACAAGCATTTAACATTCAAGAGATATTCTCCACAACATGCAATAAGAAATATCAAGATACAAGACATATGCTTAAATGAAACTAAGAATATCATTTATAGGATAAGCTATTAAGTGATGAGCAAACTTACCATCCATGTTAATAGAATTAAAACTCAATAACCAATATAGGTGTGATGAACCCCGCTAGCTCACAACTCAAACCCTTGTATTTTTCCTTATCTTATTTGTGTTTTTTTAGTTTTTAAGGAAATTTTGTAGACAGAAGAGAAGGTGCGCATCATATTAAAGCTCATAAAAATGCAATACAGTAATATTCTGTGCAACAGATGTAATAGATGTTATTTTGCAGTACATACAATGGGATTGCAAATGAATTACATACCTGAAATGCTCCAAAATAATTAAATAAAGAAGTATCTCAGTTTGCCAGCTGGAATTGATGAAAACTGACAAAAAGGCTTGCCTAGGCTCCAGATCTGACTTCTCCCTCTCCAAAACAGGATACAAACCCTTGAGAAAGGTAGACGCCAATAATGGAATACAAACATAAGCCAAAAGAAAGGCGTTTCAACTAGTTACTTCACACGCCTCCCCAAAAGGGCACATTTCCCAATGTAATAGTATGACCCAAGTAGAATGTTGAAGAGCCAAAGCTGGAAGTTGTTGAATTGCTCAAGAGGACGCCTCAAGTGTAGAAACCTCCTTCCTTATTGCAAACAAGTATAAACTGAATGATAAAACTCTGATTGAAGCATGTAGAACCTCTGAATGAAGCCCTCACAGTTGCACTAATTCATCTGGTATCTCACAGTCTCAAAAATGCTCAACATCGAAGAGATATCATTCTCCAATGGAAATATTGCTCAAACCCTGATCATAGAGGAAAGCACAAAAGAAAGCCAAGGCAAAGTCGAAATAATCAAGAATAGGGTTTCTTAATGCCAAAATGCCTTATATTCCAAAAGGCACGCATTTCAAGAAAAGGATGCCACTTTCATCATTTAAATCTTTTAAATCATATTTAATTCACTTTTCAATAGTTCCAAATTAAATACTTGGGCGCACATTTCTATGCATAAGTGATTTAATTTTAAATCACCCTTTTATGAATATTTAAGTGATATTAAAAGAATAAAGTCAATTTGACTTTATAATAAAGTATTAAATTAATATAACTTAAATCACTTAAATAATCATAACTTCCTCAAAACTCCATATATCTTTGTGTCGTCACAAGCTGTCAACTCCTAAACTGCCAAGGCCTGTAGTGAGCCAATCACTGAACTCTGAAAATGAGAACAACCAACTCCTCTAGAAAATACCACTGACCCTCTAACCAATCCAATTAGCCCACAAGGGTCCAAGAAAAGGGCTAACACACTGTTCCCGAGAACTCACTAGAGCGGGGACATCACAATCCGCCCTCCCCAAATTTGCTTGTCCACAAGCAAACTCAAAGCCAGATGCTGAAGAATATTGTCACTCTCCCAAGTAGCATCCTCTGTCGGCAGATCTTTCCACTTCATCAGATATTCCCTGATAACCTGCCTCTGAAGATGACGCTCTCTGGAATCTAGAATGGCCTCAGGTATCAAAATCAACTTCCCCTCATCATCCAGGGGTGGTAAATCTGAAGAAGGGGTCACTTGCTATCCCAACACCTTTTTGAGGGGCGACACGTGGAACACGTTGTGAACCTTACTGTTCACTGGTAGATCTAACTCATAAGCCACTTCACCAACATGTCTGACAACTTTGAATGGTCCATAGTATCATGGCTTAAGTTTCTCAACGCCCTTCTTACGAAGGGTGGATTGCCTATAAGGCTGTAGCATCAAATATGCCAAATCATCGATCTCGAAAGATCGCTCCACTCACCTCTGATCAGCATATTTCTTTTGCTGATTTTGAGCTTTCTGAATGTTCTCCCTGAGTGCTCTCATAATGTCCTAGTTCTCCTGTAATAAATCCCCAGCACTAGGTACTCTGTTGTCACTCAACAACAAATCTAGAAAACTCAGAGCATCATATCCATATAATGCTTGGTATGGTGTCATCTGAATACTCATGTGATGAGTGGTATTGTAGCAATACTCACAAAGGTATAACCACTTTACCCATGCCTTCTACTGCCCTGAATTGTAATTCCTCAAGTATCCCTCCACCCATTTATTGACTATCTTAGTCTTCCCATCTGTCTGTGGGTGGTAACTGGTGCTTGAAGTGAGCTCTGTCCCGCAAAGTTTGAAAAACTCCTGCTAGAAGTTACTCAAACATCTACTATTTTTGTCATTGACTATACTCCGAGGCAAACCGTGCAACTTGAATACCTCTCAGAAAAACAAGTCTACCACCTGTGTAGTTGTGTGAGTAGTAGTGATTGGGAAGAAATGAGCATACTTCGTCAATCTATCTACTACCACAAAAATGTTGTCCTTCCCTTGAGCTTTCGGAAAGCCCGTAATGAAGTCCATCGGCAAACATTCCCACTTCCTCTCAAGAATAGGAAGTGGCTAAAGTAATCCTGCAGGGTATGTATGTTCTTGCTTGTTTTGCTGACAAACAAGGCATTCCCTGACATACTAAAGAACAAAAGACTTGAGACCCTTCCAAGAGAATCTCTCTCGTACCTGCTTGTAGGTCTTAAAGTAATCGGGATGTCCTTCCATAGGTGAATCATGAAATGATCTCAATACCTTGTCCCTCATCTCAGAACCTGGGACAAGAAATATCCTCCCTTTGTAAATGATAAGATCATCTACAAGTGAGTATCTGCCATCCTGTACTGTCCCATCCACTATGCTAGAAGCCCACGGGTTCTTAGCATACTCCACAACTATCATGTGTCTCCAGTCCTCTGCAATCTTTGTAATGGAGCTCAAGTGTGGATGGCAAGATAATGCGTCAACAACCACATTTTGTGTACCCTTGACATAGGAGATGTCAAAATCATAGGACTGAAGTTTGCTGACCCATTTCTGTTGTTTTTCATTCAAATCTCGTTGTCCTAGGAAATGTTTCAGACTATTGTGATCGGTTTTAACAAAGAATTTACTACCAACCAAATACTGCCTGAACTTGGCCATGGCATGCATGATGGCCAACATTTCCTTGTTGTAGATGCTAAAGCTCCTCTCAAGACCTCTCAGCTTCCTGCTCTCGAAAGCTATAGGATGTCTGTCGTACATGATGATTGCCTCAATACCCTCACCGCTAGCATCACAATGTAGCTCAAACATGTGAATTTTATATGACCAAATTTAATGCATAGAAAAATCATTCAAAATTAGACACAATAACACAGCAGATACCCTGGGAAAACCCTCCTCTTGAGGGAGAAAAACCCAACAACAAAAGTCTCTCTTATATATATAAACAATGGCAACAAATCTCTTTACAATGAGGCCAATCACAAGGCCAATATTCAGCACCAACTGTAGATGCAAGAATAGATAATAACTATCACTCCTTAGGGTTCAATTCTGCCTTAGAAGAATTCGCAATCTTCCCTTTGAATAATTCGCAATCTGCTATTGAAGAATTCACACTTGATAGAATTCACACTTGACTTGAATGGAATGAATCGAACTTGCTCAAATGAATGATGAATGGAGGAGTGAAACATTGTATATATACAAATGAGAGAGGTCGCACCTCTTCATCTACAAGGTCGGCCAAGATATAATATAATTTCAATAAATATAATTTACAATGAAAGTCGGCCCAGAATAAGAATTATATTATTGCCAAGAGATGCGCCCATAGAGAGAAAATGTGAATGAAGTCGGCCTCATATAATCTTCATTCAATATGACTTCTCCAAAACTCGTGCCAAGTATAAATAAGCATTATATCAACGCTGTCTATTATCATTAACAAAACGGCTTGGTGAAATCTGGTAGTGCCAAAACTGGACATGTAGTCATGAGAAGCTTAAACTTCTCAAAGCACGCCTGTGCTAACAGTGTCCACACAAAGGCTCCCTTATTAGTCAAATCAGTCAGTGGCACTGCATGACAAGAGAATCCACTAACGAACCGATGGTAAAAGGCGCATAGACCTACAAACCCCCTAAGTTGTGTCAGAGTCTCAGGTGTAGGCGAATCAATGATAGCACAAACTTTCTCTGGATCCATATTGACTCCCTCACTGCTGATGATATGACCCAGATATAAAAGTTCTCCCAATCCCAGTGCACACTTGGATTCCTTGGCGTACAAGGACTCCCTATCCAATATGCTCAATATTGCATCCAAGTGAACTATGTGTTCCTCCCAAGATTTGTTGTAATCCAATATGTCGTCAAAGAACACCAAATTTTTTTTCCTCAAATGAGGATGGAAAACCTTGTTCATTGTGGACTGAAATGTGGCTAGAGCATCGGTTAAACCGAATGGCATAACCAAGAAATCATAGTGTCCATAGTGGCATTGGAATGCGGTTTTCTCAATATCCTCCTTTCAGACTCTGATCTGATGGTAACCTATCCTCAAATCAATCTTCAAGAAATAGCAAGCTCCATGAAACTCGTCTATCAACTCATCTATCTGTGGAATATGATACATGTTCTTTATAGTCTTTCTGTTGAGCATCCTCTAGTCAATACACATCCTAAGTGTACCATCCTTTTTCTTCACCAAAACAACTGATGAAGCAAAGGGTGACTTACTCGGCCTAATGTGCCCCATAGCTAAAATTTCCTTAATAGTTTTTTCAATTTCATCTTTCAAATGTTTGGGGTGCCGGTAAGGAGTGATCATAATAGGTTTTGTGCCCTCGTCCAACTCTATAATATGCTCAATACCTCTATCAGGAGGTCTACCTAGTGGGATAGCACTGAAAACCTTTGCATGTTTGATTCAGAGTGCCTGAATATCTGGATGATGATAAGAAGAATCTTGTTGCTCCTTCTGTGAAGGCATCACCTTGCACTCAGCTGCCCAATCCACCATGTCATGCCGAATCAAACGTTCCATTCTTCAGAGTGAAATTTCTTTTATATTGTTGTCCTTCATGGCTTTAAGAACATGATTTGTGCCATCAACTCTGAATTTCATCTCCATGTCATGCAAATTAAGTGTGAACTCTCCTATCGCATGAAGCCACTTCATGCCGAGAACTATATCTGTTCCTCCCATGTTCACAACATAAAAATCTGCCTTAAACTCAAAATTGTTGAGTTTCATTAGCAAATTAGGAATCATCCTCTCGCAATTGAGATTGTAACCATCTGCAACCTTCACTCAAATGCCTTCAAACTACTGAGTTTGAATTCCCCTTTTCTCCACTAACCGTGAATCAATAAAGTTGTGGGTTGCACCTGTGTCCAAAAGAGATATGACTCTTTGACCCGCTAAAATCCCACGGAGTATGAAAGATCCCTCTCTCTACATGTTGGACATATGAGCCTCCTATAGCTCACTCTCTACCTCAATTTCTGCCTCATTTTCTAATTTTTCCTCATCTGTGTCATAGATTGCAGCTTGCTAGTCAAAAAAATCAGTCAACATTTCTCCCTCATAGAACCATTCCATGTGCCTGTTTTTCCCTTTAGGCTTGAGGGGGCAGTTATGATTGAAGTCATATGGGCCCTTGCAGTAAAAGCAGAGCTTCCTTCTACGTAGATCATTCATTGTTTCACGATCTAAAGGTGCTGCATATTTTTTCTTTTGATCAGCATTATCAACCTTCTTTGGATCAGATTTGTTATTTGTGTATGAAGTAGATGGTTTCGAGCCAAATTGTTTACGAGGTGTAGTGAGCTCCATACTGCGAGCTTTCCTCATGGCCTCCTATAAAGTAGGTGGATCAAATGTCTTTATCCAACCTTTCATGGGCTTGAAAAGACCCTCAATAAACAATATGATCAACCTTCTCTCTGAAATACCTGTCACCATCACGAATAGTCTTTGGAACTCTCTGATGTAAGATTCCAAGCTACCCAATTGTTTTAACTGCGCAAGATCCCTGAAGAATAGCTCAGGATCACGTCTATCAAACCTCTCTAACAGTCTATCAGTAAACTCCTGGTACGAGGTAATCCTATCATGGTGTAGTGTTGCCATGCCATGAATCCACCAATCATGTGCTACGCCATCAAGGTGGAGAGCTGCAAATTGTATAGCATCTTCCTCTGGCATAGGATGTAGTGTCAAGAATGTATCCAACTGACTCACCTAGGCACGTGTTGTAACTCTACCATTGCCATCATAGTGAACTAAGGTTAGTTTGTTGGTAGCCTGTCTGAGATCATTTGGTTTGTTTCTAGGCCTCCTGTCATTCCTGTTCCAGTTATACTCTCTCTTCTGGCTCATGAATCGATCGAAGTTAAGGTGCTCCTTAACTCTCAAAGGCAATGCATCCCATTCATCATGCATAGTCATGTTATCAGCAAAGTTCACTTCACCACCTTGTTCAACCTCTTCCTCTTCATCAACTTCATTTCTGATAAAAGTAGGACATGTAGCTCTCTCAAAGGTGCGTGTTGGAGCAATGATTCTATGGGGTTCTCTATGAATACTGCCTTCCTGATCTCGATCCTGATTCTGACCTCTATGAAGTGTCAAATTTTGAACATTGATGCTCAGCTGCTAGAGGATATTCGCCACCTATTCTTGGCATGCCACCATACCTCTGAGTACATCTCTAGCCTCTTTTTCCTCGTTATCCAGACAATTCATAGAAGGACCTTCCTCATCCCTGTTAGCCAAAATCTTCTTCCTGTTTGTCAAACGGAAACGCTGGAAATGGTTCAAAAGTACTTCTCTAATAGCCAGGACCCCTGCGTGAGTAGTACCTGTCAAACCTATTCTGATGTGACCACATAGAAGCTGCTAACCCTATAGGCTGGCAGGATCAGTTCTCTGATACCACTGTGATGAACCCTGCTAGCTCATAACTCAAACCCCTGTATTTTTCCTTATCTTATTTGTGTTTTTTTAGTTTTTTAAGGAAAGTTTGTAGACAGAAGAGAAGGTGTGCATCATATTAAAGCTCATAAAAATGCAATATAGTAATATTCTGAGCAACATATGTAATAGATGTTATTTTGCAGTACATACAATGGGATTGCAAATGAATTACATACCCGAAATGCTCCAGAATAATTAAATAAAGAAGTATCTCAGTTTGCCAGCTGGAATTGATGAAAACTGACAAAAAGGCTCGCCTAGGCTCCAGATCTGACTTCTCCCTCTCTGAAACAGGATACAGACCCTTGAGAAAGGTAGACGCCAATAATGGAATACAAACATAAGCCAAAAGAAAGGTGTTTCAACTAGTTACTTCACATGCCTCCCCAAAAGGGCACGTTTCCCAATGTAATAGTACGACCCAAGTAGAATGCTGAAGAGGACGCCTCAAGTGTAGAAACCCCCTTCCTTATTGCAAACAAGTATAAACTGAATGATAAAACTCTGATTGAAGCATGTAGAACCTCTAAATGAAGCCCTCACAGTTGCACTAATTCGACTGGTCTCTCACAATCTAAAAAATGCTCAACATCGAAGAGATTTCGTTCTCCAATGGAAATATTGCTCAAACCCTGATCACAGAGGAAAGCACAGAAGAAAGCCAAGGCAAAGTCAAAATAATCAAGAATAGGTTTTTTCATTGCCAAAATGCCTTATATTCCAAAAGGCACACATTTCAAGAAAAGGATGCCACTTTCATCATTTAAATCTTTTAAATCATATTTAATTCACTTTTCAATAGTTCCAAATTAAATACTTGGGTGCCCACTTCTATGCTTAAGTGATTTAATTTTAAATCACCCTTTTATGAATATTTAAGTGATATTAAAAGAATAAAGTCAATTTGACTTTATAATAAAGTATTAAATTAATATAACTTAAATCACTTAAATAATCATAACTTCCTCAAAACTCCATATATCTTTGTGCCGTCAAAAGCTGTCAACTCCTAAACTGCCAAGGCTTGCAGTGAGCCAATCATTGAACTCTGAAAATAAGAACGATCAACTCCTCTAGAAAATAGCACTGACCCTCTAACCAATCCAGTTAGCCCACAAGGGTCCAAGAAAAGGGCTAACACACTATTCCTGAGAACTGACTAGAGCGAGGACATCACAATAGGGAAGTGCATACTCAACCGCCTTTATTAAATACAAAATTTCACCTACATAAGTAGATACCTAAGTGAGCTTATTCCAAGGTTCATATTAATGCAAGAAAATTAAAATAAATTCATAAGAAATAAAATTTGCCAACAATTTCCTAGGGACCAACTAGGTGATTAACATCCAAACCTTGTATGTTGATGATCTTGTGATCTTTTATAGTAGTAAAGTGTTAATTTTGGTGGTGAAGAAGAATTTGAATAAACCTTTCGAAATGATAGATTATGTATTACTACACTTACTCCTTGGCATGAAGGTACGACAAGCAAAGACACATCTATACCCCCTGCCAACAAAATTGTACAATAATCCAAGATTAGTCATCTCAGAAGACTTATGCAAATCCCTCTTCATAGTCATTGAAATCAATGTTCAACTACTCCCAAAATTCACTAGATCATTGACATATACAATCAAATTTCAATTCAGTTTGGCTTTAATACCATGTTATTTTCCATGGACCAACAAGAACTCAAACCTAAGATCTCCTAGCATGTACATGTAATGTTATACCACTGAGCTACTACCTCTCCTTGTGACCAAGGTTTTTGGTAAGCTTAGTAATACAATTCAAACATGACTCGATTTCTCCAAAACCCTCTTTGATTCATACTTTGGTGCTTAAGATTACTACTCCAGCTTAATACCATTTTATTTTCTATAGGCCAACTATAATTTGAACCTATGACTTCCCATGTACATTTTGGGATGTTCTATCATTGAGCTACCCGATTTCCATGTGGATGGGATTTTTGGTGGGCTCCTTACTATGGTTCAAGTGTGGCTCTTTTTCTCCAACAATCCAAAACTTCTAACTTTCATTCAAATATTCTCACTATATGTGTATTCTTGAAAAGACCTATGATAACAAACGCTCCATTGTAAGCGTGGAATTTCTCACGTCTTCTCAAATTGTGATGTTATGCCACTATTTTTTTTTTAATATCTTTCTTGAAGAGTGTGTCCTCACGATCCTTGTGTTAAGTTTGAAGAATTCAAGATTTCCAAGGTCGTGAGCAATCAAATTCAAGGGATGAAACATAAAACTCTAGGTCAATAAATTGCACTACATCTATAATGCTTATTAGGTTATTTCTTAGTACACATACTTTCATCAAGCGGCACCAATTTTGAAATCAGAAATAAATCTGTTGGAGTGCAAACCTCAATTTCTTGCTTAAGAGGATGCCTTTGCTTCTCATATGGATGAGAACACTTCTTGAAAGCCATGCAACTGACGCAAAATCAAAACACGAGAGATAATAATATATGTTCTTAAACATATGAGCAATTGAATCGGTTTTGCAATAAGGCTATATGCTTCCATATCCTAAATCTGATGAGTATGATAACACTCTGTGATGATTAGTTCCCCGATGAAATGTGGGGATCTTCCTTTCTATGAAGTTGAAGAACAGAAACAATTAACGACGTTTCCAAAAAAAGAGATATAGGATCCAGTCAATCAGAAATACATTGGGGTAATTAGTCCAATTAGACAAATTTGAAATTGGGCTGAATTTCATTGTAAGGAGTCACATTCTGGTTCGATAGGTCTTGTCATGAAAATATCTTTGATTATGAATAGGACAAAAGGAAACTGAAAAAAATAAAACCAAGCCTCAATATATTACCTTCTGGTGAAATATGTTGAAATAACAAAACAAAATGCAACATATATATGCTTGTTCACTTGACTGGTGCTAATCCTAGCCCATTGAGAATTGAGATTGTTTCAATTATTGAATCTGTAACTTAAGTTTGAAAATTGCAAAGCATCTAAGGAGCTCTGATATAAATCCTACCAACCTGCTCACAACAATGTTATTTTAAAATAGTGTTCTAGGATAACTTTGCATCTTTTGTAAGGTGTAAGTTCGCTATCTTGTTGGGTTGTATAAACGAATTTTATTCACCTTAGAGAACAAATCGTATATGAAAGCCAGTGGCTTTCAGAACCATATAAACATGAATTATAACTAATTTTTAACCAATCAGGGCACAATTCCTATGCCATGCATATTATTAGAGAAGCAAGATAGAAAACTTGTCAATAAAAATAAGTACAAATATTGTACAAATACTGACTGATTAGAATGCTCTCCAAGAAAATAAAAATTAAAGAACAATATTAACCTCGAAGGGTTGGAAAAGGTTCCACAAGAAAGAATCCATCTCTGCTAAATTAAGCAGCAATTTGATGGAAGCATTACTCATGTAGCTCACTATTGGAAGGAAAATGTAATGTTCAATATAAAAATACAAAGGAAATGTCGAACAACAACTAACCATTCAGATTCCCTGCAAAGGCAATACAAAAAAGCAGCTTCTTCAAACAGGATACCTTGAACCAAGGCTGATATCTTGCACCATTTACAGGTATTTGACTAAAGATATACAATGCCAGAACATTCCTATTGTTGCAACAAAGTAAAATCCTGTAATTAGACAAACAATCAACCAATTAATACTTTGAAAGTTATATACTGTTTTTCAATCAAAATGACAACAAGAATTGTTAAGTCACTGAATATGTAGCCCAACAACAACCTCTGTTTCAGGTGGTAACTCTTCAGCCTCCAACTCTGCATCTGTGAATGTCAATGCCCTTTGAAGCTTCCGCCGACAAAATATTTCGACTTCAACTAAGAAAGTTGCATTCACTGGCCTATGATCTGACAGCTTTTGTTCAACTCTCTTATATGAAAGTTGCTTTATTCCCTTTCCAAACGAAAGGATACGATCACACCTGTAGATCAAACTATTGATAATAAGTTCATATATTTCAGAAAAGAAATATACAAGATCTAATGCCAGCTTAAACATTGACAGCGCACAAAAGCATACCATGCAGGGGTTCGTCTTTTCTCTCCTGCTTTTGAATTTTCACCAAAATATTTATTTGAATTAAATTCATATTTGTAAGTTGGGGCAAAGTTTATTAATCCTTCAAACCATCCATCAAAGACAAGGCCATTCTGCATCTGTTTTTTAAG
Source organism: Sequoia sempervirens (assembly GCA_007258455.2). NCBI lineage: Eukaryota > Viridiplantae > Streptophyta > Pinopsida > Cupressales > Cupressaceae > Sequoia > Sequoia sempervirens. The sequence goes on from VDFB02281492.1 coordinate 512,446,040, forward strand.
CTGCCAACCAAAATATCCCAATACAAAATTAAGCTGATCAACTTGCATTTATGTAAGGTAAATATCTTTAAGTGCAGAAGAGGGATCAAATCTATAGCACTAGTTATCATACCTGATCATGGTTACCAAGCTTTTCCCATTGTTGCTCGGCAATACGCACTCGTGTCTCATCATCTGACAAATTGAGGCGGTAGTTCAAGTCTCCAAACCAGATTACTCGGCTGTGAAAACAGTAAAGCATCAGTCTACAAAGATGCCAATTGATTATGAAATGAAGCAATGCATAAGCTCAGTTTTGTTGTATGACACATGAATAATAATAGTGATACTGGAATCCAAACTTCAATTGAGAGGGCTCCCTGAATCTGCATAGTGAAATATTGCTAGCAATGATCCATAACCATCATTTGAAACGACAGCATATTTAAAAAGAATTTCATCCTAGTTCCTTTCTTAAAGAACTTAATGAATGAACAATGATTTTTTTGGTGAATCAAATTTCATTATTTCTGGTGATGACAACATGAAATAACTATATATCTATTGACTCAAATTTAAAAGACCAATTCCTAACAGAAATATGAATTGTCCATGCTTACGTAAATTTTACCATAGAGCTAAGGCAAAAGAGATGTCACGTTTTGAGTAACAAGCTCTTACATTCTGGAAAATGTGTAAGGATTGCATATTGGAATACCATCACTGCATTTTGCAGAATAAATTGAAACTGAGGAGGTTTTAACTTTTAAACTTTACAATTATTAACAACTTATTATGTCTATACGGAAGAAGATATTAAAGTAATCAGCATCTATGTATTAGAAAAAAATTTAAGCAGTATTTAACTGGAAATAAAATATCTGCAAGAAAAATGTGTAAAGATTGCATAATGGAATAGCATCAATGCATTTTACAGAATAAATAATTGAAATCAAACAGGTTTTATATTTTAGCTTTACTTACAATTGCAAGTAGCTTCTTATGTATATGGAAGAAGACGCCAAATTAATCAGTTTTAATGTAATGGCAAAATTTAAAGCAGTATTTAACTGGAAACAAAATATCTGCAATTATGGACACGGAAACTTTAACTAGTGATGGAATGGGAAAATAAATTTTCCTGTACACTCTCTAAAACGTTACAAAAGAGCAGGTCTGTCTTCAACACTTTATCCAGTAAAGAATACAAATGGAGTGGAATACCTTTTTTAACTTGTCACGGATTAGGAGAAGAACCATCTTTCCACACAATATGCATTGATGAAAGGAATACACATGGAGTGTAACACTAGTTTTAACTTGTTACAGATTAGGAAAAGAACAATTTTTCTACATACTTCACATTGATGAAAAACTTTGCTTAATGTAACTAATTAAGAAAAGAAAAGTAACATCCATTGCACTCCTGTTAAACTTCATTATTAATAAATATGTCAAAAGAAAGAAAGCTTTAGTTCTTCCCGTGTACCAAAGCATTAAAAGTATGATATCATGAGTTCTATAATGTAAACACCAATTCTGTAGCACTTACTCATGGTCGAGAATAGTCTGAGGAAGTTTAACTCCAGAAACAGGAGGAAAATGTGTCCGACGCAATATTTCTAGTACATCAGAATTTCTTCTTAACTCATCCCCTGTCCTCTCACCAGATGTTAAGTGTGAACACACAAAGCAAAAGCTTGTCTGATAAATGGACAAGCTAACTGAAATAGATCCCTGCATCATGAAGCCATGCAAGTGTTGATCAATAAACAGTCATTTTTAACAATGAAGTAAAAAAAATATCATATGGACATTTTGATAATGTTGAGCATACAGTTCACTAGATACTTATGATTAAAGGGATTGTCAAAATATATGGCATAAAATCAATTCAGCAACTATTGAGAAAGCTGCTTCTAGGAGATATTTATAGTTTGTGGAGGCTCCCAACAATGTGACAATCTGAAACTAAAAGAATAAAGTTCTCTGAATAATAAATACATCTATTATTATAATTCCAGGATGGAAACACATAATTCTTGAAATATTTCCACCATTGCCAAATGTCAAAACTTAACTTTACTCTATTGTTGAGAACAAGCTGCAAATTACAGATTATGTTAAATTACAGAAGAACAAATAAACAAATATAATTTAACCATTCTGTGGTCAAAATGGCAGGCACTCCATTTTCTTTTCAAAGCCTTCAGAAGAAATGTGAAAATGTACATTCTTCAAAGGCTTTGAGTTTTATCAAATGAATTAGCTTTGATCCAGCGGCTTCAAAACAGGAACACTAGAGATGGTGCGTAGTTGGTCAAAACAGCATGCACTTAACCATTTTCATTTCAAAGTCTACAGAAGAAATGTAAAATTATACAATCTTCAAAGGCTTTCAGTTTTATCAAATGAATTAGCTTGATCCAAGGGCTTCAAAACAGGAACACTAAAGATGGTGCATAGTTAGATGGAAAATCAGAATCCTCGCATTCAAAGAACAAGAATGAATCTGAGGATTTGAGGACTTGGGGGAGACATCCCACCTTTTTTGGCTTGTTTGGGGACTTCTTGACATCTCCCTACCATCCCTAAAAATTTAGGGCATCCACCAAATCAAATGCACAAAAATCAGTCAAAAAAAACATTCTAAAACAAACAAATCCATAAAAGGTAGGCCCAACAAGGCTTCCCAACCCAAAAAAAGCTTTTGAAGTCCATGTCCATTACTCTTTTTCATTCAAAGAAAGGAGAGAAAGTAAAAAAGAGAAGAGGAAGAAGAAAAGAGACAAAGAAGAAGAGGAAGAGGAGCAATTTCCAAGATATCAGTTAGATGATAACTTTGATTCCTAAGCTTCTTGTTCAATGCATCTATGGACTATGCATGATGCAACATTTCTTTTCATTTTGCATCTCTCAATATAAATCACGCTTCATACTAAGTTACCATTTTGGGTTTCAATTCGAGTTTGGGTAAATCAGTACAGCAAAAACAATTTTGGGGTTGTGTTCATTTTGGATTTGTTTGTACAAAAAAAAATAATAAAAATTAGAATACCACTTAACATGCATAGAATAAACAAAACTACCATAAAAATTAAAAATACTACTTCAATGTCAATTTGTCAAATTAGAATATCATGGTAGATATTCATTGTTTAATGCTAAAATAATAAAATTGGCAATCAGTATCATATGGGTCTTCATACAAATCACCATCATTATCATCATCACTGACATTAGATGTAGGTAGTTAGAAAAGCCACGAGTGCCACTAGTACTAGCATTAAAGTATGTTGGCTATTTGACTCTTCAAAAAATTAGATTGTTGGTCAGCAATAGCATCCAAGTCAACTTGCCCTAGTTCTACATTCCACCACTTTGTTGCCCTTTGTAATCATTTTGTCTGTCAAAAAGAAAGTGCAAGTTGGAATGTAGGTTCACTAACTCCTCATCATTTTTTGATGCCAATTGGTCATGCTTTACTAAGTGGATGGAGTGTGTACTTCAATTCCACTCAATTGAAGGTGAATTGATAACCTATCATAACAATTTGAAGAGTTAAGAGTTATAAATTATGAATCAAACTTCAAACTTAAGAAAATTATTTCAAAAATAAGAACTTGAAATTCAAATTTAGAGAGCTTCAAATAAATAAATAAAAACTTGTAATAAAACTTAGATTGCAAGATGTTTTAGGTATTGGAATCTTTGGCCATGGAGAAACCATCAATTTTGAGCATCATTATATTAGCTATCACAAAGAGTGGAAATACCTTGACAAATGGAGTGTACAAAAACAACAAACTCGTTCAAAACTACATCCTCTACATTAGGATTAGAGAAGAGTCTACCAAACACTAGCTCGTACCCTTCATTGACTTCCATATCTTTGTATGGTGTAATCCTCCTAAACAAAGAAAGGACCTCACTATTGCAATACTTTGGAGTCAATGCAAAAGAAAGAATATGCAATGGATGGTCATTTTGTTCCATCACTCAACAAGGCTTGTTTGCACCTATTTGAAGAAAGACTCTTCAACATTGGGCTCTTTCTCATTTATGATGGTATTTATCTTTTCAATCACTAAGTTGATGCTATCACATATCTCTCTCAAGCATGGTTTACAGTAAAACAAATCATACTTACGATGGGCTTCTAAAATCTAAAAAGATATTCCACAGTCCCATCAAGTGTCATCTAGGATCATCTACTTAACATTCATTGCCCTCTCAATGTTAGATTGCCTCCATATGGACCAAAGTTGGCTAGTAACCATGTTAAAAAGTGCCTCTCACAAATCATTTCAAGATGATTGTGTTGGACTGAGCCTCAACAACCTATTTCAAAATAAAAATTAAAAATTTAAACAAAGAAGAAAACATAAAATTTAAAAAATAAATTAATAAAATATAAAATTGTATTGTTTCACTATAAATTTTATCAAGGCTTAATTTTTGGTATCTTTCCATCTATCAAAAACTATGGACAACTCAATCTCGATTCACAAACCCCCTTATAAATTTCAATTTTCAATGATTTTTTATATATTTCACCTTTTGTTAATAAGTTGATGTACACCTCAAAACTTGGGCCCTTGCATCCTTTTGGAGCCTCATTAATTTTCCTTGTACTGAGGATGTTCTAGGGACACCTTGGAAATATCCTTGAGCCGTCTCTATTTTTTTTAAATGCCCTAGTTGTCCTAGAAACGTTCCTGGGACAGGGGGATGCTGCAAGGACAGTCAACTACCTCAGTGGCAAATCAACCAATTTTTTAAATGTCCAAAATAAATAAATAAATTAGTTTAATCTCCTTTTTTATGGGACCCCACACCACACTTAGCCCTAAATAGAGAAAAAAAAAACCTCCCTCTCTCATTTTAACTCATTTTACATGCTAAAAAAAATCCAACTAGGTTGGAGGGCAATCATCATTTTGAGCAATGTTTGAAAGTGTAGTTGGAGAAATCCGCTTTAGTGATTATTGAGGAGTGAGATAACAAGAGAAGTGGAAGAGGTAAGTGACCATTTGTTTTTTCTTTTAAATTTTCTTTTCAAAGTTTTAAGGAAGAAATGTATGATTTTGTCATATCCCCGAAATTTGAAAATAACAATTAACAATTTTATATATATATAAGCAACATCAATTATGGAAAGACAGCAATTGGAAAAGCTTACTATGAATTAAAATTAATATATAAAAGACAGTAATATTAATTAACTAAGGCAGCAACTATATTACAAAGGAGCACGTATTCTATGGGCAGCAATCGTTTTACCCAAGGCTGCAATTAATATTTGGGAGTGCAGCAAATTATTGAAGACAGTGTTTAAGACTTTAGGCATCGATTAAAATAGATTAGAAGTAAGTTTTCAAAGGCAGCGTCCCATTTTAAAAGGCATTTGAATTAAAATATGTTAAGGATTCAGACCAGTGATTAAGGAATGATTATGACCTTTCCAAAAGGAGTAGTAATAACAAAGGGGTGTTACCCCCAAGAAATGAAAGGTATGAGATATATAAGCAAGATCAATTCATTCGGTGAGGCAGCAATGGAAAACTGGAAAATAGAACAGCAGATTGGAAGCTACAGGAAAATAAGTAAGAAATCTGGAAGATGTTTCTGAATATAGCAGCAAGCAAAATATGCAGAATAAAATCTGAAATATACAGATCTTAAAGAGGTAGATACAGGTTTGGAAAGAGATATAAAAGGAACAGAAATAACAGGTAAGTATAATATAATTACCTATATATATATATATATATATGCTCATGCAAAGGCAATTATTGTAAGCTTAGAAACTAATTAGTAATGATTATATATATATAGGTAATTAGTTTCTAAGCTTACAATAATTACCTTTGCATGAGCATATATATATATATAGGTAATTATATTATACTTACCTGTTATTTCTGTTCCTTTTATATCTCTTTCCAAACCTGTATCTATATATATATATGTTATTCATGATTATGCAATAATGATGCTTGCAGCAATTATTGAGCCTTATAAATAATCATGATTTCTTAATATAAATATAGATTATATTCCTTTAAAATGAATAGATTATATTTATATTTATCAATCAATGTAAGGTTGAAGGAAGTAAGTTAGCAAGATGCAGTTTACGGGCTCTCCCATGCTAAGTAGCCCACCTCAAGGGTGGAATTGTCTTGGTTTGGACATTCTTGCCGCTTGGGGCCAAGGGGTGGGTTGTCTTGGTTAGTTGCTCGTGCTCTTGGGCTTAGATGGGTTGAGTAGTTTACAGGCACCCCTTTCAAGGATTTCCTATCAAGCCAAATTATGATTTGCTGTTAGGATGGATTCAAGGAATTGCAATCATAAGAGGGATGGACAAGACAGCATGGATAGGAAAAGAAAATGCAAGTGTATCCAGTAAGTAGGCCACATCAAGGGTGAAATTGTCTTGGTTCGGAAGTTCCTGCTGCTTGGGGCCAAGGGGTGGGTTGTCTTGGTTGGATGCTCGTGCTCTTGGGCTTAGATGGATAGCTTCGGGTGGACCTATCCTACTTCTCATCCAAGTTCTACTTCTCATCCAAGTCCTGTTGTGATTAAAACTTCTGCTATGCATTATGGATATTGGTAGTTTAGATAGTCTTGGAATAGTTATAATAGATAAGGCATTTATCATGTTCTGATCACATGAATTATGTTTCCAATATTATCAAACATGATCACAGGACCTAAACCAAGATTTATCTTGCTTGAAGCATTTAAGTGGTAAGTTATAACCCTAACTACATTAAGCTTGTGATTCTAGGGCAAGATTTAGGGCAACCCCAAAAGGGGACATAATAGACTTTTTTCTCCTTATTTTCAATTTGCACTTATATTATTGTTTCACTAAACAACATTAGCAGCAACTGCAAGTGTATTGAACATGAAATGGAAGAAAGAAATGTTAGAGTTTCAACCTTAATTGGAGGTTCATCAAGGTGTGGGAGTGTTGTGGGTGAAGGAGAACAACCACAAAATCCATTTGAGTGCCCTTCCACTATTTTAAAACCTTATGCAAATGGCCCTTTTAATTCCAAAAAATCTCTTTTTTAATTGGTGACAGCCCTAGACAAAGACAAAAAGAAAAAATTGGGGGGCAGTAGAGTGAAGTTGTGTGACATTTGTAAAATTGATTTTGGAGGGAATTACAACAGGGTATATTCTCATCTCTTGAGTGTTATAGGACATGGGGTTAACATGTGTTAAGATATAAAGGAGGATGAGAAGGTAGAGGTTCATAGATTGCATATGGAGGTGCATACAAAGTCTAATAGTGTGCCAATGCCAACACAATTTGCATAATTCCTACATGGTTGCTAGTGGTCATGATGATGTTTCTACAAGAGGAAAGAGAAAGACTAGTGCTAATGAGAAGGAAGGAATAGCTATAGGTATATTCAGTATGCAAGCAAAAAATGTGGCAAAGTCTTCCATTGCCAAAACAATTTATACCCATGCCATCCAATTTCATGTAACATGTTCTCCTTGCTTCAAACAAATGTTCAAAGATGTAACTTCTATTGGTCCCTCATTCACCCTCCCAAAGAACATAAACTACACACTACCCTCAACAAAGAATATTCTAAGGTGAGTTTTGTGATGTAGGATATGAGGCAGACTTGGACTAGGACAAGCTGATCTATTGTCATGGATGGGTGGACCAATACGAGACATCAGCCACTCATCAACATCATAGTCGCACATTCAGCCAACTCTTATTTTCTTAGAGCTATTGATTGTTCAAGGAAGCAAAAGGATGTAGATTTTCAATTTCATATTTTGAGATAGACAATAGAGGAGGTTGGGACCTCAAATATTGGACAGGTGGTCATTGATTCTGCATGTGTGTGCAAATTAGCTAGCATGATAGTGGAGGGTGCTCACAAACACATGTTTTGGATCCTATGTTGTGTTCATGTGTTGAACAATGCATTGAAAGACATAGGGAATATACATTGGGTGCAACAACTAGTGCTAAAAGTTAGAGATATTCAAATGTTCATTTGCAGCCACCACACCTTGCTCTTTTCAAGACATTTTTGAAGTAACATGTGGAAACTAGATATGCTAGTTATTTTATTTTGTTAAAGAAGATGCTTGACGTGTGGGATGCTCTATAGTTGATAATGGTTAATTAAGTGTGGACTAAATGGCCTATTGTTGCTAAAGGAAAAACTATCAAATAAGAGATTCTTGATGATGATTCGTGGTCCACTATAAGGTAAGAAATTGCTGATTTTATTATTAAATTTATGATTTTATTGTTTCTAATTTTCTAACTCGTTCTTTTTTGAAATTTTTGTTTGTAGATATATTTGCTCCTCCATCTCACTTGTTGTTGTTTATGTTATTGCAGCTCTGGGCTTCATACTTCCTTATTTATTTGTGATTATTTAATGGCAACATATCTCTAAGATAGCCAACCTCCTTTGTAATTATTTATTGTAATTAATATTTATTGAAGAGGCACGGATTTCTATAGAGGCCGACCTCTCTTGATAGCGATCTATATTATTTGTAATTACATTTTATGAAGGCCGACCTTGCACTTGAAGAGGTGTGACCTCTCCACCATCATATATATATACAAGCTCATTTCATTCCATTCATAATCAATCAAGTTCGAGCATCTCTTCTCTTCCAAGTGCGAATTCTTCAAGGGCAGATCAATCAAGTGCAGATTGTGAATTATCAAGAGCAGATAGTGAATTTCTTAAGGGCAGATCTGAGTTACAAGGAAGTGTTGATTACTTGTTATCATTGCATCTTGTGAAGGTGCTGCATATCGGCCTTGCATATCGGCCTTGAGATTGGCCTCATTGTAAAGAGACTTGTTGCCATTATTGATATATAATAAAGAGATATTTGTTGCTGGGTTTTTCCCCTCAAGAGGAGGGTTTTCCCAGGGTATCTGCTGTGTTATTGTGTTTGATTTAGAATTAATTTTCTGTGCATTAAATCTGAACATAAAACTAACAGTTGTGATGTCATTAGATGTGTCAATATGGACTCTCTTAGACTTGGGGAGATTTATGAGACATTTGATAGCATGGTGAGCAGATGCAGCAAGCAATTTGCAACAAGGATCCAAATTTGGGATTATATGAGCAGCATATTAAGCCCATTGTGATGCGGTAGTGGAACACTATGGACACCTTGCTTCATATAGTATCATTTGCTCTAAATCCCATATGCTATTCACCAAAGACTGGGAGGTTGCCTCCTTATGATGATGAATAGGTGAAAGAAGGGTTAATGAAGGCCCTTCGAAAGATGTATTCATGTGAGAAGTCAACTATATTTCAAACACAATAGCTTTCCTTTACTGATCTTTGCAGTCCAACATTCAACAAACCAAAGGTGAAGATAAATAGAGCTACATTAGCTTAAATTGATCCTTTTAGGTGGACATGGCATGCCAAGGATGCACAAGAGTGGAGGATGCTCACTATTCGCCTCCTTTCATAGGTTGCTAATTCCTTTACTACAAACAGGAATTAGTCCACATATAGCTTAATCCACTTGTCAAGAGGAATAGACTTACCTCGAAATGAACAGAGAAATTGGTGGCCATGCATAGTGCCTTGCAACTTTAGGATCATCGGACTTCAGAGTATCAATAAACTCTACTTTATGGTGGGATGTTGATCCCAAAGACACCACCTAGATTGATGAGGAGGTATATGAGGGATTGGTTGGAGTTCCATTGGATGAAGTAGTCCCTCATAGTGGCATTGACTCAAAGTCAAACTCTGATTTTGATGCAGTGTTGGCATATGGCAATTAGGGGTGGCATCATACTTTCTATATTCTTGTCATTTGATAATTTGTAATTCAAACTTGCAATCTTTGGGCATTTTTGTTTTCTTTTTAAATTTTATATCACATGCACATTGACAATGAATTATGAAAGCAATTAATTTATTTTTTTTGACCATTGTTCCACAAGGATGCATTCCTCCCTAAAAAATAATAAGTTTCTAGAATGAGGACGTCCTCGAGATGTGGGGATGCCAAGGAGATGTCCTACTATTGTCCCTCCACCACCACCACCATTATCCTTTCTACGACATCTCTCTAATGTCCTCCCCAAATAGGGACGCCCAAGGGACTCCGGTGCATCCCTCAACTATAATAGGAAATGTGTAGTAGGGAATGCATAGGCATCCCCTATGGAAAATCATTGAAAAAGTCTCTTTTTTAAAAATTAACAAAAAAAAAAACTTGGATTTTAATCCCCACAGCCCTAACCCTAATGGCTAATGGGTTCCACCCACATCCCCAAGGCCTCACAAAAACCTATAAAAAGAAACTTCACCCTCATTCCAAATCACAAAAGAAGTTCATTGGCTAAAGATGAATGTTGGAAGCAGATGCAACAAGTCATGAGTGAGAATTGCGAGAGTGAGAGAGCTTTAGGAGAGGGAAAGTAAGATCATCTAGGAGACTTAGAAGAGTGAAAGTATTTGCTAGATTCAATGCATCATTTGAGCCTCAAGGTAAACATTACTCGTTTCATTCTTAAATCTTAATTCTTAATTTTGAAATTTATTTTGGTTTGTAGGCTTGTAGCTTTGCTTTCAATTTCAAAATTAGAGTCAAATTAAGATTTCATCTTGTGTATCCTTTTCTTCTATGCTTCATTTGACCTAAAGTATGTAAAAAAAAAGTGAAATCTGTTAGATTTTATTATCAGATGTAATGTACAGAAAATTAAATCAAAATCAACACAATGACACAGCAGATACCCTGGGAAAACCCTCCACTTGAGGGAGAAAAAACCAGCAACAATATATCACTTATATATTGAATCACAAATGAGAGTCTCCTTTACAATAGAGGCTGATAATGAGGCCAATAGAATGCACCACAAACTGATGCTATCACAAGAACAACCAGATGTAATTTGCTGATAATGAAACTCAGCCACCAAAAAATGTCGATCTGCTCTTGTAGAAGAACTTGCACTTAGATAGAGCTTGAACTTATGATGAATATCGAATGGAATGGATGATCAAATGAGTTGCAATCAAGGATTATAAATACAATGTGAAGGGAGAGACGTGACTCTCCAAGATCAACATGTCGGCCTCATCCAAGAGGCATGTCTTTTACAAACAAGAAGTCGGCCTTCATAAAAAAATTGCGCCTCCAAGATAATCGTGCCATTTCACATTAAATAAATATTAATCATTATTTACCAGATGATGTGGCCATTCATAAAATCGCTCTCACCAATTAAATAGCTGATAGGCTATATTTTAATTGCTTTCTATATTCGATCTGGGCTGGAAGATGTGACTGACGCTGCATATGAACATCAACAAAATCTTTATTTGATCATTTAACTTTACAATTGTCAATTTATAACAGTAGTATTTAGATTTTTCAATTTATTTTTTTAATCATTTTTAAAGTTATTTTTGTAAATAATGGATAAATATTTGATTAAGTTTTAAAATCAATCATAAAATTTAATTCCCAAATTAGGGTTTTAACTTTTTGTGTATCCTCTACTTCTATACTTTGTGCTATCTAAAGTAAGAAAAACAAAAGTGAAATCTTTTCTCAACAAAGGGTAAGAACAAAGATTCCTATTTGTGTATCCTTTGCTTTTGTACTTTGTGCAACTTGAAGTGAGAAAAATAAGAAGAAAATCCTTGTGTCTTAATCGCTTGCATTATGCATGGTTTAAGTTTTAATTTTTAAAATTATAAAACTCATACATTTTTTTTTGTAGTGTCACTATAAGTATTGTTGATGTGTTTTTCGTGACCACACCAACACAGAATAAAGTTGCCAACGGCTACCTTATTCTCTCTTGATCAAAGTATCCAGCACACTAAGATTGCGAGACAGTTCGTGCGTTCAACTCCAAGGTTCCTTCAATGCGAATAGTCTCAGTTGGATCAATGTGATTTGCTGGTATTTCAAGGGCACTTACGGAATTGTTCAACAACAGAGGAAGGGGTTTTCACAATTCGACAGATTTATCAATGAAGCACGGGTTTCCTATTCTAACTAGAAAGTACTGAATGCAAATGGTGCAGGGTTTAGAGAGTCTAAATCTATTCCAAGTGTGGGATATGGAGCTCAACTTCAGCAAACTTCAACCAAACTTCGCTTTGCCTCACCTCGAACAGCTTCCACGGAGTCGGTGCAATCTTCAAGGGAGATGACTAAAGATGTTCAAACCACCACTTGACATGAAGATACCATCACAACGACGCATACCATCATTCAAACTGTGATTGAAGTTAGGCCCACAACGTTTCCAGTTGACCACACAAGGCGAACACACCATCAGTGAGCCCGCTAGTGGTATGGATAAGCGAAGCTTGCTTAGATCAAACACCACATTCCATTATTACTATCTACTTGCATGAAATGAAAGCTACTATTCGAATCAAAAGGACGAAGAAACCTTGCTATCTACTCACAACAAAAGACGAAATTCACCATCAATGAAAACTCTTTTATTGAGAGAGTGTTCACACCAATTTCTTACAAAGTTTTCAAAGGGAAAATTTTCCCTCTTCTTCAAACTATCCTATCAATCTATACTAAGCTACTTCTAAGTTGTCCCTCTACTCTATGTTTACTTTCTAACTTAATGCCTATTCTAATGAGGTACAAATGAGGGGGGATGCCCCTTTATATAGCTGGCCAAGTCCAACGGACGGCTCAGATTACAATCGGCTGGATGGCCTAGATTGTGCCACCTCAGCCCTAAACAAGATTCACTCTAAAAACCGCCACCAAGAGGAGTGGGGTAATAAATGAGCCATTAATGTCCATCATCTTCTAGAAGATTCCTGTTTGGAAACGTGTTCACACTGCTTCAACTTCTTGGACTGGTACGGCAGACACGTTCTTGATCTGAAACCTCAAGTCTGCAACTTCTTTCTCTTGCTTGACGACGATTTTCCTCCTTGATGTTGTTCTTCAACTCCAAATGCTTGAGCTTGAAAGATTTTCTAGCCTTGAACTTGAACATTTCTTCCTCTCGCCACTGGAGTTGGGCACGTACTAGGTCTCAACACAGCAATTTTTCGTGATTTTTCTTCCTTCGAGATTGAAATGTGGTATTGGAGTACTTGCTTCATTGCTTTAGGTCATTCTGCTCTTGGCCTCGATGTTCAGCCTACAAAACAGACAAAAGGAAGAGCATCAAAACACTTCATGATATAAATTTACCTCACTTACCTGATTTTCATGCTTTAACTTCCAAGGGTTCATCGTTTTTCTCTAGCCAACTTTGCTTTCTTCATGATTTTTCAACATCTGTAGGCTGGGGCATATAACACCCGTGCATCATATTTCAATGCCTTAGACAAATTTCATCTTTTAAAAGTGTTAGCTTCAACTGCATCTTCTTCACTTTTTTGGCTGAGGCGTTCACTTTGACATTTCATCCAACTCTGGCTAGAGCAAAATGTTTTCATCAAGAATTTGATCAAAAATTATCTAGGCATCCAACTTCAAATTCATCCGCCAAGGCATTTTTATGTCAACAACACATTTTATTCCTTGCCTTAGAAAATTTTTAGATTTTCCCCTTAGAAAATTCATTATTTAAGTGCCCATCAAAATCCTCCATCCTGAAGGCTTCGGCGAACTGTGGAAGACTTTAAAATCCATTCCTCATCGTAGACGTTCAATACCCAGAAGAAAATTCCCTTCAGAAAGCGTCGAATTCATGTGTCTCCAAACGAAGGGGTACATTTAATTTTTGAATTTCAAACCTTAGAAAAGTATTTTATCAACAATTTTATTCCAATTCTTCATCTCTGGGCATAGTTTCCTTGCTCGGCCTTGAAATTTTATCATCCTCGTGAAGCTGGAGTATTCTTGACATATCCTTAGCCAATTTTATTCATGCCTTATCAAATTTTATCACTTCTTCAAGCTCAGGCGTATTTTCCCCTAGAGGTGGAATTTTATGCCTTAGAAAAAATTTCATCATCAAAGTTCATCTTACCTCTCCCTTTTGCGTATTCCTTACCTTAAGAAAATTTTCAAATCACTTTCAAACTGGACACATTTTCATGGATCAACTACCATTTTGTGCCTTAGAAAATTTCTAACTTCAACCTCCAGCTTGGGTGCATTTGCAGTAAGCCACCTTCATCTTTGAGGACTTAGAAAAATTCCCAACTCAGCCTCTCCAAGTTTAGGCGCATTTGGGACCTTGAGCTTCCAATTTTCATAATTTAGCAAAATTTCTATTTTCAACCCTTAACCTATTCGCATTTGGAAGTCCAATTTCCAATTTGCCATACTTAGACGTTTTCAAGGCTTCCTCCAAGTTTGGGGCGTACTTCACAAGGTGGACTTTCAATTTGTTTTCCTTGAAAAATTTTCCATCCCTTCCTGTAAATGTAGACAAATCTATATCAGAAAGAGATCCTATGACTAAGAATAAAATAAGGTCTGAGATCCTGATATCTAAGTTTTATGACAAATACGAATTTTCCGAATTCTTCTTATTGCAGATAATGTACTGAATGCAGAACATTGATGAATTTCGATGTCTGTAGATTCAGATAGGAATCATCTTTTATATGTTTAAGAGACCCGCCTCCAAGGGATGCGTCTCTTGAGAGGACGTGTCCCTTAGGGCGCGGGTTCCTCTCACAGCCATTGATCATTCGATTAAACAAACAATGAACACACCCTTATGCATGGCGGATGAAATACAAGAAACCAAATTTAATCAAGGCGAATTCAGAACATCATTTGGATAATTTCGATTTTATACATGCTTTATAGAATTTGACTATTTTACTTATTTCTGGAAATATGAAGAGCATTAGATCTTATATGAGCGATGATGATGTTGTATAGCAATCATCGCTTATATCTGACCTATGCTACAATTCATCAACACTTCCAACAAGTCAAGGTGCATATGAGGGGGCTTACTTTCAATTAGAAACACTTAGAAACTTTTACCACCACTCCTCCAGCCAAAGGCGCATATGAAGGGTAGAGCTTCAAGTTTTGAAGACTCAGTAGAAATTTTAAGCATTCATTTTGTCAAGGGTGCATTTACCACCTTGTGCTTTGAGTTTGACGCCTTAGAACTTCTTTAACTCATCTCTTCAAGCTAGGGCGCATTTAGACCCTTGTAGTTTCAATTTCAATGACTTAATCAAATTTATATCAACTTTCCTTTACCTTGGGCGCTATTAGGGGGCCAAGCTTCAAGTTTACCACACTTAGCAAATTTTCCAACCTCCTCTCACTAGTCAAGGGTGCATTCAAGAGGTCATGCTTCAAATTTAAAACACTTAGAAACTTTCAAGGCCCTCCTGCAAGTTTAGGCGCATTTGGGGTAGGGAGCTTCAAATTTGTAACACTTAGTGAAATTTTACTCCATTTTCCACCCTAGGCACATTTCAAGGGTCAAGCCTCAAGTTTTGAGGACTTAGTAAATTTTCATCTCCTTCTCCTCAAGCTAGGGCGCATCTGGGGTCCTCTACTTCCAATTTAGCAGTCTTAAACAAATTTCAAGGCCTTCTCTTCTCCTTGGGTGCATATGGAGCCTTGAGCTTCAAATTCTCAATACTTAGATTTTTTATCAACTCTTCTCCAAGTTAAGGCGCATCTAGGGGCTGATGCTTCAAATTTGAAGCACTTGGAGACTTTTCAATCACCTCTTCAACTTCAGGGGCGCATTTTTAGGCTGGAGCTTTCAATTTCATAGGCTTAGAAAATTTTCAAGGCTCTTCAAGCTTCTAGTGTGGATTTTAATGCTGAAGCTTCCATTTTATCAGACTTAGATGAATTTTAGCTTCCTGCCAGCTTGAGGGCGCATTTTGAGATATGAGTAGGATGAACTCTAGACTTAGGCATTTTTCCCTCATCTTCACCAGCTTCTCCATGTCTTGTTATTTATAGTAAGTCCTTAAATTTTCACACTTCTGAAGCTCGGATCGATTTGAAAATTTGAACACAGGACCTTCATGACCTTGTCAGCCTATTCACACTACCATCTAGACCTGGCTTGCTATTTATGGCATGTTTATGAAGGTGGTTTCCTATTTATAGCAACTGCCTGTTTTTGAGACCTCCACAACTCCGTTTGACTTGAAATCTGAATGATGTGCTCCTCATCGGGTGACCTGCCTGTTCACATTGGCGCCTTTGCTAATTTACTATTTTTAGCCAGTTTCTAGAACGCCTTACTATAAATAGTAAGTGCTTCGATTGCCTTCAAATTTTACCAGTGGACTCCTTGAAAGATGCTGATCACAATGGGATACCTTGGTTTTTGGAAATTTTGGCGTTTGACCCCTCATCTTGAGTCTCGAAGCTTGAAACCCTAATTTGACTTGCATGCATATCAAATGACCTCTGTTTGACCTCGTTTCTGTTGAATGCTAATTAGTTTGTGATTCTAAAGTGCTGGGAGGGGGCTGCAAAAGTGGATCTGCCAAAAATATTAAGTTGCTGAAAAAGTGATCATCTTCGTTTGCATGTCACATCACTGCGTAGCTCTTGAAAAACCCATAAAGAAACACTCGACATGCGTTGAAAAGCCCCACATGCAAACCCTAAATATAGCCTCTAAAGATGGCTCCTGAAAAAGTCTTGATCCTGGTTTGCAGGTTACATCATTGCGAAGGTCTCGAAAAACCCACAAGGAAAATGCAAACATGCAAAGAAAATCTCAACATGCAAACCCTAAAAATAGCCTCTGAATGTTGAATTCTGAAAGTCATTATCTCACTTTGCATGTTATACCATCACGAAGGTTTCAGAAAACCCAGAAGGAATCTCCAGACATGCATCGAAAAACTTCACATATAAACCCTAAAATTTGCTTCAGAAGTTGAACTGCTAAAAATAGCAAGTTGTTGGTTCTGGCTCAAAATTTGCAGGCGAGCACCTTGACATGTTCTGAATGCAGCATGACTGAGAGAACTTCAATAATGTTGAGAGAACGCCCTGAATTGCACACTTACTAAAAATAGTAAGTTGTCAGAAATTTGATGAAACTTAGCTGGGAGCTTGCTGGAAGCACACTGACAACAACATTAGCCTCAGTTTTCAATTTATTCACTCCATTTGGCTTCAGATTGACCAAAAAAGTGCAAACCCTAATTCTACAGACTTGGCCAAAATTTCACATTTAAGCTCACAGACGAGCACATCCCCGAAAAGCGGGCAGAAAGAGAAAGACAACAGGAAAACAAACCAAAAATCAAGCCAAAAGTTTGAAACAAAACAAAAATTAGGGGGGTCCCCATTTGCAATGGGGCGATGTGTGCAAAAGGTCACAAGAAGTATAATTTCTCATAGCGTGAGTGAGGATTAGGGTGAGCCTCAAGAGATTGAAGATGAAGTTGAAGTTGAAGCTAAATCTAACTATGCACCTAATGATCCAAGAACAAAACAAGAGAGGGGTGAAGTAATTAGTTCTACTAGGAGTACAAATATTAGTTTCCCTTCCAAAATGCTGCAAAAATATGCTAAGGGGCACTTTGATTCGGAGTTCCCTTTATGCAACTAAGTTACACGCAAAGCTTGAGACATCTAGGGGCACTAGGTTGTGGAAGTGCCACTTTTGTAAACTTGAATTTCAAGGCAGCATTACCAAAGTTAATGCCCGTCTTGTTCATGTCTAAGGCAAGTGTAGATGTATGTGCCAAGTTGGCAATAAACATCAAATATAGGACTGAGATAAGTAATTTATGGGGTGCTAGTGAAGAAAAAGCACTTACATCTACTACTTTCCACTAAGGGGGAGAGGTCTTCAAAGTTCTACTTCTACTACTTTGCATAGGTCGCAGGCCTATGTTCAAATTTCATCTAGTTTAGGGGCAACAAAGCCTAAGGGGAAATGTAGGGTGACTAGTGATGCTCTAAAACCGTTGGGAGAATTATTTAATATGCAAGTGAAAGATGAAGCAAATGATGCCAGAGACAAATTTTTATTTGCTAATGGCATTCCATTCTATGTGGCTCACTCTACTTATTATAAAAAGGTTGTGGCAAAGATAATAAAGGCAGGACCATCAATTGTGCCACTAGGGAAGACTAAATTGAGAACAACAATCTTGGATAAGAACTATTTCAAGATTAATATATTAATAGAGAAAATGAAGGATACCTGGGTCACAAGTGGGTGTCGTATAGTCATAGATGGATAGAACACTCATCAATATCATGGTTACATGTTTAGAGGGCTATTATTTCCTTAGGGTTGTTGATTGTTCGAGGCATTACAAAGATGCTGATTTTCAATTCTAGTGCAAATAGTGACAGATGCAGCCTATGTGTGGAAAGCTAAAGGGAAGTTAATTGAGGCAGCCTATAGAAATATTTGGTAGACTCCTTGTTGTGTGCATACCATGAATAATGCACTCAAGAACAAGGGAAAAATTAATTGGATCAAAGTGGTTGTTAGTGATGCTTCAGATGTGCAAATGTTTATCTACAAACACCACACTTCACATGCACTTTTTAGGAATTTCTCCTAGAAGGAATTATTGAAACCTATAGAGACTAGATATGCATCATACTTTATTCTCTTGGAGAGGATACTTGAGTTGCAAGAGGCATTGCAAGTAATGGTTATGGCAGTAGAATGGAGTTGATGGCCTGAGTCTAAGACATAGCAAGGGAAGAGGGTGAAGGAGGTGGTGAGGAGGGATATTTTTTGGGTTGATGCAAAATATATTGTCTCCATTATTGCCCTAGTCTTCAAAGTGATTAGATATGGTGAAGCTAATGCACCTACCCTTGAATAGGTGCATGAGTGCATTAATACTATGCTTGACCAAATGAAGGTTGTTGCATGACAAAAATATTTCATGGTGCAATTATACAATGAATATATTCAACCAATCATTCATCATAGATGGGAGAAGCTCAACACTCCCTTGCACATGGCCTCCTATGCATTGAACTCAAATTGGTATGTGCAAAAGCTTGGCAGAAATACACCTATACAAGATGCTAAGGTGAAGTCAAGGTTCATGAAAGCTATTTAGAAGATGTGTGATTCTACAAATGTCAGCATCATTTGTATTGAGTGGACAAAATTTTCCACTCTTCGAAGATATTCAAAGGAGGGCAAGATAGATAGGGAGACTATGGCACAAAAGGAACCAATTTTGTGGTGGACTATGCATGTGCCTACTTCTTTGACTACCTCTCTAGTCAATTTTTTGTTATCCCAAGCTTCTAGTTCTTCAACTGTTGAGAGCAATTTGTCTACTCATAACTTCATCCACTCCATTACGAGGAACATGCTTAGCTCTAGGAGGGTAGAGAAGCTTGTGGCTATACATAGTGCCTTGCATCTCATTGATTGCAACACACATAGAAGGAAAGTCTAGCATCCCAATGGGATGTAGAGCTAAAGGAGCCAAGACAGGTTGATAATGATGCTACACCAGTGTTCCACGGGGACGCGTCCCCCCCAAAAATCCTCGCGTTTCCTAGAGGGGGACGTCTCAAAGACTTGGGGACTTGGGGGGGACGTCCCCCCATCAGCCCACCACCAGCGCCACCATCCCACCACCAATGTCGCTGTCTCCAAGATGCTGCTAGGACTTCGAGGATGCTGGGGTGTCCTCAAGACATCTAGGGGACTCCTAGTTGTCTCCAAGATGTATAATTCTTATACATCTTTTTATAACTATTTTTTCAAGTACTATATGTATTTCAGCACCCTACCGCCCTCCCGTCACCGTCCCCCTGCCGCCCCCAAACTTAGACCCCTTGTCCCCGTGTCCCCGAAACACATCCCCCCGTCCCCGTCCCCGAAACCCCGTGGAACACTGTGCTACACAAATATGGTTAGTTGGTATTGGTATGGAGGAGCTTGAGCTTGTGGAGTCTATTAGTTCTAGTGATGAGGAGTTTCATGAGAACTTTGGGGATGACTAGAGGCATCAAAGCATTAGTCATTGACTCATTTGCATTTTTTCAATTTAAAAATTATAATCATTATTAAGAAATTTTGAATATATTATAATATAAATTCCAAATTTGACATTTTCATTATTCATATTCAATGCAATCACTACAATGTGTTTATTGTTCAGTAGTTTACTTAGTATGCCAAAGTTTTGTTTGTAATTCTTATACTTTTTCCTTATAAATCTTTTTATAACTAATGTTTCAAGTACTTTATGTATTTGCATAGCTCCCCAATCCCCAAAACCCACTTCCCCATCCCTCTACCATCCCCAAATTTAAGCCCTTGGTTCCCCCTGTCCTTGAAACCCATCCCCCCATCCCTCCATCAAGAAACTCCATGGAACTATGGTTTTGACATTTATTAATTTGTTTGAATTTTAAATGAGCTCTCAATTCAACTCTAATGTAGTATATTAAGGATCTATAATGTATATGATGAATACTTTATCAATTTTATCATATGAATATTTGAAATTTTCCTATTTTTTATATAGTGGTCCCCTCTTTCATCCCCTAAAATGGCGTCAAAAAAATTCATCCTAGAAACATGTCCCCCTTGTCCCCTATTGTCCCTATCTCAGAAACATGGTAAAACATATATTATATATATATATATACATAAACAACACATTGGAAAATAGATGTAGAATGAAAACAAAACAAAACAAAGGAAAAGAATTTGTTTGTGCAAGAAAAAAATGAAGGAAAAAACTAAAATAAATTACCTTTAATCCAAGAATCTTCCTTCATGTTCTCCTTGGCAATGAATATGTTATTGCACAAGTGTATGAATAATAATCCAACCTCTTTGAAACCTTCAATGATCAATCTTCAACTTTATATGTATAGTGACAAGCAAGAATCAAAGTTCAGCAAGTCTATTTGGTTTGTGCTGTCTTCAAAATGAGGTACATGTGTTTGTTTTTGTGTTGTAGGTTGTTTTGAGGCAATTTTTTGGTTTAGGGTTATTCTTTTATGTTGACCAATCAATGTAAAAGGTCAAAAAAGAAAAAAAAGTTAAAAACTTGATTTTTGGTACCCGATTTTGTCTAGATGCCCTTGGAAGGACCCTATAAGAATCCACAAGGGACTTGTACCACAATCTAGATAGGGCATGTATTGGACCCAGAGCTAGGGCATTTTCTAAGTGAATTGGTGACATTGGTTTCATATTATGTTTATGATTTTCAGTCTATTAGATGGATTATAGAATCAATGAATTGTTAGTGTACTTACTCTTTAGAATTTCAGCTTCTTTTGCTTTGTTTATGTTATTTTTGGGTATTTTTAATTTATTTATATTTTAAATATTCAAATATTAGTTTTATATATTGATTTAATAATTTTATAGGTTAACTTAATAGGCCATCCAATCCAGAAAAAATCTTACCATCCCCAGAACTTGGAAAACCACTAAACTTTTTTTATCAAAATTATATTACAAACTCATTTGCTTGTTAGTTCATTAGAAGCTATCTAACACTAATAGTCAAAACCTCTACTCTCTTGATGGGAACTCTATACATAACTCCGTTGCAAGATGAAACACGGATTGCTCATAAAATATAAATTTGTCAAAACCATTACTAGAGGGATAAAGATTTTATTGGACCTTTATGAATAGTCATTTTGGTCCTTCTAGACTCCAATGAGTCACTTAAAGATAATTTGCTAAGACATGCAATAATCACTTACTCAAGGAGAAGACCATAGAAGGTAGGGGCAAAAGCAAAATCCAATAACTATTTATGGACCTCAAATTTTAGAATAAATGTAATATGTGCCTAAGTCACTACAAAAGCCATTCTACCCATCCAAATGTTAATTTTAAAGAGACAATCTATGTTACATGCATACATATATGGTATATGATACAGATAGATAATCTAGTGTAGATATAGGAAATATTTTACAATCTAGTATGTGGATATGACTAGCATATGAATTATAGAGGTATATATGAAAAAAATAACAAAAT
The DNA here is from genome assembly GCA_007258455.2 of Sequoia sempervirens. NCBI lineage: Eukaryota > Viridiplantae > Streptophyta > Pinopsida > Cupressales > Cupressaceae > Sequoia > Sequoia sempervirens. The sequence continues at coordinate 512,467,962 of VDFB02281492.1, forward strand.
ACAAAAAAGAAGTTAAAAAATCCATTCAAATGCTTTTAAGCATACGATTTATTTGATTTGATGCTTTATCTTTCAAGTGTTTTAGGTTGGGATTGATGGGTCTTGATACTTATGAGTAATTTGTTGTAATGTCCCTTTTTTTCTGAGTGGTCACCTAATGGGGTTGATTAGCCTATCCTATTCCCATAGGCTAAGTCGGAGGGCTAAGGGAATGATCTAATTGATTAAATATTATATTTAATCAAATTTATTGGGAAAATTGAAGATATGAAGTGACTTCCTATATTTTTATGAGCCATTTGGTGAAGGAGAAATAATTAAATAAAATGGCTAAGGAGGTGAGCGACCAGGGAAGGAGAAAAATAAAGGATGGAAAATGACCTTCCATATTTTGTAAGCCATTTGGAAAATAAATTAAATTAAATAAAATGGCCTTGAAGGTGGATGACCTAGGCAATGGCCTAAAAAATGTAATATTGAGGGTTATGAAGAGGTTCGCTCCCTTGGAGAAGACAATAGAAATAAAATAAGAATACTTTATTGAGGTTGGCCAAGATTGGAGGAGAAAAAAAGACAAAATAAAATAAATATTTTGCCTTGAGGAGGTCGGCCAGATTTGGAGGGGAAAGGTGGCTATAAATATAAGAACATTTGAGGTCATTTCATCATCGATTCATATCTTATTTCATTTTGGGAGATTCTTCTCTTTGGCTGCAAATTTGGTTGGGCTTCATTCCAAGGACGAAAACCAAAGTTGCATGGACATGGATACGGATACAGATACGGATATGGTATTGGATATGGATACAGCCATTTTTAAGACCCCCAATATGGATACGGCTGGATACAACATTCATAATAAAAAACACATATATTTTCTAAGTTATTAGAGGAGATTTTCATTACTTTAAAAGCAAATAAGAAAACATAAATTAAAATCATATTTAATAATTTAGTAAAGAATAAATAGTTAAATATTTATTAATAAATTTTATTTATATTTAAAGAATAAGTTTTATTTATTTTTAAATCTCTAACATTTAAACAATATAATATAAATATTAAATATAAATATAAAATTGTAAAGAATTAACTTTTTTATATATGCAAAAATTAAAACACCAAAAAAATAGTAGAGTTGTATTGGAAGAGGACTTAGAAAAATGGGTTGCTGAAATAGAAAAACATTTTATTTGTCTTCCTCATTTAGTGTAGGTTTTGTTTACACAAAACAAAACAAAAAATTGCATGATTGAAATTTTTTAAGATAATATTTGGGAAGATTCACGTCAGCTTTTTTAAAAATCAAATCACATAGTATCCAACACGGTTGGAAAATCAAGGTTTTTTTGGATACGTGTGGGTACGGTATCCAACGTGTATCCATGGCGTATCGCACAATTATCCGTTTCGGATACGGGGATACGCGTGCCCGGGGAGGGGCAGGGGCGTATCCGACTACTTTGACGAAAACCCTTGTGAATCTGGTGAGTTGGAAGACACCCTAGCTCATCTTGTGGAGAACTCATGACGGATTTCTAATTGCACTTCATTGGAGACATTTGGAGGTTTGGAGCATCATTGCATAATCAAATTTGAAGATTAGATTTAGAGCAGCATTGTTGTGGCATTTCGGTGAGCATATTGCATTCGGGTTTTGCCCTAATTTGGAGTGCCACTTTGGAGCAGACTTGAGTGCCCATCTTTGGAGGGCAATTTTGCATATTTGGAGAAGCAATCCCTAAGCACTTGCCAAGGGGGAATTTGCCCATCTAGGGTTTGATATTTGAAGACTATTTTGCATATATTTGGCGTGTACAATCATAGTTTTAGGTCTGATTCATAGAGCAGAAATCTGGGCATATGCTTAAAATCAGTCCAGAATATTCAGTTTTGAAGCAGCAGACTTCTTTAATCAGAAATCAGATTTATTAGACCTATGTTTGGCATTTGGATGGTTAATTTTCATGGTTGCTATCACAGTTGATGTTATCTATATGATTGGCACAGTTTTATGGATGTTTGGCATATGTTTATTGGATGCCTATAAGTGTTTATCATTCTGAAAATAAAAATCAGAATTTAGTCCTAGGGTTTGAGCAGAAAATTAAATTGGAAAAGTGCAAAAGATAAATCAGAAATCTAGGACAGAAATCAGAAATTTTAGAGCGGATCCCATTGGGGATATTACATTTGTTTTTATTTGACATGCCATTTTCTCAAGGTTAACTTCATTAATAAGGTTTGTGAAGATGATATGAACTTTGCATATTGTCAATAATATTAAAGGTAAATACTTTCAAGTAAGCTTCTTGTATATAGAAGATATATAAAAATATATAAACAAAAAACTGAAAAACATCAAAGTTTAAAAAACAATTTATTCATTTTTATGTCTGTTCTTTCAACTGTTTTAGGGCAGGGGAGGTGTCCCCATGAATCAGAGGTAATTTACCTTTTCTTTTTTTACAGTTCTGCATTTCTGGATATTGGCCCCTGAAAGCAGCATTGCTTTCATATTTCGTATATTTGGTATTTTTGGCCTCACACCATCATCTATAATTCAGAACTTCTCCTCACTAGAAGTATGTTAGCATCTTGGATTGGTCAAGTTACTATTTTGGACAAAAAAATTTTATTGGATGAACTGTATATGTTATTCTAAATTTTGTGTACTCTCATTGAATATTGGCAATTGTTGATCTCTGTTTAGTTTGTTCGTTTTTCAATATAGTATTAACTGTTAACATAACAAGAGGTCAAAGATGCAATCTAGGTTACCTGGGAGTTGTTATTTTTACAGATCTAGAACTGTCTTACTTTGATTTTTCAGAATAGCACTTGAACATGCAGAGGGTGACATATTTACACCATAGTAGCAATAACTGAAAGTGTATATGGAATTCAATTACTTGGGTTTTAAATGGGAAAAATCAGGAAAATTTTAAAAATGCTAAAATATTCATAAAAATATGGAAAAAACTGCTATTGTTATTTCATGCCAAATATAGGGCATAGAAAGAGAAACAAAGTTCAAACATAAGACATAAATAAATATTCTATGTTGCCAATTACTCTCAATTCTTGATGAGTATCAAATTATCAATCAAATATGGTGTATGCATTACAACTAAAGTCTTGGGGTGCAAAAACTGCTGATTTTCTGTCCAGGACAGCCCAAAACAATTTTTATTTTTCTTTACTTTTTAAAACCAGAGCAAGGATTTTGGGGAGGCCGCCCTTGATGGGGTCAAGTAGGCAATGCCCTGGGTATAGTCCCTGTTGCAATATAGGGCAGCATGAAGGGGTATAGCCCCTACTACTAAGCCCAAATTAAGGCCTTTGAGGCCACATCACAATTTTACTGCTTTTAACCAAGCTCCAAATTCCTCAAAAAATGCACTTTTAGAATTAGGATTGGTAAAGTTGTTTTGAAAATGCAATGTCCCCAACTCATATCAAGATGATTAGCAGCAGATTGGCTGTCCTTTCCTTGGTTTACCCAAGAGGAATAGGACGTAAAACATCATTGGGTAAGAAATGAAGTCCTTGGTTTGTTCTAAATTCTACTTTTAAGTTGAGTGCACGTCTTTTGATGCAACTTAAGTGAACTTAAGTTATTTTATGTTGGGCATGTCTTTCTAGGCAACTTAATGTGATGCCTAGCCATGGGACTTAAATTGGCCCCTTTTTTATGTACTTAAGTGACATCTTAAAAACATGTGATAAATTGCCTAAGGGGGGTATCCAGGCTGATAAGAGCAGATTTTAGGGTTTTATTGTGAGCCCATGGATTAAAGAGGTTAAGATAGAGGGTGGAGATTAAATCATATTGTTAGGAATTGTTATATAACACCCTAAAGGCTCATTTTTGAGGCATTATGTGATGAAGTTTTCTGCTTACTGCTGCTGCAATTTGGCTTGAGGATTGAAACCCTTAAGTATCCCTGTTTTCGGTGAGACATATAGGCTCTCCCTAGTCAAAAGAGGGTGTATTGGGGGAGGAACTTCGGTTTGTGAAACCCTAGCACGTTGTTTATTTGGGCTACAAGAATTTATCAGGTTTGGAGGCCAAAATTGAGGAGAATATCAGTGTTGTATACCCAGATCTGGGAACATTCACTGCTGCAAATCATTCATTCCTGAGTTTCTTGTGGACGGCTGTTGAAGAGTATTAATTTTGAACTTAATGCTGGTCATTTTGGGAGCCCAGCATCACTTTTGGAGGGTCAGCTAGGGTTAGAAAATATTCTGACCCAAATCTGGAATATTTTTGGCATGAAATCTGCATATTTACTTTATAGAAATGTTTGATATTTAATTCTGGAAATTTCTGGGCAGTACAAGGGTTTAAATTGTCATTTTTTTTAGCATTGTCACAATCAGAATTTTCTATCTTTCAGTTGTAAATTTGATCTGAAATCTGATCAGAAATTCTGATTTTGTTTGAAACTACTTTAATGCAAATAAATTTCAGATTTAAGCCCTAGTTTGCAAAAGTCTTTGTTATTAGATTTGTGCCCTAGTTTTAAGAGATTATTGTTTCCTTCTAGTATCCTATTTGGGGATATTTCAGAAAATAACTATAAATGAAAGGAATGTGAACAGGTAGAAACTGAACAATGCCAGAGGAGTGTGTTAATTTGTTGATCACTGGTTCACCTATTCACCTTTGCTCTAAAAGTCTGAAAATTTTAATTCCTGGGGCATGAAGTCAGAAAAATGACGCAAAAATGAAAAAACTAGATCTATATCAAAGAGAACAGGGAAAATGAAAAAACTGCAATTTTTGGCATTTCTTGAATTTCTGTGTGTATTTGACTGAACTCAATTAAAGGAAAAAACTGGCCAGCCAGTTCAAACTGGCATAGCCTACATGCACAGCTATGGTTAACCATGGATTTTTCCAGTTTTTTGCTTCTATGATTTAAGCAATTACAGCTTCATGAGAAAATACAGTTTGAGAGCTTTCTGGAAAGCAGTTGCAATCAAAATTCTAGATAGTTTGAAGGATTAGAGATTGGGAAAATCTTCAGGACTAGTCAAACTGTTTTCCCAGCTGCAGCTCAGACAGAAAATGTTGAAGCCCTTTCTATTTTGCAAATCTGGGTAAGCAAATCTTGTGTTGGTTTTGAATTTTGAGGAATTTTTCAGTCCTATTAGCCAACATAGTTTTCATTTTTCATATTTGTACAAGGGATGGAGATTCATTGAAGGCATGTCTTCTTGAATCCCTGTCTTTTATTTGAAGTTGGTTTCATGGAGATTCTGAAGTTTTCTAGAAATGTTTGATATTAATGCTAGAGATGGTGGTATTTATTTAAGCAACATGGTCATAGTTAGATGTATCTTTTGAGGGAATTTAACATGTTTATATTTTAAGTCAACTCTATTGTGACCAATTTCCATAAGTAGTTATTATTCTAGTGACCTCTCTCATGTATGTTGTGACAATCACAAGGCAAGCATCTTTAAACATTTGTTAGTTGAGGAAGGAACTGTGATTATTGGAAAATCCACTACTTCGGGATTTTTAACTTCTAGCCTCATTCCTAATCAGCAAAACTTATAGTTGGATGCATTAAATTGGAGGTCAGGGACACACAAACTACAGGAAATTGGAGGTCAGGGACACACAAACTACAGGCACACACTATAAGCATTCATTTGGTGGTCAAATGCACAATGAGGATGGATAAACACTGGATATATTGAGTTGGAGGTCAGGTGCACACATACCAGTAGTATGAATACACACTGGATGCATTCACTTGGAGGTCAGGTGAAAACACTTTGGTAACAATACAACTGAATCACCGCCATATCAATACAATTACATGGCCAGGAATTATCTAACTTGACAAAGCACCTTTGCAATTTCAAGCTATGCATTATCTTCTTTGTAGCATCCACCGTTTAATGGTCTACAATGAGACAGCTGATTTAGAAATTATGTTAGAAACTTCCCTAATAAATTTAGTTTCAGTTTGTATTAGTAGAAGGCTCCTCAGAATTGAATACACCTTTTTTTATCTAAAAATACTTGTACACAGTTTTCCCCAGAGCCTTGTAATATTATTATGGACTGTGGAATTTGTAGATCTTTTATTCAGCTTATATTATTTGAAAAAATTTTGGATCGCATCTGAAGTAAAATTTGGTAATTTATATGCTGTTATAAATAAATTGATACGAGTTTCAAGAAACTATTCCATTTTAACATTCATCTGGACCAACTAAATAAATTAGAAAAAACTGAAATATTTATGATTTTATCATATTGATGAACATCAAAGCCTCCATTATACATATAACCATGTTTTGGACAATATAAGGTTAATGAAAATATTTACTTAACACTGTTCCCTAGCAGTCAAAGATCATTTGGAAAAATGACTTTTAAAGCATGATCATATTACAGTATGCAGATCATTGTGTTGGATCCATCAGGTCATTGACACTCACCTTGTTACCAATGTAGCCCATCACACCGACTCCAATGGGAGACACTTTTAAGTTGTTGATATGCCTCCTGAGTGATCGACGAACCCAGACTGATACAAATATTCCAACCATCTGCTTACTAACTATTCGCACATAGCCTGCCCTGACACTTTTGGAATTTTTAGATTTTGCACCAGCACCTGTTACAGAAAATGTCTCCAGGCGATTCCTTAGCTCTTCATTCAGATGACTCTCTTTTAAGGAACTAACACTGGACACTGAATCTTCTGTTTCCAAATCCAATGGCTGTTCTGGCCAGCTCAAACTAATCTTTTCAGACATGCTGTAAATCCTCCTCAATTTAGCACTAGGTGGTACTTGAGTCTGTGAGTCCAATTGAGGCTCTGTGCGACATGATTTGATCCTTCCAACATCACTGCAGACCCTTCTCAAATTAACATTGGATTCTGAATGGTGCAGTTCTGAGTTTAATAATTCCTCTGGCCAGGTTGCTTGTTTTTTCCCTAAATTTCTGGAGAGTTTCTTGACATTATATAGATTACTAGGATATATGGGATCATTAGCTGCATCGACAGGAATATCTCCTTGATGAGGTAATATGCTAACATCTTCATTAGTTACATCATTGTCAGATAATATTTCATCTACAATGATGTCAGATGCACTAACCCTTGATGGGGAAGAAGGAGCACTATAGCATTTACACTTGGATTTAGTAGGTTGGGTTTTGTTCAATGTGCTGCGAAGTAGATTTTCCCATTTCAAGACAGGGATATTATCCTCTGCACCAAAGATGTTGCCAGCATTCAAAGGAACCACCTCTTGGAAGCTGCAATAATGCACACCTTGTCTGTGAGAGCTGAAAATATTGGTTTCAGCATTGGAATAATTCAACTAAAAACATTTTCTAATGTATTTCAACTCTGTGACACTAAAGAACCAAGAAAATAGAAAAAAATTGAAAAGATAGAATTAATTTTATTCTCCATGCAAAGTTAATAAGCATACAATTCATGCAAGGACAGTTATTGTATGCATTTTACTTATCCAGGCTTCCACTTCAATAGAAATTGAAACAGAGAATTTTTAAGGATAATTTAAATCACAACAAAGTTAAAATGGGTAGATCATGGAACTCTCAAATTCTAGTCAAGAGATCTATATGTTTTCAGTTGTACCTCAATAATTCTATCTTAAGTTGGTTTTTTCATTCATGTAATCATAACTTAATTGCAGGAAAAATAGCTACTGATACAAGCTATCCAATATTCTACAAATAAAACAGGATGGTCATGTGTATGACCGCAGAAAGGTAACTACAATTAAGAAAATTACCCGAGCACATACACATCTGCGGGATCTTTTGTATCTAGCCATTCCTCAATATCCAAATCATCTGGTGGAAGCCTTCCTCCAACATTCCAGGTACCTACTAATATCCTGCCAAATGCCATGAAAGCAGGTTATAAAATTCAAATCAGTAAGATTTGACTTAAGAGCTTGGACGGATGACCAATTTGAAATTGACTAACTTAATTTCCTTCGTATCTATGTACTGGGACCGCATTGTCACTGAATTTCCTCTTTTTAGTCTCCACAAAAAATGTTCAGAGGGAGTTCCTACAATAAAAGTAAAGCCATATAAAAAGAGTGAGAAGCTTCCCACCAGCCAAATCAAAGTGTAATTGATTCATTGATTATGATGTAGACAGAGTGAAGAGACTTACTATCTAAACAAAGGAAAGAAGGCCATACTACTACAAAAAAGAAATACAGTGGCAGGTAAATTCCAGAAAATGTGCAAAAATCCTTGAAAGAAGCAAACTGTAAAAAGGAATGGTCCTTCAATGCGTACCAAAATGAAAGTAGAAAGTTCAGACATGTACTTTGTACATTACAAAAGCTGATTTAAGTTCGCTAAATATCAGAACTTTGAGAATCTTATCTATAAGCATCACACTAAACTCATCTCTCCAACCATACATCAAATGACCATTGAAAAGGTTCTTGGTATCTTACCAGTAGCTTGAAAACGTGAAACAGTGTGGTTTCTGCCATCCTTACTAACTGTTCCCCTCTCAACACAACTTGTTTCTGCAAACATTAAACAGAGTAGATTGAATTAGGATTTCTAGAGTCATTATGATTAAATACAGTGAAGTATCCGATGGGTTTATATGTTTGTATTGCAGTTTGTCTTCATAGTCAATAGATAACAAATGCCACAAACACAAAAGCATACCTTCATCATCAAACTCGCTTTCAGTATCTTTTTCATCAGCACTGAACTCTTCCTCCTTTGGCTTGATATTGAGCCATTTCTTCATTACAATAGCTGGCCAAAAGAGCTGCAGACATGTACATTGGAGGAAATAGATTTCAAGCCAACTTCTTGTCTGCATTTGTCAAATTAAGATATCCAAAAGGTGCAGAATGAGCTCCTAATCACTGCAATGAGAAAGATTTCATGTGTGCCAGCTGATTGCATGCAACAAGAATTACCTCTCCTTTTTTTCTGCTTTTCATGTTGACAAATACTCCTTAACAGATCTTCTTAATCTGATCAGCCACTACAGGTAACATAATATTTTGCCACTTGCGCAAAATTATATTTTTTTTCTCTGAGATCAAGTACACGTGAAAAGGGAGAATCCAGTATTCAAAAGTACCTTGCAAGATTGTAGGTTCAAAGAAGGCAGATGCCGATATACTCTGCCAGAATGCAAGAATCCATTTCTTTTTAGCTTGTCAGAATGCAAGAATCCATTTCTTCTTAGTTTATCAGAATGCAGGAATCCATTTCTTCTCAGATAAGTTAACCATTGATGTCAGCCATTTGTACTAGGTGAACTTCTTTTCTTCTTATGAATAAATAATATTAAAAAAAGGGTAGCCATGACGGGATAAGAAATTCAAAAGCAGATAAGAAATTGATTGCTTGAAAGAATTTCTTTTAACAGACTAAATAAAATTCCAATAACGAAAGTGTTTTGCTCTCATTAACTCCAGAAAAATTAAGGACTTCAGGGACTGCAACCTGGAAAGCAGGAATATGCTTGAAATCAACGGGGACAGATGTTATAAATTTCCACCAATATACTGCCAGGCCAAGTAAATTCTCATCAATTTTCTGCGAGACCACGGCCAAATTGACACCAATGGCTATAGTTATCTTCCTAGGCAATTCACTTTGGTTAATCAGAATTGAACGAATCCAATTCTTCTAAGATAAGTTGACCGTTGATGATATGTTTTTTTTTCTACCAGGAGAAACTGCTGTATGCGTAAAATGTATGGCTTAGGAAACAAAGGGTACCCTGCAAATCAATTCTGGTTCAGAAGGCGTAAATCTCAATTCTTTTACATCCGGACCACAGCCCAACAAAGGAGTGATGATGATACACAAGGTAAAGTGAAAAGGTCCTCTTGCTACCACAAGTACACCCAAGTTCTGTGCTGCCTAGACTAGAACATAAAACATTAGCTTTACTACTTTCCTCTTTTTCATTTTCCTAAATTTGTACAAAATTAGCTGACCATGTAATAGACAGCAATTTAGTTGGCTCGATGGATTTTCTCTTGAATTTTGGATTTTTTTTTCTTAAAACTAGCTAAGTTCAAACAAATAAAACAATAATTCAATCTTTCAAATCCTGTAATTCGTTCCTGCCTTTATAACTGTTCAGAAAATTGTGTAGGGGGGTACATGACCATTAAGAAGATAACATGGTGGTTAACACATGAGCAGTCCAAGGGATTAAGACTGGATAATATCAGGCTGTTCAGGGTTAGAATCTATTGAGACGCATGCAAATAGAAGCTTATCACTTACACAATTCAAAAATATCATATGTTCGCCACTGCTGCAAATTATACATTTAATCTAGACTCGCAGGATTGATAACAAGCTTACTCCTTAAAAATGTAAGCCTCGTTCGAAACTCAAACGACTAAATTATCGCAGAACCGGAGAGGGGCATAAAACTCGGCAAATGTAGCAATTTAAGGAGTTAAAATTCGCCAAAAATATTGAAACAAGGTGTGATCTTTTTTGTACCTTTAATAGTTCAACAGAGAGCTCTAATGGAGGGAGCCCGAACCAATAGTAGCTAGGTGTATGAACCGTGCAATTTTGAGGGAAGTCGTCAGCTAAATGTGGACAGATATAAAACTAGACCTGGTAAAGCACAAACCAAGCTGTAAGACCAAACCGCGGTCTAAAACAGGAAACCGGTAACCTCGATGTCAGTAAAACCACGCGTAAGGTGAATTCAACAGTGCCTTAGAAAGTTCGATCTGACGGCTAGGTACGTGTCGCCTGAAGGCTGTGATTGATTCATGAGTTCAGTGTTCACAGTTTTCGTTTAGTGACGGGAAAGTGAGGTCAGCCACAGAAACACCGTCACGAGTCCAGACCCACGCACCCCATCACATCGCTAGTTATTTCATGAGTTGTTCAGAAACTGGTACACAGCAAACTTTTACGACATGTTCATTTAAAGTGGGAATTCGTTAGAGCAGATTAGAATAGAAAGATTTTTACATACGTAAGGCTGAAGACAGTTTAAGGGATAAAATATTATTTATAATTTGATATACTAAAATAAAATGTAGTTCGTGGTATGTACATGAGGTGAAAAGAATCTCACTTCTATGGACTTTTGTTTTTGATTTGTTTTGGACTTTTGTTTTTAGTGTAATAATTTAGTGTTGAAATTATATGTTTTTTTTATAAAGGTTATTGTTTGTCTTAAACTTAAAAGTTGAATTTGTCTTCTCATTTTTCAAGGATCTAGATTCGACCCTTAATTTTCATGTTCCTTATCTAGGGACAATCCTACATTTGTGGTCCTAAGCCTAGTTCAACATTGCATATGTGATCTTGATTATCCAATTCAAAAAAAAAAAAAAAGTGACCTTGATGCTTATTTTTTAAAAATCATTGTTAATCATAGGTCTAAGTAGACGCAATCCTAAATAGGCATCGCTTGCCAACTTAGGCATGAAATGTTCAAATTTGAACACTATGGTGATATATAAAAGGACCAAAGCTCTAGATCATTTAATCATCTACAAATCACATGAGCCTATGTTGCATTATCATCTAGTCGTCATGTTAGCATATGCATTCATGAGAATAGATACATAGCCATATGCATTATGCTTGGTGTGTCTTTGAACTTGTCAATAGTCTAACAAGGTAGGATTGTAATCAAAATGAGACATAAATTCTCCCACTCAATAGTAGGCTCTATTGGTGTTTTTTAGCACCACCATGTCTAGATATATATAAGAAGAATTTTTTGAAGAGTAAAGATCCCAACCTCAAGGTTATAATTAGGTTCAAGGTTGCATAAAAGCTTCAAAGCTATAAATGGGAGGATCGAGGTTGTACACATGGGTTTAAACCTAGACATGGAATAGCTTATTTTTCCTATTTGTTATAGCTTGACTAATACAAATTTGATATCAAAATTGTGAGACAAATCATAGTACATATGTTATACAACATTCATTATCAAGCACTTCTATGAATGTCTTTGTTGATTTTTAGGATTTATTTATATTCATGTTTCAATGCTTGTTTCTAGAGTCATCTCATTTATGTGCGGTTAGATATTATTTATCATTGAATTAACTTAATTTATCATAGATATTTATTGAAAGCGATTTTTATTACTTATTAAATTAATGAACCTAGCATTTCCTAGTTGTACCCTTCTACTCGATTGCTTCAGATCTAATATTTTTAACTACTTTCATCTCTCATTTATATTTAAATTATAATGGCTACAGTTTATATCATTTTATGTGTTTTCATTGTTAGATTATTACCATGGATATATATTCCTTGCTCCTAACTTAGATCACTTTTTATTGCCATTGTGATTTATAATTATGATACTTCTTTTATGGGATGTGACCTTGCTCTTACTTAACCCTATATTGATTTGATACATCTAGGGATAATGATTTTTGTGATGATGTTATACTTCCATTACATACTTATGATAATTTTGTGTCTAGTGATGAGCTATTCTATCGATAATCTTAGTGAAAATATAGTAAAAATATTATTTATTAGTGCTTACAAATTCATTAAAAATTTGGCAAAACATGAATGGAAATGGAAATAACATAGTAAAAAATTAAAACAAACAAACCACCATAACATTGATGTAAATGGACAAAACAAGTAAAAACATCCACCACCAAAGACAATGCAAAATTTTATTAATCTTGAATGATTGAGTACATCAGCACAATTTTCCCTTTCAATCTAACAACATTCCAATAGCATAATAACATAGGCTAAAGATAGTTTAAGGGATAAAATAGTATTTATAATTTTATATACTATTAACTATAGTTAAAAGTGTGAAACATAAAAAAAGTGAAACCTCAAGATTTGAGCCTAGGGTTTGGCACTTTTCCTAAATGTTTCATGTAGGATTTGAGGTAGCAGGGGTTTGATGTATTTGGACAAGATATATGATTGACTTACAACCTGAAGGTGAGTCAACCAACCCTTAACCAAATATGGAAATTCCCTAAGCATGAAGTGCAATGATTCAACTAGCCTAATGATGTAAATTACTATTCTGATGCAAATATGATAGATCTGAGAAATCACAAATAGAAACATAATACATAAAGGAATTGAGCAAGAAATTATGCACCTATGATTTAAATCTAGATATAAAAGGCGAGACATAGGTGCCCCAGGTGCTATTGTATTTGTAGGGAAAATTTAGATCTATTTTTGCAATCCCCTAGTGTTGGATCAAAGCTTTCATTTCTTGCTTGTGACACTTTCAGATAACTGTCGGATAATTCTATAACTGATTTTTTTGTGTGTTGTCAAGGTGTAGGGTTTCTATTGAAACAACAATAATTGATCTTTAATCTTCCTTCAAAATTATTTAGACCTAAAACCTACACATTGAAAGAGAGAAGAAAGGTTGTGCCATTTAGGGGCTTGCCTTAGTCAAAACCCGTGTTAGTGTTTCCACTTTCACAATGGCAATGTCAATGATAAATGTATAAATTATAGGAAGGAATGATGAATCCACAAATTATTTCAAAGTTCACCACCCTTTAATGGCTTCCTTGAAGGACTGAAGTCATATGCATCTCCTCAAGGTCTTGAATGACTTGAATTGCTTGGAGACCTACAAATATTAGCCTTTACAAACAATATTAAAACATAAACATGAACACACTCACATACATTTTGACATGATGTTTGGATCTTGAATTTTTGCAATAAATCCTTTAATGGTTGCTCTTGACTTATATTGAATAATGATCTTGATTCTAAATTCTTCCTCTTAATGTTCAAATAATGCAATAACTAGGTATTTATATGCTATTATTATAATTTCCGAAAAAATAAATCTTGACAACTGACTTTAGATATTTGAATTTCAACTAATAAAATGTCAACATTTACATATTTGAATTTGGAGCCAAAATAAGGGGACATAGGCGCCCTAGGTGCTAGTGTCCCAAGCCTATTTTCTTGAAGTTTAAGGAGTTGTGGGAAAATTATTAAATGGGAGAATTTGTTTTATGTTTGCAAATTGTCGAGGAGTGTCTTAAAATAAGCTATGAAATGCATAATTTAGGAAATTATGTGCTTAATTAGGTCTAATAACTTAAAGGGGAGCAAAACATAGTGTGAAATTGTCAAGGGTGACAATTTACGATGCTACATTTAGCCCCCACTTTAGTGAGAGTATGAACTTACGCTCAAGCTCACACTAAAGTAGAAAAATATGTGTCAAGAGGGGTCTGTTTGTCCAAATGTTGAAGAGATAGGATGACTAAGGATCAAGGGGGAGTGCGCAAACCCCCAAGATCCAAGATCCCATGGCAAGACAACATAAGCACAAACGAACACACATGTGTGTAATGTAGCAAGACATCATACACAAACATACATATCAAAAAACATGAAGCATACACAATGAAAACACATGACATAACATAACACATAAATGGAAATGAAATGAATGTAATCACAATGTAAACACGATGTGAACATGAAGAAAATACACAAAAGACACACACAAAACACCAGGTTAGTACTAAAAGGATTCTAAAAGGATTCAATTCGGCAAGGTAAATAGACCTCAATCTTAAATTGTCTCAAATACCAAATGTTATCCATCGAATAAATTTTAGTTAAAGGAATGCTCCCACATCAAGAGGACTAGAAAGTTTTGTTATGCCAACTAACTCATGAGCCACATAGATCTACTGGATAGCAAGATGCTTTATGCTAGATGTACATGCAATATTATGAGTTTCACAAGGCTAGCAAGGTGCATTATGTTAAACACTCATGAAATACATAGCTCTATTGTCAAGAAAGGTGTGTTATGCTCGATGACCATGTTAAAGTGACAAGTTTTATAAGGCTAGCAAGTTGTGTTATGCTAGACACTCATGAAACACATAGCTCTAGAATATCAAGCAAGGTGTGTTATGCATAGCAGTCATGTTAAAGTGATAGGTTTCACAAGGCTAGCAAACTATGTTATGCTAGAAACTCATGAAACACACAACTCTATTGTCAAGAAAGATGTGTTATGCTTAGTGACCATGTTAAAGGGGTGCTCAAGTTCACGAGCCAACAAGCTCTGTTATGTTGAATCCATAAACAATATTGCCAAAACCGCATCTCGAGGGGTGCATAAACTTGCCTATGAAGGCGCAAATTTTTTTTTCCTATGAAGGCGCAAAACAAAATTGCCTATGAAGGAACCTGCATAAACATCAAACTTTCCTAGTACGATGCAAAAATGACAAAGTCACCTATGAAGGTGCATAAACTCACCTAAGAATGCCCATAAGACAAGGCTAGAAACCTTAAGGGATGCTATTGTTGAACACAATGATGTGCTGAGAGGGGCAGGTGAATTAGCAAATATTAAAACTGAACCATTCCATTTGCAAATTAACAACACATTGCAATAACTAAAAATAATAGAACATAACACATGCATCACATAGAGACACCATGATTTTTACATGGAAAACCCAATGAGGGAAAAACTATGGTGAGGATTAACTCACAATATGTGTAACTCACTCCTAACGAGAATTATAATATTTTAAGGCTCACTACCTATGGACTTGCAAACTAAGGTATATAACCTTAGAGAAAGATAAAGAAGGACCCGATGAGACTCACTATCTTAGAGAAAGATGTATGAAAACTAGACTGAGAAAATTGATTGTGAACTGCTATGAAGAAGCATCTAACACATGTTGATGTTTCAGTCACTATTTCACACAATTAGTCCTTTACACTGACTTTAGGAACTTCATCCTTTTCATTCTACTTAATTCATATTCTCCTTTTTCTACATCTTCACAAATTATTTATCCTTCTATAAATATCCTCCACAACAACTCAACACCTCAAATAGGTCGACTCCAAGATGACTTTTTGATAGATCAAATGATATAGCATAGGTCGGCTTCAATTATATTCATCATGAAGAGATAAAGGCTTTTAGTTCAAAACATAGCATGTCAAGGCCCAATTGCATCACAACACAACCTCCAAAAGAAGATTAATTGATTAGGATCAACCGCAAATGGAACAAATAAATCATGTCAACCCAAATAGTATTAATACCATCAACATTGTCATTGCTTGAGTTTACACCATTGGAGAGATACCAAAAACACCATGTAGACTAAGATGTGAACCATGTAGGTAATCATCAACATCCCTACAGCCTTCGCCATAAAGATCTAATCATTTTATGTTGGCATAATTGGAGGAAACCTATAGAATAAACTAAAACAAAGTAACTTGGACAAACTGTAGCAAACCATCATTCAAAAATTGAACTTGCAAACCATCAAAACAATTTGATACTGCTAAGTAGTATGTCATGAACACCAATGAACATGTTCATAGAATTCTAAGACCAATACTTCAAATCGAAAGGAATGCAGATCATTCCAATAGGCCTTCATTAGCATAGTACTCTATCAGAGCATAGATCAAAACATTGTTACTTGTAACTTTCACTATAGAAGGTGTATTGACTTGATTTATTGGATATGGAATCTTCATAACTTGAACAACATATCATTTGAACATAAATACTAAATCTTTCATAGTAGAAAGATGTAGATCAAAATACAATGACTTTTCCTTAGAGTCTTCACTATGAATACCTTAGAGAAACTTCTACACCTTGTCTTTATGTGTGGTACACCAAATTGAGATGATATCATAGTAGTCATGTTGGAAACATACTAGAACAAGTGTACCGACCTCCACATCACAAAATGATCACCATTCTTCCTTATACTGCTTTGCAAACATACACCATTTGATATCAACTATGCAACAACTATTTCTAGAGTATGTTGTATACTTCAATAACACATCTGACATCAATAAAAACCCATATAGGGTTGACATCAATGATAACACTTATTGCCAACAATGTCCCCCTTTGTCATTGATGTCAACATACATATGCTTCTCTCCCCCTTTGGCATCAAGGGCAAAGGGAATGATATCTTCTATTTACAACATCCCAAAATTGTATGAGCTCCCCCTTACAATATTGATGTAGGAGCATCCCAGGTTTCAACCAATCTTGCATCAACCAAAAATATTTGCATTCATTTTTTCTTGCATTTCAGTAGTTAACTATCAGACCCAGTCTTAGTATTTCATACTGCATTATACCACATTGTAACATCAGACCTTGTGGATCAGGATATATGATCTTCATTGCAACATCTACATCATATCCATAATTCAAGTGTTCTGGAGATCCCAGTACGAAGATATCACTAACATAATATTAGCTATAATTGGACAAAGAGCATTCACAGACCAGTCTTGGCTTTTCAAGTGTGCGGACCTACCCCGTAACTTGCGGAGCTTGGGAAACCATTTCATAAGGATTCACATTCATTGAGGAACCTTCATTTTGATCTGCATCATGTTTATCCAAGGATCAAAGGAGAATCATATGTTTTGGCCAACCTTCACATGTTTCATCCACTTCGGGGTTTTGGGACCTCTTGAGGTCGACGCAGACCTTTTTTGGAGTTGAGAATTGATATATATAAGCAGTGTGTAGTTGCATTAGGAAGTAGTGATAGTAGTGATAGAGAAGTAGGAAGATATAGATAAGGGATTCAACCCACATTGTATCTCTGGGCTTAACATCATATCATTCTGTAATCGATAAGCTGGAAGGTAGGGCATGTTTCCTGTGAATAATTGATCATTATCTATATATCAATGTGAGATTGTTATTCCAATTCTTTGAGTTTTTGTTGTGTTTACTCTTGCTACAAGGTTGGATAGTCCTATTCCTAGACCCTCCATCCTTGACTACACCAAGTGGTATTAGAGTGAGTTGCAAACCTTGGGAGAGGAGATCAAAGTTGAGCAAGGCATTTTGTAAGATCTTTATGTGGAAAAATCACCAACTTGAGGCAGCCTACTTGTGTTTATCAATAGATCGCCGACTGTGAGGCAGTTGCAACCCTGTAGCTAGATCATCGACTTGAAGCAGTTGCACCAATTCCTAGGAAGAGATGCTACAAAAGAGAATTCATACTATTGTTAATGTTGTTGGAAAGATGGATGAGATGATGGAAATTATGCAAACAATGAAAGTGAGATTGGATTTTGTTGAAGAAGACAGAAGAAAATTCTTAAACCATAGACCTAATGATGAAAGTGATGATGATAAAGTTCAAGTTGCAAACCTAACAGAAGAAACCTCAGAAGAGGAAGAATCGGATTAGATGAAGATGTTGAAGGCTATTTTGAAAATAGGAAAGCGACCTAGAATGGAGATTTTGAACTATATCAGTAACCTAAACCCCGAAGGGTTGATTGATTAGATAAATGACATTGAAGAATACTTTGAATATGAAGAAATTGAAGATCCAAAGAGAGTGAGATTTGCAAAGAATAAATTGAAAGGACATGTTGCAATATGGTGGAAGGAAGTTCAATTGGAAAGAAACAGAAAAGGAAAAGAGAATATTGTGAAATGGGATAGAATGGTGACAAAATTGAAGAACTAATTTATACCTACAGACTATGAGTTGTAGTTGCTGAAGAGATTGCAAAAATTGAGGTAGAAGGAAAATACTGCAAAAGAATACATTGAGGAATTTCATAAGATTATCATCAAGACCAAACATAGCAAAGCAAGCAAGGAGAAAGTGACAAAAAATATCAATGGGCTGAGGATGAACATTCAGGAAGAGTTGAGTCTAGTAAGGATGAATTCGGTAGAGGAAGCATATCAGTTTGCATTAAAGGTGGAGGGCAAGCTAAACAAAAGACATGAACAGAGGTAGATAGGAAGAGGAGGTAGGTTTCAGAAAGGAAGGTCGCATTTCAGAGTAGAAAAACCATATGTAGAGCAAAACAAGGACAAAGATTCATACCACAAGGAAGAGAAGGATTCCAATTCATACCATAAAGGGAGAGATGACGAAAATTCTTATTGCCACAATAGAGGAGGCTACAATTCTTACCACAATGATGGATATCAAAGAGATGAGAAAGGATATGACAAGAGAAATTTTAGAGGAATCTATTTTAAGTGCGGAGGAGAAGGACATGGAGAATTTTAATGTCTCCAAGAAAGTAAGAATATTGGAAATCATGCAAGAACTGGATATGTGGAGGAAGGACCAGTGGAACCATTGAGTTCCGGAGGAAGTCCTGAGAAGGGAGAATCATTATTCATGAGGAGAGCATTGTTTCAGAAGAAAGAAGAACCTAAGGAAGCACTGTACAGGAAAATTTTGTTTCAGACTAGATGCAAAGCAGGAGGTAAGTGTTGCAAAGTTATAATTGATAGTGGTAGTACAAATAACCTAGTTTTTGAGGAAATGGTGAAAAAGTTGAATTTGGAAAGAAGAAAAAATCTAAAGCCTTATAGGATAGCCTGGATTCAAGATGAGCACAAGATACTAGTAAGTGAGCAATGTTTAG
This sequence comes from Sequoia sempervirens, assembly GCA_007258455.2. Taxonomy (NCBI): domain Eukaryota; kingdom Viridiplantae; phylum Streptophyta; class Pinopsida; order Cupressales; family Cupressaceae; genus Sequoia; species Sequoia sempervirens. Next base: position 512,487,433 of record VDFB02281492.1, read on the forward strand.
TAAAATTTCATATAAGGTCATATCATGATGAAGTACTATGCGATTTTATGTGGATGGATGTATGTCATATGTTTTTGGGTAGACCTTGGCAATATGATAAGAAAGATATACATGATGGGAGAAAGAATACCTATACTATAACGTCCAATGGAAAGAGAATCACCTTGACACCTTTGGAAGATGAACTTGAAAGTGAAGTATGTGGTATAACTAGAATCAATTTGATAGATGGAAGGAAATTGTTGGATGGCTTAAGACATGAAAACATGTGTTTTGCTTTGATTTCAAGAAAGTGCGGAGCCCTAGATGCAAAGAGAATCACACGAGAAGAAGAATCACTGGAGAAGGAAGTCACTGAACTATTGACAGAGTACCAATATCTTGTATCAAAGAATGTGCCTGATGGATTACCACCAATCCAGAGTATCATTCATCATATGGATCTTATTCCAAGGGCTAGTTTTCCAAACAAATCTACACACTAGATGACACCAGCAGATAATGTAGAGCTAAATAGACAAATACAAGAACTACTGAAGAAAGGATTGATCAGAGAAAGTATGAGCCCATGTGCGGTACCAGATATACTTGCACCTAAGAAAGATGGAGAATGGAGGATGTGTATAGATTCAAGAGCTATCAATAAGATCATAGTGAAGTATAGATTCCCATTTCCTAGGATGGATGACATCATGGACAATCTGAGTGGAGCAAAGTATTTCACCAAGATAGACCTAAAGAGTGGATACCATCATATCAGGATCAGAGAGGGAGATGAATGGAAGACTACTTTCAAGACAAATGAGGGATTGTAAGAGTGGCTAGTCAATCCATTTGGAATAACTAATGCACCTAGTACATTTATGAGGTTGATGAATGAAGTCTTGAAGAAATTCTTGGGAAAGTTTTTCATTGTTTATCTAGATGATATTATGATTTTTAGTAAGACTAAGGAAGAACATTTAGAGTGCATCAGACAAGTATTTTAGAGGCTAAGGGAAGAGAAATTGTTGATAAACATCAAGAAGTGTAGTTTCATGAAGGAAGAACTAGTATATTTGGGGTTTTTGACATTTGCAGAAGGATTGAAGATGGACCCTGAGAAGGTTAGAACAATAGTTGAATGACCTACACTTGTGAACGTTGGAGAGGTAAGATCATTTCATGGACTAGCAAGCTTTTATCAGAAGTTCATCAAAAAAATTAGTAGTATTTGTACCCCTATAACAAATACAATGAGGGGTGACCGAAAGGAATTCAATTGGACATCAAGAGCACAAAATAATTTTGAGTTGTTGAAGCAAAAGGTGATGAAACAACCTATGTTAGCACTATCAGACTTTGATAAGGTATTCCAAGTAGATTGTGATGCTAGTGGAAGTGCAATAGGATTTGTGTTGAGTTAGGAAGGGAGACCAATAGCCTATTTCAGTGAAAAATTGAATGATGCTAGGAGAAGATATTCAGTTTATGATTAGGAATTCTATGCAATCATACAAGCCTTGAAGAAGTGGAGACATTACTTGTTACCTAAGGAATTTTTGTTGTATACGGATCATCAAGCTTTACAATATTTGAATAGTCAGGGGAAGTTGAACTAGAGACATATGAGATGGGTAGAGTTCTTGCAGAGTTACACATTTGTGTTGAAGCATCAGAGTGGAAAGTGAAACAAGGTTGTAGATGCATTGAGCAGGAGAATAAGTTTCTTGATAGAGATGAGAACTGAAGTATTAGGTTTTGAAGAACTAAAGCATATGTATGAGGATGAAATTGATTTTGCTAAGGAATGGAAGGCTTGCAAAGAACATGTAGAGACAAATAGAAGCAAGTGATTAGATTATTTCATTCAAGAAGATATGTTATTCAAGAACAATTAGTTATGCATCCCTAGAAGTTCAATGAGAGAGAATTTGATCAAGGAAAAGAATTATGGAGGATTAGCATGAAATTTTGGTATTGATAATACCATAGCATTGGTGAGTGAGAACTATTTTTGGTTGCAGTTGTATAAGGATGTTAGGAAATATGTTCAAAGTTGCAGGATTTTTCAAGTTGCAAAAGGAAACAGTCAAAACATTGGAATGTATACACCATTAATAGTACTAGAGAGACCATGGGAAGACATTAGCATGGATTTTGTGTTGGGATTATGTAAGACACCGAGAGGATTTGACTCTATATTTGTGTTTGTGGATAGATTTTCTAAGATGGTGCATTTCATACCTTGTAAGAAAACCAATGATGCAATACATGTTGCAGACCTATTTTTTAAGGAGATTGTGAGATTAAATGGACTACCAAAGAGTATAGTATCAGAAAGAGACACTAGATTCATTAGATATTTCTAGAAAACATTGTGGAAGAAGATGAAGACAAATTTGAAGTATAGTTCAACATTTCACCCACAGACAGATGGACAAACAAAAGTGGTAAATAGGATTTTTGGGAACTTGTTGAGGTGTTTGAATGAAGGTAAAGTAGGAAATTGGGACTTAATACTACCACAAGCAGAATTTGTGTACAACAATTCAGTAAACTAGAGCATAGGGAAGACACCATTTCAAATTGTGACAGGACAACAACCTAGAGGAGTAGTAGAATTCAGAGATATCAGTATGGAGAATAAAAGGAGTGCAGAGGCAGAAGAATTTGCAAGATTCATGGAGACAATGCATACTCAAGTTAAGGATCATCTAGAGAAGATGAACAATACATACAAGGAGAAAGTAGATGAGAAGAGAAGGCATAAGGAGTTTGTAGTAGGAGAGGAAGCAATGATATATCTGAGAAAAGAGATATTTCCAATTGGGACATGTAATAAGTTGAAGATGAAGAAGTTTGGACCTTGTAATATCATCCAGTTGTTTGATTCTAGAAATGCATATGAAGTGGAACTACCAGAGGAATTTGGCATATCACCTATATTCAACATTGCAAACCTATACCAGTATCATGGAGAGTCACCGAAGGATAGAAACATTGGTTTGTTGGACTAGATAGCACATCATCCAGAGGAAATTGGGGAAATTTTAGACATCAGAGTTGGACGTAGCATCAAATGAAGGAAATACAAGGAATACCTAGTCGGATGGAAAGGAAGACCAGAGGAAGATTCATCATGGATTTCTCAGGCTGAGGTGGACGGCATTGGTTTTCCTCTAGCCCCAAGAAAGTGAGAGGCTCACTTTTCTTCAACCTTGGGTGTCTGATGCAAGAGAATCCCAAGTTTCAAGCAATCTTGCATCAACCAAAAATATTTGCATTCATGTTTTCTTGCATTTCAATAGTTAACTGTCAGGGACCAGTCTCAGTATTTCATACTACATACTGCATTGTAACATCAGAGCTCGCGGAGTAGGATATATAATCTTCATTGAAACATCTACATCATATCTAGAATTCAAGTGTTTTGGAGATCCCAGTACGAAGATATCATTAACAAAATTTTAGTTGTAATTGGATATAGAGCATTCACAGACCAGTCTTGGATTTTCAAGTGTGTGGACCTATCCCATGACTTGTGGAGCTCAAGAAACCTTTTCATAAGGATGCAGATTCATTGAGGAACCTTCATTCTGATTTGTATCATGTTTATCCAAGGATCAAAGGAGAATCATATGTTTTGGCCAACCTTCACACATTTCATCAACTTCAGGGTTTTGGGACCTCTTGATTGATGCAGACCTTTTCCAGAGTTGGGAATTGATATATATAAGCATTTTGTAGTGGCATTAGGAAGTAGTGATAGTAGTGGTAGAGTGATAGAGTGATAGAGAAGTAGGAAAATATAGATTAGGGCTTCGACCCGCATTGTATTTCTAGGCTTAATGCTATATCATTCTATAATTTGTAAGCCAAAAGGTAGGGCATGTTGCCTATGAATAATTGATCATTATCTGTATATCCACGTGGGATTGTCATTCCAATTCTTTGAGTTTTTATTGTGTTTACTCTTGTTGCAAGGTTGGATAGTCATATTCCTGGACACTCCATCCTTGACTGCACCATATATACTCCCCCTGAGATGGAGATGCCCCAAAACAAGTATCCATAAAACTATACAAATTCAAAACTGTCTTATTTACCCTTTTGCAACTTCTTTGGAAGGTAGAATATTCTTGTGATTTTTCTATTGTTTCTCTAGAGTTGTAGTCCAATCTTTTTCTTTTGAGGTGAGAATGTGATTTTGACATTCAAACTCTATGCATAATTCCTCAACCTCATTTATTTTGCTAGGATTTTTTCATTTTCTGGCCCACTTCCACTACTTTGACCAATAATCTGGACAATGATGCAAGCCACACATTGAATACTTATCTTAACAAACTGAATTGTTTCCTTAATTTTTCTCTTTGATTCAAAAGCAATGTCAACTTTACATGAAGATTTTCAATTTGTGCCCTGGTGAGTCCATCCATATCTCTTGATATTTGATAATATGTTTTGATCAGTTTGTAATATGTGACTCAATAGATTCAATCTGACCTTTTATGTCTTCGGTAGAGCTTGTCCATTTTAAACAAAATTGATAAAGGGTTGTTGCTTCATTCACACAATCCTTAAACATTCCATGCTTTCTTGCAATTTATTGTGTGTATTAGCACATAGACTAGAAGCATCAACCATTCTCTTATCTTTTATCTTTCTCAAGGCCTCTTATTTTGCCTTTTATTCTAAATGAGTGGAGTGATCCTTGAAATAACCCACTAAGATCTTTAAATTTTGTTATGGAAACAAGGAGACATCAATGTTGGGAAAATGTGTCTCAACCTTGCAATTATATAAGTTACTATTGATAGATAAGGTACTGCTCATTTAACAATGACAGGGGGTGTGGGGAGTCTCCCCTCGCGAGGGGTCTAGGGGGATCATCCCCTTGGTTGGGGTCCAAGGGTAGTGCACCCTAATGGGGGCTCAAGGGGAAGCACCCTCGAAAGGAAAATTTTATTTCTATTTTATTGTTAATATAGACCATTCATCATTAGGTCTTAGATTTGACGATCAATATTTTATTAGCTTGACTTGCCTTAGAAGGCAACCCAATTTTATGAGGGAATTATATTATAGTTGTGTAATGTGATGTATTTCGAGAGTCTAATAGAGCTCGTGTTGCCTTTGGATCTTTGGTTGGTGATACTCCTATGAGAAGCTTGCTTTGCAAGTATATTGTAATCTTTGTGATTTTTGAATAATATATTGGGTGGCTTTTAGAGTGTAGGGTTTTTCTCCTGAAAGGGTTTTCCCCATGTAAATCATTGTGTTGTGTTATGCATGATATATGTGTTTTTTTCTATTTAAGTCTTTGTAACTGTTAAATATCTATAAAAAAAAATCATTATTCTCCTCTCAAAATTAGTGTAGGAAGTTGTTTCGCTACCTGAGGTTGCTTACAATCAATGTTTACCTCTAGTAAACCTTCTTGAATAATTTTCACAACATTATCAATCAATTCACTTTTATTCATATACTCTTCTAGAATTTACTTCCTTGTGGAAGTATGGAAAGCATCACCAAGTTGTAACTTATGGAGGGGAGAGATGTTTTCCAAGTCAACTTGTCCCTCATGTTGGAATTTGCAAAATTTGAGGTACCACCACATGTTGAAACTAGATATGTAGTCCTGGAAGGTCTTTGAAGGAGTTTGTAGATGAAGAACCCTAACCTCCATCCATAGAAGCATCTTGCCTCTTAGCTGTTTGAACATCCTTGGGATTTTCTTTCTCCTTTTCCTCTTCTTTCCCTTCTTTTTCTATCTCCATACCGAAGACTTATTGCACCTTGTGTACATTGGAAACATTTTTTCCTTCTTTTTGTCTAGAAAGTCCTTCCATTTCTTTACCAAATTTCTCTAGGGGAGGCACATTATGTTCTTTGGAGGTGATACACCCATTTTACTCTAATCCCCTGCACCTTGTACACTATTCTCCGGAGGAGAAGTCTCCTCATTCTATTTGAAATTTTCAACTATCTCATCATCTTTAGTCATATTATCCTCAATAGTTGATGAATCTATGTCATGAGTAGACACATCAGGTATATCTAAAGCATCTGGAGGAGCTTGATCACAAATGATTTCAACATTTTTCAATCCTTCCAAAATTTATGTTATCTTTTTTTCAATTTCACCTTTTTATTTCTTCTTTATCATCCCCCATTACAACATTTATTCTTTGTTTGATTCTAAATTATTGTGCTTGATATTAAGACAATTTTACCCTTTCTTCAATGAGACATACACACACTAGCCTTTTCTAATGCTTGTTGTCTCATCTTAACTTCTTCTAAAACAAATTTAATCCTCTTGCTATTGAGTGCATCTACAAGGCTTGTCAAAAGTTGATCAATGATTTCATTTAGATCCATATTGAAGTTTCTCATATACATAATTCTTTCTTTCTCAATTGTGGCCTTTTTAGTAGGATAAATTTCATCAAAAAGTATAAAAAACTCTTTTAGTGCATCATGTCCTACAATTACATTGATAGTAGCCCCAAGCTATACAGGCTCATGTTTAGATGTTTCTGGAGGAGACTTCATTGTCTCTTCTTCTTCTTCTTATTATTTTGTACTCTTCTTCCTCCTCTTCAATACATAGGATTTCAATTCTTCTTCTTCATCTTCCGAGCATCATCATCCACATTTACTAGGATAAACTTTTTCTTTGTTGCTTTCTGCTTAGTTCTTGGCTTCCTTCTTTTAGTAGTCTTGGCTTTTTCTAGAACATTAGTAGTAGCTCTTTTTTTGCTAGGAGGTGATTAAGCAAGTCTAAAAGTTTTAACAACGGAAGGGGTAGACCTAATTGATCTCCTTGGTCCTTGTGGAATGGTGGTGGAATTTTTTAATACATCCAAAAAACCCTTGGCAATGTCAATCACCCTCTTTAACTATGACATCATCTTTCCTACTTTCTTCTTTGCCTTTTCTTCTACATTTTTTTCCACTTGCTTTTTGGTTATTTCATCATAAGTACTAAATCTCTCAACTCTGGTATCTTTAGGTTTTCTAAGCAATATTTCAACATATGCAATCTATTTTTCTCTGAAAATTTCATAGGGTAGCCTTGTAATCTAGGAATTCCTTGGTTCAATGGCTTCCATGTAACAATTGCATTTATCAACCATGAAAGTGATGACATCCTTGTACCTTTCTACTACTTGAGAGGGCATTTTGTCCCTCCTTTGCATTTCACTCTAAAAGGTTTTAAAGAAACCATATAATTTTGTGTTGCATTGACTAGTGTCCATAAAGCTACACATATGATCCTTTATTTGATGTGCAATAGGAATATTCTTTTTCTATACCACATTCTTGAAACTAGGTATTTCTTTTATAAAATAGAACATAAGGAAAATTATCAAAGTACCATACCGAAATTTGTAGTGTGAATCCTTGGTTTTGTGAAAATTCTCCAACAACTACTACCACAAGAGTTCACAGAGATCATAATCTTCTCCTTCCTTTACCATCTGATGTGTAGTATAGATGGCGATGGCTATAGCTGAACCCTCTTTGTTTGTGCAGTAAATTTTGTATGCAATACCCATCGTGGCATATTAGAATCCAAGGTTAATGATGTCATCTATAATTAGGGTTTCTTTTGTCAAATTTAGCTCCAATAAGTTTCATGACTTCTTCATTATTCACATATTTTAGTGTTGGTATCGATTTGGTGGAGCCCAAACTAGTCACAACCTTGATAACTTCATTTGTGATTAGATAGGGTTGATCAAGCCAAAACATATCCTCATGAATCTGGCTTAAATCAATTCTAACAGATTCATCTTCATTTCAAAAGTTAGAAAAACCCTTCCACACATCTAATCATTTTAGTTCCACATTCACATATTATGGCTTTAGCTAAAAATCATCACCTAGGAGATGATTGAATCTAAACTCTTCCATCTTCAAATGGTTGTATTCATTCAAATTTGAATGAATGTAGATGAAGTCATCATATGAATACAATACATTGATAGGAACGTGGGGAAACACTCCATCCTTTTCAATTTCCATGGATTTGTATGAGTGTTTCTTGAATTTTGGTCTTGGCCTTTCAATAACATCAATGACAATTGGTGTAGTTATGATATATCACTAGGGTTTTTCATGCAAACCAGAGAAATACCTGTGAATTCAACTTATTAGGGTGTACACACACTTTTTTGAACATCTTCTTCACTTCCTTGGCTTTTGCACACACTTGATATCTTTTGAACAAAATCAATTATGATTAACTTGAGATTAAATATGCTTCATACCAACCCTAATCATTTTGCATTAAATTTTTTTCTTGATTCTTGTTGTATTAGCAACTTTTTACTGTTTTTTTAAATCATAGTGCTACATAATCTTTTAGGACACTTCCGTAGAAGGTGTATTTTCTCTAAAACCATGGCCAACCAAATTCATATTACTATTTACCATTATGCTGAAGGCTTCAACATTTCATGCATTTCAGGGGTTTGAAAAGATTTGCAATTGCAACTCCCCTTGAATCCATGCTATCTCTTTAGTTACCAGAGGACTCGTCTACACCATGCTGAGGTAAAAATTGATTCTTCACTTCACTTTCATCCTTCTTCTACCAAACTTTGTTCATCTCCTTCTTTTTTTGACTAATGGAAGGCTTCTTTTAAGGAGTAGAAGATCTTACACTCTTTCCTTTATATAATTTTGCAATGTGTATTAGTTTATTGTATTTGTAGAAGATGACACTAACTTATGGATGGAGAAAAGTTACTTGTTCTCACATTTGATCTGCAATTATCAGCCTTATGACCAAACTTGTATGTGTAGAAATAACCATAGAAGGATTGAGAGGTCATAACATTACATTTCCTTTTCATTTTACTTCTACATTCATTAGCCTTGTGACCAAAATGAAAAGGAATAGTAATGTTAAGGCTAATGTACATTAAATCTGGAATGGTAAGGTCATAACAATACTATGAACATGAATGTTCATAGTATTGTATCATGAAGGTCTAAAAGAGTTTTGACTTGCTTTGCTTTTGCATTCAACCACCTTATGACTAGACTTATTGCACACATAGAAATTACCATTGAACCTGATAGGAGCAGTTTGTTTAGGGATAGGTCTTCCAAAATTCTTCTTCTTGTTCCAAATAGGAATGAATCCACCACCTTTCTTTCTTTCTTGATTTATCTTTGCATCTTTGGAGGATACCTCCTTAGGATTTTCTATGCAGGCTTTCTCTTCCATTGTTTTAGATTTTCCTTTTGCTTTGAAGTTATCATATAGGTTTGTAGATGCACTGGATATATGACTTTTTCTTTTTTCAAAACCAAGTCTAGATTTCTCTTTGGATGGATTTTTGAGAGTTAATTAATTCATTAAGAATTTCAGAACCTCCTTCCAGTTTTAGAGCTTTGTCAATTTTCTTTTTTACATTTTCATGTTATTTTCTTAGGGATACAATTTCTTCCTCAAGCTTTATGCATTCAATAGTTTTTTCATTGATCTTGATATTCAAGAAATCCTCAATCCTCTTACCTTCTTCAACTTTGAATTTTAAATTTGAGATCATATGTTCAACTTCTTTGGCTTTCATTTTGCATCCATTGCCTTCTTTTATTTGAGCTTTTAGTTTGCTAAATTCTTCTTTTGATTCTCTAGTTTTTCCTTCAATTTATCTATTATCTCTTTTAATTTTTTCAGCATGCACTCATATTTGAAATTTTGCAACCTTGTTTCATCCAGATCTTCAAGAGCAGACTAGAGCTCTTCAAAATCCACTTCATAATCTTTCAGATCGATGTCCCAACCTTTAGGTTCCATTGATTCTAGATCTGGTTCTGGAAAAAACATATCATTGATTTCTACAATAGACCCCATGTGCTCAAGAGAAGGATCAACCTTAGCTATTAAGCTTCTCAAGAAACTTGGCTCTGATACTAATTGTTGAACACAATGATGTTCTAAGAGGGGATAGGTGAATCAACACACATTAAAACTTAACCATTCCATTTGTAGATTAACAACACATCACAATAATTGAAAAGAATAGAAGAGAACACATGCATCACATAAAGACACAAAGATTTTTACATGGAAAACCCAATGAGGGAAAAACCACAGTGAGGGTTAACTCACAATATATGTAGCTCACTACTAATAAGATTAATTTTTTTTTTAATGTTCACTTCCTATGGACTTGTAGACTAAGGTATACAAGCTTAGAGCAAGATACAAATGACCTGGTGAGTCTCATTGTCTTAGAGTAGGATACATGAAAATTAGATTGAGAAAATTGATTATGAACTGCTATGAAGGAGCATCTAACACATGATGTTGTAGTCACTATTTCACACAATTAGTCCTTTACACTAACTTCAAGCACTTCATCCTTTTCATTATGCTTAATTCATATTATCCTTCTTTTCTACATCTTCACAAATGATTTTTCCTTCTATAAATATCCTCTGCAACAACTCAACACCTCAAATAGGTCAGATCCAAGATGACTTTTTGATAAATCAAATGATATAGCATAGGTCGGCTTTAATTATATTTATCATGAAGAGATAAATACTTGTAACTTCAATTAATTTTATCATATGAGGGAATTGTACCTCTAAAATTTAGAGGAAATTTATTCAAATAAGAAATAACTTATCCAACTGTTGGTGCATTTGTTACCAAAAGAAGGATTGGAAAAGTTATTACATAACATAATATTTTGGTAACAAAATATGTTAACCAATAGATTTTTGGTTCAACTCTATTAGGGAGAGAAATATTATACCCAAGAATAGTTAAATTTTAAGATGCATATCATTTATATCCTAGAAGGTCATAGGTTTTCAATGTGAAGAAGCACCTATAGTGCAACTAGGAAGAAATTGGTGGTGTGCTGCACTCCTAGAAGATATTATCTTTGAATTTTACGTTCTCTTGGAGAAACATAAGCTCTTGTCAGTAATACCACAAAGTAGAAATAGTGATTGTGGAAGAAGAACATGGGACAAAAATTATAGAAAGAGTAGAAAGATAAGACCAAAGGAGAGATAGTATAGTTGAGCTTGTGATTGATGGTAGAATAGAAATATTTGTATTATCCCAAAGTGAAGGAAGAAGATTACCTTGAAAATGAGCCTCATGCATAAATTTTGTTTTGAAAATGGTGTTGCAATGTATGTTTGGACCAATCTTACAACCAAACATTGACTGGTTGGATGTGGAACAATAGGATATCATAACAAACTTGAGAAATTTAGCTTGGAGGTATAGAAGGATGAACGAGTATTATCATCAGGTTAATGAAGAGTTGGATTTTGAGGAATATTTAAGGACTACAATAAGACAAGAATCTAGGATATTTGGGGACAAACATAGGAAAATTTTGGTAGTCGAACACATACCCAAGAGGAATTGTGCAACCCACTTGGCCTCAAGTGGTACCTCATGCTATTCAATTGTAAGGGATAATTGACCAGTTGTAAATCATTAAATTTAGTGTTGGAATATAGAAGATATAGTAGGAGTGAACATAACAAGGGCATAACAGATCCTATTTTTGAAGAATTAAATAAATCTAACTTTTTAGATTCTACTCCCATTAGAAGAATATTTTTGTCAAAAGTAGACCTTCTTCACCACCTAAGGCTGTTGTTCAATCTCCTTTTTCCAAGATCTTACACTACATGGTACTCTTCTACGTATAGTAGTTAACATCATCTAAGATATTTCCCAAATACTATCAATGCCTTGGGGAGCAACCATAGGGGCCCTAGCCCTTGGGAATCAATTGTATGAACTACCTAAAGGGTCTAAGAAAAATCTCCCAAAGTTCTAATGAGGTGATGCCATGGAAGAATGCTTCTATCATTTTCCAAATGGTTCTATTAACTCATGGGAGTCTACGTGAACCAAATTTGAAGAGTGTTTTAAAAGTGTAGAAGATAAACATACCCTGCTATACCAATTGCCCCAATCAAAGAAAGACATCTATGAGCCCATGAGGGAGTTTGTGGCAAAGTTCAATAAAATTTTCAATAAGATTGTGGCCACAAAAGACCCACTTTAAAAAACTAAAAATGTTTCTTTATAAATGCTCAACCACTAGATATTGGTTTTCATCTAAGGAAGCAAAGAGTGGCAGAATTAGTTGCTACCCAAATGATGGCTATTGAGTTAGAATATGACCTTATTTACACTAGAAAATGGAAAAGGGAACTACAATTAGGGAGATACCAACCATTTTCATCATCAGATCTCATGATTCATAAAATAGAAAATGTTGTTATTACCCTCAAAATACAAATACCAAAGGTGCACCAAGTATAGAAAAACCTATCAAGATATTTATAGGAAAGGATATCCTATGATGGGAAATAACAAGATAGCCATGTTGCCTCCCCCAACCCAAAGCCTTATAATTGAAGGACCACCTGTTGAGGGAAAGGGTTGATAATTAAAACAAATATGATGAAGGCAGTAAGGCCTACCATGAATTTAATGGCTATAATTGAATTGTGTAGTGGCTAGTGGCAAGGCCATAACACCTCCACCCTAGCCATGCAAAAATATAGACTATTGTTTCCATTTTTGAAAAACACATAGGCAGTGTGGCAAAAAAAACATAGGAAAAGGTGGGTCGTAGAAAGGAAAAAACAAAGGAGCTTGAAGGAAAAATCTAGGGATAGCTTACTCAATTCGATATTGAGGTAATCTAACCATGCAAGAGATATAATTTTTTTTATTCCTATTCTTTCCTTCATTATTATCAAATGATAGAAATTTCATTATGTATATCGATTGCTTTCATTCTTCTGTGAGTACATTCGATAGAAGCCATGGCCTTGGGCCGAATGGCATAGTGTCGACCTCTGTGGGTTGCTAGTTTGTAATATATGTATGAAATATTTCTTTTAGGAAGCCATGCGGTGAGCTCTATGAGCTAAGCCAAGCCATATAATGATAAGCTTAGGCGATTTTTCCTTGAGGCCACTCACATGAGCATGCCATACGATGGCTATTGTATTCTTTACACTACTTTATTATATCTCACTGTGAATAAATAGTGATGGGGATCGATTAAGGATTCCCTTAGAAGAGGGTTTGTAAACCTGTAAATTTCTTTATTATGACTATTCACCACCCTAGCAGCTGGGCGAGGCTTGTAATGCTTCATGAGCCAGTCTTAAACTTTTTTAATTTGTAAATGTTGAGCTCGTAGGGCTATTAGAAATAAATCTGATGACAATGTAAGTGTTTCCTCTTATACTTTATATGGGATCGACCATGATCTAAGGGAAATAAGAGACCCCTTTGAATATTGTATTTTAATGGAAATTCACATCGAACCCTTATATTGAATGGGATGATAAAAATAAATGGGAAGGGCTGCATTTATTGTTCTTTTAAGCCTTGAATGTATGAAGGCCATCTTTGCTGTGAAGCCGACCCCGTTCGACGAGGATGGTGGAATGAAAGCCATGTTGAAATGAAATCAAGGCAAGCATGTAGAATGCCCTTGCATGCATGGTAATAAGACAATAAATTACATAGGTAGAATTTTGAATATATTTATGATGATCTTGATCATTGGGAAATGGTTAACTCAGAGTAACCATAGTTTGACGTTATAGCTAGTTAGGCAAGAATATGTTTCTTAATATTGGCATAATGTCCTTATGTATGTTATAGGGCAGAGTTATACTTCAATGTTTTCTATACAATGAGAAAGAATCATACTGTTTCTTCTAATTGTTAGTGAATCATATGCTTGTAAAAGTGATCATTACTTATAAGAACAACTAGAGATCTATAAAAAAAGCAATGATGCTATTGATTTTTCATAAAACTGAATTGTAGAAAAGAGAATATGAATTTTCCGTTGCATTACAACTCTATTTGATTTATACGTGTTAAAATGATGAATGTACATATGTGAGAAGCATGCTTACATATGTATAGTAGGAACAATATTTCTTCTACTTAAGCCAAGAATGTACATAAGCAAATAGCTGGTTTTGCAACTATTTAGTAGGAAAAAGTAAATGTATGCTCAACTATATGTATGAAACTATAAGGCCTATACTGTTCACTTGACAATGAAAGGTCAAATAAAATACTATCTATGTTTGCAAATCTAAAATAATGATTTTTTTAGAATGTATGCACAAAGTCAAACATTAGTTGGCACATATATGTGTATGCACATAGACTTTGTCTATGTACATACACATACTTGTGACATACCTTCTTTTGTTTTTCTTTTAGTACTTTCATTTTAATGGAAAAATGTTTGAGATGAAGGTAGATTAGTCATAAGAATGAAGTGACTGAATGATGAAATACTGTGCGAATCATAAATCTATCTTTTTCAGATTGAGATTTCTTTACATTTTGATAGACATTTATGAAGGAAGTAAAATGAATATTGAAACAAAACAGTGATACCTTAGTTGACTAGAGCATCTAGATGGGTAGTTGTTGCTAGAGGGTAGATAGTTGTTTAGTAGAAAGTTACCTTCCGAGATGGGTGCCGAAATGGAGTCAGAGAGTATAGGTTTGCTTTACCAAAACCTATTGTTTGTTGTTGTTGCAATACACTTTTATGCTTGGCCAAGCAATATTGTTCATTATGTATGTATGAATGAACTCTGTGATTTCACTCTCTGCCATTCCTAGCATAGATCTTGCACTTTCTTTTCTAGCATATAGATATAAATTGTATGTTGATGTTGGACACACACCATATTCCACCTTGCAGGTTGTTCTCTTGCTAAACTTTTTGTCTAGGGTCGGGTATTCTTCAAGTCATAAGAATACCGAAGAAGCATAAGCTTCATGGTTGGGCGGTAAAGTGCTTCAACCATGTTCTTGTCCACCAGTGGAGGCGAGCAAAGAAGAAGAACCTTAGTGTTCACTAGACTAATATAGTCTATGATGTAACTTGATATAACTATCATTTATGTACTTGATGAGAAATGTACGGTGAAATGATATTATGGCCTTAGGTGCCAAGTGAACATGATATTGTAATTTGAATTTTGAAGTGAATATAAAAATCTTTGACTCTTTTTAAATGGACACGTGTAGCTATAATTGACTTTAACCACTAGTTATGTCTCTTTAATTTGGATTATATTCATGTGTCATTTACAATAATATTTACTAAGTAATAATTAAGGATAGGTTATTACATTCAATCAATTTTTTTTTTTCAAAAAGCTAAAAACAACCTTTTGTAGAGCTTGGAGTCAAGAATCCAAATATATTTTTTTTTGATATTTTGATTAGTTTTAATATATTTTTTAAATAATGCAAGTAGGTTGTTAAAATAAAAAATGAGGCTAATTAGAAATTAAAAAAATATTAAAACATTATTAAAAAAAGAAAAATATATGGTGCATTAGAGGAGAGAATCCTCTCCAAAAGGGTATTTTTTTTTGAAAATGATAAAAATTAGACAATAGTTGACATCAAATGAAAACTATCAAATTATGGTATGTTTGACTTTGACATGTTATTACGAGGAAAATATATATCAATTTTTTTTATTTTTTTCTCATGCACTAGATATTGAAGTTATCTATTTGGAAAAACAAATTTAGGGGAAAATAAAATTGTTTTCTATTTTCTTGATGTCAACTCAATGTCACTTTTTCCTAAAGTTTTCAGCAATTCAAAATTTGCTCTTAAATTTATAAAAAAATATAAAAAAAAGGTAAAAATTTGAAAAATTATAGGAATAAAATTCATCAAGAGCTCTATATTTCATTAGTTTATATCATTTTGAAATTCAAAACACAAAGACCACTTTTATGTAGTCAAATTTGATTTTTGTTTGTTTGTGTTGATCGATTCCTTTATAAAGCGTGACACAAGTTTGTAATTTTATGTTATTTTATGGAGTTCAAACAAGTTCCTTTGATTGGTCAAATTAGATATGCTCTTGATTTTCTTTAGCTACTTACCTCAACAAAATAATTAAGCTAACTATTTTAGTTGTTGATATCCCTACAAAAATATGGTATGCTTCTTAGTAGTTTTTTTGTAAAGACTAGGGTGGTGAAATACAAATGGACTAGCCTCACACCTTGATTCCCCTTGGAAAAAAGAAAGCTAAGTTAGAATTTGATCTTAAAGCTAAGTATAATGTCCTTAAGTTAGATGACCTTGGGTCACAAATTTTGTATACAAAATTAGAGTTTGGTAATTACATATATTATTTTCAGAAGATAGGGAGAAAAATTCTGAGCTCCTTGGTCCTAACATCTCTTTTGAGTTATGGGTTATGGAGTTTTATAGAAGCTTCTCTACCTTCGGTTTTGGGGTAGGTGTTGTAATAATCTCCCCAAGAGGGTAGAAATTCCCTTTCTCTTTCAAGTTGGAATTCTAGAGCACAAATAACACTGCAGAATACAAAGCACTCTTACTAGGATTATTAGTGGCTAAGGAGAAAGGAATCAAAATATCAAAGGCTAAAAGAATGGAGAGCTCATATTTAAGAAGTTTAGGATTTTTTTTTTGTTAAGAATGATATTCTAAGGAACTACAAAAACAAAGTTTGGGATAGTATCAAATTTCTTGATAGTTTTAATATTGAAGTTGTCTCGAAAGATAAGAACTCTTGAGAAAACTCTTTGGTGGTATCTACATATTTGCTTCTCCCACACCCAAACTTCAAAGAAGAGGCATACAAAGTTGAACTTATCTATCAACCTAATGTACTAGACAATGTTGAATATTAGAAAGTATTTTAGAATTACCATACGATCCAAACTTTCTTGGAAAATGTTGAAATTTTCGCATCACCATATTTTAAAGGTAGTATTGAAAGTTGTAAAGAGTTTTTCCCTAATTATTTAGAAGAGATAGAGTAGGACTTTATCCAGTTGTAAGGAAACAAGATTCCTAAAGGTATAGTCTCACTTGAAGACTTATTTGATTTCATGATAAAGCCATTAAAAATAAGATAAAGGTGGTAATCAATACTGTGGTCAAGTTCGAAAAGGTCAATATCAGGACTACATATGATCTAAGAATAATCTGTATAGGGATATGTTGCACTCCTATTGAAAGGGAAAATTTAATCACCTTGCTAATGAAATATAAATATGTATTCACATGGTGCTACAATTATTTGAGAAACTTTATGAAAGGGAAAGTGCAACATTATATTCCTCTTAAGCCAAGGACTTCGCCTTTTAGGTAGAAAATAACACTTACAATCCTAAGGTGGATGATGCTATATTTCATGAGATTGATAAAATGTTCAAGGAAAGGATCATCTACCCTATCCATCCTTCCACTTGGGTTGCTAATATTATCCCTATGCGTAAGAAGAATGACAAGATAAGAATATGTGTTGATTTTAGGAACTTAAATCAAGTGTCCCTAAAGGATAATTACCTTTTTCCAATCATGGATCATGTGTTGTAGAAAGTTTCATGTTTAGAGATGATGTTCATGCTGGATTATTTCTTAGGTTATAATCAAATAAGTGTAGCAAAGGAAGATCGATATAAAATAACTTTTGTCAACCATTGGGGATAAAACCTTTCAAAAAGCCACAAATCTTTCTTTCAGAGGCCCAAAGAATAAAATTATTGTGATTTATCTTGATGACCTAATGGTTTTCTCCAAAAAAAGAGAAAACCATTTCAAAGTTCTAGAAAATATTCTACAAAGATGTAGAGAATAAAGGATATCTTTGAGCCCAAAGAAATCAATTTTGGGGGTAACAAAGGGAAAAATCCTATGAAATATTATTTCAAAAGAAGGTATCAAGATAAATCTAGAAAGTGTAAGGGATATTTAGTAGTTGAGCTTACCATCTACTAACATGAGAGTTAAATCATTCTTTGGTCAGGTCAATTTTTTGAGTAATTTTGTACTAGATTTCTTAGAGATCACTCGACACATCTTAGAAATGACAAGGGAAAAGCAGGGCTTCATATGCACTAGAACATGTAAGAAATATTTTCAAGTTATAAAGAATGCTATCACACATGCTCTAGTATTGATTCATCTTGACTTCCAAAATGATTTTATCATTTACTATTATGCATCCAAGAATACTATGTCAGTTTTCCTTTTACAAACTAATGAATTGGGAGTCTAAGCCCCTATTTCTTTCATTAGTATTCCATTTAAAGGCTATTAATTGAATTACTCCAAAATTGAGAAGCATGCTTTTTCTATGGTTAAGGAAATCAAACATTTTAGGCACTATATCATGTATTTTCACTCTATTCCAGTCTTGTACCTAATCCTATGGTAAACAACATGCTAACACAATAAGAAATAGGATGAAATGAAAGGGGATCATGGATTGTGAAATTCCAAGAGTATGATTTGGACATAAAGCCTATTAATCTGGTGAGAGTGGAAGGGTTATGTAAGTTGATAGCTGAAAACCAACCTAACTTAGGGGAAGATGTTCCTTATGTGTTTTCGATAAGCTTGCATGATGAATGGTTTTCATATATTGCTTATTTCTTAACCTATGGGGAATGTCCTGCTCTTCCCTTTAGCAAATAAAAAAGGAACTTGAGGTTAAAATTTTCTAAAGATGTTAATTTGGGAAGGCAACCTATATAAGAAGGGTGTAGATGGTTCTTTCCCAAGGTTTGCAAATAAAGAGAAAAATAGAAAATTATTAGATTCATTCCATAGTGAAGCATGGGATGGACATTTTTCAGCATCGGTGACAACTTTCAAAATATTGAGATAGTGTTTCTATTGGTTGGGTATGTTCAAAGACACTTATGAATGGGTTTCCAAATGTAAGAAGTGTATCTATTTTTTTGATAGACCTCAGTTAGTGGCTCTCCCCTTGAAGTTAGTCATTATTGATGAACCCTTCTAGTAATGGGGTTTAGATGTTGTGGACCCTATTAATCCTCATTCCAATGCAAATAATACCCATGTATTAATTTCTATGGACTATTTACCAAATGGGTAGAATCCATATTGGTAAAAAAACTACCTCTTAAGAGGTATACCACTTTATTAAAGAGAATATCATGGTTAGATTCAGGGTACCTAAGAAGATGGTTATTGACAATGCTCCAAGTTTTTCCTCTACAAAAATATCCCTCTTTTGTTACAATTATGCTATCACCTTATCTCATTCTTCTAATTACTACCTTCAAGGAAATGACCAGGCTAAATTGAGCAACAAGAACCTAGTTATTATTATTCAAAAAATGGTTGATCACAAAAATCAAAGAAATTGGCATAAAAAGTTATATGAGACTTTTATGGGCAGATCAGATTACCTCAAAAAGAGCCACAGATATGCCACCTTTTGAATTGGTGTATAGGACTGAAAGAGTTATAATCATTCCTCTCAAACTCTTAGTATTGAGATTACAAAAGAATCTCAAAGACACAATTCCAGAATGCATTAGAAAAAAGTAATGTATTTACATAAGATCGAGGAGAAAAGAGAAGAAGTAACTAATAGAATAGTTAAGAACCAAAGAAAACTGAAGACAATTTTTTATAGAAGGTCAAAACATAGAAAATTTGTTGTTGGAGATTTTTTCCTATTGTAGAACAAGAGGAGGGAGCCCAAGGGAGCTCATGGTAAATTCAATTCACTTTGGAAGGGTCCTTTCAAAATCAGACTGGTAATTGGAGATAATACTTTCCTTTTATCGTATCTAGACGAGACTCCATTACCCCTTTCCTACAATGGGAAAGATTTAAAGCTATATGATTGGAAAGCAAGTTGTTCCCCACCCACTATACATAGTAGTTAGGGGTCCATTGGTCTTCATTTTTTTTTCTTTTTTCTATTTTTGGTTCTAGTCATAGAGTTTCATTTGCGTCACTCTCTAAGTGTTTTAACTTTGTTGCCCCAATGGATAAGGTTTTTCCTTTGACTATTGATATGGAGTTCATTCAACATCCTTCTCAATCCTTGTCCCTAGTCAGAGCCAGTTATTACCTTAAGTTTTGGAATCTCAGTTCCCAAAGGGATTGTTCAAGCCTTGTTGCTCATGTTATTTCTCTCATGTATCTACATAGACCATCATAAAAAAAAAATAGAATGTTTTTCAGTTCTAGCCTTAGTTTTTAAAGCTCTATCAACCTCTAAATGAGTTAGTAAAAACCTTTCCGGAAGCCAATAAGGTTCTTGAAACCTCTAGCTCAAGCAAGAACCAATTTTTGTCATGTCTGCAAAGTAGTTGGTTTGCGTCCCCTTTTATTTCAAAGTCTTAAAGTTAGTATGTTATATTTTTATGTGGCTCACACAACCTTGTTGAGAGTAGATGATTTTTTCAAAACCAAGTATGTTTTTGACAAGTTCACAGTTAGGGGGTCTCAAGATTGTAAAGAAAATATGAATGTGGAAGTGGAGATTGCATTGACATTCAAGCTAGTTCTAAAAGCTCTATCAGAAGTTGATGAGGCTTTCAAAATTAACTCGAGTTCCAACAAAGTTCTCTTAAATATTTCTCACTTCAAGGGATGAATTTTACAAGAGGAAAAGGGTAACTCTTTGAAGCGGTTAAGAAGTTGCATTTCCTTTTAGAGATACACATGGTTCTCATAACTACTTCGGGAGTTGTCATAGTTTTAGAAACTATCTGCATGTCTGATGGGGTGAAATTCAAGGAAGAGTATGTGTCAAAAGGATATGAAAGCTAACACACACCAACATTTAAAGTGCCATTAATATAATTTTAAAGCATGAGAACATTAATTGCAAGCCTATTAATTGGGATTTCTTTCCTAATTGGGTTCATTTTGTGTAATAGTTACTCAAGGAAGGTGAACAAGAGGAGTTGTATTTATGGGCATAATTGGGAGACATTGTTGAGTGTCAATTCATCCTTTACAAAATAGTTCATTCCATCTATAGTTTAAGATACACAATTTTTGAAATTGCTCGCTGTGTGAAAGGTTTTCCATGATAAGTTAGAGCATTTCATGAGTATTTGTATCTTTCAAAACTATTCACTCAAAATCAAAATTTTGCTGGATATAATTAATTATGCATTTAGTGAATTGATTATATTTCTCTACAATCTCTTCTCTGATGATATGAAGTAAAAATATCTAAGTTATGACAACCTCTTTGGGTTAGAGAGAACACTCTTGGAAATTAGAGATACAAAGTTGGGGCATGTGGATTTCAAAGATTTCACAGAAGGAATGTGAATAGAGAATCAAGCTCCCATTACATAGAGGTTGATTGAGAGTGGATTATTATGGGATATTAGCTTCCTAATTGTTGCATAATGCCTATATTTGGTGATTGAATGCATAAATCATTATGACCCTCAAATGAGAGAAGTAAAGATTTAAGACAACACGATGATCCCCAAACTCAATAGGAATACCTTTCAATCATTGCTAAAATTACCTCAAAGAATGAGTACATGGATTTACATGTTACTGTTTCATATCAATATTTTGTTGAAAAGAAGAATCATTGCCTTAATACAATAGCGAAAAAATGGTTGGCAGTTCCAAATAAAGAGAAATCCCAGTTTCCCAAGAATTTTCACAAGTCCCACTTCATGAATGAAATTGGTGACACAATCATGTTATTACACAAACTAATTGGCAATGAAGATGCACACAAATTTGAGTTTTGGATGTATTTCTTTATTGCTATAATTTTCCAGGGACACAAGTACACTGACTAGGCCCATATCATCAACAATCAACTCCATAAATAAATAACACACTTCAAAGTCAATAACATTTTTACATGTCATCATATATTTTTAGTGCTATCGCAAGTATGAGGGCTTGGCTAGGATTGAGAATTGGGGGGGAAGTATGCAAGGATAGCTTGGTTTATGATTATTACTCTCAACATTAGTTGGAAAACAATTACAAACACTTGAAGAGGGTAAACAATGCATTTATAATGCTATAGGGAATTGTAAGGTGACTTGAGCATGATAATCACCCAGATTCCTAGTTGTTTAATGTATATGGGATACTTTTCATCCAATTCAAGAGGCTCACATATATTAGAATTGGTAGATATGATGGTTTCCTGTGTAAGTTGCCAAAGTATTTTAGTGATAGATTTGTGTTGATTAAGATGTGCTGAAAAATCAAAGAATTGAACAAAAGGTGTAAGGAGAGGAAGAAAGTTGGTATTCCTTTTATTGATGTAGGTCTTCATTAGATACCCTAAATATAGAAAAGGATATGGTCAAATGTAAGATACAATTCTTTGATTTTTGTTTCCCTTTGATAGTAAATATTTTGTAAGAAATAATTTACAGCTAGGCCTAAGTTTTTATCATTGTTGGGAAAATGTGTCTCAACCTTGCAATTACATAAGGTAATATTGATACATCAACAGAGGGGGTGGGGGTTTCCCCCCACGAGGGGTCCAGGGTGATCATCCCCTCAGCTGGGGGTCTAGGGAAGACACACCTGATGGGGGCTCTAGGGTAGTGCCCCCAAAAAGAAAAAAAATATTTATATTTTATTATTATAAATATGGATTGTTCATCATTAGGTCTTAGATCTAACAATTGATATTTTATGAGCTTGAATTTCCCTAGAAAGCAACCCTATTTTATGAGGGAATTGTATTACAACTATGTATTGTGATGTATTCTAAGAGTTAGATACCAGTTGTGTTACCTTTGGATTTTTGGTTGGTGATACTCCTATGCGAATCTTGCTCTGCAAGTATATTGTAATCTTATGATTTCTACATAATATATTGGGCGCGACTTTTGGAGTGCGGGGTTTTTCTCCTGAAAGAGTTTTCCCCATGCAAATCATTATGTTGTGGTATGCATGATATATGTGTTTATCTCTGTTTAAGTTTCTGTAACTATTAAAGATCTGTAAAGTTTTGCATTATTCTCCTCTCAAAATTAGTGTAGGAAGTTGTTTTGCTACCTTAGCTTCCTTACAATCATGTGCCTGATCTAGAAGATTATTAGATGGATTGTGATAATGAATTTGAAGTAAGGAGAAGATAGTGGATGCATCTATGAGTGAGATAGGTTAGGATGTATAACCTGAATTGGAGCATCCTAAACATTGATAATGATGAGTATGATCTAATAGATCAAGTTTACCTTGATCACATACAAACAATGCCAATATTCCCCCTCAATTGGAACAATAGAGAGATTATCAACATAAAGGGGAGAATAATGGTGGTGCTAAGAAGAACCAAGGGTTGGATAATCAAGAAGATTGCAAAACCTCCTAATCCACAAACCTCAACATAAAAAAAGGATGTAGAGAAAGGAGAATCTAGTCATGTAAATTCTATCCCCATTCATATTAATTCTACTACAACAACATCTCACATAGCCATGGAAGGGGATAGAGATGAACCACCTAAAGGGGAGCCGCAAAATATTTGTGGAGTGTTAGGGAGAAAAGGAAAGAAAAGGAAACACTTGAAACAGTAGCAGAGGAGACTGTGGAAGTATCATCCTCTAATTCTCAAGAGTATAGTTGCCCATCACCTCCTCATAATAAGTTCATAATCAATCTCCTCCCTTGTCCCAAGAAGAATTTTTGTTAACACCCCTTCAGCTAGTAGATCAATGTAGTTCACCCCTCCTACAACCCCAGTGCTCTAGTTGCAACATACATTGTCCAAGGAAAGAAATGTTGTCGAAATGAATATTCTAGATGATGATCAAGTTTGTTGTGAAAGACTCCTCAACTTAAGAAATCAAAAACTACTTCAAGGTTGATGACTGATTCTACCTTTGGTGGTTTGTATGTTGAGATTGCTCATCCTTCTACCTAGAAGAGTGCCAGTGAAACAACAATGTAGAAATTCAATATAACAAAAGTAAATTTGAGGCCATCTTCTTGAGAAGGTGATGTACACAATTTCCAGGTATTAGTAGTAAGGTTGGTAGAAATAGCTGAGGACAAAAAGTCAAAGGTGGAACTTAAACATCAGATAAAACTTTTGAATTCTTGTTTGAAATCTATTGTTGATACTTCTATTCAACCAATAGGACAAATTAATTGATAATCCAACCCAAGTTAAATTAGTGGAGAGATAGTTACAAAAAAGGTTATAAAACACAAGTGTTACAAGAAAAATTAAGGCTAGGCTAGTGAGATTTCAAACAAGGATGTGAAATTTTTTGAAGAAGCTAACAAGTTAATAAACAAATTAGAAGATAGAAAGAGGGAGATTAATGATGATATCATAGCCTCAAAATCTCAAGAAGTTAATTGGTTAAAGGTGGAAAAACATTTGAAAGAAATGATAGATTTGGGAGTAGATAAATTAACAATCGAGAAAATTATAGCTCATGCTAATGATAATAGGTACATTGTATGGAAGAAGAGAATTGAATCCAAAAGATTATCACTCTAAGGAAAAAATTCCAAGAACAAACCAAGTCGTTAAGGGAATGCAAGTAGATTGAGACCAAAGTTCAAAATGAATTTTTGACCATTAACTTGGGAGATTAGTCGAATTCACAAGTTACAGAGGCTCAAGCTTGCATTGATAAATTTAAGGATAAATCAAGGAGCTTCTCAACCTGACATCCTTCTACGTCAGCAACATGGAGAAACTAAGTTCTATTAATACAAATTTGATGCAAGGATTGGGTCATTTGGAAGCCCACAAGACCAAGACAAAGCATTTAGGGGGTAATAAATCCTTATGGAGATTAAGGATTGATAATGTCATTATTCCTAGGCATAATGAGCTAGGCCTAGTTGTCAAAGCATTTCAGATGTTTAAGTCCAAGAGCACCACCATAACACCCTAGTATCCTTAGGAAGACAAAGACACCATAGATGTAGATGGCGTGCCATCCTAGCCTAATGTCTATCATTTATTTCTTTTTATATATGCAATTTAAGTTTTTTGAGAATGATAAAATCTCTTGGTATTCAAAGAAACAATTCATTTACATTTTTTTACGATATATAAATTATGAAAATAATTTTTTAGAGAGGACAAGAATAATTGTAAGCTGGTGAGGTTCTAATTTCAAATATTCTGGATAAAGAATCTTAGAAGTCTGTGTGCTACTATAATTTACATTGTCATTTCCTTTATGAATGGTAACTATTTTGGGATTTTGGTGTTCTCACAGTAGTAATTATTAATCTCAAAACACTGGTGATTTTGGTTTTGAAATAGTAAATTAGTCAGTGTGCTATTAGCTACTTTTGAAATGAATCTCTAGCAAAGTATGTTATTTTAGTTTACCTTTCCTACTTTCTAGTTAAGAGTATATCATCTTTTTAAATTAGAAATTTATCATATGAGGGAGTTGTACCTGTAAAATTCAAAGGAAAGTTATTGAAAAAAGAAATAACTTATCCAACTGTTGACATATTTGTTACCAAAAGGAGGGTTTGCAGAGTTATTATGAAACATAATATTTGGTAACAAAATCTGTTAACCAACAAACTATTTTTGTCAATTATTTTGTTGATTGACATGTTTTGCTTTATATTAAATCTATGATATGTTCCATTTTATTGCAGATTCAAGTGCAAGCAAACAAATTTATACTTGAGGTGGCCCACTTATAGATGCTCCTCAACTATTGGGACAATACCCTTTGTGCAATGGTAAGCCTTCTTATGTCCCTCTCTTCCTCTAGGGGCTGCTCGCCTTCTCATGGGCGTCATTATGGACATAATCTTTCTACTTGAGGTACCTGAGAGACTTGTTCCCAAGCTTCTCCCCCATTTGCAAGAAGGGGTTGTACACAATAGGGCTAATCATAACCTGCTCTTTGGCACTCTACCTCCCCACCTCCCATGGGAGGAACCTCTAGTGGGCCTACTGGTGGTGCTTCCAACGGGTTTGATTCTAGCAAGTTCCCTTGATTAACTCTTACTCTTTCATCAATCCATGCTATAGAAGAAGAAGAAAAAGAGAAAGATAAAGATGTTGATGGGCGGGACCCTCCTCCTAACACCTCAGACCTTGCTAATGTATGGGGCAAACTGACCAACCAAGATCCTCCTCCTCCCCCCTTGCTATTTCTTTAGCCATCTAATGACCTTGTATTTGTTTGCTTTATGCTTTAAGATTTAACCTTGCATAGACTCTAGAGATGTGACTTTTTCCTTTTTTCCATCCAATTTTTTTGAATATATGTAATATTATTTTACAAATGATAATCTACACCCTTTTTCATTAAAAAATAATCCAAATTTAATATAAAATCTTCCATCAAATATGTAACAATACAGTATAAATACAGTATATCTGCTGAATTTGTTCTTATTCCACATGGACGAGCTTTCAATCCACACATATATAATCTCGACAAAAGCCCGAGACAATGCATCTCTTTCAATTACTTATTGTTAAGTTTGTTCTTGTTCCACATGGCGTGACCTTCGATCCCAACATAACACATTGATTCTAAAATAATATTGCAATTTGGAACCGAGGTCAATCATTCCTGCTTCCTCCATACACATACGAATCAATTAAGAACAGCACAATTACAGGATAGTTTCTGCATATGCTGGGCCACTTACGTGTTTGAATATGTTAAGTACCATGAATTAAGCCTGGACTTTATATATTTTTTTAATAAATCTGGAGATTAATTGGCTGTGCATTGAAACACTCCATCTATCAATATCAACTCCACTAATACAAAACGTATTATAAAACTTCAACTTGATATCTGCTGCATAACAGCCAATAGACATTAGAATTCTTAATTGATGTTATGCGTCAGACCCACATGAGAATGGCGACTTCAAACAGAAGTTTGAAATGTTCCTTTACGATTGAATGAACACCTGTATTCATCCAATGTAGGTTATGTCAACATCATCTGATAGGTTTTACGCGTATTGCTAGGAAGGATTCATTTGTAATATCATGAGACTTTTAAAATGTAGTCTGCAACAAACTCAAAACCAGGCTTATCCAGAAAGCAACAAATCAAATGAAATATGTTTTTAGATTCAGAAAGCAACAAATCATGTGATGTGATGTATCAAACAAATATGACTTAATGCATATAACTTTTTCTTAAAGGTCTTTTGTGACACCTCAAAAAAATACTAATGTTGTGTCGCATTTGATGATGTGGACCTAAAACCTTTAGCTTAAAGAATGAACTTGCCAAATAAGTTGTTATAAAAAAATGAGCAATATGAAATTGTCATGAATGATTTTAAGAGGCATGAAGTTAGTGTGCAAAACTACTAGGTCCTCCACCTATATTTGTGTCATGTCCCCTTTCTAAAATAACATTTTAGTAAGCCCGAAATAGTAAGTCTTGATCGGAGGATGAAGCAGGAAATCTAATTTTTCAAATTCAAATAAATTATTTATCATTCTAGGAGATAAATTTATAAATATTCATAAATATCATTTTGGGACCAAGTTGAACGTGGGTTTCTAGTGCATGTTAACAGCCAAATTTGGTGATTCTCCTCTTGGCAGTGGGAGTTACAATCTTTAGGGTGACCTATTCTTCTCGACGATAGTTACAATATTTCAAAATTCAATATTCCCTCCCTTGGGCATGGGATTTGGATGCCCAAATTGGTGTTGGTAGTGGTTTGGTATGTTATTGCTTTTGTCTTCCAAGTTGGAATTCATTCTATGTTGTTTCTCTCATAGGTTGTGTAATTCTTCAAAGGTTGGTAAATCGATGAAGGATGAATCTCCAGGGCTGATAAACTATGGGGATTGAGGCTCAAAGATAGTGGTTCCAAGGGTATCTAGGAGCAATTTCATTGAAGGATTGCTAATTTGCATAAAGCTCCCCATTTTGTGTTCTTGTTCTATTTTGTTTGAAGGGTTTGGGTGTAGTTTGTTGTGCTTAGTTCAGTTTTGGGTTGCAGATTGTAATTCATGTTGTTAACAACATATTTTTATTGTCATTGAAGTATTTTAATATGTAATTTGTTGCTCCTGAACTTTGGTGTGAAGTTGGGTGTGTTTTTGTGGAGTTTGCATTAGTTTCAATGCGAGTTTTGGCTTTCAGTTGAAGAGATTTGGTGATGTATTTTGTTGCAGCTGTTCACTGATCTATATGACAGTAAAAATGATGTAATTCCATGATAATATCTGAAATAAATCATTCTATTTCAGTTGATCAATATCTAGTTTTAGTTTAGTGTAATTTGGTGTTCATTACAATATACTCGATTTGCTTTGATTTAAGTTTGATTGAAAAAGAGATTTTTAGATTTGAAGCTAATATTTTAATTAAGGGATATTACAATTTCTTTCTTTTTTAAAATTAGGGCCCTTTCATCAATCAAGTGCTCTAAGGCCCATTCAATTGAGTACCCCTACTATGATTATTTTGGAAAGGTGAACACTTCTTATGGGATCTCATCCTCAATCCAACCCCTATTAAGTTAGAGGGGCATTAGAGAGAGGAAATCATTAAATTACTATGATACCTATGATGATTGAATGCATCCAATTCGCTCGTGTTGATGCTTATTTTTTTTGTACCAATCAAATGGATGATTTTTTCCCTTTTGAAAAGGTGTTGCTTTCTTCAAATTTATATACATTTATTTAATTTGTAGTATGAGATGTAGCTTAGAGGTTGTGTGAATTGTTTTGTTCAAGGGGCTTTGTAGGTACTTCCTAGGAATTTTAGATTTCTCAATTTCCCTTTATATATATATATATATATATATATATATATATATATATATATATATATATATATATATATATATATATAGTTTAATACACAAAATATGGCAATGATTTACCATTTACACTTATCTATAGAGAAAGCTCGAATAATTTATCATTGAAGTTTATAAAAAATGAAATCTTATTTACTCTACTCCAATTATTCTAAACTATTTCTAATAGAAAAAGGATTAGAGTTAAAGAGATAAAATAAATGAAACTTTCCCTTTTCCAATTATTCTAAACGCTTTCTAAGCTTGTGTTGTCATTGATGATAGTTGTGCAGTGGTTGAGAATAGATTGCAGTTTTGATTAGTTACATTATGTTGTCATTAGTTAAATTTTTAATGTTAACCTAAAGTGTTGCTTTGATAAGCTTCTATTTATGGTTTAAATATCAAGGATATTAAGAGAATTGATAAAATAAGGAAATAGGGTGTGTAGAGGTGTTTTGGTTTTTCTTCACATTTCTTTTGGGTTGAAGATTTCTTGTGTGGTTTGGATATTCTAGTTAGAAGTGTTTAGAGTTTCTATATCCAAAATTTTGGCTTCTGGATTGATGGTTAGAGGAAGTTATGTTCACTAGTGTGTGAACTAGTTTTGCAGTATTCCTTACAGAGGTGTTTGGGAGAAATGTATTTTCTCCACATTTCTCCATAGTTATTATTTAGGTCTTGCAATTCTAAAGGTATGTTGATGGTGTTGATCTCTTACCTATGTCAAGAGGATTTGTGATTTGGTACTTTGAAAGTTGGATTTTAGAATTGCAGTGTTTGGCAGCATAGTTTGAATGTACCGCATGTGTACATTTGGATGGTGTCAGTTCTTGCAAAGGAGTTTTGATGGATTTTAGGAGGATAGAGGAATATTGTAGATCATGATGAAATGTGGTATGTGGTTTGCAAGTCATCCTTGAATTTGAGGAAGCATGTGATTCAAAGTTTAATGGTGTTTGCATGAGTAACAATCGACCTGGTGTTTACACTACATCAAAGATGTTTAAGCATTCATGAAAGTATAGTGTGGCATGTGAGAGTTAATTTGGGTCCTAGTTAAGCTTTGTATTGGTCCACTTTCATTCCTATCCATTGCTAGAATGCTTAGTGTCAACCTAATTTGAATTTTTAAAGAGTAAAGTGAGTATCACTAACTTGAAGATGTTTTTCAAGTTGTGGATGGTATAAATGTAACGTGAATTGATGCGAGATGAAGTGTGGAATAGAGTTGAGTGTTGTGATATGAAACTAAGTTTAGAAGTGCAAATTGCACTACGAGCTATAATGCAAGATTGTTGAATGCAGTGAGATGAGGTATCTTGATCTCTTAAAGGTTGCTAGTGTTGTTGGAGCTATTATGGTGGAATCTTTGTTGCATTGAGATCATGTTCTCTGTGTTACATTCTATCTTCTTTCTTCTTTCTATTCTGGTAGTGAGCTTAAGCTGTGAGCCTTTATGGATAGTGTGTCCTATTCTGGAAATGAGCCTCTTTGTACCAGTTTTGAAATTACTTATATTGTGAGCTAATCCTCATTGTGGTTTTTCCTTCTAAGGTTTTCCATGTAAATCTAGTGTTCTCTTTTGTATGGTGTTGGCTGTTTCAATTTCTATTATATGCTTTTCATGTTTAAACATTATAACAGATTAAGGGTTTAATGAATGCATGTAAATCTGATTACTATTGATAGTTTTTATGTTTTAATTTGGTACAATTGATTCACCCCCCTCTTACTTGCCTTGTTCATTCAACAGATAGCCTCACTAGGCTTGTAGGATTGACCATACTAGACTTCCATCCAAGGATAGGGATACAAACATCTACCTATGGAGCCAAGGATAGGGACTAACACATCTGTCCAAGGTCTTACAAGTTTGAATAGGGAAAAACACATCTATCCATCATTAGTTAAGAATAGGGACACACAATTTTTCTCATAATAATTATGATAGGGACAAACACATCTAGTCATAATCACTCAAAATATGATTGGGGATAAAAACATCAAATTAAAAATAACCAACAAATATGATTGGGGACAAACACATCCAATCACTATCACTCGATAAATGTGAGTGGGGAAGTACACATCCAATCACAACATAATTTTTTTACTAAATCCTCATTGTTGTGTTTGTAGGTATCATTATATATCATTACCAACTTGACCACAAATGATATTAGATGGTTATCATTGACACCTAGAAACAAATATTTTCTTTGACCTCGTTTTGGCACAAGTAGTTTTGTCACTACAACAATTTGGCAACCCTGTCACTAGTAATTGATGAGAGGTCTAAATATCCTCTAACCTTCCTTGCTTCCATCTTTTAGTAAGTTTGAATATTACTTGTCAAATTGAGACTTAGTTTAAGAGCATGTCCCCTCAAGTTGGTCATTGTGTACAAGTGATAGTATATCCAATTACAATTTAGGAATTATTTATTTATTATTTTTTGACACTTTTAGATTTTGATAGACATAAACTTGATGAGACAAAACATCTCTATAATAACTAATAATATATTTTGAGGCACTAAAATGATAAAAATAGACAATTAATTATAGTAATCACCTAGAACTATGAAAATAATAAAGATTAACTTCAATCTAAAATATACCAATAAATAATTAAAAACTTCTTTTAGATCATCCAAATTATACAATATAGCCGATTCTAATTAAGAGATGTATTTATCCACATTCCTAGGCATAGCAATATCTATGAAAATTCTAGTACCACCCAATTTTGTTGCTATAGTAGGAAGTTCCTCCACTAGCTCCCTTAAGGAAAGATGTATCTTTAATGATGTTCTTGGTGTCCCCATATCAACCTCATCTACATGCTTATTATTCTTTCTGGATTCAACAACCAAAATTCTAGCAAAGAAATATATTACCTTTTGGTAGCTTCATTATGTTAGCCTTATGGATAGCTAATAGCATTTGTCTACGATGTGTCTTGGCATAATGAAATACATACTCAACTAACCTTGAAATTTCCTGATAAGAGATGATCTTAAGGCTTTTAAAAAATCCTCATAACCTAATGCTCAAGGCAACTATACTCTCATTGTATATTTTTATGATTAGTGAAAATATTTACATTATCATATTATAAATAGGAAGATTGTAGCAAGGTCTCACATGAGCATATAGACCAAGCTTATTCTACAAGTTAAGATTTAATTATGTATGGTACTTTCTAATCATAGCAGCCATGAGTCCTTTTAAACCAATACCATTTTTCACATTGTCTCTAAAATTTCCCAAGTCAAGAAATTAACAGTGCAAGGATATATTTTAGTGCCTATCTGCAACATATCCATTACAAAACATGTGATCTCCCTCTTATCCATCCTTTAAAAAAATTGATGCTCTATACTACTACCAAGTGGATAGCATCAAAGAAAAATTACCAAACTTTAGCTCTTACAGATGGATTGAAAATACACAAATCATGAGAAAGAAGTTTTGTGTAGTGCATGATTACATGTTTTTACCCCTCCATGACCTAAATTTTCCCAGATGATTCAAGCAACAAACATGGTATCATTCCTATTCCCTTCTCCACCCCTACTATAATTTCTATGTTGCCACTATGTGAGCCATCCTCTTCCTCATCATTGCTGCCATTAATCATCACCGTAATTTTAGTAGTCATTGCCCTCATTGTCTTCAATTTTTTATTTTTCAAAAGACTCCTTTAAACTTGTCAATGGCATGCATAAATATTAATTGGGATCTGATACCATATCCAATTTTGGAAAAGTTTATAGAAGCTATTTATGTAAAATTTTATATAGGAAAAATATTATGCTTCTATGTGCTTTTAATTCAATACAAATTACATATATATAAGAGCCATATCTCATATATTATATGGAATATCTTGTAACAAATTGAAACAAAGGATTTTGGCACCCTAATTTCTAGCTCTCCTAGGGTTTTTCACCTAAGAGGAGAAAGAGTGGGCCAAAATACATGATGTTTCACTCAAGATTAATGTAAGGATGGATGGAATATTAATGTGAAGTGTGGGTGTGGATGTATTGGAATGCTTTCAAATGCAAATAAATGAATGCAAACTAACCTAATACAAGATGCTGGAAAACACAGTGTTGATTGCAAATATGAACTAGAAACTTAGACAAATAAAAACATAAATTGATGAGACTAAAAAAAGTGCACCTGGAGGTAGATTGATGTTACTGGAAGGTCTTGGAATGTCTTGGAAATCACTACTAATGACCACCGGGACTGATTCACCATAGATGGCAAATCAACCCTGCTTCTGGTGAAAACTTCCAAAAACAGGTTTCTAAATGTTGGGAGTTGAATTATGAGAAAATTAATTTTTAGGCCTATAGGTAGGAATAATTCACCATGCATGGTGAATTAGTCCTCCTATAGGAATATTCAAAGTTAGTACTTGATTCTGTAGGTCTAGATCTGCACTTTTGTCTTCTACAGGTGTCCGCTTTTGAAACTCTAATTTACGAGTTTGAAAATGGATTTTTGTTGATATTTTGATTTGATGAATGAAGAGAAGACTTGAGAAACCTTTCAACTTGATCTTCAATGAGTTCCAAGCTTCCAAGAGTCCTAAATATACATACAAACAAGACAAAAGAGAGATATATTGAATGTTAGGGCATGGGGGTTTGCCTTGGTCAAACCCTGTTTATGTAATTAAACCAAAATGATGAAATAAATGAATGAAACATGCAACAATGGAGTTGATTACCTTTCCATTATGATTGATCTTGAAAGTATGCAACAATGGAGGAAGATTCAGCCCTTGAATGCTTTAGAAAGCTAAGTTGATGACTTCTAACATTTGAAGAAACCCTAGCTTGCTTGACTTGGATGAGAAGATAGATGATGAATTAATGATGAGAGATGTAAAAAATGAGTTGTTGGATGGAAGATGTAAAAATTAGGGGAAAAACACTTATTTATACACTCTTGTACCTTATTAACTGTTCATACCTCATCACAGGCCGACATCAAGTGATTTTTAAATAAAAACCCAAAAATAAATTTAAAAATATTTTGAAATTAGAGCCAAGAAGGACCCATTCACCACCCATGGTGAATGGGTCCCACTTTGGACTCAAAAGTGGGTGTCAGGAATTAGCTTGCATTTAATATTGTTTGTCAGGTTTACATTCAAAGATACACTTAATTAAGACATATGAGGTCATAAAGGGATCAAATAAGTCATAAGAAAGGTGTAAATAAGGAAATTATGCCTAGAAAAGCATGAAATCTTGTTACAAGACTTTACAACACTTTACAATAGGACTTGTTGTTGAGTAAAAATGTGATTTTTACGTAAATTGCATTAAATAGAGTCTAGAAGAATGTAGAAATGTCTTACAACACTTCACAACACCTTCAAAAGATGTTAATAAATGAATTTTATTTAATTTGCAAGGGTCTAAGACCTAGTGTGAATGCATAAAATACTTCACAACACTAGATTAAGACCTTGTTAAGTTAATTTAATCATGAATGAATCCATATCAAGCAAAGGGTCCTTTTTTTCTATGGCACACAAATCAATAATATATTGAGTTTATTTAACAAAACAAAAAATAAGCACTCCTCAAAAAAATATTTTATGACATACTGACAAACTTATGGGAATGATGTAATATTCCTAACATACATGTCATAGAATTTTTCATAGATGCATCTCCTCAATTTGGGTGCTCCACTTTTTGCATATTGAAACACATTCAAATATTTATTATGAAATATGTAATAGACTATCATAATGTTGGTCAAGATTCCAAAGTGACCTTGCTATAATCATGCTCTTATGCATCATAAAATTTGTTATATGTAAATACCATCTTATAATGTTGTAAAATTATCTTACACATTGTAATGACTTGATGTAGGGGCATCATGTTTTTTATTTATTCATTTTGGTGATTTTTTAATTTCACCTACCACTGCATACATTTTTCAATGATTTATAATTTGATTTTCTTTAATCATGGGAAGGAAAAATACCTACTCTCTACAACATTAATTAACATGAGCAATGGAAAATGGAGAGGAAGAAGTGTAAGTGGGAAATTTGAACCCATAAAGGATTAGTTGAACATTTATGATGGGTTTTTGTGTGATGCACTCATTTAGGTGGGATTTTGTAGAAATTTCTAGATTTTAGAGAGTTTTAGAGGAAGAAGAAAAGAAGATAATGGAAAGAAAAGGAAAAAAGAGAAAGGGAAGAAGAAGAGGGAAATATTATAGAAGAGAAAAAACCTAGAAAATAGAGAATAGGAAGATAGAGGAATAAAGGAGCACGTGACAAACAAACAATAAGAAAGAGGGAAATAAGGAAATCTCATATTTTGGTCTAGTACTATGAAGGAATGTAAATACATATAAATTATTGTAAATGAATATATTTCTAAGTTAACTAAAATAATATATTACTCTCTTAAATCTATTTTTCTCTCTTGGAATGTGTGTTTCTTCTCTCAATGATAATTTTTTAATGATTTTTCTACTTTGCAAGTTGGTTGTTTTGTGTGTGTGAATATCTAGGTATTTTGTGAGTTGATGTGTGTTATCCAACCTATAACATAGGGTTTTTTCCCCTATAAAATAGATTTTTTTGTTCTTGTAGCATTTGAATATTGTACCTATAGCATAGTTTATGTTCCTATACCAATAGATTGTTTTCCTACAACATAATTCTATCTACTTGCAACTTAGTTTTGTTTACCTATAGATAATTTTTTTTTTGTAGAATAGTTTTTTTATGTAGAATAGTTCTATCTACTTGAAACTTAGTTATATGTGTCCTTAAAACTAAATATTTTACCTACACAACAAACAATTTAAACCTCTATAGAGGTTTTGTAGGTTTCTTACAACAACACAACCTTCCTTCTTCAATTAATAGCTCTATTTTGTGTAGCATCATAAATTTTCACCCTTAATAGTTTCACACTATATTTGACTCCCTCCTAAGTTCATGTGCCTAATTATTCTTATTTATTACCCATTTAAGGGGTCACTTTGATAAATTGAATTAGATTTGGGAAATTAAAATAAATATTTATTTAACGAATATCTAAAAATCAAAATAGGGCTAGAATTGGGCGCACCAATGCTCTTGTCCTCCTTAATCAAGCCCTAAATTTTCTATTTATTATTAGTATAATATATTCGTGAATCCAAAATACTTTTTCAACTTATCATAGTATTTATTGTGAAATATGTTGAAAATCATTTAAATATAAGTCTTTCACTCCATTTGAATATATAGAAATTTTGAATATCTTTTGAGAATCCTACAAGTGATTAAGATAATTTAAAGAGAAAAATAAGTAGAATTTCGACACCACTTTATCAACCCAATTCTTGTCCACAAAAAATTAGAAAATTCATATTTATGCATAGTAATATGTTGCATGTTTCATGTTTGTTATTAATGTGAGAACTAACACTTGTAGGACCTTCAAGAAATTATTACATTTCTCCTTGTATGAGATGTGTCAAAAGACTTTAATCCAAAAAGGGATGCAAATCTGAGTTGTAAGTTACAAAATTGTTATTTATCATTCATTTTTATCCATTTGGCTTTTCCCAACCTAGGGTAAGCAATCTTTATTATTTATCATCATATCCATTTGTGGAGCTAGAAACACTAAAATGAGGTTTGACTAAGGAAAGCCCCTATACGGAAATGTCATTCTTCCCTTATCTTTCTTGCAGGTTATAGGTTTAAAGTGGATTGAAGAGGATTGAACATCCCAAAGCATCAAACCCTAGGTTAAGAATTCAAACACCTCCTTTCATTGAATTAGGGAAAAAGTTAATAATTCACAAACTGTCAAACTTTAGATTCAAATTTTCAAGGTTAAAGGCTTATAGACCCCACTGTACCTACATTTATTTTCAAATTTGACAATTCAAAATTCTTAGAATAGGGAACTTAGTGCCCCTATGTAGTTAGATCAGGATTAGATTCATATCACATGTGCCCCTCTATCTAAATTGCTTAGATCTACTTTCATTTTTTGTGCTTTTGTTCAGTAATTTTTAAGAACTATGATAGTTCATCTCTTTAGTATTAATTTACCTAATTCATAATATAAATATCTATCATTACATCATCAAATCCACCCAAAGAAACCCAAAAAGGGGACTAAAAACCTAATTAGTTGTTTTGTCTCTTCCTTGAGGACAATAGACAGATAGTTTCTTTAGGTCATTTTTATGTCCCCTAATGTTCCATGGTGGAATAAGTGATTAGGGTTAGTCATTATCCATAGATCCCGTTTCACCACATAAAAAATTGGTTAAGTTTTGGGTGCTTACAATAGGGTGGGTTCCATAAGCATGGTATCAAATCATGTATAAAACTTTGGGAAGAAAGATAACAACTTTGGATTAGGGTTGAAAAAAACCCAAGAAGGATGGTAGAGGTTGCAATAGTAGTAGGAAGGATGTATGAGTTATTGGAGGCCCTAAGGGGAGTACACAAAATATGGATGCAATAGGTGGTATGAGAAGAGGTAGGGCATATGAAGATAATAACACTGAAGATGAAGGAGTAGATATGACATGAAAATAATATGAAAATAAAAATACAAATTTAGATGTAGGAGAAATAAGGCTAATAATATCTCTATCCAACATTGGGAAAGAAACAAAGACATAGTTACCAATATTCTCAAGGATTTTAGAACCAAATAGACTAATATATTAGATAACTAAAATGGAGGAATATTTTAAAATGATGAAGTAGAGAACCCTAAAAGAGTTGAGAATTCCCAAAAAAAATTGGAAGGTCATGAAAAACTTTGGCGGAAGGAGATGCAAGATGAGAGAAGGAGAAATAAAAAAGATAAGATCACTTGATGTGATCAAATGGTGAGCAGGATTAAGGATAAGTTTATACCTGGTATTATCAACTTGAACTTCTTAATAAGCTATATAATTTAAGGCAAAGAGAGTTAAGTGTAAAGGATTTTACACATGCTTTTTTCAAATTTCAATAAGATCAAGGCATAATGAATTAGACCATAAAAGGGTGTCTATATGCATTAATGGATTGAGGCTAAATATTTAAGATGAGTTGAGCATGGTGAGGTTATGAAATATTGAAAAATATTATCAATATGCTCTAAATGCAAAGGATAAATTGGTAAGAAATCAAGGAGTAGCCAAAGGAAGAGGTGGATTTAGTAGAGGTAGAGGAAAACAACAAATAATATATAACCATGATAAGAAGGTTAGACCTTCAAAAATTAAAAAGGAGAGAAATGAAACAAGAGAAAGGCCATACCCTATGAGAGGTAGATATGGATATGGAAGAGGAAAAGGAAGAGGTTTTCAAGGTAACTATTTCATATGTGGACATTCAAACCATAGATTTTATGAATTCCAAAACACAGGCAAGAAGGATCAAGGAGAATAGAGGATGCATGTGCACACATATCCAAAGGGGATATAGAGTCTACAATATCCATTAGTTAATTGGATAAAATTGAGAAAGGAGATGAACTTATGATGAAGAGGAAATTGTTGAAGGTACCAAAAAAGAATATGAGCATCCTTCATTATCATCATAAAAGTTTTTTTTTATATTTTTTCTTTCTTTTCTTTATTTTTTTGTGTTTTAATTATTTTATTTTTGAATTGTGGATTTATTAGCTCCTTTTTCCTTCCATACAGAAAAGGGTACTTATCCCTATAGACCAAGGACTAATTCTCATAGATTTATTATTTATAATTGTTATTCTTATTCATTGAGCATATAGTCTAAGTGCACATACTTTCTAATTTCACTTTCCTATTTTTACTACCCATGGAACTTGAAAGGCTAAAATAGGGGCTTGACAATTCTTGGAAAGCTCCCAAGTAGCCCAAAACATTTTTCTTATCCCAACTAAAAGTAATTTACAGCTATATATTCACATAGATGTTTGTTGTTCCTTTTTCTATTTTATGATTTGATAATCTCATTTGGTTTGAATATCCTTAGATTATTTTTATCATTTACATGTATATTTTTGAAAATTTCCTTTTCTTTCTATTGTTTGTCTTTGTTTCCTTGTATACAAACAAACTAGGCCTAGATCAAAAACCTATTATTTCTGCCATCTTGGGATGACATCACAAAAATTAGATGGAAGCACACAAATTGGATAATAGTGTGTCATATTGTTATCCTAGTCAATGAGCTTCTTAGATTAATTTATATATTTATTATCATTTTAGTGTTTATATTTTGTAATTAGTTTTTAATTTTCATTTCTATATATTTCATTATTTCTATTTATAATTATTTATTTAACCCATATCAATTAATGCATAGGTGAATTTATACATAGTATTAAATTATCCTTTACACATGTAAGGTATCAATATGGTTACAAAGGTTGTGTTGAAGTATTGGATTTGACTATAAGAAATTCAAGATCAAATCTAATAGTCAATGTGCTATTTGTTTGTTGAAGAATTTGATGTGTCATATTTGTATGAAGAAAATAGATGTTCAACATTAGTTTTTTTTATGAAATGGTTGAGGATGGTAGAGTCTATTAGATTATTCATAATTAGCTAATAATTAATAATATTTAATTGATTATTAGTCTAGCTCATTTTATGCACTTAAGCTAAACTTAGGAGTTCTTTTTTGCTAACTGAAGTGGGCTTTTATTAGATCATTTTGTCTCATCGCATAGGATGTTGATATTTGTCATGATCTAATTCATTTATCATTTAGGGTTTCTCCTATAAAGCACTCACTCTCATCATATTATATCTCAGTCTCCTTGAAGATTCTTGAGGTTCATTCTGTAACTATTTTTTTGTTGA
This sequence comes from Sequoia sempervirens, assembly GCA_007258455.2. Classification (NCBI taxonomy): domain Eukaryota; kingdom Viridiplantae; phylum Streptophyta; class Pinopsida; order Cupressales; family Cupressaceae; genus Sequoia; species Sequoia sempervirens. Next base: position 512,526,880 of record VDFB02281492.1, read on the forward strand.
GGATATTAAAAAATTAATTATTTGAAACTCTCTTTATGTGGAAGGTGTTTTTGTCTGTTGTTTGATCATGTGTCTCATGTTTATTCACAATTATAACATGGTATCTGTGGAGAAATTTTTTTTCCTTCAATGTTTTTGACCCTTGCAGGTATTCTTTTAGCCCATACTTATTTTTTGCATTAGGATGGCACTATGCCCCGAAGGCCAAAGGTTACTCTTGCATAAAAGCACACAAGGCACCACATCGTGGCTGTACAACTTTTCTCTATATCATCTTCCTTTCAGGCCCAAATTGGGACACATGTCTGCCTAGTGGGGATTTTCCCAAAGCTATTCTCACAAATTCAAAGATCAATAGCCACCATGCCACATCATCCATTTTGTCAGGTGGGTTATGTCTTCCAAAGATGTATCTCTTTTGGTAGAGTTTGTCAGACAACGTAGTGGAGTCCTTACTTTCAGGGTTGGAATTTTGGGGTGGCATCAACATTCCTCGTAGCTGATTAGATCATGTTTTAACAAGTTGTTCTAGGATATGATCATCTTCTGACATCATATCTTTGTAGAACTTCTACAAAATCTAGATCCATTAATGAAGTAGCTCAAACTTTATGAGTGAATATTGTTGTGGTCTAATCAGAACCTAGATCATATTGCAGCCTATTAGGTGTGGACGCCAAGTATTTGTTCATCTCTATTGGTTGCGGTAGTGGCTCCTTCTTTTGGCTATTTAAAGGGGTTTGCAGCAGGGAAAACAAAGGAAGATATTTTTTAGAGGAGTTAAAAAATAGAAACCAAGAATCATAGGTTTAGAATAGGGAGATATATTTACACTTTATGACATGTTTTATTTGTCAAGAATATTAATCGAATTGGAATCCAACCTTTTATTTCAGTTGAATTAATGCAAGAAAAAATATTATTAAGAATAAATCCTTGAGATTGTGAATTTTATGGCCTTTATCACAAATTTCTTTTCCCTATATTGTTTATGTTGATTGCTATGTGTCAAATCTTACAAAGATAGTCTTGATAATTATTCTATATGTTGTTAGCTTTTATGCTTGATGCTATCTTTCAGAAATTGAATCATTTTCATTATACTCTTTCATTTTCTATGAAAGTTATGTTATATTTCATATTATGCTGTAGGAGAGAAAGGGTTTTGTAAATATCTAAAAGTTCCTATTAAATTTAGGGTTTCTTATTTCTATCAGACCTTAATGGATGCTTCCCATGGGGATATTTGAATGACTTCTCTGTGCTTTCTCTAGTCTTAGTCATTTTTTCTCTTCCCAACAATGAAGGGTTTGTGGAATTTTTTGTCCATTTCATTAGAAGTAAGGAATTGTTAAATTTTGAAATGTTGTAAAAGCTTTGGGGCATCGCCATCATTTTTTATTTTCTCTACATTTCTCATTTCCATTTTCCCAAAACATAGAGAAGATATGGATTCTATAAAAATCTTGGAGGTCATTCAGTGAGGCACAATTTGGTCCCCCACTCATTGAATTTCCCATAAGGTTGTTCAAAGAGACACAAGTTTTTATGATCAACAGTTCATTTTTTGGCACACTCGGTGGGACCCAAGTTTTCTATAATTGCCTAATTAGAAGGAAAAAACATTTTATAAATTAGACTAATTGGAGAGGTTTGCAATCTCATGCCTAGAGTTCAAATTAGAGAATCTTCTAGAGGAAATTTCTAGTACTCCTAGCTACTTGCTTCATCCCCTAAGAGAAGACAAGTTATGGGCTATATATCACCTATTAGAAGCAATAGAGTGAGAAGTGTGAGCCCACAGTATAGAGCTTTATCCTCTCCCCCAAGAGGCCAAACCTTCCAAATCAGAATACCTGTCTACCCCATCCATAGGAATCTATTCTCAATGGCTCACTTAGGTGCTCCTGCTCCTAGAAATTTCGTAACTTGGGATAGTGGTAGCTTGCTACTTCCACCTATGTCCCTAGATGTGTGGCCCGTCATACTTTCCAATGATCTCAAAGAAATTATAAGTTTTATCTAAGAGGATCTTAAAACCCCTTATGAATATCTCTAAGACATAGTGGAGGTTTGTAGAGTCTATAACATTGCGGAAGAAAATGTGGCCCTTAGATTGCTAGCTATCTTTCAAAGGGAAGGCTCAAGACTGGTATAGATCCTTGACCTTCGACTCTATCTGCTCTAGGGATCAACTCAGAGAGAAACCGTTTGAGTGATTCTTGGAGAAAGAATATATTTCCTTCTTACTAAAATAATTGATCACTATCAAGAGAGCCTCGTAAGAGGCCATGATCGAATTCAACACCAGGTTTCACAAAACCTAGCAGAGGATTCCCATGATAGCTAGGCCTTTGATAGCTATGGCATTCATGTTCTATCTAAAGGATTTCAATTTGGATATCATAGTCTTGGTACAATCAATGGGTCTATACCTTTCCCAATGCATATGATTTGGATATGTGTGCAAAGAATAATCTAATTATTGTAGGGAAGCTTCTGTCACGGAAACTGATGCCCATGTTTGCAGAGATCTCTAGTGGACCCAAGGAGGAAGAAAATCCTAGTACCTCTGACCCACTCCCTAACATATCAACTGCACTACCACCATCCATGCATGTATACCCAGGTGCATAACCTAGCATGTCGGGCTCCTCTTCACTAGCAGTGGATGTCAATGATATGAAGATCCTCATGTGGTCTTTTGCAAATGAGCTTGTCCTTATTTGACATCAACAAATGACACCTCTAAAGCCTCCCATGCAAACTTATCAAGGAGGAAGGTCACTCTATCAACATAACAAATACCAAGGAGCTTTGAAGGAAGGTAACCAACAACAATAATCCACATGCCAAATAATATTGGTCACCATGTTGCTTTAGACTATCAAGAACAACCTGAACAAGGATTTTGTCCCATGTCAGAATAACTTGGCAAATGATGAGAACGTGCGGTGCTTCCCATGTAACAATAGCCATATGCCCCAATATTTTTTGAGGAGAAATCTTCAATAGAAGATAGCAGAATAGATAGGCCAAGGTGTGTTTTGGAACACAAAATACTATCAGTCTCCCAAAATGGAGAATTCCTACTTCAGAGCACATACATAAGGGATGTCTTTAGAGAAAGAGCTGGATATCTCACTAGACCAAGCACTTTTTTCTTAGATGGAGGAGGAAGATGTAGTATTTGCAAATGATGTTCTGAAAACTAGTGCTCTGTAGGTATAGTTGGATTACAATACATGATCCAAGAGAAGAATCACCAGAGAGTACATGCAACAAACTCCACAACAACCATAGCCACAATGACCACAACCACAAAAATCACAACCACAAGTACAACAAGCTTCATAGATGCGACCCACTCTGTAGTTATAGAATCCACCATTTTCATAGAAGGATATAGACAAGGCCTTGAGCCCATCTACATTAGACTGGTTTTTTCCTAAGGCAAAAGGAAAACCACCATTTAAGCCTAATTTCTTACTAGTAAAAATTCTTAATGCGGTGGAGCAACTAAAGAAGGAACTCACTAACGTATCTTTATGGGATGTTATATCAATACCAGAGCAGAATCTCTTGCTCCAGGAGGCATTGAAAAAGGAAGAACAATCACCATAGGTGGATATGATCCTACTGTATAATCAAGATAGAGGAAAATGGTCAACCCATGTCAGACTTCCAACTCTTGGGAGCTATGACATACATGAATTTCGTGGACAATACAAACATAAAAATGGTAAGAAAACCAAAGCCCATTCCTTTCTTTCTAACACTTATTGTGGGAGATAAGCTTTTTCAAAACAATATGATTGATTCAAGAGCTAGTACCACATTCATTCCCAAACATGTAGTCAATGCCTTGAATCTTAAATACGAGCCTCTCGAGAAAGGGATAATGAAATTAAATGGGAAGAAATTCCTGACTGTTAGTCACATCAAGGATCTTTCTTTGATTCTATTCTCATGTCTGAGCCAAATTGTCACACAAGTGGTCATAATCAACATTCCCCCCATTTTTGAAATGTGTCTTTCAAGAGACTTCACAAAAAAGATTGACAGATATACATGTAGCACTTGATTGGTCTCATTTGATATTATAGAAAAAGCATAGGGAAAATATGAAGATCCCATATGAGCCTTTTCACCTTGAACATACAATAGACGATGCGGTATTTAGCTTTGAAGTAGCACATACTTCCTTCTTAAAAAAATATGTATTGTATAGAGATGTTGGAAGACAAGGAGGACAAAAGTGATCAAACCCCTGAGGAGGAGGTCCTACTCAATTAGTTCATCGATTCTAACCCATTCAGGAATTTTCATGCTACAAAATTTGACATGATTGTTATTTTTGATGATGATCAAGTCCTCCCAAAATTAGTGAAGGAACAAGAGAAACCTAGTAGACTAGGTGACAATAGATTGTGGAAACTACATTTCGATGGTGCCAAATGAAAAATCAGTTCCAGATCTAGCATCTGACTAGTATCTCCAACCAGGTCAGAGACCCTAAAAGATTTCCTCTTCTAGTTCTCATGCTCAAATAATGATGTGGAATACAAGGCATTGGTCCATGGTTTGATTCTCGCAGAGTGGATGGCTGTAAAGAGAATACATGTGTTCAGAGATTCAAAGCTGGTTGTAAGCTAGGTCCTTAGATAAGCGGCCACCAAAAATGTGAGGATGAGATCTTATTGGCACAAAATATGGGGACCTGATCGAAGGTTTCAAGGATTTTAACATATAGGTTATCCTATTAACTCAAAATTTGGTTGTGGATTGGATGGCTTTTATTAGCTCACAATTTGAGCTAACCCCTAAATCAACCAAAAATTAACATGTAGTGCATACAATTGTCTGACCATCTATACCTGAAAATGACTAGAATTGGAAGGTCTTTAAAGATGATGCTCAGATCACCACATTCTTGCAAAGGTCAGGGAGATCCTTCATCCATTCACAGTCCAAAGCTAGAAGGGTTACCAAAGAACAAGTAATTTAATTGAAAAGCAATAAGCTCCCATGAGGATTGATTTCTGTCGAGAATCTCTTCGATTGTGAGGATGCAAAAATAGTAAAAAAAGATTCACCACCGATGAAGGGGAATATGAAGACCTTGATGTCAGAGGAGGCAGAAAGCTAAAATTTGGAAGAAACGTTCCATAAGTGGACAAGGAAAGGTTGAAAGGCTTATGTGCTAAATATGACAGAGTTGTGGCCTAGACCTATGATGATATCAAGGGATACAATCCTAGGATTTTTCAACATACTATCAACTTAGCCAAAGGCTCAAAACTCATCCGATAGAAATAAAATATTGTTAATCCAAAATTAGAAGCATTGATGGCACAAGAGCTTACTAAGCTTGTCAAGTCAAGGATCATATACCTGATCAAACATTCCAACTAGGTATCCAATTTGGTCCCATTTCAAAAGAAGAATGGTGACATATGCATCTACATGGACTTTTAGAACTTAAATAAGGCCTCATTAAAAGATCACTACCCTTTTCCATGAATTGAGAAAGTTTTGCAAAATGTGGCAGGATTAGAGATGTTCTTGTTGCTTGATGGTTTTTTGGGGTATAACCAGGTTAATGTAAAGGAAAAGGACCAACAAAAAATGACGTTCACCACTAAGTGGGGGACATTCACATACATAAAGATTCCCTTTGGACCCTCCAATGCGGCTACCACTTTTCAATGAGCAATGTATATTGCCTTCAAAGGATTGATCAATGAGATCATTCTAATATATCTAGATGACCTAACCATTCTCTCCAAATCAAAAGATGATCATTTTGATCATCTAGAAATGGTCTTCTAGAAATGTGAATAGTTCGGTATTTCCTTAAATCCCCAAAAATGTGTTTTTAACATACCACAAGGAAAGCTACTTGGCTTTGTGGTATCAAAAGAGGGAATAGCCATAGACCCTAAAAGGGTGAAGGCTAGATAATGGAACTATCACTATCTATCAACTAGAAGGGGTTACAAGATTTTCTAGGAAAAATAATTTCGTTAGCTGATTTATTTTAGATTTCATAGGCATCATGAGATGCATAACGCTAAGATTAAAGAAGGGAATAACATTCAAATGAACTCCTGAAGGTAAGCTTGCTTTTGAGTAGGTTAAGGAAACCATCTCTATAGCTTCGGTGTTAGCTAACCCAAACTTCTCCAAACATTTCCTACTTTACATTTATATCAGCCAACATAACATAGCTTCAATGCTCACTCAAAAGGATGAAGAGGGAAGTGGAGAACATCCCATCACATTTCATTCTAGGAATCTCAAGGGATATGAGACCAGGTATAAATTTTTTGAAAAGAAAGCCTTCGCTATTGTCATAAGCCAATAGAATTGCCATCCTCATCGCTCATCCCAACATTATAGAATACATCACTAAGGGTGAGATAACTAAAAAAGAGGGCTAACTAGATCACCAAGATCCTATAATATGATGTTGATATCCAATTGACCAAGCTGGTCTGAGGAAGAGGCATTTGTGAATACCTTGCACTAGAATCAGGCCCTTGGGCAGAAACAGAAACTGACCAAGTTTATACAAATCAACTCAAGTCCGATGGGTCATGGGTAGTTGATCAAATGTGATTTTTGCTCTGATTGGCTAATATCCAACTGATATCCCACCTCACAAAAAAAGATACTATAGGCTACAAGGCACTAAGTATTTACTAGTAGAGGAGATTTTATTTAAAAGAAACTATGATGGAGTCCATTACGTGGACAAGCCACATGCCAAAAGGATTCTAAATGAATTCCATAATAGCCCCAAGGGAAGACACTTTTTTGTGAAGACCACCGGCTTGAAAATAATGTAGGCATGATCTTACTGGCCTACAATGTTCTCTAAGGCCAATCATTGAGTGTGAAAGTTTACTTAGTGCCAATATTTCATTGGCAAGCGAAAGAACTTTTCCAAGCCATTGAGCTTGATTGTGATTGAGGAGTGCTTTGCACAATGGTGTTTGAATTTGATCAGAATGATTAATCCCATCTCTAGTGTAGGGCACAAGTGGATACTCACAACGGTCGACTATTTCAAGAGATGGACGAAGGCCATTCCTCTAAAGAATGCTATAGAAGATTGTCAATTTTCTTGGGGGATTGGTAGCAAGTTTTGGTTCACCCAAAACCATCATTTTGAACAATGCACGAGCCTTTGTAGGCTCTGGGATGTTGTACTTATCCTTAAAAACAAGGTCTAACTTAAGACTTCATCCAATTACTACCTGCAAGGGAATGGGTTAGCAGAGCCAACCAAAAAAACCTAATCAAATTAATAAAGTGTATCGGGTTAGAGCACCAAAAATAATGGTACAAGAATCTATGAGCAACCTTATGGATAGACCAGATCACACCCAAGTAGATTCTAAAAATCTCCCCTTATTAGTTGGTGTACGAAAAAGAGGTAGTCCTACCCATTTCCATGGAAATCATTACGCTGCAACTGTTAAAATATTTGGAAGTTGAGGAGGACAACGAGATGGAGGTTAGATTGATAGAGCTCTTAAGCCTCAAGGAAAAAAGAGAAAAAGTGTTTAATGCCATGATCGAGTGCTAGAGGTGGTTAAATGCTAGTTTTATAAAAAGGCCTCCAACTCAAATTTTAGGGAGGGGAGTCGTGCTAAAATATGATGAAAGAGCTGCAAAACCAGGACATCATGAAAAATTTAATTCACTATGGAAGGGTCCATTCCACATCCATACATGCAAAGAAAGAAATATGTATGATCTATAGGATATGAATGATAAAATGTTTTGGATATACCGGTAAATGGTATTCATCTAAAACTATTTAATTAAGTACACACTTTCTATTAAAATTTATAATTATGTACCATAAGTAATTTTTTGTAAAATACACATTTTTTTGTGAATAAAGCCATGAACATGAAAAAATAAATAAAAGAAAGATGATATATATTATATTCATAGAAAATCATTTATAGTATATTGTGAGCTTCTAAGCCTAAGGCTTTGAGAGAAGCTTGAGAATATTCTTTTCCAAAAAGATACATCTTTTGAAACCAAAAAAGAAGGTGACACAAAAAATGACAAAATTCAGCCTCCAAAGGTAGTAGTAGTCAAAACATTGTGTTTTTTGAGGTTCACCAACAAGACATTAGTAGGTTTATCAACATATAGAGAAGGCAGGCATGACATTGACCTTAATACTTGACGTCGGGACTGTAGACTGGATGCTCAAAGTGGGTTATCCACTTGATACCATAGAGGTGATACACATTGTAAATTTTCATTAGAAAGGAGGCCATGTGTTAGGACCATAGTCAATGGTGCTCTAGGACCATGATCTGAAAGTCCGTAAAGAAAGGCAACTAGGGTATCACCTCCACATTATCAATATGCCTCTGAATGTTCATGACAGATGGGATGCTAGCACTGGGAATGGCCACTTGAATGACTTCACCTAGCCTGTAAAGGTATGTTGAGTCAAACATGGCTTGGCAAGATCGAGTATCTAGGGCTTGGCAATGTCCAAATCTAGCAACGAAGCCACAAATCGGGAGACAATGTTCATATTGCAGTATGGTTGGTTCTCATCTTTAACATAGTCTTTCCCAAACACCCATTTAAATTCCATGATGAGAAGGTGATGCTTCGTTCATATCAGGAACTTGATCCTCTCATTGCTGACCTCTCCTACAAAGTATATCTATTCCTTCTGGCTCAAGAGCCAAATTGGGGTACCCAGACTAGTCATAATGGCAACAGGGAAATTTATAGACTCATGAAGGGAAGAATGCAATGAAAATAAATCACCAAATTAATGCCAACTCAATGAGTATTTTTGTAAGGTGGATATTGCTATTGACCCCACTCTACATGTATTGCCTCGTTTTTGGCACTTAGCATGCTATCAATAATTGCAACACATTTACTACATGTATGTGTAAAAATTTAATGTGCGAAAAATAATTTTTTTTCACTAAGTGTTGAAACCCTTAAGCAATGACTTCTTTGAAGGTTGTTTTTGCAAATCCTTCCAAGAATACAAAAATGGTGGAAGCATCATCTTCTAGTCAACATGCTGGAGTCCCATTTGCAAGCTTGGGCTATACCAATTTCTTTGGAGAAATTTCATATGCTAATGCTCCAATGCCACAAGACTAGAGATTTCCGCATACCAAACTATACAACCAGGCCACCATGTCAAAGATGAGGTGGTTAAGGATTTTGCAAAAAATATCTATGACCCAAAGCTACATATAAACCATAAAGGCCTTAGAGAGGGAGCATTGCAGAGAATGCTCAGGCCAAAAGGTTGATTGATGGCTTTGAAACATGACTTTCGCATTGTGGTTTTCCACATTTCATACTACCCTCCATGTATCCATTCCTAGAGCTAGTTGATGCATGCAAATGAAATTTGGATGAAGAGACTAGGGTTATTAGTGGTAACAAATTGAAGGTTACCACCAATGCAATAGCCATCCAAGACATGCTGTGCATCCCCTTGAATTGGGAAATCGAGAGATTCCACCGCATGAGGATGGAATATTTTTGGGCAACCAGGGATAGGCAGTTAAAATTCTATAAGAATGAAATAGCTGAGGAATAAGAGAATACTAAAATCATCTTCCCTTTGGCACATAGAAAATTCCATTTGGATTCGCAGGCCATTTTATAAATGCTAGCTTTTATATATGGCTATGAAAATGATGTTAGGGTCTACAAATTCTAGATGGACTTGGCCATCATGCTCAAGAAAGAAAGGAGCTAGAAGCAGTTTGATTTAACTAAGACAATCACTGAGAGAATGTTGAAAAAATTAATCGATTATAATAGCACTTTCGAGTTCAGTTATTCCTATTTTTTGGTGCACTTGATTTTACACCAAAATCCCGAGTTCTTTAGTGGTCATTTTCCGCTTAGTAAGTTTGATACATTGGGATTATATAAGCCCGTTTTAGCTTGGAAAGCACATGGGATTATTATTCATTTGTTGATTATTTTCTGTAACTGGTACTTTGGATTTGTCTCCATGTTCTCCAGGCATGTTTTCTCTTGAGGGTTTGGTTTAGATGAGAAACCACCAAACCTTAATTGATTATTATATGGGAGAAATTTTTTCTTTCATCATATGTAATGGTTTTAACGAAGAGCCCTTTAGGCTTCCAAAATTTGTAACAAATAGGACCCTCACTTTGAAGGCATGCCATCAGGCAACCATTATTGACAATGCTTATGGTGTCGGGAGGCACAAGAAGGTGCTCTACACAATTCTCCTTACCATTTCCAAAAGGCAGGTAATGCTCATAAAGTGGGAAGAGCATGATGTGCTAACTAGCAAGTTGGCCAACCTTGGCCTAGTCCTCATTTGTGATAGATGGAAGTACAATCTTGTTGGGCATCTTGCAATTGTCAAACATGAAGAGCGGCCATATTGGGAGTTGAGGAAAAACCTGACTGAGGAGAGGGAAGAGGTCTACATTGACCTAGCCTTTATACCATTTGTACAAACCCCATGGTTCGACTTCTATCCAAAGGTAGCACAGTTCCGATAAAATTTCCAGATGAACAAATCCCTTAGAACACAACTAAAAAATAAGGGGTGATTAGAAAGAAAGATAGCTGATTTTTAGAGGTATCGCTAGGAGATCAAACACCTAAATTCCTTAGTTGAAATAACTAGAGTAATAGATGACAGTTTTGAGGAGATTTATGATGATGAGGCTGGATTTGATAGTAATTCTAAATTGGATCAAGATCCAAAACAAGAGCACACACTAGTTTTAGATCCACTGCCTTTGAGATTTGAAGCAGTGAAGGGGGAGGAAAAATGACCAAAGCATAGGAAATCATAGATCTCATCCTCTACAAACATCCTACCAAGGGGTAAGAGGACTCGACAGTCTCCAAAAAGATCTATCACAGCTCCAAGGACCCAAGTTTTGTCGGGATCACTCACCAAAGAGTATGAATCAATCAATGAAGCCCCTACAAAGAGAAAAAAAATTCAAGATATAGGAAGACCAGACTCCTTAGATAAGGGAGAAGAAGAGTTGGACTCCATTCCATCAGTATCTTCATCCCTAAAAATCCAGGTAAGTTTTGCACTCACCATCCTTTCTTCTACTACATCTTTGGTTGTTGTTGCCCCCTCATCTGCAAAAGAAAATCCCCCATCCACAAACTCTGATGTCCTCATCCTTAATATACCCATGACTATATTTGATAATGAGCAAGCCATGAAGAAACCCCACATGCAGAATGTGCATCTTCCACCTCGGTTGCAATTAAATCTTTGATTTCCTTATCAAAGGCACCAATTGAAAATATCGAGACACCCATGCTGCAAGTTTCATCACCCCTACCTACTTCTAGGAATATTCCTCTTTTTCCACCTACTTCCCCTTTTACTTCGATAGGTGCCCCTCCTTTTCAGGTCATACATGGTGTCCCAAAATTTTTAATGATAACACTTCCTTTTGCCTCTTTGTAAATTCATTCAACCTAGAGTACCCCTTTTATCACCCTCTATGGTCTCCCTTCCAGTGTTTCTCTTGCCGCACAAATTATTGAGTCTCCACAGAGTCTCCAAACTCATATTGAGGTAACTAGATAGGCCCAACAAGCAAGGAAGTAGAAGTTGTGTGTAAAAGTTGCAATGAACTCAGCTACCCCAAAGCTGGAGACTTGTTTTGATGAAGAGCGAAACACTCTATTAATATCAGCTATGAGGCCATGGATATCCAAGCCAGAAGGAGAAATTTAGTTAAAAAATGATGACATCCAAGCTATGAGCCTCAATTTGAGTGAAACTCTTTTGTGCAACAAAGTGGGCCTAGCCAAGGTAGCCTAGAAGGTGTTCTATATTGACTATGAAAAGTCAGACAATAAATTGAAAAAGTGTGAGGAAAAATTGGTAAATATAAAGGCCACAGTAGAAAGACTGCAAGTGGAGATCAAAGGAAAATATTTGGAGATGCCCTGGGGTGATCCCACAATATTGGTTTACAATTTTTGGCCAAACTAGACACTGAACTATTTTTTTCTAACTAAATCTTCACTTTCGGGAGCCTATAGCGGTTAAACTGTGAGGAATTTGAAGATGATGCAAACTAGTGATTTGTGATATTTTTTCTGTAATTCTAAATATATTTTTTTCAAAATTTTTGAAATCAGATTGCACTTATTTTTCCATCTCCTTTAAAAAATAGATTTTTCAGTAAACACCATTTTGAAGGAGTGAAGCTCACTGTATACAACATAATTTTTTTTTCCATGAAGGATAAAATCCTATTTTTTTCGAATTTAGATTTGTAACTATGATATCTAGTGCTTCCAATTTGTTTCATAGTGTTTTATTGAATATTTTTTCCTTAATCAAGTTTCCAAGTCAAAGCGATTACAACTCAGACATAGGTGAAGCATATATAACATAAATTTTTTTTTGTGTATTGAAATTCATTTTTTTTGGTTGGATCAAGGACTTCAATATATAGTGCACTCATATTTTTCAATATTTTTATTTATTTTTAGTGCAAAACCTATGCTTAATCCAAATAAAAAAATAAATACATAAAAAAACCAAAACATATTAAAATTATATTTGTTGGATAAGTCGTTCCAACGACTATCATCATCTAGTTGGGTATGTGAAGTATCCTCTATTTTCATTGTCAACTCGAGCGAAGGAAAAAAATATGGAGTCTTTTGGTGATAGAGGGGGAGAAGGGGAGAAAAGGGGGGTTCAAGTGAACCCTGGTTTGAGTGAACCCTCAAACCAAGGTTTGCTCAAACTAGGGTTCGCTCAAACAAGGGTTCAAGTGAACCCCCTTTCCACAACCCTTTTCTTTTCTTTTTTTTCTCAGAAAATGTGGGGTCCAACATTTAATGGGTTCACTTAAAGGGGGGTTCTAGTGAACCCCCTTTGGGTTCACTCGATCTAGATGTTCATTCAAACCCCCAAAAACCAATTTTTTTGCATGGGGGAATTTTTTGCAACTTTTCCTCCCTCACTTGAATTGTAAACTAGTTTTGTGGGTTTACCCCCTGCTTAAGCCGTGAATAGGGTCAACATGGTGAAGTGACTAAGTTTCTCAAAGAAGTTTAGAGTGAGAGGATCAGCTTCATACCAAGGTGAAAATATTGAAATATGAGATCACGATTGAGTGTGAAACAATTGTAGAGCATCAACGAAGGAAAAAGGATCTGAAGGACACCACAACCCAAAAAACCAATATATGTGTGGGGTTACAAAAAGAGCTTCAAGAGATGGATAAGCAAAAGGTGGATACACAGGAAGATTTGGCTAACGCCCAATCTCAAGCATCCAATGATCTTCAGAAGGCCCAACCAAAAATAGAGAAGGAAAAATGAGAGAAGCAAGACGTTGAGTCTATTCTACAAATTCACAATGAGGAGATAGAGAAGTTGCACTCTAAACTTTCAAATTCTTCCTAGGAGAAGAATCAATTGGAGGAAAATATGAGAGCTAGGGAATCACAATTCCAACAGGAATTGACCACAGTGCAGGGATTCGAGCTCCTCTTGGTATTTAAAAAATTATTATCTTCTCATTGAGAGAGGATAATAGTTGTAGTAGTGGCCTTGAAGCTAGTTTTGCATTTTCTAATGGATGCACAAGATTTAAATGAAATGGTTGGCCCAACGTTCGACCAAATTCTGTACACAATCCCTCCCTGAGTTGAAGAATCAAGAGTCTTGATCACAAGACTATTTAAGATGACTGAGGAAGCTTTAAAAGGTGTTAGGATTCTTGACCGATGAGTATCTACAAGGAAGGAAAATGAATTTATCATTTGTAACCAGGTCGCATTGAAAAGCAGAGCTTGTCAGTCAGTGTTGAATAAGAAGGTCAACAAGATAAAAGAAGAATTTGAAGTCTTGATTTACTCTAGATTACCTACCTTATTCTTGCTAGATAGAGGAGTATTGAAAGTAGAACATATCACATAAGCAATCAAGCTCAAGGTCCAAGACTCCACAACGCTCTAAAATTTGAGCTCATCACCCACAATCAAGGAGGTCGAGAAAGCACTTCTTCCCCTTTCCCGACTTTACTATCACATTGGAGTTGTTTCATTAAGATGGGGAGAAGTTTCTTTCAAAGAGGTCCTTGATCTTGATGAGGCCTATGAGACATTACGCACCCTCATCCTACCCCCTGATGGAGACTGGGAGTTCCAACATTCCACTTTCCTCAAACTCTAAGGATTGCTTTATATTTGGGTTCATACCTTCACAAGCGAAGGCCCCCTGTGAGTTGCCAAAAACTGTAAAGAAATTTTTTTCCTTTGATGTTTTCAACCCTTGCATGTTTTTTTTTGGCCCTTTTTTTTGTATTAAGATGACACTGTGCCTCAAAGGTGAAAGGTTACTCTTGCAGAAAAGTGCGCATTATGCAATATGGTGGCTATACAAATTTTCTTTACATCATTTTCCTTTCGGGCCCAATCATGGCACATGTCTGTCTGGCATGGATTTGCACAAAGTTGTTCTCACAAATTTAAAGATAGTCTACCAACATTTCATGTTAGCCATTTTGTCAGGTAGGTCATGTATTATGTGGGTGTATCTCTTTTGGCAGAGTTTTTCAGATAGTGTGGTTGAGTTCTTACTTTTAGGGTTGGAATTTTTGGATGGTATCATAATTCCTTGTAGCTTATCAGATTATATTTTAACAAGATATTATAGGATTTGATCATCTTTTGACAACATATCTTCACAAAACTTCTACAAAATCTAGAGCCATTAATGAAGCAACTTAAAATTTATGAGTGAAGATTGCAACGATCTAATAAAACCCTAGATCGGATTGCAGTCTATCAGGTGCAGAAACTTGGAAATTGTTCATCTCTATTGGTTGCAATGGTGGCTCTTTCTTCTGGCTATTTAAAGGGGTTTACAACAGGGGAAAAAGAAGGAAGATATTTTTTAGAGGAGTTAAAAAATAGACACCAAGAATCATAGGTTTAGAATAGGGAGATATATTTTAGGAATAGGAGGATTTTTATAGAGCACTGTTTACGTTCTATGGATTGTTTTATTTGTCAAGACTATTAATCAGATTGACATTCGGCCTTTTCTTTTAGTTAACTTAATGCAAGAAAAAATATTATTCAAAAGAAATCCTTGAGATTGTGCATTTTATGGCCTTTATCACACATTTATTTTCCCTATATTTTTTATGTTGAATGCTCTATGTCAAGTCTTACAAAGATAGTCTTGATAATTATTTTATATGTTGTTAGCTTTTATGCTTGATGCTATCTTTCAAAAATTGAATCATGTTAATTATACTCTTTCATTTTCTATGAAGGTTATGCTATATTTCATATTATGCTGTAAGAGATAAAGGGTTCTATAAAGATCCAAAAGTTTCTATTAGATTTAGGGTTTCTTATTTTTGTCAGACCTTAATGGATGCTTCCCATGAGGAGATTTAAATGACTGCTCTATGCTTTCTCTAGCCTTATTCATTCATTCTCTTCCCAACACTGAAGAGTCCTTGGAATTTTGTGTCCATTTCATCAGAAGTAAGGAATTATTAAATTTTGAAATATTGTAAAAGATTTAGTGCATTGCCATCTTTTTTTTTTCTTTGCATTTCTCTTTTCCCTTTTACGAAAACAAAAAGAAGAGCCGACTTCTATAACAATGTTGGAGGTCATTTAGTGAGGCACAATTTGGTCCCCCACTCATTGAATTTCCTCTAAGGTTGTTCAGAGAGATGCAAGCTTTTATGATCAATAGTATCAGAGCATGGATTCAATTAACCCCTTCTTGATTTTTTAGTTTTTTCTCTCAACTAGGGTTATAAGAGGAAATATAAAATCTTCATTGATTTTTTTCCTTTTAGCTTTAAAAAAAACACAAAAAGAAAGTCAACCACCCTGGGGTCATATGGGAAACCAATTCCCAACCCCCAAGGGGCTATATTTTTTGTAATTTTAGCAAGATTGGGAAAACATGATAATTTTTTGCTCGATTATTGAAATTGGGAAAATAAGATATCATAAGAAAGCAGGTTCTTAGTATTATCCGATGGTGCTAGTTTTTTTCTTAGATTTATTTGTTGGTACATTTTATTGATTGTCAAAGTTAAGATCTACTATTTTCACTCCCGAGCTCACAAGTTTTGACTTGTTTCTTCATTTTTTATGATTCTAGTGGCATTGGGATGCTATTTCACAGCTATTCACAACCATCCATAGAATTTTTCCATATTTTCTCTAGGTAAATTTTATTCAATTTTTTGGGTTTTCACATTTTGGTTAATTAATTGGAAATTTTAGCTCTTGGAAACTTTTTGTTTGCATGAGATGGCTTTTTTTGTCTTTTCTATATGTATTTACAACATTTTTTCCTATTGGATCATTCTATAATCTTTTGCATGCAATTTATTTTTTGTAGACACACTAAGATAAAGTGCCATTCTGGTGTATGTTTTTTGGGGATTTCACACATCGTGTTGTAACTTTTGTAATCACACTATGCTATAAAGTAGCTTGGGTGGGTTGTGAGTGACTTTATTTTTTTTATCACACTTTTATCAAGTGAGTGTTCCTTCCATGACAAAATTGAATCCTAATGATTCTTGCCTCATGTGTGTGAGCCTTGTTTGGACACCCTTTTTATTTGTAGATAATTTTAGTTGCATGTTCAAATGTTCTTTATTCTCCTTAATAAACTTATTGGTGACACCTAGTTTTAGTGGATCTATCTTGGCTCCCCCTTTCTGTATTATAGGGGGTTTCTACTATTGGTGCTAATGCTTCCATGATTTTGTTTTGGAATGATCTATGTATCTAGTTCCTATTCCTAATTTAAGTACTAGGTAGATGTATCACAATGGCTAGTTACCCACAAATTTCAATGAGATGGAGTATTTACCATATGGACACTCCTAGATTCATATTTTTGGAGGTGACCTTCCATTTTCACTTGATCAATGTTCTTCAAACTATTGGTACTTGTGTCACTTAGATCTTCAACTTCCAAATGTTTTCCTTTGTTTTCCATTTGATTCAAGTAGTGTCATTTGGGGAAATTATGCAAATTCTTATCTTCTTGATCCTAATCATCATATATTTCAATAGAGGTTGTTCATTTCAACACTATGTTAGTCATTATTCGATAGTTTTCTACAACTTCTTTGTGTTTGTGCATCATTCTTCATGTTTCTATTCTTTTTGGTACATTATTTTGGAGACTTTTTAGTCTTTCATTTACCTTTCTCTTTTTTGGAGAGTATTTTTTCCCATGACATTTTCTTCTTTTTTTCTCCATTTGTGAGAGATTAAATTCTTTATACATGAGCATCTTATTAGGCCTTGTTTTTCGAGACCCATCATGCATTCTTTTCTTTTTATGCATTGCCTCTTTAGGGTTTTTAGCTACTAAATAAGCTTTCACTTAAGGGGGTGTTGGAGTATTCATGCATTTGATAATAATTAATTAATATTTAATTAATTATTAGTCTAATTCATTTCATGCACTTAAGCTAAACTTAGGAGTGTTTTTTTTTGCTAGTTGAAGTGAGATTTTATTAGATCATTTTGTTTCATCACATAGGATGTTGACACTTGTCATGATCTAATCCATTTATCATTTAGGATTTCTCCTATAAGTCACCCGCCCTCATTTTATTATATCTTGACATCTTTAAATATTCTTGAGGTCCATTTTGTAAGTATTTTCTTATTGAGGATATAAAAATCATTATTTATAACTCTCTTTGATTGGAAGGTGTTTTTGTTCATTGTTTGATCTTGTCTCATGCTTATTCACAATTCTAATAGAGTCATATTATGAAGAATATTTAATATTATTTGGATAGTGGTATATATTTTATTACTAAGAAAGTGAACATGGATATTCCATTGGTGTAGCAAGGATATATGCCTTACCTTTCCTAACACTTTATTCAATTTTATTAAGTTTCTCTTATGTATTTTCAATGTAAGTACCAAGTGGGATAATGTTAGTATTAAGTATGCTATCCACCTTGAAAAATATATGTATCTATTATAAGATTAATTTTTCATATATGGTTTAGTGTATGTGTCTCCAAGAA
Organism: Sequoia sempervirens; assembly: GCA_007258455.2. NCBI lineage: Eukaryota > Viridiplantae > Streptophyta > Pinopsida > Cupressales > Cupressaceae > Sequoia > Sequoia sempervirens. The sequence continues at coordinate 512,544,977 of VDFB02281492.1, forward strand.
CTATACAATGGGAAAATGGGACACCCATATGAATATAGGAGATATATTTAACTATTTTTTAATGAAAAATTGTAAATATTATTGTAAGAAGATATTGAATGAGGAGCTAAGTCAAAAATTTTAAAATTGAGAGTTATAGAGCATCTTCCTAAAATAGGTGCTATGAAATTAATGTAGGAGCATCTAGGTCCACAGGAAATATTGCATTGCCCAAAAATATTTTAGTTCATTTTCTATTTTATTTTAGTTTTTGTAGTGTTTTGTTTCTTATTTTGTTTGTTTTTGGGTTGTTGCTTCAGGACGATTTAGTTGCAAGTATGAATGAGTATGGTGGTGTTGTCATTGATGTCAACATAGTATAGGTTGTTGTAGAGAAAGGAAACAAGTGATTACATGTGGTGCATGTATATTTGAGATACTGTTGAGATGTTGTGAGTACATGGAGCTATCTTTATGGTGTTGCAGGTGTACTGATATGATGAATTACTAAGTGCTTTTGAGAAAATTAATAAATAGTGAAGACATAAGTGTGTGTGTGTGTGTTCAGAATGTGCTATGGTATGTGCTCCACATTTCTTCTTTGTTGATCCTATTCTTGCATGAATATGAAGTGTTGTTTAAGGGAATCCTTGGGTGATATATCCTAGATTATAGCTTCTGGTTTGATGAAGAGTGAAAGTTGAGCTCACCAATTCGTGAATTGGTTTGGTAGAGTTGTTTCTTTGTGGACTGGGAGAAATGCATTTGCTTCGTAGTCCTCCGCTAGTTTTTTTAGGTCTTGCAGATCTGGAAGAAGGCTTGTAATGATGTTATCTATGCTCTGTCAAAGGTGTTTGTGGTTTGGTGCTCTAGAAGACTAGTTTCAGAGTTACTGTGTGTGTCTATACAGTTTGGATGGACTGATGGAAAGTATTCTATGTATGAAGGTTTTTGCAGTTGCTGTGGATGAATCTGAAGGCATCTAAGATGTGTTACTATGCTTGTTGAAGCATGTTATGTGGTCCACACATTATCTTCTTGTTGTAGAAGTGTGTACTTCAAAGTTCATTGGTGTTTTCATTAGGTTTGGTCGACTTGGTGCTTACACATCATGCGAAGGATAAGTATCAATTAAGGAAGTGTGTGATTGATCCAAGATGTTTTTTTGGGTCTTGGTTAAGTGTTGGTTTGGTCCACTCTCATTCTTATCCACCATGGGAATGTTGAGTTTCCAACCTAATTTAAATTTGTAAAATGAAGAGTGTGTAGCCAACCATGGAGAAAGTTTCTAAGGTTGAAGATGGTATAAATATAAGACAAGATGTTAAGGATTGTATTCCACAAGCATGAGAAGCAAGGTAGATGTGAGAGATCATGTGAAAGTAAGTTGAGGTAGCGAGAACTTCAATGTGCGAGACTCCTAAAAGTAGTGAGCTGAAGGTGTCTACAATTCTCTAATCAAGGCTATGGATTTGTGAGAGTTTTTGTGGTGGATCTTCTATTGCATTGAGAGAGTGTTCTTTGTGTAACATTCTTCTTTCTATCTTTCTGTATCTATAGGCAGTGAGCCTCCCTATTTGGATAGTGAGTCCTATCTAGACAGTGAGTCCTATATTAGGTAGTGAGCCCTTTGGTAGTGAGCCTCTTTGTAAATAGTTTTACAATTACTCTTATATTATGAGTTAATCCTCACCGTTGTTTTTCCCTTATTGGGTTTTCCATGTAAATCTGGTGTTTCTTATGTTGATATTGCTTTTAGTTATTTTCACTTCATCCTCATACTTAATAACAAATTAAAGTGGATGTGAATTTAATAATTGTTTTAGATTTGTGAATGAGATTGGTGACAACTGATTCACCCCCCTCTTAGTGTCTTATGCATTTCAACAATTGGTATCAGAGATTTTCATTCCTTAGAGAAGAGCTTAACCGCTTGAGGTATATTTGATGGTGCACAAGTTGAAAATCCCTATGTTTGATGGATCTGACTACAACTTCTGGAAAGTGCAGATGAGAGGTTACTTGATCTCTCTTGGTTACAAGACTTGGAAAGTTGTTGAGACAAAATATGTTGATCCAACAAGTGGTCCTTCTTCTGAAGATGAGATTTCTACTTATGGAGAAAATGAAAAAGAAAGGTATGCAATATATAGTGCTTTATCTAAGACAGAGTTGATAAAATTTATTTCATTGGGCACTATTTATGAAGTTTGGGAAAAGTTGAAAGATATCTATGAAGGAAATGATAGAGTCAAATTATCAAAGAAATTAACACCTAAGCGCATATACGAGGACTTGAAAATGGAGTAAGGTGAAGACATTGCAAGCTATTTTCAGAGGGTTAACATTGCAATACATGAAGTCAAAAATCAAGGTGGTACTCTGATAGATGAAGATGTAATGGAGAATATTCTGATGACCCTACTAAAGAGTTACAGTGATAATGTCTCAACTATTTAGGACGTTTATTATCCTAATAAATTCACTAAAGAATAACTATTTGGCACCTTGAACACATTTGAAATGATGAAATTTGGAAAATAAAAGGAGAAAACAAAAACAACAATCAAAGCAACAAAGATAGAAGATGATCTGGATGGTGATAGTTTACAGGAGTTAGAAGAAAATTTTATAAGGAAATTGAAGAAAGTTATCGACAAGTACAAAGGTATGTTACCTTTTAAATGTTTTAGTTGTGGAAATATTGGTCATTATGCTTCAAGATGTCCAAGTAGATACATACACAAGAAGAGCATCGAAAATAAAGACAAAAAGGATAAAATGTTCAAAAAATTGTATTATGTTAGAGAAGATACTAGAATTTCTGATGATGAATCTAATATTGAGGGTGATAATTATGAATGCTTGTTTCTATCCTTAGAGAATAAATCAGTGTCTACTAACCATGGAAGATGTGAAAAGGAATGTGGTTTGAAAAAAAAGAAGGAAGAGATGGAAGGTACTCTAGTTACTACCTTTCATGCTAGAGAAGATGAAGATTATTGGGTAATTGATAGTGGCTGCTCAAATCATATGACTGGAGACAAAAGTAAGTTTACTAAACTTGAAAAGTATGATGGAGGATTAGTCATGTTTGGAGATGATTCTGGTGCAAAGATTGTTGGAAAAGGAACAATTAGTTTTGATGGAAAACATGTTGGTTGTTGCTGATATGTGGTTGCCATTGATGTCAACACTATTGGCATTAATGTCGAGGATATTGAGAAAATTGCAATGAAATGAGTTGCAGGTTATTAGTGATGTAGTGAAGTTTAGTCTATTGGTTAGCTCAGTACGTTGATGATCAGAGCTTGTTGATTAAAGGGTTTGTTTTTTAGTATATCTAGTTTATCCACGTTAAATTTCAGAGATCCACATGAAGATTTGATCGAGTTATGAGAAATTGGTTTTGATATTTTTTTGTTGCTTCAATTGGTGTTCCTGAATGAAGATAATGTGATTCTAGTAAGTTCAAATGTTTCAGATGCCTCTCTAGAGATTCATGATGTTTGTGGATGTTTCTAGATCATTCTCTATCTATGTTTCACACTTGGATTGATCGTTGTGCTCGTGATTGGTGATTTTATTTTGCGTGTTCATTTTTTTCATGTTCATGTCTGACAAGGTGATGGTAGCATGCCGTGGATATTCAAGGAATAATTTTTGAAGGTGTTTCAAGTTCAAGGATTTTTTTTTGGGTCTTCACTATGTTGTGGCCAACATTGGTTGATTCGCATTGAAAATTATTTATTGTTTTGGGCCGACAATTTGTATTCATTTTATTATTTTGTTGAAGTCGACATGTAATGATGTAATCTCTTGTTGCAGATATATATAAGCCATTGTTTATTCCATTTGAAGGCATGTATGTGTATGAGATGTATGGATAATGTCTTAATCATTTGGATCTAGAAGCAGTCTGTGAAGAGTGTGAAGAAGCTTTCATGTGCTTAACCAAAACTATAATTAGGCATTAGCAGATGCTATTTTTTCAGTTCAAAATCCTGTGGATGTAATCCAAATGTTATTCTAAGATAGTGTGTCTTCCTTTGGGCAGTAAGCCTTGTCATATTTGAGCAATGATCTCTAGGTAGTGCACTTGAATGCATATGTATTCCCTACTTATTCTTCTATATACTTTTAATAGGGTATAATCTTGTGGGCTGACCTCCACCGTGACTTTTCCCCTAACGGGGTTTCCATGTAAAAAATATTGGTGTTATGTGTGTTTCTAATGTGTTTCTGATTTATGTTTTCATGGTTATTAATCAGATTTGAGAATAATGTTAATAAGTTTAATAAGTTTGAATTTCAGTGACAACTTGTTCACCCCACTCTTAGTTGTCTGCCCTTGTGTTGCCAACAATTGGTATCAGAGTAGGTTCCTTAGAAGAAGTTTAATAGCTTGAGGTGATTTGGGATGATGAAATATACAAAGGATAGTCTGAGATTTGATGGAACAAATTATTCTCTATGGAAGAATTGAATGGTGTGTCATCTGAGATGCATTGGTGAACCCTACTAGAACATTACAAGGAATAGGTATATTATCCCACATAATAGTCCTTCTACTGTTGCTTAGATTAAGGATGCTGAGTACAATATCAAGGCTAAGGAAGCATTGTTGAGTGCTTTGACTGATTCTGAGATGACAAATGCTATGGATTTGAAGACTGCTTATGAGATTTGGAAAAAGTTGGAAACTTTGTATGAAGTGATGTTAATGTAAAGATTGCTAAGCTACAAAGTTTGAAAGGAAAATATGAAATGTTGAGGATGGGTGATGATGAGAACATTACTTCTTTCATCCAGAGAGTGAATGAACTTGTATGTGGTATCAGATGTGCCGATGGACAATTAGAAGAATTATAAATTGTTGCTAAAATGCTTAGATCCTTTCCTGCTGCATACAAAGTCAGAGCTACTACTATTGAGGATCTCTTGACTATGACAAATGTAACCAAAGACATGTTAATTGGAAAGCTTACTGCTTTTGAGTTGAGTGAATTTGGTGATGCTCTTCCTAAGATAGAATCTGCATTCAAAGCTACTACTTTCGGAAGGGACAAACAAAGATATGATCTGGGAAAAATTTCTTCTAGAAAGATATTCAAGTATGAGGAGGAAATGAGAGAGATTGAAGAAGAAGAAATAAAACTGGATGAGCTTGAAGCACTTATTGTCAAGAGAGAAGCTAGAGGAGAAGGTAAGTATAAAGGGAAGTTTCCTATTAAATGTTTTTCTTGCAAAAAGATAGGTCATTTTGCATCAAGGTGTCCGAAAAGAGTTCCTAAGTCAAAACCTAACAAACCTAGATTTCAAAGGAAGTGTTATTATGCTGCTGATGAAGGTGTGACAAATGATGAATTTGATAAAGGAAATGTAAGTGAGGATGAATGGGTATTTATTGCTATCAAAGAAAATAATCCGATGCCTACTAATTTTGCTAGTTGTACAAATGTGGAGAAAGCCCTAGTTGCTCGAGTTGAATAGAAAGATAAATGGGTGATTGACATTGGATGATCTCATCGCATGAAAAGTGATAAAAGTAAGTTTGTGAGCTTGGAAAATTATGATGGTGGTGTTGTAAGATTTGGTGATGACAAAGCAGGTGTAATCCATGGTAGAGGATGCATTTCTCTTGATGATAAGCATAATATTGATGATATCCTATATGTGGAAGGTCTAAAGCATAATCTTTTAAGTGTCGGAAAAATGGTTGATAAGAGATACAATCTTCAATTCAAGGATGGAAAGTGTAGAATATTGGGGAGTTCTAGAAATGTGATTGCATGAGGTACAAAAAAAAAGGTAATATCTTTCACCTGAGTGCTAGTAGTAAAAGTTGTCTGATTGTTCAAGTTGATGAAAGTTGGTTGTGGCATAGGAGAATGTGTCATGTAAACTTTGACAATATTATCAAGATAAGTTCTACTCAGGCTATGAGAGATCTTCCTAAGTTGATGAAACCTACTAATGTCATATGCAAGGAATGCCAATTAGGGAAGCAAACTAGAATTTCATTTCAGAGCAAACAACATAGTTCAAATGAAGTGTTGGAGATTATGCATACTGACTTGTGTAGTCCTTCTAGAGTTAGAAGTTTACAAGGATACTTGTATTTCATGTTACTCATTGATGATTATTCTAGAATGATATGGGTTACTTTCTTAAGGGAAAAATATGAAGCTCTAGAGAAGTTCAAGATCTTTAAGGTTATGATTGAGGCAAAGATAGGTATGAAGATTAAATGTCTGAGATTAGATAGAGGTGGTGAATTCACTTCTAGTGAGTTTAGTTATTTTTGTGAAGAACATGGAATAAAGAGATAATTATCTACACTGCGGACCCCTCATCAAAATGGAGTTGTGGAAAGGAAGAATAAGACAATTGAAGAAGCTACTAGAACTATGATGGTGGAAGGAAATGTTCCTCATATCTACTAGAGAGAAGATGTGAGTACTATTTTTTACACTCTCAAGCTAGTACAAGTCAAAGGTGATACTGGTAAGACTCCTTATGAGCTATGGTATGGTCATAAACCTATTTTTAGATACTTCAAAATATTTGGAAGTAGATGCTATATCAAAATAGATGAAGATATAGGAAAGTTTGATGCTAGGAGTGATGAAGGAATGTTTCTTGGTTACTCTACTAAAAGCAAGGCCTATTGGTGCTACAATAAGAGATTGAGGAAAATGGTTGAAAGTGCAAATGTCAAGGTTGATGAAGACATAGTTAGACCATCCAAAACTTGTGAATATGATTTAGATGATAAAAATGACAGTTAAAATAAAGGAAATGAAGTTCAGACTTCAAATCAAGTTCAAATCATTTCGGTGAATCAAGAAAATCAAGAGGAAGGTACTAGTGAAAGTGCAGAAGAGAGATCACAAGAGCCTAAAGTTCAAGAACATCCAAAGACTCCAAGGTATGGGAGACTAAATCATTCAAAAGATCAGATCATAGGTGATAAGAACAAAGGTGTTTAGACTAGGAGAATTTTTTTAGAAGAATACTATTAGATTTCAAAGACTGAGCTACTAATGTCAATGAAGCGTGTAAACATGAACATTGGGTTGAAACAATGAAAGAAGAACTACAACAGATTGAGAAGAATGATACATGGATTCTTGTTCCTAGACCTAAGGATAAAAATGTAATTAGAATTAAATGGGTCTTTAGAAACAAACTAAATGAGCAAGGTGAAGTTGTTAGAAACAAAGAAAGACTGGTGTGTAAAGGATATTCTCAGATGGGAGGAATTGACTTTGAAGAAACTTTTTCTCCTATTGCTAGGATTGAAGCTGTGAGACTATTTCTTGCTTATGCTGCTTACAAAAACTACAAGGTTTATCAGATGGATGTCAAGTTAGCATTTCTAAATGGTGAATTGGAAGAAGTGTATGTTGATCAACTTGATGGATTTCAATTGACTGATTAGGGAGATATGGTTTGTCGGTTGAAGAAAGAACTATATGGACTTAAGCAAGTACCAAGAGCATTGTATGCTAGATTGGACAAGTATTTGTTGAAGCTTGGATTTAATAAAGGTACTGCTGATAGTAATCTATATTTCAAGATCGATCATGATAAAATTTTTCTGTTGAAGTCTTTGTTGATGATATCATTTTTGGAGGAGATGATGGTTTGTGCATGAAGTTTGTTGATGAGATGTAGAGTGAGTTTGAGATGTCTATGATTGGAGAGATGAAATTATTTTTGGGATTGGAAATTACTTAGCTAGATAAAGGGATCTGTATATCTTAGTCTAAATATGTGAAAGAATTGCTAAAGAAGTTTGGTATGGAAGAATCAAAGTCGGTTGGTACACCTATGGTGACCAAATGTAATTTGACACAAGATGATGATTCTCCAAAAGAAAATTAGACTAGATACAGATCAATGATTGGTGGATTGCTCCTTTTGACTCAAACTAGACCTGATATCATGAATGTTGTATGCATTGTTACAAGATTTCAAGCTGATCCTAAGGAATCTCATGTGACTACTATGAAGAGGATTTTCAGATACTTGAAGGGGACAGTTGATTTTGGCCTATGGTCTCCTAGAGATGATGACCTTACCTTGAGTGCTTTTACTAATGCTGATTAGGAAGGAGATGTGAATGATTGAAAAAGTACTAGTGGTGGTTCATTTTTCTTAGGAAAGAATGTGATTTCATGGTTAAGGAAGAAGTAGAATGGCATCTTTTTATCTACTACAAAGGTAGAATACATTAACACTGCTAACAATTGTACTCAAGTATTGTGGATGAAGCAGATGTTGAAAGATATCAAAGTTGTGTATGATGATCCTATTGCTATATTTTGTGATAATTAAAGTGTAATTAACATTTCTAAGAATCTGGTGTTGCATTCAAAGACCAAGCATATATCTATCAAGTTTCACTTTTTGAGAGAGAAGGTGAGTGAAAAGAAGTCAGATTGGAGTATGTGCCTACTAAGAAATAGATTGCAAACATCTTTACCAAGCCATTTCCTAAGGATACTTTTGAGTATCTCATAGGGAAGCTAGGGGTTATTACCCCTCATAATTAGAAATACGATGCATTGACTTGCATCAGTCTGTGCATTTCACAACCATATATTGATCCAAATTGATGTTGTGGTGGCTGCTACTTAGAGGGAGTAGTCAGATGTTCAAATATGTGGTTCATAGCTTGTGTGGAGAATGATAACATGTACCTTTATCATTGATGTCAAAGGGGGAGAAGAGTCATGTGAAAAAATTTGTGGGAAGAAGTCATGAGAAAGAGTTGAGGAGAAAAAAATCAAAACCTAAGGGGGAGAAAGTGCTAAGAGATAGTTGCATTGATGGTTTTTTTCACATCATTTGTTTCCATCAATTTCAAAGGGGGAGATTGTTGGTTGTTGCTGATATGTGGTTTTCATTGATGTCAACACTATTGGAATTAATGTCTTTAAGGCTATATATGTCAAGGATATTGAGAAAATTGTAATGAAATGAGTTGTAGGTTGTCAGTGATTCAGTGAAGTTTAGTCTATTGGTTAGCTCAGTTCGTTGATGATCAGAGGTTCTAGATTAAAGGGTTTGTTTTTGAGTATATCTAGTTTATCCACATTAAGTTTCAGAGATCCACATGAAAATTTGATTGAGTTATGAGCAGTTGTGTTTTGATAGTTTTTATGTTCCTTTAGTTGGTGTTCCTGAATGTAAATAATGCGATTCTAGTAATTTCAGTTGTTGTAGATGCTTCTCTAGTGAATCGTGATGTTTTTGGACATTTCTACATCATGCTCTATCTATGTTGCATGTCTGCATTGATCGTTGTGCTTGTGATTTGTGATTTTGTTTTGCGTGTTCATGTTTTTCATGTTCATAGATGACAAGGTGATGGTAGCATGTTGTGGATCTTAGAGGAATAATTTTTGAAGGTGTTTTGTGATTAAGGATTTTATTTTGGGTCTTCACTATGTTGTGTCCGACATTGGTTTCTTCACATTGAAAATCATTTATTGTTTTGGGCTGCCAGTTTGTATTCATTTTATTATTTTGTTGAAGCCGACATGTAACGATGTAATCTCTTATTGTGGATATATATAAGTGATTGGTTATTCCATTTGAAGGAATGCATGTGGATGAGATGTGCAAATAATTTCCTAATCATTCGAAGGCAGAGGTCGAGTGTGAAGAATAGTGAGCAGAGTGTGAAGAAGTGTTCATGTGCTTAACCAAAACTATAATAAAGTATTAGCGGATGCTATTTTCTTAGTTCAAATTCTTGCAGATGTAATTTGAATGTTTCTGTAAGACAATGTGTCTTCCTTTGGGCAGTAAGCCTTGTTGTATTTGAGCAGTGAGCTCTACGAAGTGCACCTGAATTCATGTGCATTCCCCACTTATTCTTCTTTATACATTTAATAGAGTATAATCTTGTGGACTGACCTCCACTATGGTTTTTCCCCTAATAGGGTTTCCACGTAAAAAATACTGGTGTTATGTGTTTCTGATGTGTTGATGATTTATGCTTTCATGGTTATTAATTAGATCTGAGAATAAGGTTAATAAGTTTAATAAGTTTGCATTTTAGTGACAACTAATTCACCCCCCCTCTCAGCTTTTTTCCCTTGTGTTTCCAACAAAACACAATACTGATGATGTATATTATGTTAATGGTTTAAGGCACAGTCTCTTGAGTTTTGGAAAAATGTGTAGAAAATGATTTAAGCTTGCATTTTAGGATAATACTTGTTAGATCAGAAAAGGGTCTAGAACTATGGTAGTTGCATGAAGAACATATGGAAACATTTATCAGCTTAAGGGTGTTGATGGTCAGCGTTTTGTGTCTCAAGTTAATGAAAGTTGGCTATGGAACTAGAGGATAGGACATTTAAAATTCAAAAATCTGATTAGGATTAGTTCAAGAGAAGCTATCAGGGATCTACCTAAAATCACAAAGCCTATCAATACTATTTGCAGTAGTTGTCAGTTCGGAAAACAAACAAGATGCAAATTTAAAGGAAAAGAACAATCAACTATTGGAATGTTGGAATTGATTCACACATACCTCTGTGGTCACACAAGAACAAGAAGTCTTAATGGTGATAGGTATTTTATGCTTCTAATTGATGATTATTTTAGAATGACATGGGTTACTTTTCTTAGGGAGAAAGCTCAAGATTTGGATAGATTCAAGGTGTTCAAGGCTATGGTAGAGAATGAAGTGAACCTGAAAATTAAATGTTTAAGGTCTGACAGAGGTGGAGAATTCACCTCCAATGAGTTTAATATGTTTTTTGAAGAGCATAGTATAAAGAGGCATTTTTCTACTCCTAGAACTCCTTAGCAAAATGGAGTTGTTGAAAGGAAGAACTAGATAGTTCAAGAAGCTGCAAGGACTATAATGAAAGAGGAAAATGTACCTGGAGTATATTGGAGAAATGCAATTCAAACTACTATTTAGATTTGTAGACATCCAAATTTGATCACTCTCATACAATCAAATTCACCTTTCTAGTAATCCATTCTATCAATATTAATTTATTTAATTAATATTATACTTTTTGTCTAAATTCCCTAAAGTATTTAATTTAACAATTAAATTCTTTGCCTTACACTTTTTCCTCTCTAAATTAGATAAATACATAAATTTATTTAATTTAGTCATTTAACATTTTTGAATAAAATCAATTTAAAATTCTTCCTTTTTCTCTCCTTGTCACATCCTCCATAATCCCTTTCTAATCTGGATTAATTTAATTAATTCATGATTAGGATGGGAATCCTCTTAATCAAGGATTAATGTCACATCCTCCTAAATTTTCCACTTGCCTCTAATCTCTCATTAATTATCCTAAACATGTGTTTGCACAACCTTAATCAAAGTCATTAGCCACATTTAGCACCCCTTTTTAGTCAACCTTCCCATTTTCCTTTCTTAGCATTGACCCTATTTCCAATGTGAATTTTTAATTCACTTTTATTCCTTCTAGAATCCTCTTTTCCCATGCATCTTCTAGAATAGTTGACTTGTCACATCAAGTCACATGTGGACAAGTGCTTCCCTTTTTGGAACCTTGTCTTGTCCATGGGATTCTTCCAAGCATGTGAATTTTTAATTCACATTTATTCACTCAAGATTCTTCTCAAATTTTCTTCCAAGGTACATGTCCTTACACATCATGTACCTTCCTTCCACCTCCTTTCCACATCATCTTATCCTTGGCCATCTCACATTCTACATGTCAAGATATGAGAGCTTGTGAGTCATCAACTCACCATAGCTCTACATCTTGATCTTGGTGGTTCAATCTCAACCATTGAATTCTCTATAAATGCCCCCTCTTCTAATGCATTTTGGGACTTATTCATTTTAGCATCCTTATGCTATCGTTTTGAGCACCCAATTCACAAGAATTTTCACTCATTTATCCAAATCCATTTTATCTATTTGCACTCGCATCTAGTAATATTGTCAATCTTGCATCTAGCCATGCAAGGAGCGCACAAGGATCTTAAACATCAAGGGCCAACCAAGGGATTCATCAACATGGAGAAGGTATAAGCAATTGCATTATTTCATCTATTTTCTTTGTGTTGACAATTCCTTGGGCTAATCTTTGAGGTGTCCCTTTGTGTTTTTATCTCATTGTATAATAGTTGTTTTTCATCATTAGAATAAGATAAACATTTAGGATCACAATATTCTTAACAGATTTCAAATAAAAGGTAACAACATAAAGACTCCTTATCAACTATGGCATGGAAAAATTCCTACTATTAAGTACTTTAAGGTGTTTGGAAGCAAATTTAATATTAAAAGAGATGATGAAAACCTACTAAATTTTGATGCTAGATGTAATGAAGGTATTTTCCTTGGATATTCAACCAATGCAAAGCTTATAGATGCTTCAATAAAAGATTGAGAAAGATTGTTGAAAGTGCAAATGTAAAATTTGATGAAGATATGCACAAATCAGTTGAAATAAGTGAAGTTGAACTAGATGAACCTATTTGCATACAAGTACAAGAAGATAATAAGGAAGAAGAAGACTAGATTGAAGAAGAAGAAGCTTTAGAACCTGCTCCTAAGAATCCAAAATATGTATAGAAAAATTATCTAGAAGAACATATATTTGGAGACAAAAGTGAAAGGTGTAAAGACAAGAAGAAAAGTGGTAGTAGCTGAGGTAAATTTGTGTTTAATTTCCAAGATAGAACCTAAAACAGTGTGTGAAGCATGAAAAGATGAAAATTGGGTTAGAGCAATGAAATAAGAGTTACAACAAATAGAGAAAAATCAGACACGTGAATTGGTTCCTAGACTGGTAAACAAGAACATAATTGGTACAAAATGGGTGTTCAAGAATAAGTTGAATGAGAATGGTGAAGTAGTAAGAAACAAAGCAAGGATTGTGTGCAAAGGTTATTCACAAGTTTAAGGAATAGACTTTGAGGAGACATTTTACCCAGTGGCAAGAATGGAGGCTATTAGGATATTTTTGGCATTTTCTACCCACAAAGATTTCAAGGTATGATAGATGGATGTTAAGTTTTCATTCTTGAATGGAGAATTGGAAGAAGAGGTCTACATGGAATAACCAAAGGTATTTTAGTTATCAGATCAACCAGACATGGTCTGTAAGTTGAAAAAGGAATTGTATGGAGTTAAACACGATCTCAGAGAATGGTATGCAAGGTTGGATAGGTATTTGACACAAAAATTGTTCAACAAAGGCTCCACAAACAATAATCTATATTTGAAGGTTGAAGGAAACAAAATGTTGATAGTGGTTGTGCATATTGATGATATTATCTTTGGAGGAAAGGAGGGCATGGGAAAGAAATTTATAGAGGAGATGCAAAAAGAGTTTGAAATGTCTATGATTGGTGACTTGAATTTCTTCCTTGGACTTCAAGTGAATCAAATTGATAAGGGAATATTCATTTCATAATCAAAGTATGTTAAAGAGTTGTTGAAGAAGTTTGGAATAGATGAATCCAAACCGGTCTACCCCTATGGTGACTGGATGCAAACTAAGTAAGGATTATGAATCTCCTAAAGTTGATCAAAGCATGTATAAATCTATGATTGGTGGACTGTTATATCTTACTGCTACTAGAATGGATATCATGCATGTAGTATGTTTGGTTGCCAGATTTCAAGTAGAACCTAAAGAAACACATGTCACAACTATGAAAAGGATATTTAGATATCTAAAAGGGACTCTAGATTATGGTTTGTGGTATCCTAAGGATATTGATTTCACTTTGAGTGCTTACACTAATGCAGATTAGGCTGGTTGTGTAGATGTCTGGAAGAGTACAAGTGGTGGTGCATTCTTTCTTAGATGCAAGTTGGTTTCATGGATAAGCAAGAAACATGATTCAATTTCTTTATCTATTGTAGAGGTTGAGTACATTGCAACAACATTTTGCTGCACATAGGTATTGTGGATGAAGCAAACATTGAAGGATATATGATTGATGTGTGATGAGCCTATCCTGATATTTTTTGATGATACAAGTCTAATAAATATTTCAAAGAATCCGGAAATGCATTCAAGGAAAAAGCATATATCTATCAGATATCATTTCTTGAGAGAGAAGGTATTGGAGAATGAAGTCAGGCTAGAATATGTGCCTACAAAAGATCAAATTACTGATATATTTACTAAGGCTCTTTCGAAGGATACTTTTGAGTATCTCAGGGAGAAGTTGGGAGTTACTGTCCCTCCTTTGAACTAGATGCACATAGAGGTGCATCAGTCTAGTGGATCTACAAATTCATCATTTTTCTAGACTGATGACTAGGGTCTACTCCTCTAGGGGAGTAGGAAGTATCATTGTTGTAGTATGAGATGTGTGGGTGCACTCCTAGGGGGAGTGATTAGAATTTTTTTCTTTTCCATTGATGTCAAAGGGGGAGAGAGAGTCGTGTGTTTCCATCAATGAAAAAGGAGGAGATTGTTGGAAGTATGAATGAATATGGTGGTGTTTTCATTAATTTTGTCATTGATGTCAACACACTATAGGTTGTTGCAGAGAAAGGAAACAAGTGATTGTTGGTGGTGCATGTATATTTGAGATAATGTTGAGATGTTGTGAGTACATAGAGCTATCTTTATGGTGTTGCAGGTGTGCTGATATGATGAGTTACCAAGTGCTTTTGAGAAAATTAATAGATAGTGAAGACAAAAGTGTGTGTGTGTGTTCATAATGTTCTCCAGTATGTGCTCCACATTTATTCTATGTTGATCCTATGCTTGCAAAAATTTGAAGTGTTTTTTAAGGGAATCCTTGGGTGTAATTTCCTGGATTATAGCTTTTGGTTTGATGAAGAGTGAAAGTTGAGTTCACCGGTTTGCGAGCTAGTTTGGAATATTTGTTTGTCTGTGGACTGCAAGAAATGTATTTTCTCCCCAATCCTCCACTAGTTTGTTTCAGGTCTAACAGATATGGAAGAAGGCTTGTAATGATGTTATATGTGCACTATCAAAGGTGTTCATGGTTTGGTGCTCTTGAAGTCTAGTTTCAAAGTTACTATGTGTGTCTGTACAGTCTGGATGGACCAATGGAAATTATTTTGTGCATGAAGGTTGTTGCAATTGTTGTAGATGAATCTAAAGGCATCTAAGATGTGTTCCTATGCATGGTTAAGCATGTTATGTGGCTTGCATGTGATATTATTGTTGTATGAGTGTGTGCTTCAAAGCTCATTAGTGTTTTCATTAGGTTTGGCCGACTTGGTGTTTATATGTCATGCGAAGGATAAGTATCAATTAAGGAAGTGTGTGATTGATCCGAGATGTTGTTTTAGATCTTGGCTAAGAATTGGCTTGGTCCACTCTCATTCTTATCCACCATAGGAATGTTGAGTTGCCAACCTAATTTGAATTTGTAAAATGAAGAGTTTGTAGCCAACCTTGGAGAAAGTCTCTAAGGTTGAAGATGGTATAAATATAAGACAAGATGTTAAAGATTTTATGCCACAAGTGTGAGAAGGAAGGTAGGAATGAGAGGTCATGTGAAAGTAAGTTGAGGTAGTGAGAAATTCAATGTGTTAGACTCCTGAAAGTAGTGAGCTGAAGGTGTCTTCAATTCTCTGATCAAGGCTGTGGATGTGTGAGAGTCGTTGTGGTGGATCTTCTATTGCATTGAAAAAGTGTTCTCTGTGTAACATTATTCTTTCTATCTTTCTATATTTTTAGGTAGTGAGTCTCCCTATTTGGATAGTGAGTCCTATCTGGATAGTGAGTTGGGCAGTGAGCCCTTTGGTAGTGAGCCTCTTAGTAAATGGTTTTACAATTAATCTTATATTGTGAGTTATTCCTCAATGTGGTTTTTCCATTATTTGGTTTTCCACATAAATTTGGTGTTTCTTGTGTTGATATTTCTTTTTGTTATTTGTACTTCATGCTCATACTTAAAAATATATTAAAGTGGATGTGAAGTTAATAATTGTTTGAGATTTGTGAATGAGATTGTTGACAACTGATTCACCCCCTTCTCAGTTGTCTTGTTCATTTCAATAGATTTTTGTTTTCAATTTGGAAAAACTAATGAAACCACCTCATAGAGGATCCTAATGGGTACATGGAGGACAAATTTATTGACAATTTGATGAAAAATGGCTAAGTTATGCTCATGCGAGTTTTTGGTTTGCTATCAACCTTGGAATTTTTTGGTTTACTACTAGGTTTTGCAAAGAGTTGCTATTGAACCTATCCATTTACAACCAGTTCTAATGTATTTTTCCATATAAATGGCACCAATGAGTTTTTCCATTTACAAGAAATTCAAGGTTATATATCTTTGTGGGAATTCCTTGTCCATCTACCTCTTTTGGGAGTTCCATATCCAACTTTAAGGTTTTTTGGTTTCTTAAGGAAATTAGAATTTGTGGGTAAACTCAAGTGATTTGAACATTTACAAGTTTAATCAACTGGATAAGTGAATTGGAAGACTATTTTGACTTGTAATATATCCATGATCCATAGAGGTTAAATTTGACACAAATGAAACTTAAGAGACATGCAACCCTTTAGTGGAGAGAATAGAAAAGATAAGGAGGCATAAATGGTGAGGTGAGGATAACCCAATGAAATAAAATGGTGGCCAAGTTGAAGATAAATTTTATTCTTGGAGATTATGAACTGAAGTTCCTCAAAAAGATTCAAAATTTGAAATGGGAAATGACTGTAAAAGATTACACAAAATAATTTTACAAGATGTAATAAGATCTAGAAATCTTGAAATGGACAAAAAGAGGGTAGCCAAATACATAAATGGGTTAATATTGAATATCTAGGATGAGATGAGTATGTTGAGAATTACCATAGTTAAAGAGCATTACCAATATGCCCTAAATGTTAAATAGAAGATATAAAGAAGGTATAAAAGTAGTTCAACAAGTAGAGGAAGAATCTAAATACAAAGAGGTAAAATAAATACTAGTAAAGAAAAATAGGTTCAAGAAAAAGGAGGCTCCAAAGGAAAAGTTGAATCAAGTCAAGGGAAAAGAGGAAGAGAATAATTGACAAGAATGTATGGTAGCAATAGTAGAGGGTGATTTGGAAATTATTTCTAGTGTGGAGAATTTAGTTATAGGGCCTATGAGTGTCCATAATTACATCAGGAAAGTAGTAAGATGGGCATAACTAGAAATTACCTAGCATAAGAAGAGAAAGAATTATAGCATCACCAAAACAAGAAAAAGAACTAGAGGAAGGATAATATCTCATGTTTAGGATCGAGTATTAGTGAAAGCAAAATGGAAAAGAGGATGAACCATCTCAAAGAAGAATCAATTTTCAAACTCTTTAAAAATATGGAGGTAAGTGTTGTAAAGTTATTATTGATAGTGGTATTATTGATAACATGGTTTCTAAAGGGACACTCAAGAAACTAGGATTGAAGAAAAGTAAACATCCAAATCTATAAAAAAAAAATTTGTTACAAAAAAAACAATGAATTACTAGTGGTGAATGAATAATGTATGGATGGTATTTAGATTGGGTCATATTATTGGTAACACAAGGGTAGGAAACTAAGAAGGGGGTTGAATTAGTTGTCATCAAATTTAAAACTTATTCAACTTATTAACCTTATTCTCAGATCTGATCATTAATTATGAAAGCATAAATGAACAATACATTAGAGGCACACATAACACCAAGATTTTTACATGGAAACCATGTTAGGGGAAAGACCACAGTGGAGGTCATTCCACAAGATTATACCCTATTAAAAGTATAAGAAGAATAAATGGGGAATGTACATGCATTTAGGCACACTGCGTAGAGCTCACTACTCAATTACAAAGGAAGACATACTGTCTTATAGAAAGGTTCTGATTAAACCATCAGACTTTGAACTGAGAAAAAGGCATTTGCTAATGCCTGGTTATAGTTTCAGTTAAGCACATGAAAACTTCTTCACTCTTTTCTCTACCTTTGAATGATCCAAACAATATTCACACACATGACTCATACACTTCACATCCTCTCTTATGAAATTTGAACAAACAATCACTCTTATATATCTGCAACAAGAAATTCCATCGCTATAAGTTGACCATAAAGACAAAAAAATAATTACAAAAATTCAACCCAAAAAAAATAAAGATTAATCATGTGAATCAACCAAGGTTGACCTCAACATAGTGAAGAAAAAAAATAACATCCTCAAACATGAACCACTTCAATTAATTACTTCTCAAAGATCCACAACACACTTCAACACCTTGTCGACCAAGAACATGAAAAACATGAATATGCAAGAGAAAATCTTAGATCATGAGCACAATGATCAATGTGGACGTGCAACATAGATAGATCACAAACAAGAAATATTCAAAAGAATCATGAAACACCAGAGAAGCATCCACAAAAACTAAACTTATTGAAATCACATGATCTTCATTCAGGAGCACAAACTAAAGTAATAGAAAAACTATCAGAAAAATCTTCATAACTTGATCAAATCTTCACGCGGATCTCTAAAACTCAATATGGATAATCTAGATATACTCAATAAGAAACCCTTTTGTCCACAACCTCATAACAACAATGCATTGATCACACCAACATAAAGAACTTTACTTCACCATTGACAACATGTAGCAGTTCTTATTACAATTTTCTCAATATCCTCGACATATACAACTTCTAATGCAATAATGCGAATAGTGTTGACATCAATGACAACCACATATCAACAACACACCACAACATCCAAAAATATTCCACTTTGGAATTGATGGAAACACATGATGTGAAAATACCATCAACACATCTACACTTACTCTCCCTTAGGTTCTAACTCTTCTTTCCTCAACTCTTCTGCCCACAAATATTTTTCACATTACTCTTCTCCCGATTTGAAATCAATGTCAAAGATCTCTTCTATGCAAGCTTTGAACCACATATCTAAACACCTGAACATCTGAACATCTGACTACTCCCCTTGAGTAGCAACTACCACAACATCAATCTAGATCAAAATATGATCATGAAATACATGGATTGATGCAAATCAATGCATCCTTAGTTCTGATTAGGAGGGGTAATCATCCCTAACTTCCCTCTAAGATACTGAAAAGTATCCTTAGGCAATGACTTGTTAAATATGTCTGCAATCTACTCCTTAGTAGGCACATACTCCAATCTGACTTCCTTTTCACTTACTTTCTCTCTTAAAAAGTGAAACTTGATAGATATATGCTTGGTCTTGGAATGCAACTCTAGATTCTTAGAAATGTTAATAGAACTTGAGTTATCACAAAATATAACAATAGGCTCATCATACAAAACTTTGATAGCCTTCAACATCTGCTTCATCCATAGTACTTGAGTACAATTATTAGTAGTAGCAATGTATTTTGCCTCTATAGTAGATAAAGAAATAGCATTCTACTTTTTGCTTAACCATGAAATCAACTTCTTTCTCAAGAAAAATGCTCCACCACTAGTACTTTTCCTATCATTCACATCTCTTTCCCAATCAACATTAGTAAATGAACTCAAAGTAAGATCATCATCTTTAGGGTACCATAGAACAAAATCAACTGTCCCCTTTAGGTATTTGAAAATCCTCTTCACAATAGTCACATGAGATTCTTTAGGTTCAACTTGAAATCTTGCAACAATACATACAACATTCATGATATCATGCCTAGTTTGAGTTAAATAAAGAAATCCACCAATCATTGATCTGTATCTAGTCTGATTTTCCTTTAGAGAGTCATCATCAGTTATCAACTTGCATCCAACCACCATGGGTGTACCAATTGGATTTGAATATTCCATACCAAATTTCTTCAAAAATTCTTTCACATACTTGGACTGAGATATAAAGGTTCCTTTATCTAGCTGAGTAATTTTCAATCCCAAGAAGAATTTCATCTCTCCAATCATTGACATCTCAAATTAATTCTACATCTCATTAGAAAATTTCATCCACATGCTATCATCTCCTCCAAATATGATATCATCAACAAAAACTTTCACAATCAAATCTTTATCATCATTCTTGAAATACAAATTACTATCAATAGTACCTTTGTTAAATCCAACCTTCACCAAGTACTTATCCAATCTAGCGTACCATGATCTAGGGGTTTGTTTGACTCCATACAATGCTTTCTTCAATCAAAAAACCATATCTCCCTGATCAGTCAACTAGAATCCATCCAATTGCTCAACATACACCTCTTCTTCCAATTCACCATTTAGAAAAGCAGACTTGACATCCATTTGATAAACTTTGTAGTCTTTGTAAGAAGAATAAGCAAGAAACAATCTTACAACCTTAATTATAGAAACAGGGGCAAAGGTTTCTTCAAAATCAATACCTTCCATCTATGAATATCCCTTACATACTAGTCTTTCTTTGTTTCTAACCACTTCACCTTGTTCATTCAGTTTATTTCTAAAGACCCATTTAGTTCCAATTACATTCTTATCTTTAGGTCTGGGAACAAGAACCCATATATCATTCTTTTTAATAATTTGCTATAATTCCTCTTTCATTACTTCAACCTAATGTTCATCTTTGCATGCTTCATTCACATTGGTATACTCAGTCTTGAAATCAAACAATATTCTTTTGCAATTCTTCTCCTAGTTTGGACACCTTTTTTCTTATCACCAATAATTTAATCTTCTGAATGATTCAATCTCACATACCTCAGATTTTTCTTATAATTTTCTTCAATTTTAGTCTCTTATGATCTCTCTTTTGTTCTTCCATTGGTTTCTCCTTCCTCTTGATTTTATTGATTCACATAAATGATTTGAACTTGCCTTGAGTTATGACCTTTATTTGTACTAACATTCTGATCATCAAAATCATATCCATAGGTTCTGGATAGTGCAACTTTGTCTTCATCAACCTTAAAATTTTCACTTTCAACCATTTTCTTTTGATATAACACTTGCTTCCAAAGATCTTAAAATATCTAAAAATAGGATTTTGACCAGTCCATAGCTCAAAAGGAGTCTTACCAGTATCACCTTTGATTTGTACCTAGTTAAGTGTGTACACATCAGTATTCACAACTTCTCTCCAATAGATATGAGGTACATTTCCTTCCAACATCATGGATCTAGCACCATCTAGAACTATTCTATTATTCCTTTCCGCAACTCCATTTTGTTGAGGGATCTGCGGTGCAGATAACTATCTCTTTATTCCATGCTCTTCACAAAAAGAATTAAACTCACCAAAAGTGAATTCACCACCTCTATTTGATCTCAGACACTTAATCTTCAAACTAGTCTCTATCTCAACCATTGCTTTAAATTTCTTGAACTTTTCTAGAGCTTGAAATTTCTCCCTTAAGAAAGTAGCCCACATTATCCTTGAATAATCATCAATAAGCAACATGAAGTATCTATATCCTTATAAACTTCTAGTTCTAGTAGGACCACACAAATCAGTATGCATAAGATCCAACAATCCATTTGAATTTTGCTGTTTACTTCAAAATGAAATTCTTGTTTGCTTTCCTAACTGAAATTCTTTGCATATGGCATTAGTAGGTTTCATTAGCTTAGGAAGATCTCTCACAGCCTTAGTGAAACTTATCTTGACAATATTATCAAAGTTAACATGACACATTCTCCTATGCCACAACTAGATTTCATCAATTTGAGCAATCAAACAACCTTTACTAGTAGCACTTAGGTGGAAAATATTACCTTTTGTTTTTGTACTTGATGCAATCATATTTCTTGAATTTCCCAATATTTTGAACTTTCCATTCATGAACTAAAGATTGTATCCCTTATCAACCATCTGTCCAACACTTAAAAGATTATGCTTCAAACCTTCAACATACAAGACATCATCAGTGTTATTCTTACCATCAAGAGAAATGCATCCTCTTCCACAGATCACACTAACTGTATTATCACCAAACCTCACAACACCACCATCATACTTTTCCAAACTCACAAACTTACTTTTAGCTCCTGTCATATGATGAGAACAACCACTGTCAATTACCCATTCATCTTTCTCTTCAACTTGGGCAGCTAGGGATTTCTCCACATTTGTACAACTAGTAGATTTAGTAGACACAAGATTATTTTCCTTGATAGAAATAAACACAAATTCATCTTCACTTGCATTTCCTTTATTAGATTCATCATCTATCACACCTTCATAGGCTTGTTGAATCTTGTCTTGGAAACTCTCTTAGGACACCTTGATGAACAATGACCTATCTTATTGCAAGAAAAACATTTAATAGGAAACTTCCCCTTATGTTTACCTTGTCCTCTGGCTTCTCTTTTCACAATCAATGCTTCATATTTCCCTTTCAAACTCTGCAACTTAGCAATATTCACATTAGGATCACCTTCATACAAGGTTTCCAACTTTTTCCAGATCTCATAAGAAGTCTTCAGATCCATCACATTTGTCATCTCAATATCCGTCAAAGCACTCAACAACACCTCCTTAGCCCTGATATTATAATCAACATAAGTACTATTCAGTGGAATAACATATCTATTACTTGTAATGCTCTAGTAGGGTTCACCAATGCATCTCAGATGGCACTCCATTCAAGTCTTCCACAAAGAATAATTTGTTCCATCAAATCTAGGACTATACTTCTTATAAGTCACCATCCTAGATCACATCAAGCTATTAAACTTCTTCCAAGGAACCACAAGATCCGATACCAATTGTTGGCAACACAAGGGCAGACAATTGAGAGGGGGGGTTGAATCAGTTGTCACCAAATTTCATACTTATTCAACTTATTAACCTTATTCTCAGATGTAATCATTAATTATGAAAGCATAAATGAACAACACATTAGAAGCACACATAACACCAAGATTTTTACATGGAAACCCTGTTAGGGGAAAAACCATGGTGGAGGTCAGTCCACAAGATTATACCCTATTAAAAGTATAAGAAGAATGAATGGGGAATGCACATGCATTTAGGCACACTTCCTAGAGCTCACTGCTCAATTACAAAGGAAAACACACTATCTTATAGAAAGGTTCTAATTAAAACCACTAGACTTTGAATTGAGAAAAAGGCATTTGCTAATGCCTAGTTATAGTTCCAATTAAGCACATGAACACTTCTTCACTCTTCTCCACTCTTATTCTCTCTTCTTCACTATTTTGCACTCTTCTTCACTCTTCTTCACTCTCTGCTCTAACTTCAAATGATGTAAACAATATTCACACACAAGACTCATACACTTTGCATCCTCTCTTATGCAATTCAAACAAAGAATCACTCTTATATATCCACAACAAGAAATTCCATCACTATAAGTCGACCATAAAGAGATAAAAAAATAATTACAAATAGTCGGCCCAAAAAAAATAAAGATTTATCATGCGAATCAACCAAGGTTGGCCACAACATAGTGAAGACCAAAAATAACATCCTCAAACATGAACTACTTCAATTAATTACTCCTCGAAGATCCACAACACGCTTTAACACCTTGTCGGCCAAGAACATGAATGTGCAAGAGAAAATATCAGATCATGAGCACAATGATCAATGTAGACATGCAACATAGATAGAGCACAAACTAGAAACATCCACAAGCTTTATGAAAAATTAGAGAAGTATTTGAAACAACTGAACTTACTAAAATCACACGATCTTCATTCAGGAACACAAACTAAAGTAACATAAAAATTGTTAGAATACAAATCTTCACAACTTGATCAAATCTTTATGTGGATCTCTGAAAGTCAATGTCGATAATATAGATATACTGAACAAGAAACCCTTTAGTCCACAACCTTAGAAAAAAAACATACTGATCACACCAACATAAAGAAACTTCACTTCACCACTGACAACCTGTAACACTTCTTAGTACAATTTTTTCAATATCCTTGACATATACAACTTCTAATGCAATAATGCTAATAGTGTTGACATCAATGACAACCATATATCAACAACACACCACAACATCCAACACATATAGAGATTAGTATTTTGTGTTTTCACATTATGCTTAATTACTTGGACATCTTGGCACCTAGAAAGGATCTTTTTGTGTGAGATGACATCATTTTATCTTCTTTATCAGTATTGAGGTTATTAGTCTCTAATTCTTTATTTGAGTGAGTATCATAGGTTTTTCTAGTTATCCTTTTGTGATCAACTTGGACAAGGATAATTATGAGGCTTGGAAAAATGGCATCTTGAAACATATCAGGTGGCTTGATATTTTTCCTTATCTATATGGAATCATACCTACACCAGAAACACTAGGAAGTTTATCAGCATGGGGTTTCAATAGAGATCATATTGTAGGGGTTATATGTTCTAGTGTTGATCTTGACACTATGTGTCTTGTATTGGACATTAAATGTCCCCACAAACTTTGGACTCAACTTTGGGAGATCTATGAAGACCCTCATATCTCTCGATACCTAGATGATTCTATTGTAGATTGTCTCTCCCCTCTTGCTGGTGAAGATTCCATACCCTTTGATGATGATACTTTAGATGATATTAATTATATCATAGGTCTTGCATGTTTTGATGGTTTAGAGACTTATCTTCATGTTCAAACTCTTCATATTGAGGCTACATCATCATCTTATATCATTCTTGATCAGTTTTACATTGCCACATCTTTGGCCCCTATTGGTTTAGTGTAGTAGTACATCATACATCTTCAAGACACAACTAATTGGGATTCATATCTTGTAGAAATATCATCCTTGTTTATAGAGTCTCAAATTGCATACTTGGAGGATTACTTTGTGGACATTCATCTTCTCTTTGTTGATAACCACATCAATGTTTTTGACCCACCATCTTCATCTCCTTTGCATCTTGTTCTACATCATTCTTCACAAGATCTTAGATTGACATAATTTCTTTTTGACATGTGGATACGTGTTGAATTTTTAGAGGCATACATCATTTGGATTTGGATTCTTGATTCACCCATTCTTTTGGATTGGCTTCTTCAATCACCAATGGATCTATTTCTTCTTAAGGGGAGAAATGTTGTTTGCAGGTAGTGGATCATATTCTAGATTAGGCTTTCATCATTGGCATGAAAGATCTTTCTTTATGGGGGGATTCATATCCCCATTTTATCTCCCCTATTGGGGGGACATCTACTGTACTTACATGACATAGGAAGTCCTTGGGGGGTCAGATTGACTCCTATCCTTCTTTCACTAGAACATTCGTTTATTTTCCTCTCTTTTGGAGAAGAGTTTTTCCCATGTGGTTTTCTCCTTTTCTATAATTATGAGAGATTTTATTTATTTGTACATGGGTACCTCATCATGACTTTTATCTAGGACCCATCCATGCATCCATAATTTCATTCTGCATCAAGGTTTTATAGCTTCTCCCTAAGTTGATCTTAAGGGGGGCGTTGGAGTAATCATGATAATCACTTGATAATTAATTATTAAGTCCCTTATTACTTTAGTTCACTTAAGCTAAATATAGGAGTGCTTTTTTATTATTAGATTGAGCTAATTATAGGTCTAGTTATCTCATTGCATAAGATTACGACACTTTCCACAATCTAATGCAATCCTTATCTAGGGTTTTCTTTTGCATGCTTTTATAAACATGCAACTTTATTGTAATCATTCAATTTATAACCATTTAGGTTAAAACATTCCACATATCAGTGCTCTTCTGGATTCAATCTTTTCTCTCTTAGTTACAAAGAAAATCAGTTGCTTGGTCTTTCTTTTGTGATAGGATAATTTCTTGTAGGCATTTTTTAGGTGTTGTGGAGTTCAATCATCAACTTCAATAGGATCATCCCCTGATGGGGGGTTTGGGGGCCACATGTCTTGATAGGGGCTTGGGGACAACACCCCTAAAATCCAACTTTTATGTATATTTTATTATTATAACTCTAGATCATTCATCATTAGGTCTCAGATCTCATGGTCGATATTTTATTGGCTTGAATTTCCCTAGAAGAAAACCCTATTTTATGAGGGTGTTATATTACAGTTGTGTATTGTGATGTATTTTGTGAGTCTGATAGTGGTCTTGTCGCCTTTGGATCTCTGGTTGGTGATACTCCTATTAGAATATTTCTCTACAAGTATATTGAAATCTTTGTGATTTTTGAATAATATATTTGGTAGATTTTGGAGTGGGGTTTTTCTCTCAAAAGTATTTTCCCCATGTAAATCACTGTGTTGTGGCATGTATGATATTTATGTTTATTTCTATTTAAGTTTCTATACTATTGTAAAGATCTATAAAGTTTTACATTATCCTCCTCTCAAGATTAGTGTAGGAAGTTTTTTTGCTACCTTAGCTTCCTTACAAGTGGTACCAAAGCTTGATCACCTTTGGTTTCAGTTGTGGGTTGTTTGTTTTTTTGAACTAATCTAGATTTGAGTAGGAGCTAATGAAGAAGATACTTTGTGATATTTTTGTAGGAATTTTCAAATGCCATGTTCATTAGGGAGAATAGAGGTGGATAAATTTTCTAGAAATAACTTTGGGATGTTGAAGCTAAATATGGAGGATCTGTTTATAGATCACAATTTTTGGGATGTTCTTGATGAGAATGCTTCAAGGCTTGTAGGTCCTACTTTGGTTGCTCAATATGATGTTATGGATCATAAAGCCAAGGTTTAATCAGATTATGCTTGGCATATTTTTTTTAATCAATGTCCATGAAGAGACCTTTGCATAGAAACTATGGAAGAAACTTGGTGAGATGTATCAAGCCAAATATTTAGTGAACATGATTTCTTGAGGAAGAAATTTTATTCCTTGAGAATGGAAGAGGGTGGATGCATTAAAAACCACTTGGAAGCATTCAATTTATTGGTGGCTCAATTGGCATCAGTTGGTGTCAAAAATGGATGAGGATAAGAAATGTCAGATCTTACTTTGTTCTTTTCCTGATTCATGGGAATCTCTTGTTATGGCTATTGGGAGTACTTCTGTTATATCGAAGACTAAAGATGTGGTGAATTCTTTTCTTTTTGAAGAGATGAAGAGGAAGGTATCCATTAGTGCCAAGGAGGCCCTAAATTTTTTTGGAAGACCTAAGGAAAAAGGCAAGAAGAATGAGAAGCATGATAAATCCAAGTCCAAGGGGAGATCCAAATCTCGTGGAAAGTCCATCGTTATTTGTTGGAATTGCGGTGAGCTTGGACATATTTGTAAGGAATACAAATAAGAAAAGAAGAAGAAAATGAAGAGATTCGATGTTTATACTCCCTTTGAAAGGTGTTCTACAAGTGGGATATTTGTTGGGAAAATGTGTCTCAACCTTGCAATTATATAAGGTTTACTATTTATAGGTAAGCCAAATTTATGTATATTTTATTATTGTAAAACTAGAATGTTCATGATTAGGTCTCAGAGCTGATGGTCAATATTTTGTTGGCTTTAATTACACTAGAAGGAAACCCTATTCTATGAGGGAATTGCATTATGGTTGTGTATTGCGATGTATTTTGAGTTTGATAGTGGTCATGTTTCCTTTGGATCTCTGGTTGGTGTTACTCCTGTGAGAATCTTGCTCTATAATTATATTGCAATCTTCCTAATTTCTGAATAATATATTGGGCAGATTTTGGAGTGTGGGGTTTTCTCCCAAAAGGGTTTTCCCTACGTAAATCACTATGTTGTGATATGCATGCTATTCATGTTTATTTCTGTTTAAGTTTCTATAATTGTTGTAATGATATGTAAAGTTTTTCATTATCCTCATCTTAAAATTAGTGTAGGAAGTTGTTCCACTAACTTAGCTTCCTTACAATCATCTTGTTGATGAGCCTAATGGGTATTTACAAATCAAATTTGGTGAGAATTGGAAAAAAATGGCTAAGTTATGCTCATGTAGGTTTTTGGTCTACTATCAGACTTGTTGGTTTTTGGTCTGATACTAGATATTGTAGAGTTATTGTTGAACTGACCCATTTACAACCAGTTCCAATGTACTTGCTTTCACAATCGGTATTGATGGGTTTTTCCATAGTTGTGAGAACTTCAAGGTCATCTAGCTTTATGGGAATTCCTTGTCCATCTTCCTCTTTTAGGAGTTTCATATCCAACTAAATTTTGTAGGTTTCTCATGGACATCAATACTTCCATGTAAACTCAAGTGGTTTGAACATTTAGAAGTTTGATCAACTAGTTTAGATGAATAGTTTCAAAAATGATGTCACCAGGGACAAGGGCCACTTTCCAAAAGATACTAGAATCATGATGTAATGATGACATCATCTGACACATATTGTGGAATTTTGTTGGTCAACTATATCTATAGACTTTTAGTTTACTACTATATTTATAGACTTTCAACTTACTACTACATTTATGGTTTTCATCTTGTTACTACATTTGTAGAATGTAGACCAACTACTACACTCATCATTTTTACAATGAATTAGTTTCTAGAACAACATAGATCTGATTCAATAAAACTTCCTAGACACTAATGGATAAATGGGAGATTGATACATGCTTGGAGGGGTCTTTCAAACTCCTATATTGAATTTCTACTACTTGAAGATAATAATAATAGGAAATTGTTTGTTCTTGAACATGTATTTGTTGGTGAACATTATATTGGTTGTGGGATTGGGTTATCTAATAAGGTTCCATGATCTTGACTGCATAAAAATGCAATAATTACCCCTAGATCATGTAGCATTGGGAAAGTAGTCTTCATTATATTTTATGAAATAATCTATAATGTATAACTCAAATTAGACATATACATGTTTGAACCAACCAAGTTTGACTGAACTTAGTTGGGTTGAACCTTACAAGTATCAAAGATGAAATTTGTGTTTTATAATAAAGGGGGATTCAAATGAACTTGGCTGGGTTGGATTAGTTTGAACTAAAATAATATGATGATATGATGTATGATGCCCTTTCTCTCTGTAAGGCTTTTCCTTGAGTGAAACTAATATTTAACCCTAATCTATAAGAGGTAATACACTAATAGATAGAAAGATAGAATATAATTGTTAAAATAAGTAACTATGTTTTTTAGGATGAGATATCATGGGCTATATAGGTAAACACTATGTAAATTATCCCTCTTGATCTAATCACCAATAAATGAACATTTTCAAGTAGCAAAGGAGTTTAATAATATTTTAGGGAATTATCATAATAGGATATTGATAAATCTTATATCGTAGTGCATGTTTTATAAACCAATATAGTCACCTAGGCTAAAGGATTGTTTGACATGTACTTGTAAAATATCTGAGGGTATTGTTGATGGTGTTTTCTATACAAATCAGAAAGAATATGGAAATCCTATCTCTCTTGAAAGGTAAATCTCTATCAGCAAGCCTCAAGAGATAACCCCAAGGTCTCTAACGTCAGGTCTTGACAATGCATAAACAACTCAATGATAATGTAAAAATGCTGGTAATCACAAGGGGCCTTACAAATGAACAATGTTGGAAGCATACTTTCATCAGATGCAACAATATGGTGATGCTTTTAATCCTAAAAATAACCCAGATTCAAAATAAACAACAAAAGAGATAAGAGTTTTAGAGAGATTTCTAAGACTAAAACCTAAGATCAATCACAACAATGATGAATGCTGCTGATGGACAGATCCCCAATGAAACCAATCTCTATTTGATCAAGGACAAGCCTACAACTCCATAGAAACGGTGCAATCTTCTAAGGAAACTGAAGATTTTCAAACTTTGAATATTCATTCACATACCCAATAATTGGCACAATGTAAAAAAGCATCCATAGTTGAACTTAGCACAAAATAAGGCTCAGACTAACTTTACACAGCAAATTACAATCGAAAAATTGCTAAAAGTATGGACCAAAGATCAATCAACATCATTAACATTTTACCATTATTGCAAAGGAACTGAAATCTAACATCTAACATTGAGAATTGAGAACAAGAAACCATAAACTGTCAAAGTGTAACACAAAGCTTACCAAATCAACAATCTAATTGTAGTAACTTCTCCAACATTACATAACAATTTCTAGTCTCTCCTCTCTCCTACAGCTACTGACTTATCTAACTTAGCCAATTTTGGATTTTATAGCTTCTAACCTAGTCTCACCACTTACAAATGAGAAGGCACTGGCCTTTTATAGAAAATTACATTTTGAATCAAAGGTCAGGATTTAGTTCATCCAATGGCTGCAATTACACTTCTAGAAGCATCAAGCTATTACATTGAATTTGGGAGCTTATGGTGCATCATCACCAATTGCATAAAAGTAGTTACATCATGGAACAATGAGAAAACAATATTATGCCAGCTTGTCATTGATGAAAATTCTGATTAGATGATGAAATCAACTCCATATGTCTTCCAGAAACTCCTTCCAGCTGTAGACAGTTTGGATACGGATTCTCATGCAAGCCCCACTTTTAAAATTTGAATTGAACTCTTCCATATTTTCCTTTTGGCACGAATCCATATGCAAGCTGCCCTTTTAATATTTATTTAATTTTGAAAAACATATATCATCATTAGTAGCTCAAGAATTTTATTTTTGGAAACATTTTAAAATTTCAAGAATTTTTTTTTGCATTTTTGGAAAAAAATGCATTCTAAAAAAATTCCATTTCGGAAAAAATTTTCATTTTGAAATTTCTTCCATTTTTTGAAAAAAAATTGATTTTTTTTTTCTAGTTTTAGAAAATTTCAGGTTTTTGAGGGGTCTCAAGATTTTGAGGGGGTCAAGGAATTTTCAGGAAAATCCTTCAGGGATGGAATTTCTCGGATTCCCTGTAGGGTCGAAATCCCCTAAACCTCATAACTTTTTTTTTAGAAGGAATTTTCAAAATGTTCAAAAAGCAACCCTGCATAATTTTTCGTCCTCTATCCATGGGTGCAAAAAATATTTACATATAACATTGAAAATTAGCTTCAAAATTCCCATTTTTGAATACCAAGATAGACAAATTTCCCCTAGAGCCTAAAAAATATTGTCCTCATCAAACCCAGTCTATACTTAATCCCAAAATAGCCTCCCAAGAAGAGAAAAACCAAAATTTTACCAAGCCAAGAGGTAGAGATTCAAAAGAAAAAAGAGGGTCCCCACTTATGGTGGGGCGTGTGTGCTAAAATTGCATAACAGGTATCTCGTAAATCTTAGATAAAATAAGTGTGCAATATTGTCAAGAAAATAGTAAATATATAATTAGCTAAAGTATATTATCATCATGATTGAAATGGATTGTGGTTCATAAAGCACTAGTAAAGACTATTATGGGATATACCTAACAATGATATTAGTTGAACCTAGGAAACTTGATACTTAAGGATCCTTCGTATGAATAAGGTAATTAAATAAGTTGGACTAGTAAAAGACATTGATGATAATTATAGGATCAATATAGTTATGTGTGTCTAAGAGTGAAATAGAAACAGTGTCACTAGATGAATTTATAATGGTTAATTAGGGATAACTGATATTACTCTACTTTATGAGGAAATGTATCTTAGGATGTTTTTCTTAATTATGAAGGTTGATATATATGGCTATTAGTAGATTTCCATTTGGGTTACACAGTGTGATAGTTAGATATGCTTCGTCATTTTATGTTTGAACAATTTTCTATGCAAAAGATAAAATTGAGAATGCAATGTTAGATATTAAAGTGAAATGAAATGATAATCTAGAATAATTATCGATAATTACATAGAATAAATTAATGCTACTTGTATTCATCTTATATGAATAAAATTAAATATTTCTTGTGTAATCAAGAAGCTATGAATCTTAAAATTATGTTTAATTGGAAATTAGATAGATTGATGGAAGGTAATATTATGAATAGTCTGCTATTAGAATTGAATTATGAATATACATATATATGGTTGTTTTATTATTTTGTTTCAGCTACAATGATTGTTGAACATATTAACATGTGGCATTGAGTGTGTAGGTATAATTCCATGGCCTATGGAATCGAAGATCTCTCAGGAACCCTATGTGATTAGACCATGAAACCAAGACCATTGTCCATATGGAGGGACTATAGTCTCATTTGTGTTGTGTTTAACTTATGATGTTAATTGTGAATGTGTTTACGATGTATTTATTTTGTAAAGATAATTATGAATGTTACTTTTATATTTTATTTAATTTCATGTGATCCTAGGGTGTGAGTTAAAATCCTAGGTTGGAAATTTCGGATGCCTTCTTTTATGCTGGTTTTAAGGGCCTTTAAAATCTTATTTTGAATTGTTTTCTTAGTCTTTGGTACTCTAGGGTAAGTAATAATGGGTATGTGGTTCTTTTACACCCCAAACTTGGTCAAGGACCTTGATTTGAGCCCTCTTAATGGCCTATTAAGAGGAGTAATGAAAATTAGGTCTTGGAATGAGAAAGGGATGAATTGTCTTGTCTCATCCTCATTCCACTCATTTTATTTATGAATTTGGGGAAGCACACAAAAGGAATCACATGTGTGAGCTTCCTTTGTAAGAGACCATGGGAAGAGTGTCCATGTGCATTCCCCATCTCCCAAAAAGGTTTCACACATGCGTGAGAACTTGTGGGAGAGTGTGCTTGAGAGAGGAATGATAGAGTGACAAGTGTCACTCCCTCATTCACAAAAATAAAATTAGGGTTTTCTAGTTTACTCTCATTTGGGAATGAAAAAGGGGATTCTTTTCTTTGCTTCTTATTTTTGGGTTTTGAGAATAAGTTTCTACTTTTATATTTTGAAGATTTTCTGGCTTGGTTTTGGGAAAATATTTGAAAAGAGTTAGAGTTGAAGATGATTTCAATCCATTGTATCTATTTTTGAAGAATCTCAAGGAGGTAGGTGATGGAAGTTCAAAGTTTTGTTCCCTGTATTCTTTTTTATCCTGCCTTATGTCTTTGGTCATCTATGGTGTTTGGGAAAAGCCTAAGGTTGGGGTTTTACCTTTGTCTTAATGTAAAACCCTAGTGTTCATCTTATTCCTTGGGTGGGATCTATTTGGCCGTTACTTTTTGGGAGGGTTTTAAAACAACTTAAGCCCCATCACTTCATCTAGGCTAGACCCCCTTTTGTTTTATCATTTTATTTCCTTTGCTTGAATTTATTCTCCTAAGTCTTGGATGGTCTCGCGCTCCCTCATTTAAATGACAACTTATGTCATTGTTTATCGTTAGCCTAGTGATGTCCCCTTTTTCCTTTAATAATTTTTTTTTATTTTGTAGAGGGACAAGTTCACATGACCATAGATCAATCATTGTTTGATCTCATCCATTCCCCGCCATCCCATGATGACCCCACCACAAAGTTTTGGTTGATCACGATATCATGGGTGAGCACCACGTGTCTCGTTTGGTGAAGTAGAAGGGATGATAAAATACTTTGATGCATCTATTTGGTTTTAATACATTATGTGCATCTATTTGGTTTTAATACATTATGTGCGTGTTACTAAAGTCTTTATGAGATGCACACGTTTCAAATCAACAAAGATGATATAATCTTGGTAGGCAAGGTGCTCAATGGTTAAGGACAAAGTTGGTGACTATGTTGGATGAACTAGATTGCTGATGATTGAAGATCCACAGTTGCTCACCATCGCATGATCATAAGTTGTGAGGTCTTTATTGATTGCAATATCACGGGCGAGTGCCACATCTATTTCGTTGGCAATGTGTAGTATGGTGGGCCCCTTGTTGCCACGATGGATATTGTGTTAGTTTGATTTGAAGGCAACCATTTGATGATCTGACCAAGGTGAAGGATCGATGGCTAATATTTGAATTTGCATCAAATGCGATTGGAGCCATTTGTGTAGTGCACGAGTAAGCTTTAATGGTGGACATGACATCTACTACCATGGTTTGATTGAAATAAAGAAACTATTTTTCTACTTTTTGTATCACAAAGCATTCAAAACATCTTTGTGGAGTAGTTACGAAGCCAAGGACGAAGTTACAAATTGTTACAACAAAGATTTGGGTTTCTACAAGTGCAAAGCCGTGAGTTCAATTATGTGTTTCCTGGTTGATTTGATTTTAAATTTGGGGAAAATTTGCTGTGTGCTTGTCCTAGGGCTTGTTGATAATTGTTTTAGGGCTATAAGTTAATTGAATTGTGGGAAATTGCAAGGTTCTGTTATGTAATTTCATATTTTATTTAGCCCTAGTTTGTTTAAAGTTTGAAATAGCAAGGAAGCCCTAGTTTACTCAAGATGGCATCGACAAAGCAACACTCTGGCTAGATTGATTATTTAAGTAGAAACCTATATGATGATTTCTTGAATCAATTGCCCTTTTTGAACAAATGATAGGAAGAAGGGGTTGGTTTTGATGCGAGGAAAAACTTTAAGGGAGGGATTAGTAAATAATTGTTCCAACATAGCCGATGCTAGGGTTCCTCTTACTGGCCTAAAGATGTTCAGATTGTGGTTTGGATAGAGGAATTTTCCCCACCCCTTTTCTAATGGTTGGATGTATGATATGGTGAAGTTTGTGGTATTGAATGTGTTCCATGATATAGACTTGCTTAGGGCAGTGGCTACATGATATGACCTCATCACATGGGTGATTCAAGATAATGATGGAAAGGTTCTGTTAAGCATCAATAAAGATGAATTCTGATAAGTTTTTGATCTGAGTGAGCCTAATACGTTCTTTGTTCATATTGATCTTGAAGAGATGAAACAAGAATATGGGAGGTCAAAATAACTTTTTAGAGCTAAGTTACTCCCACCTCATTTGGCTAGTGCAGGAAGTTCAAAATTCCATATTAGCCCTAATGACCAAGAACCTTTCAGACTGAATTGCTTTGCAAATCATTTCTTGGCTACCTTTTACTCATTGTGCCAAATTCTGGGTTTTCACCCCAACACAGTGATGCCTATTGCTTACATGTTTATGGGGGTGCAAATACAACACCCTAATTTCTTAGTGATTTATGATTTTACTTCTTTGTTGGTCGAAAAGATACATGAAGGGCTGTCGAAGTTGCAAAAAAATGATATAGGCCCTCCATTCTTCTAGTATTCCATGTTAATGTATATGTTCTTGTATAAGAATGCTGAATTCTTCTTTGAGAAGATGGAGTTAAGGCAGTGAGTTAATGGAGAAAGATTTCCAGTGCAGGTATGGACTGTAGATTTATCATGTAACAAGGAGAACACCAGTTATGTGCATTTTGATAATTGTTTTGCTTCTAGATTGAGAGCCAGGATGATGGTAAATGTACCCAGGGTTCCTGAGGAGTTGCATGATTTCCTCAGACCAAAGGGGAGGAAGCCATAATTGAAGGTTTTCCATAATTGGGGTGATATTATTCCATACCCAGTTAGCACTATTTTGAGGGTGTATGGTTTTCAGGGAACCCCTCATATATTGCCATACAATGTGCCACCAAGAGTGGGGTTTGCAAAAGTTATGTGACAGATTAGTTGTATCCATGAGGACAACCTTACTAGGAAATGTAAGGGAACATTTTTCCTAGATTATACAGTGGTATCAGATTTTGTCTTTTCGAAGGGAGGCTGAGTACACTTTGGGAATTTTTTTGAAGAATACCATTTGAGGTGTAGCCCCAAGTGACAACATGATCATGAGGGATTCTTTTATCTTTTCAAAAAAAGGATAAAAGGTGATAAGTTTGTGCATGAGTTCAACTTCCTTGAAGAATTGATTAGAAATGAATTTGACCTAAATATCCATGAGTTGAACAAGGAGAAATGGGTAGCTTATGAAAAGATATTGGCTATTGTGCACAAAATGGATCCAAAATATGATCCATTGATGGAGTTCAGTCCATATCATAAGAAAATTGACATCTTGATGGGAAACTTTAAAGAAATCATGGGCACCTTGATGATGAAGAAGGTAAACTTGGAGTCAGACTTGGGCATACAAGAGCAAGATGCTAGGCCAATTGAAGTGTGGCCAACTTTCCAACCTACAGAAAAATGGCGTATTTACAAAAGGAAGAGAGATGATAGTAGTGATGAGGAAGAAGAGGATAGAAAAGGAAAACAAATAATGAAATTTCCTACACAAAAAGGTCCAAAGCTCAAAACGCCTAGGGAAATTAAAATTATTGATTTGGAAACATCACCTAAAAATAGTCCCTCACCACCACCATCAGAGCCAAGCCCTAAAAGGAAAATAATTGAACAATCACAAGAGGATTTGGTGGATGAGATTGTTGTCACTGACCAGGACATGCGGATGGGTATGCCTTCTCCTCCTAGGATGATTGAATTGGTTCTCTCTGATATGGATATGAAAGGAAAATTTGTGCAAGATGTAAGAATGGAAGCATGTAAGGAGTTTTTAGATGATAATACATTTGTAAAAACTCTAGTCTTCTTGCAACTAGTGTGGAGAATGAAATTGGAAGAATATCAAGATAAATGCAAGAGGAGAAGAGAATTGAGACCTAATAGGTTAGACTAGGAGAATGATGATGAAGTGAAAGCTGAACTAATGGAAGAGTTCAAGAGCATCACTCCTGAGGAGGGGAGAAAAATGGTAAATCAAGCTGGTGTCTTGATCTTGCCTGAGTGGTGTTGTGCAGTTTTTGCACACATGCCCCGCTGAAGGTAGGGACCCTCTTTCGCTTCGGTTTTGGTTTCTTGGCCCTTTCTTTTTTGAGTTTACGTCTTATCTTGGCATGTTTTTTAAGATTTATTTTGATTTCCTAGGTGTTTCCCTAGGTTATTTATTGAAAATCCTAAGTTCTAGACAAATTTCATGCTTTTACTCAGATTCGGGATTTTCCACCTTGGTCATATTTTCCCGGATCTCGCTTGGATTCTGTCTAGACCTTGTTGTTCAGGAATTTTCGGTATTCGTGGATTTCCACATGGGCCAGATTTCCCCAGATTCTTCCCTATCGTCAGCTTCCCGGGTTTTCTGACTGTCCTATCGATTGCATTAATGGCTTCATGTGTGCTTTGAAAGATGTATTTAACTTGATTTCTAGGATCTTTTGTGCCATCGTGCTTACTATTTTCTATCGTTTGAGCTAAGGAGTGCTTTCTTGCGATTGATTGGCTTTGTTTTTGGGGCCCTTGAGTTGAATTATGGATTTAGGTGACAGTTTCTTGTGCATTCTCACCTTTGTTCTTTGTGGACGCCATTGGGCTTCACATTTGTTGTTTCTGAGATTGATTCTCGTGTCACAATGGTATTTTTTTATTGCCCTACCCTAGATTGAGAACTATGAATGGCACACTGATGTTATGAGAGCTTGTGGGATTTGAATTCCTATGTATTTGATCATTTCATGCTAGGGTTGTTCAGTATTGTGTTATTTTTCATCTCCTAGGTGAGTTTTAAGCTTATTTGTCTATCTGCATTTTGATGAATCTTGCCTGAGAGTAATTAGTAAACCCTAGTGATGACTTAGTAGTTGAAACAACTGAATTCTAAGCTTGCCTGTGCGCTAATGGTGGATGAATAAGGTCTCAAACCTAGGGAAATGCCATGTCAGGTTATTTCGTCTTAAAATTGACCTAGAATTTAAAGAAAATATTTGAAAGGTCCATCCCTGACTTGTCCTGAGTTAAATTTTGAAATTCATGATTGATTTGGTGTTTGGGTTAAATCGTGACTCTACGTCGCAGTCTGGAATTTTTTCGTCCCTCCGGGATAATCCGTCCCTTCTAAATTTTCTTCACTATGACCCTTCAAAGTCAAGGGGATGTCATATCGATCACCCTGTATTTCACCAAGAAACCTTCCTAAGTTCATATTTGATCACCATGATAGTATCATTTCTCACACTGATAAGGTCTCCTATGTTAGTTGGTGAGACAAAGAGGATTCACCGAGACCTCACCCTCAAAGAAAGTCTCTCATCGACATGCATTTTCATATATGCCATCCGCAAGACAAGCCCTGGTCGGCAAGAGGTCATAGCGGGTTCCATTAGTTAAACCGATATTCATTTGCTTCGCTGAGACATTCATCCTTCGGTGAGACCCTTTCGATGAGCTCACAACTCTTGTTGAGACCTTCACTTTTGGCGAGACTATTGGCGGTCGCCAATACTTCCTGGCAAAGCCTTCCTTTCTTGGTGAGCTCAAATCTTCTTTTGGGGAGACCACATGTTGCCAGCAAGAGGTTATACTGATGAGACTTCATGTCAGCGAAATATTAGGCGGTCGGCAAGACCTTTGGCCGAATTCAAAACCTATCATTGGTCGGCAAGACGTGGACTTCGCTAAGACCTCATATCAAAAAACTTTAGTTTGGCCGAAGTGTTTAATTGGACCCCAAAAGTCAGTGAGACAAGGAGGATTCGCCAGGACCATACCCCAACTACCCTTTGGTCATATCGATATGTTTGCTATATCGCTGATCGGAAAGACATGCCTCACTCGGTGTGACCTCTTTCCGAATGAACTTTGTTTGGCTGAAGTACATGCTTTTGTGTCGATTGGTTTGGAATTTTTCCTTATCCGCAGATTTCCATCGGGTCCGGATTTCTCTGAAATCTGGCGTCTCTCTAATTTTCCGAAGTCTTCAATCTGGCTCGTTCTTCATGGAAATCTGTCCCTCATGGATTTCTGCGAAATCTGATGAAATATAAAGGAACATGAGATAATTGGATTTGTTTATGATTTGTGATGCATGTCATATTTGGATTTCCTGTGTAAATTATTAATTGATTATGATTAGGTTTAATGGTTAAGTAGGTGTTTCTTGGTTATTATGTTGGAATCCAATCGGTCTGGAATTTCTCAAAATTCCTCTCTAGCTCAAATTCTGCGGATGGTCTTGAAACACAAAATTTGTTGTAGTCATCTCATATGAAATTTAATAACACTCTGGCTATATGAGATTCATTCTAATGATGTATTAATGAATTAACCTTGCTTTCGTGTGGTTTTTACTATGATTTCCATGTTTAGTGTAGGCTGAATCTAGTAAGGCAGTAGCTGGTTCCTTAATGTATGATGCAGAGAGGATTAAAATGGACATTAAGAGAAAGATCCCTGAGAGTAAAATCACCTCAGTTCGGTTGGAGGTGACTAATAAAAATTTCGGATCATGGGATTATGAAGAGTTTAAAGAAAGAATGGCAGCTAAGGATCCTCATTTGATGGCTAGAAGGATGATGGAATCAGGCTTGTCCCATGTAGCTGGTTTCCCTTCTACAGTGCAGTGTTATGAGATGGTCCTTGAGTGCGCCAAACACTATGATCAAGACACAAAAAGAATTATTGGTCCTCAAGGGAGAGTTGTAGCAAATCTAAACCCTGTTTCCATTGCCCAAACATTTGATATGCTAGATAGGTCTCCTGTGGTGGGATTCAACATGAGGGCAACTTAAGAGTTCTACGATGAGCAAACTATGAGGTCACAAAAATTTATCAATTCT
The DNA here is from genome assembly GCA_007258455.2 of Sequoia sempervirens. NCBI lineage: Eukaryota > Viridiplantae > Streptophyta > Pinopsida > Cupressales > Cupressaceae > Sequoia > Sequoia sempervirens. Next base: position 512,584,263 of record VDFB02281492.1, read on the forward strand.
TGGCTGGAGAAGCCTAAATCTCACTATTCTAAATTACCCAAGCAGCTATTCAAGATAAAGTTCAAGAAGGAATATTATGATGCCATCACTCTTCTCAGTAGGGTGGTTGGATTGAAGAAGGCTAGGGTGATCTTGAGGATTGAAAGAGATGAGGCTCATGATAGAGTTGTTCACATTTCCACCCCTGCTCCAGATAAAAACATAGATGATGTGGTTGGAAAGGATTACAATATTTAGACTTTCAATCTAGGACCTACATCAGTCGAGTAAGACATTGAAGATTATGAGGGATCTAGTTCAGTTATTGTGTCTAGATTGAGGAAGGAAATGAAGACCAAGCAGGAGCGAAAGAAAGAAAATGAAAATCTCAGGAAATGCTTGGAGGAATTAATGAAGCCCCTGCAATCCATTAACCCTTCGGTTTCTGCTACACATCCTTTGCCTCAGGAGACCATTACTCAACTTGAAAAGATGAAGGCTTCCAATCTTACCACGACGAGTTGGTTGCAAAGGGTGTAGATCAAAAGTAATGAGGCCATTAATGAGATTCTGTCAACTGGGAAGGATGATATCAGGGCAACTGATTGGTTGAAGGTAGTGTTGGCACAAAATAGGGAAGATACATATCTTTTGCTGCAGAAAACCAGAACCGTCATGGAGTATACCTGGGATAGGTTGGTAAGTGACGAAATCCTTCCTTCTTCTAAAGCTTTCGAACCATGGGAGTGGTATGAGACATTGTAGATTAGGAAAAAGGTGTTGAAGAATATTTACAAACAAAGGAGGCAGATTGATGATACCCTAACTAGTGTTTACAATGGATCCATTGCCTTCTTTGAAATTATGATAGGAAGAAGGAGGATCACACCAAAGTACCTAAGTTTGGAATTGTTGAGGAAGTGGTGGCATGATGTTTATGCATGAAATAATGATGATTCTTTTTCTGAGTAGCAGTTGGATGATGCAACCACCTACCTTACAGTTATTGATAAATATATGACATATAGGGTGGATTGGGATAAGTCGGTCAAATGGTCAAGGGAGGAGATTGCATCCATTGAGAGATGACTTGTGGTTTTTCCTTTACCACCTGTGACCGACTTGGATGGGGTGCTCTTGAAAGTACATGAAGGGCCAGATCAGAATGAAGACAAAGGGGAAGGCAGTTAATGCTCAACTACTTCAGGATTTGTGCTTCCCCATTATCGTGCCCTACATTGGTCCGAGCTGCATTGGGAATCCCAAGCTGACCTGGGTGTTGTTTTCCCATTTAATGCATTCCTTCATTCCATTTTGACTTTCTTTGGGCTGGTTGGTGGTGCCCAGTTAATGCTACAAGCTCTTGCTTGGCCGACGGGTTTTCTAGGGGGATTCTATATATTTGGAATTTTGCCTAATTTGTAAGAGTGAGAAATAATAAAAAGGGTCAAAAGATAGAAGTAGAATAGAGCAAAATAGTTAGACGTGAGTAGAGCAAGTTAGCAAGTAGTTATTCTCAAGCAAATATTGTAATAGAAAGCTAGAATTGTTGCTACAGTGGATAATTCAAATGCAAGTAATGACATTGTGATTTGGTGCCATACTTGTATTCTCTTGTCTTGCATGGTTCTTGTTATTCCATCTTTAAAATTTCTTTGAGGAAGTTAATATTTAGATTAGATTTGATTCAATAATGTTTGTGATTTGATACTTGAATATTGCAGCAATCCTTCAGTTCATACTTTTCGCAACCAACTAATTGTTAGTTGCTTTGCAAAGTTAGCCTAGAATTCATATTTAGTGTGCCTAGTTCGATTGTGAGGATTTGTTCATTTCAACTGCAATAGGGTTGTTGAATGAATGTTCATGATTTAAAAAATCTTAACACCTTAGAGGATTGCACTATTTTCTGTAAGATTGCAGATTTATCTGGGTCAAGTAGAGATTGGTTTTGAGGGATTGGTCCATTTCGAGTGTTGGTTATTTTCATTGTTAATCTTAAGAGTAGTATTAGATTTAAAAATCTCTTTGAAACCCTTATCTTTTTCCATTTCTTTGATTATTGGGCTAGATCTAGGATTGAAGTATCATCAGATTGATAGATCTGATAAAATTGATTCAGTATTTTTCTTGTAGTAAGGTCCCATTGTGATTTCCAACATTTTCACATTTTACCATTGAGTTGTTTATGCATTGTCAAGACCTGACATTAGAGACCTTGGGGTTATCTCTTGAGGATTGCTGATAGAGATTTACCTTTCAAGTGAGATAGGATATTATATTCTGTCTGAGTTGTTGCTGTGCATAAAACACCATCAACAAGTGGGACATTACAGATGTTGTAGCTTTTAACGCTATTTTGAAGTCCAAGCACCCCTTACAAGATTCTGAAGAAGAGGTCAAGGAAATGTTGCAATATTTTGCCTTCAGTGAAGAATATGAGACCTTAGAAATTTGGGCTCTGGCCCCTCAAGGGATAAAGCTAAATGTTACTATTATTAACCCAAATTTAAAAGGAGGGTTGATAATAAAGAGAGCTTCAGAGACCTCAACCATAGAGGCTACTAATTTGACTATAAATGTGGCCAAATTAGCCCAAAAGACTGCTAAAAGAGAGGAGGCTGAAAAGAAAATCCTAATGGAGAAGTACAATGCCATAATTGGGGAATATAACAAGATGCAGCAAAGGAATGTTGAGCTGTAGACTGAGCTGTATAGGGTAAAGAACAAGCAAATTGGGGAGACATCAAGTGCTCTAGGGATCAAAACATTTCCTTCCACATCAAGGTTAGTGCCTCGTACTTCTCCTATTGTTTCTACACCAGGGTCTCCCAGTAAAACTCCTTCCCTCAGTGCTACTTTGGAGCTAATTGATGAAGAAATGGAATGCTCTGTTGATCCTTCGAAGAAGCAACTAATGCACAAAATTGTAGAGTTACAGGTATCCTTGAAGGTGAGTGAGGAGTGAATATTTTTAAAGCAAAGGGAGGTTGTAAATGTTGTATTGAGACATTTAAATAAATTAGCAAATCTATTTAATTAAAAGAGAGGATTTAGGGATTAGTGACATATTAAATAAATATATTAAAATATATTTATTTGATAATCAGGAGGACATTAATGACAAAGATTAATTAAATAAAATGAGAACTTTATTTAATTATGAGTTAACTTTTAGATAATTAGTGACGCATTAAGTAAATATGATTTATTCATTTAATAATCATGAAGAATAGAAGACCCTGTATTGATTAAATAATTGCAATTATTTAACTAATAGTTGAAGATGGATTAGGAACATAAGTAAAGTGTCATAATTATGCTAGGACGAAAAGTGGTAAAAATGAAGCTTGCAGGCCTAGGTCATTTTTAGGTGTCTTCATTTTGCCCCTCTTTGTCATAATGTCGCTTGTTGCGTTGTGACAAAGAAAATAATTCAAAAATATGCCCCAGTGCAAAATAAGATGAGGAAGAATGACAGGGAGGGTTATGGTATGCCCCCTCGAGAGGATAGACAGGTTCCAAGAACATGGTTGTGCTCTCGAAATTAATGAGAAGACTAGAATATGAAGAGACAAGGAAATGTTAGTGCAAAAGATATGGATGATGATATGGATGAAATGCCTATATGAGATGGGTGAGAGAAGATGACCATACTGATGAGAGAAGATGACCAGACTGAAGAAGAGAAGATGACCAGACTAAAGGAGATGCATGTTAATTCTTAGACCAAATCCTTCAAAGCCTGACCGTAGGACTTTAATATTTATTGCTCTTAATCATCATTGGGCAGGCTATTGTAATGGCCAACAAACACCATGATATGACATAGATCAAGGTGTGCAAGGTCGTACCATCACGTAAGACATGCAGTTGTAGACAAGGATGGTCATGACTCATACTAAGAGCATGATTGCCCTAGTCTTTTTGTCATAATCAACCACAAGCAGAAAAAGACAAAGACAAATCATGAGACGTCGTTGCTTCTCTAAATCCTATTTCCAGGACATCCTTGAGAAACTAGTAGCATGATTGTGAAAATACAAAAATAGAGCCCTTATCATGATACATCGCTGTTTTTCTAAATCCCATAATCAAGACCTCATTGAGAAGCTAGTAGTCATGCGTGTCAATCGTCATGATACGTCGTTGCTTCTCTAGATCCTGTTATTGGGATCTCGCTAAAAAACTAATAACATGATAAAAGCCAAAAGACAAGTGTCAAGTGTTTGCCATATGCATCTGGATATCCATTGTCAAAATATCAGGTTTGATGATGATGAGATGCCAGAGTGTCAAAGCATTGATGATGCTCAGATGACAAATGTCCAAAATTGTCGGATTCAGGAAGTGCACATCCTGAATGATGTTGATGTCAAGAGGATTGATCCCTAAATGTCAAAAGGGATCCCTCAAAATGCCATGTGATAGTGATGATGATGATGCCTAGGAAGGACACATCCTAAGGCATAAATGACACAGTTGGTTCTTCAGAAGGACACATCTAAAGAATACTGATGTCAAGAGGAGTGATCCTTAGATGTCAAGAGAATCCCTCGAAATGTCGAATGACAGTGACGATGCCTAGGAAGGACACCTCCGAAGGCATAAATGACAAAGGTTATCCTTCAAAAGGACACATCTGAAGGTTTAACCGAGAGTTGACAGTTTGACAGGTTACAATGATTTGACTTGCTTTTGACCGAGTTTGAGTTGTGTTTGATTTTATGCCGATATTGTCATGATGATATGATTGACCTATTGATGAGATTGTTATACTTAATTAATTGATTGCCATGTGTTGTTTTTAGGAGTTTACCCATTCGGGAATGATTCATTTTGCCTTGAAGATATTTTGATGTGTGTGCCTGTGTAGTGCCATGAACCCTAATGGACTGACCTAGTGCAGCCTCGGGGGCTCATCGATAGATGGCCTTTCCTATGTCATACACTCAGAGACCTCGTAGTTTGACACAACCAATGACTTTGTATTGATGACCAAAGATTGTGCCATGATTTTATTTTGACAAACCTAAAAGGACTGACCTAATGTCTTGGGGACTCCAATGCGAGTCTTGCATACGTAGCAAATGCGTAGAGACAATGTAGTTCAGACAAATGACAAAGACTGATTGATTTGAAATGGCAGACTTTAACAGTTGTTTAGACCCTATGTTTGTGTTCTTCGACCAGTCTAATGTTTTGTTTTGGTTTTCTTCAGGACATTTTATGGTTTTTAGGTCTTTTCTCAGGACTTTTTATGATGTTTTTTGGTCTTTTTTCAGGATATTTTATGATGTTTTTGGTCTTTCTTAGGAATTTTTGCCATATTTTTGGTCTTTTTTTAGGACTTTTTACCATGTTTTTTGTCTTTTTTCAAGACATTTTGCCCTTTTTTTGTCTTTTTTTTAGGACTTTTTGCCATGTTTTTTGTCTTTTTTCAGGACTTTTTGCCAATTGCCAAGATCATGTGCGACACCCACTACAATTTCATGATAAAAATTTTTACCCCCAGTCAGGTCCAAGACTTAGCCATTTTTAAGGAACATGGATGGGATGCTGTTGGTTTACTAGATGGACAGTCGTTAGAACTTGATGTCAATCATTTATCAACAATGAAAGAAAGGGTATAATGTCATGGTGGCCTGCGTGATAATGGCAGAAATAACTTTCATCCTAAGCCAAGGTAGACAAAGTGATAGTAGATGGCAGAGCAATGATTGATTATGCATGGCGCCTGTTTGCCAGGTTTTCACCATGGTACTTATCCAAAGCGCCTATTTGCCAGGTTTTCACTATTGGATGAAATTTTTCTCTTTACTATATTGTCATTTTTTTTTTGGTGTTGCCAAGATGCTTGTTTGCCAGGTTTTCATCAGGGCAACGATTTTTTATCATTTTTCCATTTTTTTTTCATTTTATAGTTTTCAGCTTGATCTCCTGATGCTATGTGTAGAACTTCCAAAGATGTAGATTGTTGATAGGCTCTGTCAGTTGTTCTCCATCTGGAGTCGCCAGCTAATATTCTCTAGAACCAAAAGAAGATATGATAATGTAGGGACCCATATAGTTTGGTTCAAACTTTCCTAACTTTTCTCTATTAGCTTGGTTCTTGGGGTTCTCCATGAGAACTAGGTCACCAATGTCAAATTTCCTTACCATAACCTTCTTATTGTAGCTGCGACAAAGATAGTTTTGATATGATTTGAGATGGTTCAGTGAATTTTTCCCTCTTTCTTCTAGCATTTCTAGCTCGTGCAAGCGTGATTGTCTGTACTCCTCATCATTAGTTAAACCCTTCAGGGAGACTCCTAACGAAGGAATTTCAACCTCGATGGGAAAGATGGCCTCAGTGCCAAAGAGTAGGGAAAATGGAGTGGCTCCTATAGGTGTACAAATGCTAGTTCGATAAGCCCATAGAGCAGGGTTGAGTTGTATATGCCAGTCACAACCAACATCATTGACAATATTTTTGAGGATTTTGACAATGGTTTTATTTGACGGCTTAGCTTGACCGTTTCCTTGTGGGTAGTATGAAGATGAAAAATGTTGTTGGATGTGAAATTGCTCACATAACTCACAAACGTCTTGGTTTTTAAACGGATGTCCATTGTCAGTGATGATGGATTACGGAAGGCCATACCAACAAATTATGTAGTTAAGGATGAACTTGGATATTTTCTTGCCGGTTATGTATGTCAAAGGGATGGCTTCGATCCACTTCGTGAAATACTCAGTGGCGGTGATGATGAATTTGTGGCCATTGGACGAGGTTGGATGAATCTTACCCATGAGGTTGAGTCCCCATTGAGCAAAGGGCCAAGGAGAAGTGATCGGCCGAAGTTCCTGTGCTGGAGCATGGATCAAATCAATGTGCATCTAACATTTGCGACAAGTCCTGACATATTCTATTGCATCCTTTTCAATGGTCGGCCAATAATACCCAAGTCTTGTTACTTTCTTGGCTAGGGTAGGACCACTTGAATGAGACCCGCATATACCGTCATGTACTTTGCATAAGGTTGTACATGCTTCATTTGTGTTGAGACATCTAAGGAGGGTGTCGTCAAAGCTACGATGGTAAAGGGTGTCACTGACGATGGCATACCTTGCGGATTTATAGATAAATGACTTCCTTTGGTTATTGGACAGGTTCAGTGGAAGGGTTTGAGACTTAAGGTAGTCATAAATATCATGGTACCAGGGAGATTTAGGACCAACAAGCTCACAAACCATCTCTAACTCCAGAATGTCATAGGCAAGAACCAACAATTGCTCTATTAGGAATTCTAGCTGAGGCAAATTGCTTGGTATGTCAAGGAGAGAGCCTATTGTAGCCATAGCATCTGCTGCTTTGTTCTGTTCTCTCAGAACTTGTTCAAAGGTTACCATATGAAAGTATGTGTGGAAACTATCAACCATCCGTTTGTAGGGCATCAACTTCTCATCTTTTGTGTCATGGTCATCATTAACCTGGTTGATGACAAGTTGAGAATCCTTGTAGACATGTAGTGCTTTGATCTTCCATTTTATCAACATTTTTAGTCCTGTAACAAATGCCTCATATTCTGCCACATTGTTTGTGCATGGGAAGGTGATACAAAAAGACTTAGGAATGGAGTTTCCTTGCGGGGTGATGAACATGATTCCTACCCCTGAGCCATGATTTGTGTGTGATCTGTCAAAGTAGAGTCGCCAAGGTGCCTTAGGTTCTGTATGGAATATTGACTCATTTGGAAAATATGCCATTAACAGGTGATCACTCTGCAAAGGTGTGTTTTCCAGCTGATCCGCTATGGCTTGTCCTTTTATAGCCTTTCTTTCGACATACTGAATGTCATATTCACTCAGAATCATAACCCATTTTGCTAGGCATCCTATTAATGCTGCCCGACTTAGCAAATATTTCAGTGGGTCAATCTTTGCTACTAATTATGTCTGATGGCTTAACATATAATGTCTTAGTTTTTTTGCTGCAAAGACCATGGCTAGGAAAGCTCATTCAATTGGTGTGTAGTTCAATTCATACCCGACCAATGTCCAATTGATGTAGTATATAGCTCTTTCTTTTTCCTCTTGGTTGTTCTGTGCTAGTAATGCACCCAGTGTTGAACTAGTTGTCGAGATGTATAGGATCAATGGTTTTCCATGAATGGGAGGCATGAGGACTAGCGTTGATAGTAGGTAATCTTTGATTTTCTAAAAAGCTTCTTGACATTTATCTATCCACACAGAGGGGATACCCTTGCACAATAGATATTGAAATGGGTGACACTTGTCTACCAATTGAGCTATGAAGCGCCTGATAGATTGTACCCTTCCTTGCAGCGTTCTAAGTTCATTGATTCCTCTGGGTGGAGGCATGTCTATGATGGCTTTGACCTTTGCTGGATCAACCTCAATGCCTCTTCGGGAAACTATGTATCCCAAGAGTTTACCAGATGTAACCTCGAAAACACACTTCTTAGGATTTAGCCAGACTTTGTACTCTTCCAATCTCTTGAAAATTGTGTCTAGCACTTTCAGATGATGTTTCCTGGTTACTGATTTTGCCAATAGGTCATCTACATAATCTTCCATTATTTTGTGCATCATGTCATGAAAGATTGTGGTCATGGCTCTTTGATATGTGGCGCCTAGATTTTTGAGACCGAATGGCATGACATTCCAACAGTATGTACCCCATGGGCAAGTAAATGTCATTTTGTGCTGGTCTTCTGAAACAATGTAGATCTGATTATATCCAGAGAAACCATCCATGAGGGATAGCATCTCATATCCTACTGTGAGGTCAACTATGATGTCAATATTTGGTAGAGGAAAGTCATCTTTTGGGCATGCTTTATTTAGGTCTCTGAAATCTCTACAGACGCAGATCGACCCATTTGGTTTTGTTACTAGTACCAGGTTAGAAATCCATTCTGCATAGTCAATCAACTGTATGAATCCCACGTCTAGAAGCTTCTTTAACTCAACTTTGACCAATAGAGCGACTTGAGGGTGCATTTTGCATAACTTTTGCTTGAATGGTTTGGCATTAGGTAGTAGTGGTAGATGATGTAGAACCAGTTCTGGGTCCAATCCTGGCATGTCAGCATAGGACCATGCAAAGTTAATTTTATGTTCTACAAAGAATTTATGAAATTATGATCTCTCCTCTTTAGTCAATGATGCAGCAAAGAGGACCATCTTGGGATCTTCTACAGTTGTTATGTTATCCTCTATTGTGTCTTCAATAAGCATAGCTGATTTCTCCTATTGCATGGGGAGAAAGTCCAGTCCTCCATCTTTGGGCACCTCAGAGAGGTTTTCACCCGCAGATACATCCTTTGTTTTTACTATTTTATCATCAAAAGGTGCCTTTTGGTTTTCACCTAGAGACATTTCATTTTTTGTTTTATTTTTATTTTTACTTTTGCGACTGGAGGATGGAGCAGTCTCACCGAAGTATGCCATGTAGTCTAAATCAATGGTGAATCTTGACTTGTGGTCCCCACTACGTATGCCTTCACGTAATCCCATAAATTATGCAATTGCCTCATCATTCTAAAATGTGTCTAGGACCGGCGGGCCTTGTTGGTCCCAATCGACGAGCTCAGGATAAACTAAGGAAATGCCATCGTCAATGTTGGTGAATTGAGGTGAGGATGCAGAAAGCATGTAGACTGATTCAGTGATGTTGTAGATGAGATTATCATCATCCAATTCTACATCAGACTCTATCCAATATTCCCCTTCACTAGTGTCATATTCGTTGTCAAAATACGGGGTGAAGGTCTTAGAGTCTTGGTTGTCAGTGTCGTTTGATATTTTAGATGGATTGGACTGAAGGGGTTCAGATGGTGGGTCTTGTATGTCATGGGGAGTGGTAATGGGACTTTGACTATTTGGTGCCTATTCAATTTTAAATGTTTTCCAAAATATTTGTTCTGAGGTTAGTTCCCCTGGTTCGAAAAACAAATCATCAAGACAACAGTCACTTAAGGATTATTTTGAGCCAAATTCCCACTCATGGGAGTTAGTTTCATTGAGGGTTTCCTTAGTAGTCTCGACATTTTTCGAAGCATGTACTCGCTCACTCAAAAGTCCAATGGTACATCGATCATCATTAGCGGGCAATCCAAACCCTAATCCCAGATACTTTGGTATTTGGAAAGGTTCTATAGGCTCTCTTCGACCAACTCTATTTTTTCCTAGGCCACTAGTACTGTCGTAGCCTTTAGCTTTCATCATGTCATATCCTTTTCCATATATCTCAACTGGTAATAGGGGTAGTGTGATAGTATCCTTATAAATCCATCCTGTGATGTCAGAAAGGTCCTCATTGCTCATGTCTCCCCATTTGATGAAAATTGTTTTTGGTGGAAATTTGAAAATTTCCTAGGGTTCCATTCTGAAACATGGCCGACCATAGACCTTTGGAGACTTGGGCATTGTTGTTATGTTGTATGCTGTGTACAGTTTAAATTCCGCACAGATGAGGTCTTGGATTTTGATAGTGGATTCAGCCTTAGGGTTTGCGGTAGGTGGTGGTGTGGCAGAAGATGTGAATGAAGTGGATGTGGAAGATGATATGAGTGTGAATGGATCAATGTATTTGGATGAGGGTGATCCCATAATAGTGGTTTACAATTTTTGGCCAAACTGGACACTAAAATTATTATTTTTAACTAAATCTTCACATTCGGGAACCTATAGCGGCTAAACTATGAGGAATTTGGAGATGGTGCAAACTAAAGTCTCATCAAATTTTTTCTGTAGATTCTAAAAATATATTTTTAAAAAAAATTGGAATCAAATTGCACTTCTTTTTCCATCTCCCACGAAAATAGATTTTTTTCAGAAAACAACATTTTTAAAAAGTGACGCACACCATATAACGTATAACTTTTTTTCCTTGAAGGATAAAATTCTAACTCTTTCAAATTTAGATTTGTAACTCTGATATCTAGTGCTTCCACTTGGTTAGATGGTTTCCTTAATCAAGTTTCAAAGTCAAACCAATTACAATTCAGACACAATGCAACCTGATAACGCTAACTTTTGGTATATGTCAAAATTTTATTTTATTTTTTGTTGGATCAAGGACTTCAATATCTGGTGCACTCATATTTTTCAATTTTTTTTTTGATAATCTTCTATTTTTCCACATGAAGAACAAAGAAATTCATTTTCGATGAAAACCTATGTTTAATAAAACTTAAAAAACAAATACATAACAAAACCAAAACATATTAAAATTATATTCATTGATAGCTTGTTCCAGGAATACCATAATCATTTGAAATAAATTTTAAATGAATTCATTTGATCCCCCAAAATCTAAATCAAAAGTGATTTTTTATCAACATTTTGATAGGTGTAAAGGAGACACATTTATAGGTATGGTTTAAAACTAGCGAGGTTCTATCCAAGGGGTTTGATCTAAGGTGATTTGATCAAACCCTCTTCAATTGGAATCCTTAAAATGGAACTTTTTAAGGCTTAAATCATTATATTTTCTAAAAATATGTGATTTCAGCTAAAATTCGTTCCTCTCAGGAATTGTAAACCACTATTATGACAGCACCCATGACGAGGAGCCAAATGCTTCTTAGTTAATAGGCACTTGGTTTTCAGAAATACCCCTTAGGTTGGTACAATATTGGAAAGGGTCGGGGTCTCCGTATATGGTTATTTATGTGCCATCAAATGGAAACTTTAGGCATTGGTGATACGTGGATGGAACAAATTTTAAGGCATGAATCCATGGATGACTGAGCAAGATGTTATATGGTAGTTCCAAATCCAGGACCTGACAAGTTGTGTCCATAATGACTGGTCCCACTCTGATAGGGAGAGAGATAACACCATGTGAAGATCGTTCTTCGTCATCATATGCTTTGATCGCTATACTCTTTGTCGGGTCTATGCATGCATCAGAGAATCCTAGAGCCTTAACTAGTTTGAGGGAGCATATGTTCAATCCTGCTCCACCATCTACTAAAACCTGTCTTACTTTGTGCTTGTGGACAAATGTTTCTATGTGAAATGCATCATTATGGTTGGTTTTAGGTGATGAGTAGTCTTGATCTAAGAATGTGACATGGTGAGGCATAGTGAGGTATCCCACCATGGTCTCAAATTGATTGACATCAATATCCTTCGGGACATATGAATCTTGCAGGGTTTCATCTAGGATATCCTTGTGTGTGGGAGAGATATGAAGCAACTCAAGTATAGAGATTTGTGCGGGAGTCTTTCTTAGCTGGTCAATGAGGTTGAACTGACTTTTGGGTTTCCACTGCTTTGTGGTCAGGACAAGTTTTGGATATTTAGCAGATGGGATAGGTATGGTTATTTTGGGTTGTTTAGCGGGAGGCAGACCAGCTATGGTGACCTTGCCACTGTGAGTAGTAGAATTACATTGGGGTGCACTCCTGACCATAATGGTATTGATGTATTCATTGTCAGTTCAGAAATTCTTTATAATAGGTCCACTAGAATAATCGTACTTGGCTCGGGTGAAGTTAGCTTGATTCTATGAACCTGAGGTGGAAGCATTATGAGAACCATGGTCCTACAGTGGATTCTTATGGATAGTATGATCTAAATTGCAGGAAAATTGCTATCCACCTACTTCGATGATGCAACTTTCAATAAGATCTTGTATTAGGTTTTTCAATTTTCGATAGTTAGAGGTTGTATGTCCTTTTCCGCGATGGTATTCGCAAAATGCATTATCATTCCACCATGCTGGTTTGAATTTTCCTGGGTCATATGGTTTTGGTTCTTGAAGTATGATGATCCTATTCTAGAGGCATTTCTTAAGGACTTCTTCAATGGGTTCCCCCAAAGAGGTGTATGTGTGACCCTTAGGAAATTGTCTCGTCTGATGGTATTGTCCCTGGTTATTTTGACCGTTCTGGTTATTTGAAAGGACATTAGTTGGGGGTGTCAATGTCATTGTTGATTTGTTTTGTTGTTGAACCCCTTTTAGGGCTAGTATAGGACCCACAATGTTTGTAGTCTTGGCGTCAACAACACCGTCATTTGTAATGTGCTTATTTTTGACCCAGTATTTATTCTTTTCGGTGGTTGGAATGGCATTTGTGTTTTTGGGACCATATCTTAGTTCTCCCTTTGAGATAAGGGCTTTCTCAATCTGGACCCCTTTTTCGACTAAGTCTGTGAAGTTTGTGCAACAATGTACTTGCAATGCATATTTTAGGGGCCCTAGAAGTGTTTGGATGAACATGTTGACCTTTTCCCTTTCGGGGATGTCAATGTGACACTGACTAGTGAGGCTACTCCATTTTTGAAAGAATGGGATAAATGTCTCACCAACATCCTCTTACGTGAGAGTGCACAAGCTATTTATAGAGGTATCCATGTCGATGTTGTACTCATAATTTTTTATGAATTTTTGTTTAAGCTCATCCCATGTCTGGATATCCTTTAAATCGATTTTTAGTAAATCAATGAAGACTAAGAAACCCAAAGACCTATCGAGCATAAAGGAAATTAAACAACAAATAGTTATACCTGTAAATCGAATTCTCCATGATTACCTCCATAGTACCTTCTAGCTTTTTGGTTGACGTGTTGCCCTCAGATTCGTCGTGCGGGCAATCTGCAAATGTCTAAGTCCTACACCAAGCTTTGAAGGATTTTAGATATCCCTAATGCCTATGCCTATGACTATGATTGCCAATGCCTAAACATACTAAGACTTGATCAAATAAAGACAATAATTGCAATGAGAAGCCTAAGTGTGCAAGTGCATAAATGTGTGATGCATCTATATAATATGTCAGCGTGTCTAATGTGTAATATCTAATGCGTCTAATGCAAAAATCAGAAGAAAATAGCATTTTATAGAAAATTCCATTTTGAATGGACAGATGAGATGAGAGATTGAGAAAATGCCCTAGAATCAATGGTTAAGATTCGAAATGGCAACACTCAATTAGGGTTAGGGAAAAATGACCAAATGTGTGAATAAGATTTAATTAAATAAATTAAATCAAAGATAAATGTGACAGTTGAGATGAAATTAGCAAAAATCAGAAGATAAGAAGATGGGATTTTAGAAAATCAGTAATTTTAGAAATTACTTGATTTGTAGAAGAATATTTCCATTTTGAATTAAATTAATTCAAAATATGGATTTTGTGAGATAAGGAGTAATTGATTTTTGAAATTAATTACTAAAAAAAGAACCAGTTAACTATGTGAGACATTTTTAAATAAATTGTTTTATTTAAAAATAAAGAAGTGTCACATACAACAATTAAATAATTAAAAATAATTATTTAATTTAGAAGAAGTGGTTAATTAATTAAATAAATTAGCAAATCTATTTAATTAAAAGAGAGGATTTAGGGATTAGTGACATATTAAATAAATATATTAAAATATATTTATTTGATAATTAGGACATTAATGACAAAGATTAATTAAATAAAATGAGAACTTTATTTAATTATGAGTTGACTTTTAGATAATTAGTGACACATTAAATAAATATGATTTATTCATTTAATAATCATGAAGAATAGAAGACCCTGAATTAATTAAATAATTGTGAATTATTTAACTAATAGTTGAAGATGGGTTAGGAACATAATTAAATTTTCATAATTATGCTAGGATGAAAAGTGGTAAAAATGAAGCTTGTAAGTCTAGGTCATTTTTAGGTGTCTACAAAAATGTATCAACCTCACTCCTATAGTCAAAATTGATATCATGAATGTCCAAGAAGATCCAAAAAGGAAAAGAGTAATGCCTTCTGAAGAGCTATCTAGTGGTAACAGTGCAAGTGAAAAAGTAGGGAACCCTGCAATTGCTGGTTGTTGGACTTTGAGATTTGATGGGTCCAAATCAAAACAAGGAGTTGGGGCAGGCTTTGAGCTAATTAGTCCAAGAGGTAAGACATTTTTTTCTGCTCATAGACTTCAATTTCACTGTACGAATAATGTAGCCGAATATGAAGCCTTGGTGCATGGACTATTAATGGCATTGAAGAAAAAAGGTTAAGATCTTGCAAGTTTTTGGAGATTCTGAGTTAGTAGTCAAGAAAGTTAGGAGACAATACTCTTGTCATGATAGGAGAATGACTAACTATAGACACCGAGTGTGATTTGATGCCTTCAACATTCAGTTGATTCCATGAAATAAGAATCAGACAGTTGATTCTCTTGCTCAGGTGGCAAGTACCTTGCAGCCCCTATCTCTTTCGGGACTAAAGAAGTTTACGTGGAACTGACCCCAGTACCATCAATACCTAATAATATCACCAACTTCTAGGTATTTAAAGATGACAAGCATATCTTAGATTTTATTACTAGTACTGATGTCTTTGCTTCTCAAATCATTGACGAAACTAAACTTCAAGAAGCTAAGATGGACTTGGAAGGGGTAATTAATCTGAAGACTAACACAATTCCTAGGGGAATGGTGCAACTAGAGAGGATCTTTGATCTAGACAAGATCAGAGATCAGGAAAAGGATACCAGGAAAGAGTCTATTAGTGGACAGTGTGACAAATATAATGTAGGATCTCAGGAGGATGTCAAAAATGTTCTCATTGGCAAGGTGTGAACTCCAGAAGAAAGACAGGGAATCATCAATGCAATACAAAGATATCCAAATGTGATAGCCTAGAATTATGAAGACTTGAAGACATATGATACATCAATCATAACCCATACTATTCCACTCAATCTAGGAGTAAAGCCTTTCAAACAGAGGCAAAGGCCCATCAATGCTTTACTAGAGCCCATAATACAGAAGGAAGTGAAGAAACTGTTGTCTGCAAGGATAATATTTTTGGTCAGACACTTTACTTGGGTTGCAAACCTGGTTCTAGTATGAAAGAAAAATGGTGAAATCAGACTGCATGTAGATTTCAGGAACCTAAACAGAGCATCAAAAAAAGATAATTATCCGGTACCCTCACTGGATGAAGTATTACAGATTGTCAACGGATCTCAGATGATGTCCTTTTTAGATGGTTATTAAGGGTATAACCAAGTTATGGTGCAGTATGAAGATAGGCACAAGACTACCTTCACCACCAAGTGGGGTACTTTCACCTACAGAAGGATGCCCTTTGGCTTAATTAATGTTGGAGCAACATTGCAACGAGCTATGGACATTTCTTTTAAAGATATAATTGGTAAGTGCATAATCATTTATATGGATGATCTAACAGTTTTTTCCAAGAAAAGAGGTGATCATATCTCAGATTTATGCAAAGTTTTTCAGAAATGTAGAGAGTTTGGAATATCACTCAATCCAAAGAAATGCATCTTTGGCATGGAATAAGGTAAGTTGTTGGGGCATGTTCTCTCTGAAAAGGGAATTACCATTGATCTAGAATGCATAGAATCCATTCTTAAGGTTCCACCGTCTGCTAGTAAAAAAGAAATGAAATCATTCTTTGGCAAGATCAACTTTGTGAGGAAGTTCATCACTGGGTTCACAAAAATAGTTAAGCCACTGAATACAATGTTAAAGAAGGAGGCCAAAGTTGAATGGAATGCAGAAGGAAAAGAAGCATTTGCAGAAATAAAGAGGGCTATTGTTGAAGCTCTTGTTTTGGTAAGTCCAGACTATGCTAAACCATTATATATATTCGTTTGCCTTTGATCATTCCTGTGCTGCTATGTTAGCTCAAAATTCGGATCAAGGAAATGAGCATCCCATAGCATTAATGAGTGCACCATTGAAGGATGCAGAGCTCAGGTATCGAAGTGTGGAAAAGCAGGCTTATGCCTTAGTCAGAGCTGTAAAGAAATTCAATCATTATATCCTCAGAAACAAAATCTTTGCAATAGTTCCTGATCTTGTAGTTAAGTTGTTATTGATGCAGAATGAGGTGGGGGAACACAGAGCCAAATGGGTGACTATGTTACAAGAGTATGATATGGAAATTCAACCCATGAAGTTGGTAAGAGGGCAAGGAATTACATGGACAATGGCACAGACAGACCTTGACCTTATTGCTCAGAGTTATAATTTATAGGATGTCTCTCTTGGAGAGTGGTATGATGATATTGTTCATTACCTCCTAACCTAGAGATGCCCTGATCATCTCAATTCGGTACAAAGAAGGGAATTGTGCTTAAAGAGTGATAGTTTCATGTAGAAAGGAGCGGTCCTGTATAAGAAAAATCATGAGGGTGTTTATTTGAGGTGCCTAGGAAAGGTAGAATCTGCAAGAGTGATGTTGGAGTTTCATGACAAATATGGTACGGGCCATAGATTAATGCCTTCTACAGCGAACCAAATTCTGAGAGCTGGTTACTACTGGCCTACACTGTTCAAAGATACACA
The DNA here is from genome assembly GCA_007258455.2 of Sequoia sempervirens. Classification (NCBI taxonomy): domain Eukaryota; kingdom Viridiplantae; phylum Streptophyta; class Pinopsida; order Cupressales; family Cupressaceae; genus Sequoia; species Sequoia sempervirens. Next base: position 512,601,561 of record VDFB02281492.1, read on the forward strand.
CCACCATGTCAGAACTTGTCACGTGTGTCAGACTGCAGCCACCAGAGAGAAGTATGCCGCACTCCCACTCTAGTCGGTCTTCGAGATAAAACCCTTTTCATAGTGGGGAATGGATTTCATAGGTCCAATCAATCCACCCTCCTCTGCTAGACATAGGTATATCCTTACCATTACTAATTATTTTACATGATGGAATGAGGCCCTTGCTTGCAAGCAATGCACTTTAGAGGTAGTAATTAACTTCATTGAATCAGGTATTTTTAATCGTTTTGGATTCCCCATGTCTTTAGTTTGTGATAATGGTCTTGAGTTTTCGTCTTTGAAGTTTTCTAACTAGGATTTTGACCATGGGATTATAATTAAATTTTCATCCAACTATTACCCTCAAGGTAACGGGTTAGCTAAGTCATCCAACAAAAACCTCCTGACTGTTATTCACAAATTGTTAGAAAGAAATCCGAAGGATTGGCATAACCAACTTAGATTTGCTCTGTGGGAAAATCACACCAAACATAAGACTTCCATAGGAATATCACCCTATCACCTAGTTTATGGATTAGAGCCTGTGTTTCCCATTCAGTTAAAGATCCCCACCTTGCAATTCATTAATGAATATTATGATGAGTGAGATAAACATGAGGCTAGACTTGCGGAATTGTTACACCTTGAAGAAAAGAGGGATGAAGCCCTGGAAACAATTGCTAAACAACAATGGGTAGTCAAGAGATGGTTTGATAAAAGAGCCAAGGTTAAAGATTTTAGGATTTCTGACTTGGTTCTTTACTGGGATAAAGCCCATGAACGTAAGGGAGAGCATGGAAAATTTGATAAACTTTGGCTTGGCCCTTACCAAATCTCAAAAATTCTGGGGGATAATGCTTTTCATTTGAAAAATCTCACTGGAGAGGATATCCCACTGCCTGTCAATGGGAAGTATTTGAAGCATTATTTCTAGTCTTGAGCTATTTTCAGCTCTTGTCTTGTATATAGTTAGATTAGGTTTTCCTTTCTACTCTGCTTTTGTCTATTTTGGTTGGTTTGCTTTTGGGTTTGTTTTGTTTTTGCTCTGCTCTTGCTTTGGGGGTTTCTCTATTTTTGCCTGGATGTGTTACACCTGCATGGAAAATATATCATTATCTGGAATTGTTCTAAGTATTTCGTTGGTGAACTTTAGTCTTGCATCTTGAAAGGATGGTTGAAATCTTTACTATTGCCAATAGTCTTAATGTAATATTTTTAGAAGATTATCACTGGCTTTGATTTGAATTTGAAGTACTCTAAAATCTTATATCTCTCATATATCTTAAGAATCCTGATGTCACTATAGGAATCTTTGTGAAGTTTTTCTAGGAGAAAAATCCTATTTCTGCTTCAGCACCACTATGGTTCTCAGCCCTGAGTGTGAGCTTCATTGTTCACAAGTTGAAATGAAAGAGACATATAAAGAATATCAAGAGAAAAAAAATGAAATATTGAAAATTAAAAGAATAAATTCAACTTATCAGGGGTACCTGAATATCTCTACTGGGGCTATGGATGCCTGGCTAGCTGTAGAGCTATGTTTAGGAGAGTCACAACGATAACCTTGTCAGGGCTATGGATGCCTGACTGGCAACGAGGCCCTATCCAGGTTGCTTTTAAAGTTAGAATCTTTACGTAGCCTGACTTTATTGAACTTGGTTTCTATAGTAACTTAAGGAGGGAAATGAACTCATGTGCACACATTTGGATTTTCAATTTATGGAAGGTTTGGTCTATCCTTTGATTCTGATTCTTTAAATCTTTGCATTATGACTTGTTTGTTTGATGGTGAGATTGAAACCAAAGATTCTGGGTTCTCGATTCCTATTCATCATCAAATTCTTTGGAGCATTTTCCCAGCAAAAGTTGCCATTTGTTGTGCAGTTTTCGTACACACGCCTCACTGAAGGCAAGGACCCTCTTTCGCTTTAGTTTTGGTTTCTTGGCCCTTTATTTTTTGAGTTTTTGTCTTATCTTGGCATGTGCTTTAAGGTTTATTTTGATTTCCTAGGTGTTTCCCTAGGGTATTTACTAAAAATCCTATGTTCTGGACAAATTTTAGGCTTTTACTTGGATTCAAGATTTTCCACCCTGGTCAGATTTTCCCAGATCCCGCTTGGATTCCGGCTGGACCCTGTTGTTCGGGGATTTTCAGTATTCATGGATTTTCACATGGGCCGGATTTCCTCGGATTCTGCCCTGTCGTCAGCTTCCTGGGTTTTCTGACTATCCTATCGATTACATTAATGGCTTTGTGCGTGCTTTGAAGGATGTATTTAACTTGATTTATGGGATCTTTTGTGCCATCGTACTTACTATTTGCTATCGTTTGAGCTGAGGAGTGCTTTCTTGTGATTGATTGGCTTCATTTTTGGGGCCCTTGAGTTGAATTATGGATTTAGGTGATATTTTCTTGTGCATTCCCGGCTATGTTCTTTGTGGACGCCATTAGGCGTCACAATGGTATGTTTTTATTGCCCTACCTTTGATTGAGAATTATGAATGGCACGTTAATGTTATGAGAGCCTGTGGGATTCAAATTCATATGTATTTGATCATTTCATGCTAGGGTTGTTCAGTATTACATTATTTTTCATCTCCTAGGTGAGTTTTAAGCTTATTTGTCTATTTGCATTTTGATGAATCTTGCCTGAGAGTAATTAGTAAACCCTAGTGACAACTTAGTAGTTGAGACAACTGAATTCTAATCTTGCCTATGTGCTAATGGCAGATGAATAGGGTTTCAAACCTAGGGCAATGCCATGTCAGGTTATTTCATCTTAAAATTGACCTAGAATGTAAAGAAAATCTTTGAAAGGTCCATCCTTGACTTGTCCTGAGTTAAATTCTAAAATTCATGATTGATTTGGTGTTTGGGTTAAATCATGACTCTGCGTCGTAGTCTGGGATTTTTTCGTCCCTCCGGGATAATCCGTCCCTTCCGAATTTTCTTCGCTGTGACCCTTCAAAGTCAGGGGGATGTCATATTGATCACCCTGTATTTCATCAAGAAACCTTCCTAAGTTCATATTTGATAGCCGTGATAGTATCATTTCTCACACCGATAAGGTCTCCTATGTCAGTTGGTGAGACAAAGAGGATTCGTCGAGACCTCACCCTGAAAGAAAGTCTCTCATTGACATGCATTTTCATATACACCATCGACAAGCCAAGCCCTGGTCAGCAAGAGGTCATAGCGGGCTCCATTAGTTATACCGATATTCATTTGCTTTGCTGAGACATTCATCCTTTAGTGAGACCCTTTTGGTGAGCTCACAACTCTTGCTGAGACCTTCACTTTTGGCGAGACTACTGGTGGTCACCAAGAATTCTTTGCGAAGCGTTCCTTTCTTGGCGAGCTCTGATCTTCTTTCGGGGAGACCACATGTTGTCGACAAGAGGTTATACCGATGGGACTTCATGTTGGCGAAACATTACGTGGTTGGCAAGACCTCTGGCCGAATTCAAAACCTATCACCGGTCGGCAAGACAACGTGACTTCGCTGAGACCTCATATTGAAAAACTTTGGTTTGGCTGAAGTGTTTACTTGGACCCCAAAAGTTGGTGAGACAAGGAGGATTCACCAGGACCTTACCCCGACTACCCTTTGGTCATATGAATATTTTTGCTATATCATCGGTTGGCAAGACATGCCTCACTCGGTGTGACCTCTTTCTAAATGAAATTTGTTTGGCTGAAGTACATGCTTTTGCACCGATTGGTTCAGAATTTTTCCTTATCCTTGGATTTGCGTTGGGTCTAAATTTCTCTAAAATTCGACGTCTATCTGATTTTTTGAAGTCTGCAATCTGGCTCATTCTTCGCGGAAATCCGTCCCTCACAGATTTCCCTGAAATCTTATGAAATGTAAAGGAACGTGAGATAATTAGATTTGTTTATGATTTTTGATGCATGTCATATTTGGATTTCCCATGTAATTTATTGATTGATTATGATCACGTTTAATGGTTAAGTAGGTGTTTCCTGGTTATTTCGTTGGAATCTGATTGGTCTGGAATTTCCTGAAATTCCTCTCTTGCTTAGATTCCGTGGATGGTCTTGAAACCCAAAATTTGTTGTGGTCATCTCATATGAAATTTAATAACACTTTGTCTATATGAGATTCATTATAATGATGTATTGATGAATTAACCTTGATTTCCTATGGTTTTTACTATGATTTCCATGTTGAGTGCAGACTGAATCTAGCAAGGTAGCTGCTGGTTCCTCAATGTCTGATGTAGAGAGGATTAAAATGGACATTAAGAGTAAGATCCCTAAGAGTAAAATCACTTCAGTTTGGTCGAAGGTGACTGATACAAATTTCAGATCATGGGATTGTGAATAGTTTAAAGAAAAAATGGCGGCTAAGGATCCTCCTTTGGTGGCTAGAAGGATGATGGAATTAGGCTTGTCCCATGTAGCTGGTTTCCCTTCTATGGTGCAATTTTATGAGATGGTCCTTGAGTGCGCCAGGCACTATAATCAGGACACACAAAGAATTATTAGTCCTCAAGGGAGAGTTGTAGCAAATCTCAAACCTATTTCCATTTCCCAAACATTTGATATGCCAGACAGGTCTCATGTGGTGCAATTTAGCATGAGGGAAGCTCAAGAGTTCTACAATGAGCAAACTATGAGGTCACAACAATTTATCAATTATTGGCTAGAGAAGCCTAAATCTCACCATTCTAAATTACCCAAGCAGCTATTCAGGATAAAGTTCAAGAAGGAATATTATGATGCCATCATTCTTCTCAGTAGAGTGGTTGGATTGAATAAGGCTAGGGTGATCTTGAGGATTGAAAGAGATGAGGCTCATGATAGAGTTATTCACATTTCCACCCCTGCTCCAGATAAAAATAGAGATGATGTGGTTGGAAAGGATTACAATATTCAGACTTTCAATCTAGGACCTACATCAGTCGAGAAAGACATTGAAGATTATGAGGGATCTAGTGTAGTTATTGTGGGTAGATTGAGGAAGGAAATGAAGACCAAGTAGGAGCTAAAGAAAGAAAATGAAAATCTCAGGAAATGCTTGGAGGAATTAATGAAGCCCTTACAATCCATTAACCCTTCGATTTCTGTTGTGCATCATTTGCCTCAGGAGACCATTACCAAACTTGAAAAGATGAAGGCTTCCAATCTTACCATGATGAGTTGACTGCAAGGGGTGTGGACCAAAGGTAATGAGGCCATTAAGGAGATTCTGTCAACTAGGAAGGATGCTATCAGGGCGACTGATTGGTTGAAAGCAGTGTTGGCACAAAATAGGGAATATACGGATCTTTTGTTGTAGAAAACCAAAACCGTCATGGAGTACACCTGAGATAGGTTGGTAAGTGATGAAATCCTTCCTTCTTCTAAAGCTTTCGAACCATGGGAGTGGTATGAGACATTGCAGATCATGAAGAAAGTGTTGAAGAAGATTTACAAATAAAGGAGGCAGATTGATGGTATCCTAACCGGTGTTTACAATGGATCCATTGCCTTCTTTGAAATTATGACAGGAAGAAGGAAGATCGCGCCCAAGTACCTAAGTTTGGAACAGTTGAGGAATTGGTGGCATGATGTTTATGCACCAAATAATTATGATTATGTTTCTGAGCACTAGTTGGATGATGTAGCCACCTACCTTACAGTTATTGATAAATATATGACATATAGGGTGGATTGGGATAAGTCGGTCAAACGGTCAAGGGAGGAGATTGCATCCATTGAGAGATGACTTAGGGTTTTGCCTTTACCACCTGTGGCTGGCTTGGATGGGGCACTCTTGAAAGTACATGAAGGGCTGGAACGGAATGAAGACAAAGGGGAAGGTAGTTAATTCCCAACTACTTCAGGATTTGTGATTTCCCATTATCGCACCTTGCATTGGTCCATGCTGCATTGGGAATCTCGGGCCAACTTGGGTGTTGTTTACACATTTAATGCATTCCTTCATTCCATTTTGACTTTCTCTTGGCTGGTCGATGGTGCCCAGTTAATGCTGCAAGCTCTTGCTTGGACGATAGGTTTTCTAGGGGGATTCTATATATTTGGCATTTCGCCTCATTTGTAAGAGTGAGAAATAATAAAAAGGGTTATAAGATAGAATTAAAATAGAGCAAAATAGTTAGATGCAAGTAGAGAAAGTTAGCAAGTAGTTGTTCTCAAGCAAATATTGTAACAAAAAGCTAGAATTGTTGCTACAATGGATAATTCAAATGCAAGTAATGACATTGTGATTTGGTGCCATACTTGTATTCTCTTGTCTTGCATGGTTCTTGTTATTCCATCTTTAAAATTTCTTTGAGGAAGTTAATATTTAGATTAGATTTGATTCAATAATGTTTGTGATTTGATACTTGAATATTGCAGCAATCCTTTAGTTCATACTTTTTGCAACCAACTAATTGTTAGTTGCTTTGCAAAGTTAGCCTGGAATTCATATTCAGTGTGCTTAGTTCGATTGTGAGGATTTGTTCATTTCAACTGCAATAGGGTTGTTGAATGAATGTTCATGATTTAAAAAATATTAACACCTCAGAGGATTGCACTATTTTCTGTAAGATTGCAGATTTATCTGGGTCAAGTAGAGATTGGTTTTGAGGGATTGGTCCATTTCGAGTGTTGGTTATTTTCATTGTTAATCTTAAGAGTAGTATTAGATTTAAAAATCTCTTTGAAACCCTTATCTTTTTCCATTTCTTTGATTATTGGGCTAGATCTAGGATTGAAGTATCATCAGATTGATAGATCTGATAAAATTGATTCAGTATTTTTCTTGTAGTAAGGTCCCATTGTGATTTCCAACATTTTCACATTTTATCACTGAGTTGTTTATGCATTGTCAAGACCTGACATTAGAGACCTTGGGGTTATCTCTTGAGGATTGCTGATAGAGATTTACCTTTCAAGTGAGATAGGATATTATATTCTGTCTGAGTTGTTGTTGTGCATAAAACACCATCAACAAGTGGGACATTGCAGATGTTGTAGCTTTTAACGCTATTTTGAAGTCCAAGCACCCCTTACAAGATTCTGAAGAAGAGGTCAAGGAAATGTTGCAATATTTTGCCTTCAGTGAAGAATATGAGACCTTAGAAATTTGGGCTCTGGCCCCTCAAGGGATAAAGCTAAATGTTACTATTATTAACCCAAATTTAAAAGGAGGGTTGATAATAAAGAGAGCTTCAGAGACCTCAACCATAGAGGCTACTAATTTGACTGTAAATGTGGCCAAATTAGCCCAAAAGACTGCTGAAAGAGAGGAGGCTGAAAAGAAAATCCTAATGGAGAAGTACAATGCCATAATTGGGGAATATAACAAGATGCAGCAAAGGAATGTTGAGCTGTAGACTGAGGTGTACAGGGTAAAGAACAAGCAAATTGGGGAGACATCAAGTGCTCTAGGGATCAAAACATTTCCTTCCACATCAAGGTTAGTGCCTCCTACTTCTCCTATTGTTTCTACACTAGGGTCTCCCAGTAAAACTCCTTCCCTCAGTGCTACTTTGGAGCTAATTGATGACGAAATGGAATGCTCTATTGATCCTTCAAAGAAGCAACTAATGCACAAAATTGTAGAGTTACAGGTATCCTTGAAGGTGAGTGAGGAGGGAATATTTTTAAAGCAAAGGGAGGTTGTAAATGTTGTATTGAGACATTTAAATGAGAAAGTTGATGAAATATTGTCATTTGTGTATTCTTTATATTCTTTATTATTGAGTGCAATAAAGAATATTGATAGGGATTAGGAGGTAGTAGTACCATTAATTGAAAGATGGATCCCTAGGGCCAATGATCTAGACATAATGTATAAAGCCTCAAGGTTTGATGTAAATAATAGGCCCCAATCATTAAGGCCTACTTAGGTGTTAGTTAAGTCATTGCAAGGTTTTCAGACCTTACCAGATGACTTGAGTAGGAAGATTAGAGAGTTGGTAAAGAACTTTGATGATTGGAGTGACACATTGTTACCTGACATAATTGATGACCAGGGAAATATTAGGTCACTCCAACAATGGCAGGATCGGCCAAATGAAGTCATCAATTATCAAATTAGATTAATTTGTGATGACTTAGATTATGATTTATTGGTGAGATGTATGGAAAAAATCATTAGCACTAGTTCATTCTTTGAATCTTTTGAAAGAGAAGCAAATTAGTTGGCAGTTAAGTATACACCTTATAGTGTCAAGGTGAATGAGGTAATCAATTTTAATTGGCCAACTGATGAGGAATACTAGAAATGGGTAAATGTATATTTAACTGAGGAGTAAAAAGGAGTAGGTTGTTAACAGTTGACAGGTTAGCTATTGCAGTTATAACAGATTCTAGTTTTATTTTTGGTGACAATCTTGGCGCTAAATTCTTGAAGTTTTTGTTGCTACATCAATCATTCTCAGCAGACATGATGAACAAGAGGACTCTCCAGGAAACTACTGTTGTAAGAAATTTTTGGAATGTTACAAAGTGGTCCAAATGGTTGGTGACACGTGTGCTTTCTGGCCCAATGCTTGTTTGCTCCTTCTTTTCTATAAGAAGGATTTCAAGGCCAGAAGTACGGGTTAGCAAGTAAGATTTATGTTGAGTCTAAGTGAAGTGTGGAGCAAAATTGTAAAGTTCAATGGTTTTAGGGAAAATGCAGTTTAGGTTTTGAGTCATTCTGTAGTAAGTCTTGAATTCATGGGGATCTAATGTTTTATGATAGTATTGACATATGAATTAAATTAATTAATTCAAACTCATGTCTCTCCATTGTACATGCATATCTAAATTTTGAATAAGATGATCAAGGTTTATCTTGTTCATCTCACTGTTGTGGTGTGTATGATTCTTGTTTTAGCTTTAATTCAAGGAATTAATTAAAATGCTTAAACATGATTTTAGGTGGATATGTTTTGTATAAGGATTTTATAAGTAGTATTGGGTTAGAATACATGTTGATGAAATTGTAAGGCAATGTTCTCAAGGATCTCATATGTTATGTGTTAAATCTATCATAAACCCTTAGATGTTTATTAATTTGACTCCTCCAATGGATATATGGAACTGATCTAAGTTGTACTAATTTGTATGGTTCAATATTTTTTTTCTTTACCTAGAGCTTGCTACAAATTTCAAATTAATGACTATTTTATACTATGAAATGTGTTGTAGTTATCTCATGCTCCAAATAGTTGATATTATTGATGAACAACCAATTTTAGTCGATATTATCCTATTATGTTGAGCTATTAAATGAGATTGTGTGTTGTTGTTAATGTTGTTTATGATAATGGTGCAGAGGTTGTAAACACATTAAGGGATCACCCTCCTGGGTCTTGCAGAGCCCAAAGTGTAGGAGGTATTTAAAATCCTCGTTAGTTGGTCCAGGTCCTTCGAGCTGCCCTTTATTGGAATTGGCAATTCCATAGGTAGATTAGAAGACTAACCTAGTTACAGTAAAAATAATCAATAGTAGGCATTTTTTGCTTCTTAATTTATTTTTTAAGGTATGTGAATGAGGTTTAAAAATTTATGGGTAATGTTTCCTTCTTGAAATTTATATGTTTCTTGTTGGTTTATGTTGTGAATGTGGGAAGGGATGCTAGGGATAAACCCACCCTTATGGACAAAGCATCCCTAGTTTATGTGTATGAAAAATATGGTATTTTAGGTGTTATGTGGATGGAAACATGGGTTAAAAGTTAAAAATGATATTTACAGTAAAAACAACCAACAGTAGGCCTTTTTGGCTTCTTAATTTATTTTGTAAGGTATGTGAATGGGGTTTAAAAATTTATGGGTAATGTTTCCTTCTTGAAATTTATGTGTTTCTTGTTGGTTTATGTTGTGAATGTGGGAAGGGATGCTAGGGATAAACTCACCCTTACAGACAAAGCATCCCTAGTTTATGTGTATGAGAAATATGGTATTTTAGGTGTTATGCGGATGGAAACATGGGTTAAAAGTTAAAAATGATATTTAGTTAGATTTTTATTTATTGTGTTTTCATTTAATGTTGTAAGAGCTTGAGTGTAACCCTGTTCTTAGATAGGTCTCCTATCTTGGGGGTGACCTATGAGTAGGTCAATGATTAGGAGGTGAGTTCTCCATAGCCATGGAAAAATATGTGTTGATATGTAGGTCTGGAAGATTTTGGAGAAGAAAATCAAGTTTTTGATATGTCTGCTTTTATTTCATCATTGTAAAGTGTTGTAATATATGAGTAAAAATAACCTTTTAAAAATGAGTTGATGTATCTATAACATGTGAGTGTAAGAGTCTTACATATAGTATAATGAAATATTTAACTTAGTATCTTTTTTTCATATGAATTTAACTAAGTGAATAAATATTAGTATGTTACTTCTTTATTTTAAAGAATATAATGTAATAGGAGAATAAAATTATTTACATAAACTAACTAGTTAAAAATAATATCTATTAATCTTGTTAATGTTTCAAATAAAACCACACATATTTATTTATATTTGAATATTGAGAGTTTAAAATTAGTCAACGAGGTATCAAATGAGAGGTTCCATAGCATAGTGGATAAAGGTTTAGTTATCAAGCATTGCACTACTTGCCAATATAAAAATTAATATAAATTTAATGGTGCAAGAAACTAATAATTAGGCTTAAGAAATAAACAAATTTATTCAATGTCAATATTTGTATTTTTAAGATTATAAGATTTATTATTTTATGTTGCTTAATATATATATATATATATATATATATATATATATATATATATATATATATATATATATATATATATATATAAACCATTGTTTTAAAACATCAAAGGTACATAAAATGAGAATAAAAAAATAGAGGTATATAAACTACTGTTTAAAAAAAATCATAAATAAAATAAGGAAAGCATGGGGAAGATATTAGGTGTAATGTGTCATACTTAAATAACACCAATAAATCAATTATGACATTATGAATATTAAATTAAAGACAAATATCAAATAGCTATTTTCCATCATAACACAACATGTCCAAAATAATAATTAATATTAATTTCCAAATGTCAAATTAGATAGCTTGACTTAGCTAACATTGCCACATAATCAACTCGAGTTTTACATCTTATAGTACAAGTAAAATAATAAAAAGATGGAATTCCATGTAATTCCTCTTCAATGCTCGCTACATCTGGTGGATGAGAACATGGTTTAGGCTCTTTTCCACCCAACCAAAAAGCTACACTTCCTTGAAATTCTTCCTAACTTGAAGAATACCAGACCCTACACAAAAAACTTAGCAATAGAAAATGATGTGTAAGGTGGAATTTTGTTTTTGCCTAACATAACTACAAACATTTATAAATAAAATTGGAAAGCACAAGATCAATGTTAAGAAATGGTAGAGAGTTACATCATTTAAACAATAGTCCGTTCATTGTTATGGGCTACCAACACTTGGCCTTGCATAAGCTGTATACAACTAAAAACAATAGATTTTGGAATAAGAAAAACCTATACTCTCTATTAATCCACTTTCAACACTTGTCCTAGAAGGTAAATTTCTACATAAAATAGTGAAACAAATATTTTTGGAATGGGGGACTCTCTTACACTTCTAGGGTTTTTCACCTAAAAGGAGAGAGTTATCCAAAAACCTTGATGGCTCACTCAAGAATATTCCCTTGAGATTCCAATGCAAAGATGATCGAAATATATCTAATGGGAATGTACTAGATGCAAGGAACTGATAAAAGAGATTGATTATTAATGCAAAACTAAGAAAATGTAATTTTTTTGAAAACACATTGTGATATGCAGAAAGATAGATTGAATGCAATATAAAACAAGATGGAGAAGCCAAACAGAAAGAGTGCACATAGAAACTGATAGAGGCTAGAGTGAATATTGTAAATGTATCTAAAATTTTGGAAAATCTATTTTTCTAGCCAACTAGGATACATACACCAAGCTGGGCAACTTAGTCCCAAATAAGGGTTTCTGCCAATAAAGCAGTTTCAGAGAAATGGGTATTGGAATCTACAAACTAATCTAGAAAATAGCTCTACTGGGACTCATATTCCACTGATGGAAACTTAGTGCTTTTTTTCTTTTCCAAAAATTTAAATTACAGATCTGTACTCCAACACCTACACTTTGTTCCCAAACTGAAACCCAAATACGAATCTGTGCAAACACCTACAAAACATAATATAATTTGATTTCTAATGGGTGGTTTTCCTTGGTCAAACCACTATTTTGGTATTTAAACTTTGAAAGAGATAATGAAATATGTTTCAAAACCCTAGCCCTAAGTGCATCTAAGATGAGGAAATCTAAAACAAGATGCTACCCTATTCTAACATGCAAGAATAAGATCCATGGATTAAATTTGAACAATGCAAAACTCACTTTAAGAGACCCTAAATAACTTTAAAGGAATCTTAATGACATGCAAACCTTCCTTAAGCAGAAAATAGAGGGAAAATGGTTGATGGAATCACTTAGAAAACAAGTCCTTAGGATTGGCTTGATGGCTAGTTTCATCTCCCCAACCTAGAATTCTTCACGATTCTCCATAGGCATCCATGATCAACCCTAAAAAATGCAATATCTAAGAAAAAAAGTGAGCTTGAAGACCTACAAAAAACCTTGAATGATGCCCTAAAGCTTCAACTTTGATGTAGATAGACTTATGAATCTTCTTGTGAAAGATATTCAACACTTGAATTTTGATTTTGTTTGTTAAAAAGGACCTAAAAATTATATTTATAGACATCAATACCTAATTGAACATTATTTAGACCTCAAAGACCAACATCCATCAAAAATTTGAATTAGGTTGGTGATTTTCCCACTCAAAATTGAAAAATGCCCCAAAAGAGACTAATTTGCCACTTTTGGTGACTTAGTCCCACCAGAGGGGACTCATTTGCCTAAGGTGGCAAATGGGTCCCACTTAAGGTATTTTGAAGTGGGTTTTTGAAATTTGAATAATTTAAGTGTTATTTGTTAGGGTTTATATGATTTTTGAGTGGAATAAGCCTTAAGGTCCAAAATAATGGGTCTTAGGAGCCTATAAATGGAAAGTTTAAGGAGTGATTAATGCAAAGGTGCCAAAATTGGTCCAAACTAAGTGTGAAATTTCCTCTTTCTTCAAGAGTATACAATTTTCTATGCTACATTTATCCCCCACTTTAGCGCCCATATGACTTTACATGCATATGCAAGCTAAAGGACTCTAAACAATACACTTTATTTTATAAAAGGATACTAATTCAGAAGGTGGGAGAATGAGTCCCCTAGTGTAGTTATCTACAAAACCACAACAATAGGAACTACATCCTACAACGTGAATTTTTTAGTTGTCCAAAAATACTCTTACGCAACTTCTAGAAATCAAATTTGAGGGTAGATATATGCCCCCTTGATTCTGCTTGCTTTATGGAGGTGGAATCAAGTTAGCAATCTAGCCACATTGAATAAGGAAAATAATATCATAGGGAATTTCCAAGTACCATGCCACATAATGATAGAAAATTGACGATGTCGAGTGCTGAATCACAATTCCAACGCAAAAAACATTGAAAATAGAGCTCACTAGCACCCGTTATGTTGTTTTGAATAAAAAGAACTTTTGAACCCTAATATAGTAAAAATCATAATTTTAAACATACATAAGAGTTAAAATTGAAGGGAATTGTCACTTTGTCATTTTACCTTCTTGTAGCTTGAGAGTGATGAGAGAATAGTGAAAGATGACGAGTAGATGGGACTACAAGCTTGTGAGACTGGACGTGCTACGAGACCAAGTGGCATGTGATGAACTCCAACACAAGGTGAGTTGATTTTGCTACCTTTGTTTTGTTTCTACGTAGTTATGTGATGATTTTTATGCATTTCTAGGTTAATTTAGGATTTTGGAAAAAAGTTTACAAAGTGTCCCCTTTTTTTGCGAAGTGTCCTATTTGTTCGCAAAGTGTCCCTTTTGTTCACAAAGTGTCCCACTTTTTCATAGTGTCCCATTTCTTCCTGAAGTGTCCCAAAAGGCTTCTAAAGTGTCTAGGGCCTTTAGGAAAGCACACTAGAGGGAATTTAGCACACTTTTATGATGAATAATGTAGAATTTAAAGATTTGAGATTGCTTATAGGGTATATTTTTACTTTATTGATAGGTACCTACCCGTCTGGGTGGTAGAAAACTTAGATTTATTAGAGACCTAACCCCTACACTTTCATCAGAGGACATAGAGAAATTGTAAGCTATTGGGATATATTAGGAGTAACTCATTCCCCCATGAGGTACCATGATGCAATGTTGATGGCTCTAGCCAAGCATTGGGATGCAGACACCTGGACATTCCACCTTCCTACTGGTGAGATGACAATCAATCTAGAGGAATTTCACAATATCCTATGAGTTCCTATTCAAGGAGACTGGGTATGCTTCTAGAGAGATCACACATTTTATGAGTAGAAGGCCGACATGTAGTATTGCCTAGGTGGTCTAGTGGACAATGAGTGGGTGAGGGCATGGATCAATCTTTTGATGCTGCTATATTCTCAGGCCTTGATGGTGAGATGGATTATGATGCACATAGTTGCACTAGTACTCATCCCAAATGGGTGTGAAACACCTAGAGGGAGGATTAGTACACCTAATATGTGGGACGAAAGAGCACATGATAGTATACGCCTAGGGGTGCTGTATCCTAGCACATTTATACTATGATCTTGGGTAGTTTTTTTTTCGGGAGGTGGACAACATGGTACACTGTATGCTTTTATAGGTTTGGTGCCTTGAGCATATCACATGTACCAAACCTATTAACTTCCCATGTTTGATAGTAGTGGGGTATCCTCGATCCTTTAGCTATCATCTATGATGATTGTGGTAGTATGGGGATTTATGCTTTTGGAGAGTGAGATTTGACTGACTGGAGGAGGATGAGATCTTGCAGAGACCCTATTAGTTGAAACTTCAGTGGCCATATCACATGAGGTAGTTGAGGAGATTATAGCTAGATAGATTTTTGGTTTCCCTTCATGACCATGCAGTACACCCCTTCTACTATGATTGAGTCAAGCGATAGTTTGGGCAGATCCAAACACCACCTAGGGAACGACTCTTTTTCAGGAGATCAGTGTGGAGTGATTAGAGACCAGGTGATATAGTATGGTTCACTTTAGAAAATGTTGTCAAGAGTGACTCTAAGTACTTAGATCATGATGAGCCTCCAATATTTTATGCAGATGACTTCAGTTCCACAAATGATTGTGAGGAGTGGTTGATAGTATCATGAAAAACTTTTGTATATTTGATTGATGAGCCTATAGGAGATGTAGGACCATTGCTAGATGGGGGAGATGATATAGAGGATGGGGCCAAGGATGCATGGTACAAGGTTTTAGACATATTTACAGATGTCATTGATGAGGAGTATGAAGAGGATACAGATCTTGATTATGATGGCTAGGATGGAGGGGAGAAGGATGAGGAGGAGGACTAGGAGGAGGATGAGGAGGAGGATCCAATCATGATCAAGGGTGTTATGATGGCTAGGATGGAGGGGAGGAGGATGAGGAGGAGGATTAGGAGGAGGATGAGGAGGAGGATCCAATCATGATCAAGGGTGATGAGGTAGGAGCTAAGGATCGATACAAGTGGGGAGATCCCTCACCTATTTGTATGACTAGATCATGAGCAACAACCACAACAGGCATCAATACCCATAGTCATGGAGAGGCTAGCACATCTTCCATGCCCCTTGCATAGGACAAGGTTGATATTTATCGGCCTACTAGAGATATAGGTGATGATATTATATTCATGCATGTGCTTTGTGATTTTGTTTATTGTTTTATATATATATCATGATGTGTACTAATTGTGTATTATTTTGATCTTACAAGAGCTATGAGAGATTGGAAAGATCTCTATTGATAAGTAGCTATAGAGATGGTGCCAACATCTATCAATGAGGAAGAGATGGAATCAAACTATGTGCCCCCACCCATTGTGGATCAGGACCCAGATTCACTTAGGCCATTTGCAAGATTACATGAAGCATATGAGAGTTTGAGGAGGCAAGATCACCAATCCAATGCTGCGTCAGAGGGACAATCATCTTGAAATTGAATAGAGTTCAAGAGACTAGAGTCAGAGATAGTTCAGATATAGGTAGAGATGGATTAGATAGCAGGGGTACATTGGGAGGCCCTAGGATAGATACATGGCTTAGAGTTTGGCTTAGATTTAGCGGGTCACAATCACGATCACATACCACTATTTCCCAATGTACTGCTACCAAACCAGTGCGAGTACTAGATCTTGAGGGGTTTGGATGTCACATGCTTTAGTGATATTATATATATTGATGACATGTGCATAAATTTATATATATATGAGAATTTGATTTTGTACTACTTGTTATGTGTGGAATTTTAAATGGTGATGTGATTAATTAAATAACCTTTGTAAAATTACTTAATTAATGTCTTCATGATTTAACAAATCTTATGTGATCTAATTCAAATTTACCACAGTTTCTCTTAGATACAACATTGTGATTAAATATGTTATGCTAAATTAAATGCACCTATGGTCTAACTTAACATAACACACAAGATAAATTCTAAATAATATGAAACTTAATGTAATTATAAAAATAAATTAAATAATCACTTTAGTGTTCATGACACACACATGGCTAGTTGCCAAGAATTAAGCAATGTGAAAGCATATAG
This sequence comes from Sequoia sempervirens, assembly GCA_007258455.2. Taxonomy (NCBI): domain Eukaryota; kingdom Viridiplantae; phylum Streptophyta; class Pinopsida; order Cupressales; family Cupressaceae; genus Sequoia; species Sequoia sempervirens. The sequence continues at coordinate 512,618,283 of VDFB02281492.1, forward strand.
GATATAATTCGATAGCTCTAACAACATTGCTTTATCAGTCATACTATCTAAAGGGATTATACATAATACCAATGCAGATGGATAACAGTGATAGGTGCTCTGAGGGATGTACCATCTAGCTTTGTTAATGTGTAAGTGCCAGATCCATAATTTGTATTGATTATGTATGGTCCTACCCAATTAGGACTGAATTTTCCTTTTTCAACGTAGTCTACAGTAGCATTTTGTTGATTTTCATACAAGACTAAGTTTCCTTTATTAAATTTCTGGGGAATGGAATGATGAATATGTTTACATTATAATTTGTTAGTGTACACTTGAGATGCTCAAGAGCGTTAATGCATTGTTCATGAAGCATTTCAAGTTGGTGTAATCTTTGTTCCTTATAAGTGTCATTATTGATGAGACCTTGAAGTGCAATCCTTAATGTATGGATTTCTAACTCTAAGGGAATGATTGCCTTAGTACCATAAACAAGGTTGTAGGGTGTAGTTCCCATAGATAATTTGACACTTGGTCAATAGGCCCATAGTGCATATTGTAATTGTGTGGGCCAATCCTTGCGATGTTTGATAACAATTTTCTTGAGGATTTGCATTTGAGTCTTATTAGTGATTTTAGCTTTACCATTAGATTGTGGGTAGTACGGTGTTGAAAAGAGATGTTGGATATGAAATGTGTCTAGGAAATTTTTCACATCATTGTTCTTAAATGACATTCCATTGTCCAAAATTAATGTAGAAGGGAGTCCAAAGTGGGCAATAATGTGTTCCAATATGAAATGGCATATCACATCAGTAGTGGTGGATCGAAGGGGAATAGCTTCTACCCATTTCATAAAATAATCAGTTGCTGTAATAATAAATGTATGTCCAACATAAGATGGTGGTGAGATTTTCCCAATTAGATCCAATCCCCATACTGAGAATGGCCAAATAGCGATTTAGGCATGAAGCTTAGAAACAAAAGCATGAATCAAATTTTTGTGTTCTTGATATTTGTGACATCAGTTAACATACACAAAGCAATCTTTTTCCATATTTATCTAGTAGTATCCCATACGAATGAGTTTTTACACTAAGGATCTTCCTCCAAAATGTCGTCCATAGGCACCCAGATGGGCCTGTTCAAGTGCTATAGTGATTTTAGAATCTCTAATAAATCTAAGTAAAATGTCATCAAAGGATCTTCTATACAACACATTGGCAAGGATTATGTACTTGGTTGCTAATTTTTGTAATCGTGTTTGGGTGTTTGTTGTTGTAGGTTTGGGAATGGTACCATCTTTTAAATAGTTATATATGGTATCATACCATTCACTCGAGTATTCCTTGGTTGTGGTGAACACTTCTTCAGATTTATCAGTTATCAAAGGTTTCATGATTGGGTGAATAGTAAATGTGATGTCTTTGGAAGGATCTTGAGGTGATATAAGAGAATACGCACTTGCCATTGCATTCGTATGTAGATTATCTTTTCATGGGATGTTATCAATGGTGTATGACTCAAACTGTTCCGACAAGGTCATTGTGAGATCCTTACATTTTGATAATTTGTCATGTTTAGTTTGGTAGACTTTGTTTATTTGTTTGATCACTAATTGTGAATCACCAAAGATCTTAATATCTAACACCCATGATTAAAGCAACACCCAATTCAACAATTAACACCTCATATTCAACTGTGTTATTTGTACATAGGAAATTTAATTGATATGACAAGGGAATAGGCTTTCATATGGAAAAATTAATATAAGCCCAGTGCGAAAGCCTGTTCTACACTTGGATCCATCAAAATATAATTCCCATGTAGGAACCTCTATTGTCCACACATTGTTATTGAGAAAAGAGTCATTTCTAGGTAGTGCTAAAGGAGAAGGAGCATTGGCTAAGTGGTCAGTTAATGCTCGAAATTTGATTGCTTTTTGTGAAAGAAACTTAAAGTAAACTCAATCAACATAATCCATTTAGCTAGACATCTTGATAAGTCAATTTTATTAAAAAGATGTTTGAGAGGATCAAATTTTGTCATTACTTGTATTTCCACATTTAGTAAATAGTGTCACAACTTACTAGTAGCGAATACAAGACCCAAACATTGTTTTTCGATTGGTGTGTATCAAGATTCATAATCTATTAGAGTTCAACTAATGTAATAAATAGAATGTTCTTTATTGTTGTCATCTTGCTGAGCCAACAATGCTGCAAGAGCATGGGCTGATGCAACTATATAAAGGATGAATGGTTTTTTTGCCATAGCGGGTTGTAAAATGGGTGAAGTTGCAAGGTATTCCTTTAAACTCTCAAAGGCCTATTTACAATCCTCATTCCAATCAACACATCATTTTTGAGGAGATGTGTCAAAGGTAATGTTCAATTAGCTAAGGATGTAATTAAATGACAGATGACTTGAATTCTTCCTTGTAATGTGCACAATTGAGAAATGTTTCTAGGAGGTGGAATGTTGATTATAGCATCAATTTTCTTTGTGTCAACCTCAATTCCTTTGTGAGATATGATAAACCCTAAAATTTTTCCACTATCTACTCCAAAGACACTTTTTCATATTTAATCTAATGTTGTATTTGTGCATTCATTCAAAGATCTTCCGAAGGACATTCACATTGTCTTGTCGTGTTTTGGATTTGGATAGGATGTCATCAAAATTTTCTTCCAAGATTTTATGTATGTAATCATGAAATATCAATGTCATGGCTCGTTGATAGGTTGCACCTACATTCTTTAACCCAAAAGGCATCATAACCCAAAAAAATTTCCCCCAAATGGTTGCAAATGTTGTCTTATATTGATATTGTGGGTTGATGAAGATTTGATTATATCCAAAAAATCCATCCATGAATGACAACAAAGCATGTCCCACAGTTTAATCCACTATCATGTCGATATTAGGAAGGGGAAAATCATCTTTTAGAGAGGTTTTATTGAAATCATGAAAATTCATACACATCCTAATATGATTTTCTTTTTTGCAACTATGACAATGTTTGAGATCCAAGGAGAATAATCAATAGGTTGAATGAAACCTACGTCAAGGAGTTTTTCAAGTTCTCCTTTAACAAGCAAGGCTATTTTAGGATTCATTTTTTGTATCTTTTGTCAAACAAGCTTAAAATATTCAACAAGAACCATGTTGTGTGTCACTATATTTGGATCTATTCCTAGCATGTTTGAATATTTCCAAGCAAATAATTTAGGAAAGTCATGGAACAAGGTTGTAGTATCCTCCTGTTCTTCATCATCAAGGCACTTCCCTATCTTAATGAATTTTTATTTATCATCTATGTCCATTGGTATATCAATTGTATCTCCCAAGGGAAGTACATTTGACTTAGAAAATTTAGGATCATATGATTCCATGCTTGTGTCTTTCTCATTGGTTTCAATATCTTTTTGCTTGGTACTGATCATAGCATAGGTAAATCTTTTCTTTGAAGAAGATGTCTTACCATAAGCACCCAACACTTTTTTTAGAGCACCAAAAATTGTTTTTATAGACATATTTCATTATTCGATGAAGGGTCAAAGGCACCACTTGCATCTCATGAATCCATGGTCTTCCCAAAAGAAGATTGTATGAAAGATCATAAGGCATGACATGAATAGGAGTTTGCATGGTAACCATTTTGACTGTAATAGGTAAAGTAATTACACCGAGCGGTTGCTTTGTTATATTTTCAAATCCTCTAATAGATAAGGAGTCATGTTTGATTTGTGATTTATCTACATGTAATTGATCTAGAAGTTTTACATTGCACACATTAAGGGTAGAGCCATTGTCAACAAGGGTCCATTTGATGCCTATTCGATTGAATTGGGCTATTATTAGAAAGGCTTCATTTTTCTTCCTTAATTCTAATGGAAGGAGCTCATGTTGATAGAAGGTAATGTATACATTAATTGTATTCATTCCTTGTATTAGAGATTCCACATCATTTGCACTTGTACCAGGAGGAACCACTATTTGTTGCAATGTTGTTTGGAGCATAATGTGATAGTTTGGTGAATTCTGAAGTAGGTCCCAAAGGGATATCATTGCAGGGGTATTATTAAGTTGTTCAACAAGATCATACTCCCTAATGTGTGAATTTAATTGAGGAGCACTCATAAATGTGGGATTGGGAAAAGGTAAGGGTGTTAGGGTAGGTTGTTGTGGTTGCAGATTATTTCTAGTGTTATGTGTGTGAGCAACAACATCATGCTTAGGTGGGTAAAGGGTAAAATCGAGTTTAGGTGGAGGTTGAGGTTTACATGAAGGTGGGTAAGGGATGAGTTGAGGTTGAATTGAATTGACATCTTTTATTTTAGGTTTCTCACAAAAAATCTCAATGGATGGGCTTTGTGAGATGAAGTCCTGAAGGGCGTCATCTAACATATCAAAGTCATCATGACTAAAAGGTTTGAGAGTTAAGTTATCTTCGGTTGGTTTGGGTTTTTCATGACAAACCTTAGTGGATGAACTTAGTGTGAGGAAGCCCTAGAGGGCTTCATCTAACGTATCCAAGTCATCACTACTAAAAGGTTTGGATGATATAGTTTTTCTAAAGTGAAGCATTGTTTTTATTGTTTCATTTGATGTGTTTAGTTTTTTGTTTTCATTTTCTGAGGAATCTGATCTAAATGAACTAGGAACTAATGCTGAAATTGAAAATTGTAAAAATCTAATGCTATCCATAATTTCCATGAAATTAAATGATGCTGGTTCTAATGATTTTAATGTAACATAAAATAAATGAACTAAAACAAAAAAGTAACTGAGGAAAACAACAACTTAATAAATTGGAAACTGAATTATGAAAACAGTGATGCAAAATGTGCATTGGGACTAAGTCACCTAGGGTGGTGAATGAGTCCTAGTAGGCGTATTTTTTTAATTTTTATGAATTTTCTGATGGATTCTTATGTTTTCTATGCTGTACAATGCAAATATAAAGTGCTGATGAAAATTTTCACTATTGTTCAAGGAAATGAAGTGCAATAATACAAGTTTAAATGAGCTTTTCACTAATGCAAAGTATGAAACCCTAGAATGCAAATGAAACAATGTAAAGGGAAATGTTAGCTATTCTTAGGGTGTAAATGCACTCTAAATCAGAAATAGGATGCTCTAAATGCAGGTTCACCAAATTGAACCAAATATTTTTGGAAATGGGGGACTCTCTTACACTTCTAGGGTTTTGCACCTAAAAGGAGAGAGGTATCCAAAAACCTTGATGGATCACTCAAGAATATTCCCTTGAGATTCTAATGCAAATATGATTGAAATATGTCTAAGGGGAATGCACTAGATTCAAATAACTAATAAAAGAGATTGATTATTAATGCAAAACTAAGATAATGTAAAATGTTTGAAAACAGGCTATGATATGCATAAAGATAAATTGAATACAATTTAAAACGAGATGGAGAAGACAAAAAAAAGATTTCACCCATAAACTGATAGAGGCTAGAGTGAAGATTGTAAATTTCTTTGAAATTCTAGAAAATTTGATTTTCTGGCCAACTCGAACACATACGCCAAGCTAGACAACTTAGTCCCAAATAAGGGTTTCTACCTAGAAAGTAATTTCAAAGAAATGGGTACTGGAATATAGAAATTGATCTAGAAAATACCTCTATTGGGACTCATATGCCAATGATGGTGACTTAGTCCTTTTTTTCTTTTCCAAAAATTGAAATTATAGATCTATACTCCAACATCTACACTTCATTCCCAAACTAAAACCTAGATTTGAATATGTGAAAATACCTGGAAAACAAAGTATAATTTTATTTATAATGGGAGTTTTTCCTTGGTAAAATCACTATTTTGGTATTTAAACCTTGAAAGAGATGATGAAATATGCTTCAAAATCCTAGCCCTAAGTGCATCTAAGACTAGGAAATCTGAAGCAAGATGCAACCCTATTCTAACATGCAATAATAAGATGCATGGATGAAATTTTAACAATGCAAGACTTAATTTAAAAGACCCTAAATCACTTTAAAGGAATCTTAATGACATGTAAACCTTCCTTAGGTTGAAAATAGACAGAAAATGGAAGATGGAATCACTTAGAAAACAAGTCGTTAGGCCTGGCTTGATGGTAGTTGCATCTCCACAACCTAAAATTCTTCATGATTCTCCATAGGAATCCATGATCAACCCTAAAAAATACAATATCTTGGACAAAAAGTGAGCTTGAAGACCTATAAAAAACCTTGAATGTTGCCCTAAAGCTTCAATTTTGTTGTAGATAGACTTACGAATCTTCTTGTGAAAGATATTCAACACTTGAATTTTGAATTTTATTGTTAAAAATTGCTAGATGATGTGAAAAATGACCTCAAACTTATATTTATAGGAATCAATACCTAATTGAACATTATTTAGACCTCAAAGGATGACATCCATCAGAAATTTGAATTAGGCTGGTCATTTTCCAACTCAAAATTGAAAAATGCCCCAAAAGGGATTAATTTGCCACTCTGGGTGACTTAGTCCCACCAGAGGGGGTCATTCGCCCAAGGTGGTGAATGGGTCCTACTTAAGGTATTTTGAAGTGGGTTTTTGAAATTTGAATAATTTAAGTGTTATTTGTCAGGATTTATATGATTTTTGAGTGGAATAAGCCTCAAGGTCCAAAATAATGGGTCTTAGAGGCCTATAAATGGTAAGTTTAAGGAGTGATTAATGAAAGGGTGCCCAAATTGGTACAAATTAAGTGTGAAATTACCTCTTTCTTCAAGAGTATACAATTTTCTATGCTATAAAAAGGAAACACCCTTCCCTTCTATTCATCAAGTTTGTAAACACACAATTTGATTTGTAATAGGTTATTTTAACTAACCTTCTTATGATATTAAATCATTTTTTTTTATGAACATAATCTATGTATGTTTCACTTGGACTATCTTGGATTCAATAGTTTGTTGCAAAGTATACTAACCAGATTTATTGCTTTTGTACAAATTATACATCAAAAAACCAGTCATTGTAACATGTTTTGCATTTATCAATTGAAAGATACTTTTATGCAGATTTTTTCACACATGCATCAACATACATATTACAAATATTTCCTTACTTTTTTGTACACGTAAATAAGCTTATATTTAGTTAAGGGAAATAAATAAATTGTTTAAAGAAGGTATATCACATGTATGTGTATATTCATAATTGGTTTATGGATATACACATATATGACCTTCATAATAGTAATAAGTATGCATACACATTCTTTTAAAACAAGAATAAAAGTCCATTTCCTTTGCAAATAGATTGTTACAAATCCCAGTATCTTGCAAGTGTAGAAAAGAATCAATATCTTTTAGAAAAAAAATAATTTTTTCTACAAGAACTTAAATCAAACATATAGTTTCATGAATTTCACAAGTAGTATTCCATTCCAGAAGTATTGAAAGGATTATCATAAAATTTTACATAGAGAATTTCATTAGACTGATTGGATTTTTTTTGCATTAGCTATGCTTCAAAACTTCAATGTCAATGAAGTGTTTATTCAAAGAGGCTTGTCATGGGTTTGCTAACTCTTGAAAATAAATACATTTAATGACATGAAGTCCGATTCAAAAATACAATAGGTTTCACTTATAAATAATTGATCTTCCTCTAAACTTAAATTTTAAACCTTTCATAAGCAATGAATTCAATATCATAGAACCAATGGGTTTGGGCTTCCCATAAGAATCAACAAAATGATAACATTATACCATGAATCAGTCCACATTAATAGTAATATAATAACATCTCACAATGTGATTAGGTTTCACATTAACAAAGAAATAATGTCTTATCTCAAAGGATTGAGTTTCACATTATCAATGAAACAATCACATATCACAATGAATTTGGGTCTTCACATAATAGTGAGACAATAACATAACATTATGATATTGGGTTTCACATTAAAAGTGAAATGATATCATAATATTATGTAATCAGGTTTGACAACCATATTGAGATGATAACATTTACAATGAGATTTGGTTCACATTACTGTGAACAATGATATAACTCAGTGAAAATTGGGTTCATATTACCAAATAATTGATAACATAATACATTGAGTTGGGTTCATACTAACAATGCCATGAATCATAATTTAGTGAATCAGGTTTTCAAATTGATAGTGAAACATTAATTAATACATTGATTTGGGTTTTTCACTATCAATGAAAAAAATAACATAATGAAATGAATCGATTTCACCATGATATTGAACCAATAGCTTACCATATTGAAATGAGTTTTCAAATTCATGCAACCACAAATGAAAAGAGGGTTCACATCCATCATATCCATATTTGATTTCAAAAATTCACCAAATTTACATGGCTAGAAGTATATGAGATCAATGTTCATTATTGATTTGAAAAAAAATGTAGTTGGTATAGAGGCTGCTATTCAAGCAAAATAAATAAAAACAATACGGGGTTTCCCTAGATCAGTGATGGGAAAATGATAGAAGCCATTTCCAAAGGCAAGGAAAAAGAATGCATTACAAGCTCATATATACTAAACTAGAAGATTACAAGCAAGAATCAATCATCGATTGTTTTAAGCAAAGATTTCAAACCACTAATAGTTCATACCTCAACTTTTTCTAGTTATTTGATGAGAAAGATTGGTGAAGCTATGGATTTGAAGCTTTTTCCTTAATAAATCAACCCAGTATTCTCTCAAACCAAATCTCAACTACCTTCCCTACTTTTCTTGCAAATCACCTTCTCCCTTGATTTTTTTCCCAACCCTCTTTACACTTGTGTGAGTGATTTTTCCTTTCATTACCAATATCTATGTTTTTCCATTTTTGGTTTTGTGTTTAATTTCCACTTTCTCCTCTTCATGAGCCACCCCGACTGACCGTCTCCAATAAATTTATTGTGCAGGGGTTATGGGCGGCCCCCTCCATGCTTTATTTCCATTTCTTTTTTAAAATTTGAAAATAGAGCAATCAATTTTTACAACCTATCGTGGCTCAAGAAAACTTTTATAAAAGATATTCTATTAAAATTATTCATTTTCCTTTCTCATGCTCATATTTCTATAATTATAAATATACATATATACTATATATATTTTCTTACATGATTAAGATCCCTTATATGTAGAGGGAGAACCATGATATTTTCTGAATTTTAAATCATATATTTTATAATTCTTAAGTCTGCTCACATAATTACTTGTACACATATATATATATATATATCTATATATATATATATATGTTGCAAGATGGTATGTCCCTTGGTCTTCCTTGCAACACAATGCTTGGGTTTGTGACATCGTCTAACTGTCTCAAGTGGATCTTAACTGACACTTGTATCGGGCATTGATAGGTCAACCTTTTGGTGCAATGATAAAGCAAGCAATATATATATATATATTCTTATGTTTATTTATCTTCACCTTTTCTTTTTGAATTTAGAGACTAAAATGAGCATTAAATATAAACCAATCAAGCATAGAACATTCAAATCAAATTCATATTTCATATTCAAATACTATGATTCTTTAGTGGTGTGTGTTCCAAATTCCAACAAGCTTACTAATTTTTATCTAGCTAAATACTCCTACCTCAACCATGTTCTCGTTCTTCAACCTATTCCTTCATTCACACACTTGCACTTGCAGAGTTTCATTAGTAACCATTAACCAATGCTTGAAATGAAAAGATTCCATTACTACTTCATATAATTCAATCATAAAGTTTACATGGATAACAATTTCAAATGATGTTGAAATTTAAACTCATCACGAGTCAAAACTGATAAATCTCATTTTTCCAAAAATATTCAAATAACTTAACATTATTAAATGTAAGAAAAATTTGATATGTGACATTGGGTGTTCTTAGGAAAACTTAAAAGAAGGAAAATAAGATGTGGCAAACTTGATAAATTATCATTCCATCTTCCTTAGATCTTTCTTTCAAAATTTCTTAACTTGCAAACCAAATGAAAGGGAAAGCAAGGAAAAGTAAGTCATATAAAAAAATAATTATGACTTAGGGTTTAAAGTAAAAATTACCCTAGTTGTGCTTTGTCTTCATCTAATGGTTGAATATAAGTTCACAACCCATTATGATATAATCAACGGTTATTTTAATTAACTTTGTTTAATTAGTAGAATTGTACATGGTGGGAGACAATGTCAATAGGACCCTTAACTTTAAGTTGTAGCTTAAAGTCAATATAATAGTAATTAAGTGTGCACTATGAATTTTTTTAAATAAATATTCTATAATATTTAAGGATGAACTTAGGAACTTGATAAACTAAATAAAGTCATTCTATGAGTCACTTAAATAAGAGATTTTTACTTTGTAAAGTATTAAAGAGAATTTAATTGTTGTGATTGAAATTCAAAAATAATATACCCTTGGGCTATTGGAACTGTAGAAAATGGGGGATAGGGTTTGGTTATGTGCTATCACACCCACTTTCAAAGGTATTCCACTCAAGATAACCCTAGATATATCTCAATGCAAAAGAGAAAGATATCTTGCAATGGGGTTGTCCTAGGAACTGAATATGATCTAATAAGGGGCTCACCACTAAGTATAAACTTGGAAAAGACAATGAAATGCAAGATGCAATGAAAAACCCTAATTGTATGTAAACTAACACTAAATGACATAGAAAAGTGGAGGAAATACAACTAAAAACTGTAAAATAGAAAGTGTGCACCTAAGAATTTGGAGAAGGAAGAATGGAGGTCTAGAATTCTAGAAAATCTATTTTTACTGTTGAATGAGACTTATTCACCAAACTAGGTGAATTGGTCCAATTTTTGAGAAAATGTTTAGGAAAAAAAACTACCAAAAGGGTATCTAGATTTGCAAAATCCTAAAATTTGACAGGAACTAGGACTCATTCACTAGAAGTGTTGAATCAATCCAATTGGGATTTTCTAAAAAATTCAAAGTTGATTCTACTCTTCCTTGTTTCCTCTATCTTTCTTGACTAGTTTCTAGATCTGACTCTCTAATTTTCAACCTATAGGTGATCTCTAATGTTCTCAAAGGCTTGATTACAACTTTGACAACTTTTATTAATTGGTGACTTTTCTCCAATTTTGCTCCTTATGAAATATGCAAACTAAGCCTACAAATCACACACAAAGGAGAGGAAAAAAATGTTGTGGGGTTAGTGAATATGGGTTTGCCTTGGTCAAACCCCTTGTTGGTAATAAAACCATGGAATGAAAGTAAATATAAATGAAGAATGATGAATGAACAAAAAAAAATGTTGCAACTCACTGAACCATTGTAATAAGGTGTTGCAAGTATGCTTGAAATTTCTGCAATGGATGTGGTTCTTGAATCTTTCTTGAATGATGTTGATCTTGCTTGAAATACTTGCTTGAATCATAAACCCTACATCACAATTGTTAGCATAATAACAAACATGACATATGAAATCCTTGACATGATGATTGGAACTTGAATGCTTCTCTAAAATTCTTGATAATTTTACCTTGAATGCTCTTGAATGCTCTTGTGAACTCTTTTGAATGCTAGGTGTGAATATGAGTGAAAGAACCTTGTATTTATACTCAATTATGCAAGAATTCTCAAAATTACAACACTACAAGCCGACATCAGATCTAGGAGAATAAAATCCTGCTAGAATTTTGAATTAAATTTGATTTTGGGCCACACAAGACTCATTCAGCCAAGGTGGAGAATGAGTCCCATAAGACATAATGTATGCAACCAAAAACCAAAAGTGCCTAGAAAAGTGTGAAAAATGGTTCGAGGCCAAAAGATCTAGGTGGGAATCATTCACCCAAGGTGGCAAATGAGTCTTAGACATTAAATCTATGCCACATAGGCTAGTAACACATTAATTATGATTGGTGTCAGGATTATCCTCGAAAAGATGCAATAAATGAGGCTTGTGGATGTAAAATAGGGCCATTTAAAGTATAGGAGGACCCAATTATTAATGACAATCCTAGTGGAATGTGAAAGTGTGTTACAACACTTCAGAACACTCCAAGTAAGGTAGTATTAGGTGTAATTAATTAATAAGACCTTAGAAAAGTGTGAAAGTGAATTTCAACACTTCAAAACACTTTTAACAAGGTACCATTAAAATCCATTAGTTCACAAGGGCCCAAGACTTAATGTGAATGTGTTATCCACATTGCAACACTAAATCAAGGCAACATTAAGCCAAAATCACAAGGAGGGCCCAAACAAGCCAGAAAAAAGTAGAAGGGTTACTTTTTTAGTGACTTCATCTAGCCCCACTTTATTGAGAGGATGAACTTGCTTTAAAATCATAGTAAAGTAGACCAACGTACATCAAGAGGGGTCTGAGTGTACCAATTCCAAGACAATGAGATGATGATCAAGAGGGGTGATCAAGCCCCCAAGATCAAGATCCCATGACAAACCAACATAGGCACAAAAGAACACACACGAGGATGATATAAAGAACAAAAAGGCACAAGAAAGAACTGTCAAAGATGAAAATAGAAAAGGTAAAGATAAAAGAGAGTCAGATCAAGCCTTGACCGTTTGTCCATCACGATGTGGATTAGATCTAGGCTATTTTTCTAAAAAACACATGCTCATTCTAAGGCGACATAACTCTTAGTTGTCTGCTAAGTGAGAAATTCAAAAAGGTGAGAAACATACACTCATGGTTGGTATGCACTCACACCCACATGCAAGTGGATATAGGGAAAGTCATGCCTCAATCAGGCTTCTTGTTCAAACCATACCAAAGTTATACCTCTTGAAACTTTAATAAGGTGCCACACAAAAATTATTTTCAAGCTTCATGAGACAAAAAAAACTTCATATTCTTGGAGCTCATGAGAAAACAAGATGGATCCATAGGCATGCAAGCTACATTATGAAAGGTGGCCATATAATGAAAAATACAGAATTCCAAATAGAAAATGTTCAAAGGAGTCTTGCTTAGTTCATTAGAGGTATTAACTTAGGGACCATCATGCCTAATGTATCCAAGAGAGGACCAATCAAAGAATATAAGATTAACAACTTAGGGGATACAATGTGTCACATCAAGCCACTAAGAGGAATGTAATATGCTAAGAGAGATCATGATCATGAGAGAAATCACACCCAATGTCATCCAAAAAGTGACAAACGCATCATATGAAGTAAGAAAACTGGACCCTGAATCCAAAAGAGAAAAATGCAAAAGAATAATGCCAATGTATGTCCCCACTTTAAAGGAATTGTAAAAACCATGTTGTGAGAAATTAATTTAAATTAGCAAATGATAAATGAAAATAGTAAAATAAGACATGATAGCTAACTTGGAATGCCCTATGCCAAGTCATATGTTTCCAAGTAAAGCTACATCATGTAAGAGAAAAGAGAAGAGAGGGTTTTCCCCCAAAATGAAAAACAACAAACACATAAGGGATCTATGGATTTGGGGTTAGTATGTTCTTTATTGCAATTTTTATAGAGAGAGCTTGGAACCATCATCATTTCCCAAATACATAGAATTAGAAGAATGACACAAAGAGAGCTCGCGAAAACAAAGAAAAACCTTTCAGGTCAACATGGAAGAAACACAAATGTCTTGACACCTTGCGTCATCTACAAAAGGAGAAAGGAAATAAAATGAAAAAATATTTTGGGTCAACATGGAAGAGACATAAATGTATCAATGCCTTGTGTCATCCCCAAAAGGAAAACATAAAACAACTGAACAAGAGATGAAGAAAAAGCAAAGGAAAAGCCTTATGGGTCAATATGGAAGAGACATGGATGTTTAAATGCCTTGCATCATCCCCAAAAGGAAAACAAAAGAAAAATGCAAAAGAGATAAAAAGCAAAAAGATAAAAGATTTATGACATAGAGAATAATGAAGGTACAAATAGAGGAATGTCACAAAGAGAGAGAACATCAAACAAAACATCATTGGGGATCACATTATGCACATGCAATCACACAAAAGAAAATGTAAAAGAAAGAAATAATGCAAAAGAATAGTGAGGCACAAGTGAGTCAACCTATGAGAAGGTCATCTACCTCCCAATCATATTTATTGTATACCAAAGGCAAGCAACTAGCCAAAGGGAGAAGAGAAAGTGCAAAACTAGGGGTAGTGCCAGGTTCAACACTCTATGTAGGAGATTTTTCATCTAAGCTCATGGAAGAGGAAAAAAAAGTATTCAATTCATTATGCACCTCTTCATCAATTTTAACAACCTTGTCATTGTCATCCAAGTTAACCAAAATTAGAGGAAGAATGATAATATCCACGGAAGAGTTCAACTTTTGTTGTGGTTGCTGTATTTTTTTTTTGTTTTGATTGGGGAGGAGGGTCATCATGCATTGCTTTAGTCAAGTTTGGATCTTGATTTTCTTTGTTTAATTATTCATGCAACCTGCAACCAAGGGCACAATGTCTACGCCTACACTCTCTAGCACCTCTATTTGCTTAGGTTTTTTTTCAAGTTATATTTGTGTAGGAGTGGGTTGATCAACCAAAGGTTTATTTTCTTCCCTAAGGGGATGAAAGGAACCATAGGAGGTTGTTCAACCAATTTCTATTTGAATTTGTATACTTGTTTGATTTTAGGAGGTGTGATAGGGTTGTTTTTCATTTTCTCTTGGTCTATTGTATGAGGTGGGTGAAGATTTTGTCTTAGGTTGGTCTTGATAATTTGGGACTTATTTAGGTTCAAACATAGTTTCATCAAGGACGATAGGTTCCATGGTGGGTGGGGACATGTTTCAGAGGGATAGTTTTGCTATCTTCTTTTCCTTGAACTTTTGATAGGACAAGAAAAAGAAGTCTTCTCATGGTTTTATAGGTTCCATAGGCTTGGGCGAAAAGGAATTTAAAGAAAAATTACCTTTAGAGGACAATGGGTTTAAGAAACTATGGTGGATGGTGATTACTTCATTTTCAAAGGGAAACTTTAGGCATTTATGTACAACCAAAGGGACAACTTTCATGGAGTGAAGCCATGGTTGGCCTAGCTTCACACAAAATTGGTACAACTATGGGATGATGGAGAATGAAAAATCTAATATTTTTGGTCCTATTTGTAATGGTAAGGTGATTGATCCTATTGTAGGGAAAGAAAAAACACTGTGCATCTTGATCCATGCTTTCAGTTTGTCATATATGTCTTGATAGAGCTCATGCAAAATTAAGAATTCCTTGGTGATCACATTCTCTCCACAAGAAGGATCTATTAGTATCCCATTAGTGGGCTTTTCATAGATATGACTGACTATGTAGAGAGGACCATCAGGGGCATGTTTTAGTATATCCTTAGAGGAGAAAGCAATGCCAAGAGGATTCTTAGTTTGGTCCTTACTAGGGGTTACGTCTATCACTCTTACCATTTCTTTTATAGGATTGTTATTGAGAGTATCATGCTAAATAGAAACATTAGTATCATCATCTGTGTCAACATTCATCACATCATTCTTTGGAGTTTCAGTGGATTTGAAAAATGAAATATTGTGTTTGGGCATGGGGTTGGTAAAGATTGGAAAGTTTTGGTTAGGAGGGGCAACAAACTTATTTCCTTGATCACTAACACCTCTGACAGAAAGACAACCAAAATCAATGAGGTCGCACACAAGATGTTTAAGATGCTTGCAATGTTCTGTGTCATGTAAATTTTGTTGTTGGTATTGGAAATAAACATTTGATCTAATGCTCTGGGGTAAAGGCTTATTTGGGTAAGGTGTTTTGAGAGGAGGTAAGGTAATCATTTGCTAGTATAAAAGTTGATTCAATGTGTTATGAAGGGTATTAGGTAGGGAAGTGAATTGTCTTTTTTGGTCTCCATAGCTAAAGGGAACCATAGCTTTAACAATAGCTACTTGGTTATTGAAATTTTGAGTTTTTTGTTGAGGGGAATTAAATTGAAGGAACCCTTTATTTATTTATTTTCTGAAAGGCTGGGAATTTTTTTTGTTTATAGGCTCAGACTTCTCGATTCAGCTAGAAGTGGACTTTGTATCTCGACTACTAACCAAATTTTTATAATCATGGAGGGCATTACACAAGTACATAAAGGATGGGAACTTCATCATGGTAATTTTTTCTTGAATATTTCATTGAAATTTTTCTATGAATATTTTTTTGAAGGTGAGGGTCGAGGACCTTGACATCGATTTGGGAATAAAGCGATTGATAGCGTGAGATAAAGTCAGTTATCTTTTCTTTTTCTTTTTTCTTGTATCTCACCAAATCGGCCAAGGTCATCTTAGGAGTCATGTGACTTGGAAGTGGGTTACAAATGCTTGAATGAGTTCATTGAATGAATGAATTGAGTTATTCGATAAAGAAGAGAACCATTCCAAGGCAGCATCTTTCAACAACCTAGGGAAAAGTTTAGCTAGGAGTTTATCATTAAGGAGGAAGTCACTACATAAAGTGGTGTAAGCATTAACATGGTTAGAAGGATCTACCTTTCCTCTATATTTCTCAAATATAGGCACCTCTATACCTTGTGGCATTGGTGTTCACAATATCTCCAAGGACAATGGACTACTTCTAACATAGTATGTAGGTGGACCATTTTGATTTTGGTTGATGTTGGAAATTTGTTTCTGAAGGGATGAAATGGTTTGAAAGAGTTGAGTTATGAGAGGGTCATTGATTTTGTTATGATATGGAAGTGACAAAGGTGAAAGGGTGTATGTGTTTGTAGGAAAAGTGAATGGGATTATTATAGGTGGTAAAGTGGTAGGAGATATAATGTGCGATGACACATGTAGGAACTAGGGATGCTAGTGAGAATACCCAAGGAAGGAATCACATTACTAACTTGTTGCATTGTTGTTGTGACTTAAGGGTTGGTATAGGTAGGTATTAAGGAAATTTTTGTGGTAGGAGGAATTTGAGTTCCTCCTTGGCTTGTGACATTGCTTATTAGTAAAGGGGAACTACTTGTTGAGGAAAGGTGTTTTCCAAAGCTTTCAACTATATTTTTCACAAGGTCAAGTCCATCTTCACTTTCAAGCATGCGATGCATGTTTTATATAGTAGGGATGGAAAGAGTTGAAATGCTATCATTTTGCACTTGATGTTGTAGGTTTGGTAGGTCCTCATGAATGTGAATTATCTTTTCTTGTGGGAAATTATCATTCCTTGTTTCAACTTGCATACTACTTGAAGGAAAAGAGTTGTTAAAGGTGTTGTCCATGCCTAGTGTATTAATGGCAATACTAGGAGTGAAAGAGATAAACAACCCAAGATCCAAAACAATTGTGCTATCGTGGGATGACATGAGTCTTGAAAATTTGCTCACTAACACCAAACACTCATACAAAGGATACTAAATGAAAAGTGAATGCAAATGCAATGTCAGCTAAGAAGAATGGAATGCTTATAACCAAAGTTCTGGAAACTAAAACATAAAGATAATAACAAGCAGAAACTTAGAATCTAAACTATAAATGCCAAAAAATGCCAACGAATGAGTCCCAATGATGATTTTTTTGAAAATTTATAGAAAATTTCAATTGAATTTTATTATTTTTATGTTTTTGACCTATGTTTTAGATGAAAATGTAGATTTTGATTGATTTTCAATGAAATTAAATGCAAAAATTGCAAGCTAAATGAGCTTTCACTAATGCAAAATTTGAAACCCTAGAATGCAAATTAACGAATGCAAATCTTAATGCAATGTTAATGCAAGCTAAATCTAGGATGAAAATGCACTCCAAATCAACAAATGAAATGTTCCAAATGTAGGTTCATCAAAATGGAACCATTGAAAATGGGGGATAGGGTTTGGTTATGTGTTATCACATCCACTTTCAAAGGTATTCCACTCAAAGATAACCCTAGAGATCTCTTGGCAATAGGGCTTTCCTAGGAACTGAATATGACCTAATGAGAGGTTCACCACCAAGTGTAAACTTGGAAAAGACAATGAAATGCAAGATGCAATGAAAAACCCTAATTGAATGCAAACTAACACTAAATGACCTAGAAAAGTGAAGGAAATGCAATAGAAAACTGTAAAACAAAAAGTGTGCACCTAGGAATCCGGAGAATGCAGGATGGAGGTTTTGAATTCTGGAAAATCTATTTGTACTGCTGATTGGGACTCATTCACCAAGTTGGGCCAATTAGTCTAGTTTCCAAGAAAATTTTCAGGAACATAAATATGCCAAAAGGGTATCCATATCTAGAAAATCCTAAAATCTGACAAGAACTGGGACTCATTCGCTAGAAGTGGTGAATTAGTCAAGTTGGGATTTTATAAAACTTTCAAAGATAAATTTTCTCTTCCTTATCTACTCTATCTTTCCTGACTGGTTTCAAGATCTGACTATTTGATTTCCAACCTATAGGTGATCTCCAATGTTCTCCAAGGCTTGATGACAACTTTGACAACTTTGATTAATTGACAACTTTTCTCCAATCTTGCTCCTTATGAAATATGTAACCTAATCCTGAAAATCACACACAAAGGAGAGGGAAAAAAATGTTGTGAGGTTAGTGAAAAGGGGTTTTCCTTTCTCAAACCCCTTGTTGGTAATTAAACCTTGAAATGAAAGAAAATATAAATGGAGAATGATGAATGAACAAAAGAAAATGTTGCAACTCACCAAACCCTAGCAATAAGGTGCTGCAAGTATGCTTGAAATGGCTGCAATAGATGGGGTTCTTGACTCTTTCTTGAATGTTGTTGATCTTGCTTGAAATAATTGCTTGAGTCATAAACCCTACATCACAATTGTTAGAATAATAACAAACATGACATATGAAATCCTTGACGTGATGATTGGCACTTGAATGCTACTTTAAAATGCTTGATAATCTACCCTTGAATGTTCTTGAATGCTCAAATTCTCTTGTGAACTCTCTAGAATTCTCTTATGAATGCTTAGATTCTCTTGTGATCTCTTTCGAATGCTAGGTATGAATATGAGTGAAAGAACCTTGTATTTATACTCAATTATGTAAGAATTCCTAAAATTACAACACTACGAGCTGGCATCAGATATAGGAGAATAAAATCCTACTAGAAATTTGAATTAAATTTGATTTTGGGCCACACAGGACTCATTCTCCCAAGGTGGTGAATGAGTCCCATTAGAAATAATGTATGGGACCAAAAGCCAAAGGTGCTTAAAAATGTGTGAAAGCTGTTTTGGGACAAAAAGATCCAGGTGGGACCCATTCACCCAAGGTGGTGAATGAGTCCTAGATACTAAATCTAGGCCACACAAGCCATGAACACCTAAATTATTATTGGTTGATGATTGGTGTCAAGATTATCCTCAAAAATATGTAATAAATGAGGCTTGTGGATGCAAAATAGGGCCAGTTAAAGCATAGGAGGACCCAATTATTAATGCCAAGCCTAGAGGAATGTGAAAGTGTGTTACAACACTTCACAACACTCTAAATAAGGAAAAATTAAGGTTAAAAAGAGGTTTATTAGGCGTAATTAATTAGTAAGACCTTAGAAAAGTGTTAAAGTGAACTATAACACGATGTAGGAGCATCCAGTGGTGTAAGGGCAATCGTACATCACCCAAAAATATGTTTTCCTTTATGTTTCCTTTTGTTATCTTTTTGTAGATGTTTTTGCATTTTTGGATACCCTTTTTGTCGAATAAGAATTCCCAACTTTTAGAATTTTATTTCTATTTTTTGTGCTCAATTTCTATTTTTAGTAGTTTTGAATTTTAAGCTGTGAGGAGGCAGAAATTTATGGGAAGCTTCAGGATAGAAAAATAAGCACTTTGGCCAAAGAATCAGGTCAAGATCTTTCTCGGTTTGGAAGTTATTCAAATTTCAATTTCTGCTTTTTTCCTTGAAAAATATTTTGAGTCCATTTTGAGGCACTAAATGGTCCTGTATGGGCCCAAAAATTGCTAGACCTATAGGTGATCTCCAATGTTATCCAAGGCTTGATGAAAACTTTGACAACTTTTATTAATTGACAACTTTTCTCCAATCTTGCTCATTATGAAATATGAAACCTAAGCCTGCAAATCAGACACAAAGAAGAGGAAAAAAATGTTGTGTGGCTAGGGAAAAGGGGTTTTCCTTGCTCAAACCCCTTGTTGGTAATTAAACCTTGAAATGAAAGAAAATATAAATGATGAATGATGAATGAACAAAAGAAAATGTTGCAACTCACCAAACCCTAGCAATAAGGTGTTGCAAGTATGCTTGAAATGGATGCAATAGATGTTCTTCTTGACTCTTTCTTGAATGATGTTGATCTTGCTTGAAATACTTTCTTGAATCATAAACCCTACATCACAATTGTTAGTACAATAACAAACATGAAATATGAAATCCTTGACATGATGATTCACACTTGAATGTTGCTCTAAAATGCTTGATAATCTACCCTTGAATGCTCTTGAATGCTCAAATGCTCTTGTGAATTATTTGGAATTCTCTTGTGAATGCTTAGATGCTCTTATGATCTCTCTGGAATGCTAGGTGTGAATATGAGTGAAAGAACCTTGTATTTATAATCAATTATGCAAGAATTCCCAAAATTACAACACTAGAAGGTGACATCAGATCTAGGAGAATAAAATACTGCTAGAAATTTGAATTAAATTTGATTTTGGGCCACATAGGACACATTCTCCCAAGGTGGTGAATGAGTCCCATCAAACATAATGCATGGGACCAAAAACCAAAAGTACTTAGAAATGTGTGAAAACTGGTTTTGGGCCAAAAGATCTAGGTGGGACCCATTCACCCAAGGTGGTGAATGAGTCCTAGATACTAAATCTAGGCCACACAAGCCAGGAACACCTAAATTATTATTGGTTGATGAATGGTGTTAGGATTATCCTAGAAAAGATGTAATAAATGAGGCTTGTGGATGGGTATGTAAAGGATCATCATGGAAAAAATAGGTCCTTAAGTGGCAAAATATTTAGAAAAATTAGAGTTAGAAAATTTTCCATAAAAATTTGAATAAGTTATCTATATTATTTCAAAAGTATGTAAGAATAGAATTTATAGAAAATTGAATGTAGTTTCTATACTACTAATGTAACGCCCCCGCCACGCAACCCTAGGGGAAGTAGCAATTAACAACATAAACACAATAATTTCATTTTTTTAATACAAAACAAAAGCACGAAGGTTCACTACACATTGCTAACAACCCCTAAGGTTACGAGACTAAGTTTACTTAAACCCAAACAAGAAACATGAATTTAAAACCATTACATTTAATTGATTAACAAAATAATGTGCATACATACCATCCATGATAAAGTTAAATCAAAGACATAAGAACACCACATGATCCCACTAATACACTTTACAATAAGGTTACAACACTCATTCCACGAATGAGGTAATTCCAAAAAATAAGGTTACAATATACAACTTCTACCTTGATACAAAGAGGGGTATACAATTACAATAGTAACTGAAAGAATAAAGTATGAAGAACTGGATCCCATGAGGTCTCCAACTAGAAATCTTGTCCATATGAACAAAAGCCAACCCAATGGATTAAGATGCACATTCCACCCAACCATGTGATACCCAAAGGCTCACCCCCCATGCTAGGAGATAGTAACAAGGATTCCTAGGCAAGACCTTCTACCTCTAGACATAGACTTCACAAAACTGATACGAAATAAATACAAGTACCACATCACATGAACTGAGCGGTCATATGCACAACTCTAGTACGACTCTCACACCACTGACATAAGTCACATTGCTTCCAGACATAAATAGATCAAGAATGTCACAAAGACCAAGTAAAAATTGTTGACTTAGAAAGAGTGTCATTGCATAGCTCGTCAAGGGATATCCTCTAGGAATATTCCTAGGCTCTGGCCCCCACCATGGGTTATCCTGGTGGCCTCTACCAAAATCCCGGTACCCATGCTCACTCATGCAGAATCAAATACCTCTCATGAAGACAAGATAGATGACCTTGCCATTCCAGGCCTTCTCGTCTCATCCCAAGTCTAAACAAGCCCTTGGGTCCATGAGAGAGGCATAATTAATCTTGTTTAATGTTTGATGCAACCTAATCTTCTAAAAGTTTATTAAGTTATCACTGAATTAACCAATTTGCAAAGAGTTTCCCTGACACCACTTTGTGTGTCGGCCCCCATTGCAAGCCACTCCTCTAAGACAACTCGTGGAGTAAATCAACACTCAAGGGTACACAAGTGCGACCTAAAGAGAATGACTCCCATATAGGACCTCAAGTCCACACATCCCGTTCTCAATAACCGGGTTAAAGTTGGATAAGATTTGATGCACTACCCAAAGAATCCAAGGTTGACTATCAAAATGACAACCCAAAATAATAAACGAACCCCTATCTAGAAGACTTCAAAACATTTACTCTATTCTCACAACATCAAGAAAGAACAAATAAACACTAAAAGCATTTCGAGCAATTAATTAAGCTAAAGTTCAGATTTCCTAAATCCAGTCAATCACAATTTTCATTACTTGCATTTATCCAATCAAATAAACCAATTTCTTTTCATGAAATTGAAATATATAAAAACCAATCATTTACTATAAGTTTCATAATTAAATTCCATAATCAATGTGTTTTAATAAATAAAGTCATTTAATTAAAATAAATCAATCATTAACTCTAAATTTCAAAATTATATTCATAATCAAAACATTTTAATAATAAAACATGTTAATTAAAATCAATTAACCTTTACTTCACTTAGCATTAATTAATCAACTAAATCTCATCTATACCAAAAATACTAATATATACCAAATATATATATACTTGAAAGTATATACTCATTGTATATACTATCATATATTTATATATTTAAATACTTAAATCTTATTGGTATTAAAACCATTTAATTCCAACTAAATAATCTATTTAAATATATATATAAAATATGCATATATACATTATATATATAAATAAATATTATTTAAATATTAAAATAATATTATAGATATACACCATATTATATATTATATATATAATATATATATATATTATTATATAATAATATTATTTTAATATTAATTAATATTTATAAAAATAAAAAATAAAAACAAAAAAATGAAACTTAAAATTTCATTTGAAACAACCGATGCCCTAATGGGCGTGGCTGCCACATAGCCTCCCCCATACAGGGGGTGCTATGTGGGTAGCACCGCTGCCTCCACACAATGCCTCCCGTTTGGGGGGGGGTACTGCATGGGAGCAACACATCCCACATGGGCGGCGCGGGGGTGCAGGGCTTCGGCCCTGCCCTCTGCCATTAAATAAATTTTTTATTTTATTTTATTTTCAACATTTTCAAAATGGTGAAAATACAGGGTTTCCTCTACGTTTAAAAAAAAACATAAATTCTTTTCCCAGAAACAACATTAGAAGGAACATAGTATATATATTTATAAATATATCTATATTCATAGGTATATTTACAAATATATACTTAGATTTGAATTCCCAGCCAAACTATGCAAATGAACAACAAATTTGCAAGAACAAAAATAAATTTGTTCAAACACCAAGGGTTTAAAATTTTAGTTTGGAATGGAGATTTTCTTTTGGTTTTCTTCCTATTTACATTGTGTAAATTCTTGTTTTGGTTTTCTCTTTCAAATCCAACCACAAATTTGCAAGTTTTGAAATCTTTTCACATGGTTTTCTATTGAATCTAAAACAACATTTCAAAATTTAAAGCTCTTTCAAAATGAAACAAGAAATTAGAAGAAAGCAAAGAATGAACCTGGTGTTTTCTCCCCAAGTTTGAAGACTTCAACAATGGTGGATCCAATCTCTCCTTCAACTCCAAATTCAGCCACAACCAAAATTCTCCACCAAAATCCAAAAAATTTAAAACAAATGAAATTTCATTTCTTACATAGAAGTTTCCCCAAATTTGGTCAAACCCCTAAAATATCCCACCCACTAAATTTATTGGCCTTTTGGAGGATATTTTCTATTTTCAAATTTTAAAACAATTTACTTTCAAATTTTCAATTCATGCATTTCAAAATTTCATGATTTTATTTAAAACTAAAATCCCAAAGTTGCAAGAATATGATTTATTCAAAAACTCAAAAAAGTGAAATATAATTCACATTTCTATTTTTATTTTAAATTTAATTCAAGTATATAACATGATTCCCATTTCCATTTAAATTTGAATCTAAATAAACAATAATGGCAAGATAACTATTTCAATTAATTTATGACCTTTTGCCTAGTTTATCAAATAACTAAATTTTATTTTATTAATTAAACCCACATAATCAATGCAATAAAATAATATTCAACATGGAAACTAGATATACTAAATCATCACTTTATCCATATCCACCATTTAATAGCCTTAAAATACGAATTGAAAAAGCTAACCAGAGAGGAATGAACCAATCAAAACTATTAAACTTGACGACAACTATGGCTAGGGTGACAGCTTGATACATAAACCTAGCTACTATCTCCCAATCGATAACCATTGGTAAATGGACACACTTGAACCTGTGATGCCAGGTGGAGTCGATGTCCCATACCTGTTAACCTGCAACCAAAGAGCATATTGAACGTGCAAATATATATATACATAATAAGACACACTGTGAAGCAGAAGTATCAGAATCGTAGGGCGCTCGCAAGCAAGTGATACAATCCCATCCCCTTCACCAATACAGGTCCTCTTAAACTGACGAGTCTAACAACCATAATATAATTAAAGCATAAAACATTTTAAATGAAATAATTGCTATGCAAATACAAAACATGCCATAATGATATCCTCTAAATAAAATCCCATCGCATCAAAATATAATGTTTACATCGCTTGACAGATAGCGGTAAAAAGTAACCAAGTATCAAAATTAGAGTGCTAACAGAAGTGACGTATACATAAACACACTGATTGATCAACGAGCAAAATGGAGGGGTGCTACAACTAATTTTATTTTAAAAAAAAATCTATTTGGTGAAAATTTGAAATTTCAATGCAGTGGTACTTAAATTTTAAGGAAAAAATAAGAAATAGGTGCCTGTTTGACCACCCTAACCTCAATAAAATGATAATATTTTTTTATAAGATTTTAGATATAATTAGAGGACTCATGTCTCGATGTGATGCATATTTTTTTGTAGTTGTTTTCCAAGTAACTAATTAATTATGATTTTTTTGTTACAACTTTTTAAAAATATAAAAACTCGTATGTCTGACTACCTTAACTTGGTCAAATCTTTATGAAATTCATTTTTTTTAATTTTTAATCCTATATTATTCGAAGCATAGAATGTGACGCATGTTTGGATTCAAAAAAATGTGATACTGATTGAAAGCTATAGATGTTTTTCAATAAACCTATCAATCAGGGCTTTAGTTGTAATTCAAATAGAAAATGAATAATAATTATTAATTAAATTCAAAGTAAAGCATAATTTATATTGGTGGAAAGTTGAGAATCTCCTTTAAAAACCCTTTTTGTTTCATCAATTTTGGGTTAAAGAAAAGTTGTTAGCCACATACCCTACACATAACCATCATAGCGCCACTTTTTAGCCCATCATGATCCTGAACATACTCGGATGCAAAATAGGGCTAGTTAAAGCATATGAGGACCCAAATATTAATGACAAGCCTAGAGGAATGTAAAAGTGTGTTACAAAACTTCACAACACTCCAAATAAGGCAAGATTAAAGTTAAAAAGAGGTTTATTAGGTGTAATTAATTAATAAGACCTTAGAAAAGTGTGAAAGTGAATTACAACATGATGTAGGAGCATCTTGTGGTGTAAGGGAAATCCTGCATCACCCAAAAATATGTTTTCCTTTATGTTTCCTTTTGTTATCTTTTTGTAGATGTTTTTTCATTTTTGGATGCTCTTTTCATCGAATAAGAGTTCCCAACTTTCAAATTTTCATTTCTATTTTTTCTGCTCAATTTCTATTTTTAGCAGTTTTGACTTTGATGGTGAGGAGGCAAAAATTTATGGGAAGCTTTAGGAAAAAAAATAAGCACTTCGGTAAAAGAATCAGGTTAAGATCATTCCTGATTTGGAAGTTATTCAAGTTTCAATTTCTACTTTTTTCTCTGAAAAATCTTTCGAGTCTAGTTTGAGGCACTAAACGGTCCCGTATGGGCCTAGAAATTGCTAGAATTAGCAGAGCAGATTTTAGTGCATACTTCACTATGAGACCTTTCCAATGGTTCAAACTATTCAAAAAATGGAGTCCTGGATCAAAAGTTATGGCTCCCGGAAGTTTGTGCATTTTAAAAAATGTGCTAATTTTCCAATGTAGTTTTAAAATTTAAATTTCAAATTGTAATTTTCGGTGCCAAACCAGAAAAACTCATAATTTGAATGTTGCTTTGGCTCCAAGACTAAAAAGGAGCTATTTATGGGTGGGTTTTCTGATTGTTGGTAGCTTTTTGGGAAAATGATCACATATTGCGAAAAGGGGAATTTCGGTAGTTTTTGTAACTTGCATGTAGTGTAGAACTTGAGGATTTGAGATCCTCTAAATGTAGGATTTTCATATACTAAATATTAATAATATTCTCTAGTTTTATGTGTGATTTTCTATGTCTCAGGTTAGCACCCTCGTTAGGTGGTATCAGAGTGGGCTTTCTTGAGCATGTGGACAGATCGCCGATCATGAGGTAGTTCGCACTAGAACTGTGGTTGTGGGTTTGAGATATTCAAGATGCCTCCAAGAGTGATGCTTGGTAGGCATGGTGGTACTAGATGTGGCATAGGTGGAAAAAATGCTGGTGGAAGAGATCCATTGGTGATTGAGGGTTTCAGAGCCCTCCAAAGAAAAATTGATGCATTGCAGGAACATATGAGAAGAGGGTTAAACCCAAGAAGGAGAGAAGAAAGTGAGGATGAAGAAAAGGTGGAAGATTTAGATGTAGAAGAGGAATAAGAAGTTATTGATCAAGATTAAATGTGGATGATAAGGGCCATTTCAAAGATCAGAAAAAGACCCAAAGTAGAAGTTCCCAGTTACTCCAAAAATCTGAACCCGGAAGAGTTGATTGACTGGATCAACAAGCTAGAAGAGTATTTAGAGTATGGAGAAATAGAGGATCCATATCAGGTTAAGTTTGTAAAAATGAAGCTAAAGGGCCATGCAAATATTTGGTGGAAAGAGGTCCAGTTGGAGAGAAATGAAAGAGGAAAAGGAAAGATCACCAGTTGGGATCGCATGGTGGAGAAATTGAAGAAGCAGTTCATACTAGTGGACTACGAGTTAGATCTACTAAAGACATTACAAGGGTTGAAGCAAGGAAATAGATCTGTGAAAGAATACACAAAATATTTTCACAATATGATCATCAGAACGGGCCATTTAGAGGCCAACAAGGATCAGGTAGCCCATTATCTTAATGGGTTATGATTGAGCATTCAAGAGGAGCTAAGCTTGGTCAGAATGACCACCATTGAGGATGCGTACTAGTTTGCTATGAAAGTTGAAGAGAAACTGAACAAAATATCTTACAACAAGCAAAAGGGATGAGGAGGTCAAAGTGGAAGGGGTAGTGGAAGATCTTTTGGAAGCCAAAATGAGGATGAAAAGAAAAATGGAGATGTGGGTACTAGCTAAAGCCAAAAGAATGATAACTTCTACCACCCTCGTGATCAAAGCAGTGGTGATGAAAGAGGTAGAGGACGAGGAAGATTTGGACAAGGACTTGGAAGAGGCAGTTTTAGAGGAACTTGCTTCCAGTGTGGTGAAGTAGGGCATTGGGCCTATGAATTCCCACAAGAGCAAGGGACAGACAAAAGGTTAGAAGGTCGTGGAAGGGTTGCACATGCAAATGAGGAGGCTCAATCTGAGCATTTAGATGATGTTGAAAGGGGAGAAGCCCTAGTGATTAGAAGAGCCCCGGTGACTAAAGAGAAGGAGACAAAACAAAGGAAGAATCTATTCCACACAAGGTGCAAGTGTGAAGGAAAATGCTGTGATGTCATTATTGATAGTGGGAGCACCGATAATATAGTGCTAGAATAGATGGTTATGAAGTTGAAGTTGAAGAAGGAAGGGCATCCACATCTGTATCAAATTGCTTGGTTGCAAATAGGCCACAAAGTTTTGGTCAATGAGTAGTGCCTAGAGAAGTTCAAGATCGAGAGCTATCCTGATGAGGTCCTCTGTGATATCATCCCCATGGATGCATGTCACATGCTGCTAGGGAGGCCATGTAAATTTTACAGGTGAGCTATACATGATGGCCATACAAACACTTATTCCCTGATGAAGGATGGAGTCTACCATAAGTTGAAACCCCTGAAGGAGGCTGAAGAAAAGTTATGCAGTAGTGTTAGAGTTTGTTATGTTGATGGAAGGAATTTTTTAGAAGGCATGAAGCATGAGAATATGTGTTATGAA
>VDFB02281492.1:512646743-512688481 GCA_007258455.2 Sequoia sempervirens
CCTTTCCAATGGTTCGAACGGTTCGCGAATCGGAGTCCTAGATCAAAATTTATGACCCCATGAAGTTGGCGCACTTTCTAGAAAATACAGTTGCAAATGCTCTTTTGAAATTTGATCTTCATGTTGTAAATTTTTGGCGCCAACCTGCCTAAACTTAAATTGAATATTGTTTTGGCTCCAAACTAATGAGGGGCTCTATTTATGAGCAGGTTTCTAATTTTTGGGTAACTTTTTGGGGGACAAGCTCGCATATTGCAAAGGGGTGATTCTGTAGCTTTTTGTAACTTGCATGTGTTGTAGAACTTGGGGATTTGCGATCCTCTACATGTAAGAAGCTCCATTTTCTGAATAATAAAATTATTCTCTTGTTTGTGGGTTATTTTCTAAGTCTCGAGCTACACCCTCATCACTAATACCAACATCGACACCCGTAAGGCAAATATAAAACATCACATTTCTTCTCATTAAATTGTGTGATTACATCTTCACTCTCAAGTGAGTCCAAAATACATAAAAGAATATACATGAGTACAAAGGCATAGCCATGAATGAAATACATCAACATATAATACAAGTACAAGAGGGATCAACTCCAACTAGCGCTCAAAAACATGTACACCAGTCCCCAATGGTAGTGGCAACACCTCCCTACCATGTGGACTCAAAAGAGGCCACCCCAATGTGCTCGGAGGTAGTCACAAGGCCCATGCAAAAATTACAAGTCAAGGGTAACATATGGCCAACACTCACATAAGACATGAAGAAAACATGATATACAATGCAAAAGGCCAATGTCACAACATGAAGAAGCTCATACAATAACATGTTAGGTACTACTCACGACTAGTAAAGTACAAGGTGCTATAGTGCAAACCAGATGGAATGTCATCATGTGTGCTTGAAGGGATGGCCCTACATGGAATCAAGTACACCTCTCATATAGACGAGGAAAAATAAATTATTCCCAAATCAACATCCTCTAGATGGATAACTCAACACCCTGCAGACAGATAGGCCTTCTTGAATTCATCCTTCGCCTTTACAAGCACTCAAGGCCATGCACAAGGACTCATTATCTTATAATTGTTTTAATCCATATCATTTAACCAAATGAGGAACCAAAAGAAAATATTAAAAAATTAAAAATCCACTAAAATCCATCATAAAATCCATTTGAAACAGCCAAGCAAACATTGTTGCTAAATCATTCAAACAACTGATCACATACGCCAACGAGAAGCTCAAATACCATCAAACATTCATCATTAACTTAATAAAAGAAAAAAATAACATAATAAGTATTTTCCTAATTAAATCATATTAAAAAATCACTTTAAAAAAATTAAAACCACTAAGTAACGGTTGCATAAAGCATAGTTTCAACTGTTGTTCAAACACATGAGAAAGAGGCATAGAAATTTCATAAAAATTCAAAGAGCCCATATTAAAAATTGGACAATGACCCAGTTCATATTTTTATATTTCCAATTGTATTCCACCTTTAATTTTTAATTTAATGACTTGAAATAAGGTGTTGTTTAGAAAAATGTCATTTTAACAAGTAGGCACAAATTTGACAAAAAATGAAAGTGCCCAGAATTAAAATTTTCCAAAGACCCAGTTGAGATTTGGGCATTTCTATGTATAATCGACCATTATTTTTTATTTTTAACAAGTGGATTAAGAGAAAAAGGGATTTTATTTTTTTTACAAATTGGGCAAAAAGAGAAATGAAATGAAAGATCCCAAAAATCTATTTTTCCAACAACCCATTTTTTATTTATTGACATGGACAAAATATTCCATAAGAGAACTACAGGGAAGCAATTTGAATCCAAAACAAGCATTATTCATCCCCAAAGTATTCACAAAAGAATAACAGAGGAATAATTTTGCAATAAGGAATTACAAAGCTTCCATTCTGAAGCTAAATTGCATTCAATAGCACCAGAATTAAAGGGATTTAAGAACCAAAAAATAAATACCTCAATGCTGCCCCAAAATTGAAATGTGAGAATTCTCTAAGTATAAAGCATGGTTGGGTTCCAAAATACGACAACAAGGAGGAAATGGCATGTTGAGACCAACAATCAGATGCCCTCAATTTTTTTCTCAACAAAATCTCTACATTGCTCCCCCAGCTCTGCTACCCAATTCAAGGGCTTTTTTTTTCTTCTCATTCCAAAAACATAAAATTTTGTCTCCTCCCAAAACAATGAATTTTTCCAAAGAAAAACAAATAAATATATATCCCCCTCAAAACAAAACCTCCGTCCCTTTTAAAAACTCTCCCAACCACAAATGGATTAAAGCATTTAATTAAATAAACTTATTAAAGCTCCCCAATTATTTAATTAAAATCACTAAATATCCAACATTCCCTCTTTCATATACAAATAATAATTTAAATCCAAATGTTAAAATACATAAATCCCCCAAATAAAATTTAAATAAGGCTATGAGAGCTCACAAAATGGATTAATAAAATCATTTAAAATTTTCCAAATGAAATATATCATTCTCTTGAATGATCAATAAAAATAATTTAAAATAGCGTATTTAAAACCTCATGGAAAAGAAACCATTGATCTCCCACTAATAAAATGCTATAAAATGCCATATATTAAATCATGAAAAGAAATGTCAAAGAAACCACATCAAGACAACCAAAAACCAATTAAATAGCCACATAATAGATTAATGGGAATCATAACAAAATACCTCAACAAGACATACTAGAAAGCCACATACAACTGAAAGGTGCTCTAGACATACGGTTGAAAGGTGCTCCAAATATTACTATTAGGTAATAGGACTATAAGAAATCTACTAGGATACACTACACTAACAAGGTATAGTAGGCTTGGGTAGGAGACACTTGGCCTGTGACTACCTCCAGTAACCACCATTGGGGAATATGAGTACACTCAGGCATGTGGATCCAGGCGGAGTTGATAATTAGTACCTCTATCACTCCAATTACATGTCAAAGTACATGTGCATATAACATATATCATATAGTCAAAGCAACATCAATCATCAAGGAGAGGGTCATGATATCGTAATCCTGTCGGATACGAGTGTTAAGATATCATCCCTTTCCTATCCATAATTGTATAAGCATGTAATCTAGAATAATAGCTAAACATGATAACCTTTCACATAACCATCAATGTCAATTCTTATTATAATAACATTTAGCATTTAAAATATCAAATAAAAATAAAAATACCATCTTACCCAGGCTAGAGTAAGAGAGGTGTTACAGAAATTGTGGTTTCAATGCTTTGCATCATCCCCAAAAGGAGAAACATAAGTGAAAAAGTGAAAGAAAAGGAAAAGCTTTTGGGTCAGCATGAAGGAGACATTTTGGTCTCAATGCCTTGTGTCATCCCCAAAAGGAAAAACACAAGAAAAAACAAATTAAAAAGGAAAATGGATTGATTGGGTAAAAATGGAAGGCAAGAGACATAGGATGTCTCAACACTTTGCATCATCCCCAAAAGGAAAACAAAAAACAAAAGAAAAATAAAAAGGACCTTTTGGGTCAACATGGAAGAGACATAGGGCTTCTCTATGCTTTGTGTCATCCCCAAAAGGAATAAAAAAAAAGGTGAAATAAAAAGGACCTTTTGGGTCAACATGGAAGAGGCATAGGGCATCTCTATGATTTGCATCATCCCCAAAAGCAAAACACAAAATAAAGGAAAAATGAAAAAACAATGTACGACATATAGAAGAATGAAGGTACAAATAGAGGAAGCGAACAAAGAGAGAGAACATCAAATGAACATTATGGGGGAGCACGATACACACCTAAAATCACACCAAAGTAAGGAAAAAGAAAAAGGAAAATTAAAAAGGCTACTAGAGGAAAATGCATGTCAACCATTAACCGAGTTATTGGCTTCTCAGTCTCAAGTGGTATAAGTGGAAGGTAAACAACACAATTAAGAGATAAGGACAAATGAGTTACTAGGATAATACTAGCAACTTTGTGTCCCCACTGAGTGTAAGGAAAGAGTGAGCCAAGGTGGATGATGCGAAGGACCATGCAATAGTGAGAATGGAAAAATTCTACAACTGTGGCATGATAAAGGTATAGGGTAGTTATGGGATGATAGGATAACGATTGGTATCAGTGAAGTGATACTTAGTATGTCCTTCAATGCTTGACATTCATCAATTTGGTGTCCAAGAACATGATGATATTTATAGTAAGGTACATTGGAATCTTTAGGATAGATTACCAAACTATTCATAGGTGGTAATAGAATGAGACCTCTATTTAAAATAATTTGGAATTTCCTTTCACATTCAGGTGGAGGATGGATAGGAAACTTGAGTTTTTTCAATTTTTAAGGTTGTTTGCATTTACTAGATGGGCATGTGCAGGATCATCATGGAAAAAATAGGCCCTTAAGTGGCAAAAAATCGAGAGAAAAATCGAGTTAGGCAAACTTTGATGTAAAAATTTGAAAAAATTATTTATATTATTTCAAAAATGGTAAGAATAGAATCTATAGAAAATTGAATATAGTTTCTAAACTACTAGGTTTTTAAAAAAAAAAATCTATTTGGTGAAAATTTGAAATTGCATTGCAGAGAGTACTTAAATTTCAAGGAAAAATGAGAAGTAGGTGTCTATCGACCACCTAACCACAATAAAATGATAATATTTTTTTATAATATTTTAGATATAAGTAGAGGACTGTGTCCTGATGTGATGCATATTTTTGTATTTATTTCCAAGTAAATAATTAATTATGAATTTTTATTACAACTTTTAAAAATATAAAAACTTGTATGTCCGACACCTTATCTTGGTCAAAACTTCATGAAGTTCAAATTTTATTTTTAATCCTATAGTATGTGAAGCATAGAATGTGACACATGTTTTGGATTCAAAAATGTGATACCTTTGAAAGCTATAGATGTTTTTCAATAAGTCTATCAATCAGGACTTTAGTCATAATTTGAATAGAAAATGAATAATAATTACTTATTAAATTCAAAGTAAAGCATAATTTATATTAGTGGAAAGATGAGAATCTCCTTTAAAAACCCTTTTCGTTTCATCAATTTTGGGTAAAAAAATTCATCAGCCACATACCCATCATATTGCCACTTTTAGCCCATCATGATCCTACACATACCAGATTCTCCTTTTCATGGATGGAAGGAGGAAGAGGACCCATAGGGATCCTAGCATCCTTATCATTGGAATCAGTTAATGGTTGTTCATGTGGAAGGAGAATGTTCAAGTCAGGAGGAGAATCAAAGATCACTGAACTATCATCTTGAAATCTCTAATATTCAAAAGGAGGCTTGTCATTATGAGGAGGATCTTGATATCCTAATCCCGTGTGTTTTGATCTATTGGTTTTTGTTCTATAATTTGGTGAATTTTATGTCTAGTTGTTGTGTCACAACCTTGTTTACTTAAGATAGTAAATCTCTTACATGTTTCTTCAAGTTGATTGGTGTGTTTGTAATTTTGAGATCATAGGAACTAGGTCTCACATATTGGAGAGAACTTAGGTCCTTCATTTATTTCGGATTTAGGTATCCAAATGTATTAGTGATCCAGATAGGATCTAGACTATTTTGTAGTATTGAAATGCTTAACTTTTGCTTTTACAATGATTATTCCAAGTTAATTAAATCAAAATTAACTTATGGAAATAACAAAATGAAAGTAATAACAAGGTGATTATAATAGAAAGGAAGGAAATGAGAGAAAGAAAGAGAGAGAAGAAGAGAAGTGCAAACAGTTGATAACGGAGTTCGTCACGAAAGTGACTACATCTCCGGGTCCACTCCAATAGAGAGACCGATCCGATTAACTCCAAAAATCAATTACAACAGCACCATAACCATTCTCCAAGCACTTCGGCAGTATAATAGTGCTCTGGCGTGCAATAATGGCTCAAAGAATCTCTACAAGACCTCTCTTTTGTCACCTCAGCATCAAGACTTCAACACCTGAAAAGAAAATTGAATAATAACTCTCACCTTACACCCCTTTTTATACATAAAATTTTCTCAAATTGGTTACTAACCAATTGATTTACAAAATATTCCTTATCTCTCCAAATTACATAATAATCTTTAACAATCTCCTTAAAATAATTTAATCTCCCATAAAAAATCTTACAATATCCTTAATAATCTCTTAACAAAAATATTTAAGCCCTTCAATTATGTTTTCCCATCGGCTTTTGATTTTTGGGAGATTACATTTTTATAAAAAGTTATTTGTTTTATAAATTATAGGGAGTTTTTTTTAAATCAAAAGGCAATCATTTTGAAACATTGATTAAAAAAAACCGATGCCGTTTTTATGTCTAAATAGTCGAACGGCTTATTGGTGAGCTAAAAGTTTTATTGGGCCGGCGGTCGGGGTTCAACCCCGGCCGTTGGCTTTTTAGATCCAATTTTTGGTCGTTTAATAACAAAACCAAACTGTCGCATTATTTTTAGGAACAAAACTGTTTGTGTAACGGTGAGCCGAGATTCTCGCGTATGGGTGGTGGCGAGTTCAAATCCCATGCTATACTTTTTACTCAACAATATAACAAATAAACTAACTTATCCGCCGAACAAAGTGACAGGCCACGTGGCATGCCGAGGAGGTGCCACGTGGCAAAATTTGATTGGATGAACATGCTGACTAAGAGTTGATGTGTCTGCCAACTGGAAGCTGACATGTCATGCTGACGTGGCCTGCTGACTGGGGTACGGACTGTTGACTGGACCGATGACTGTGCTGCCACGTGGAAGATGATGTCATCGTACGGATGACACGTGTCAACTGTGGATTGGTCCATTTTGATTTGCACAGATGCTGACGTCATCACCGTACCTACAAGTCAACAGAAACTTTGACTAGCTGTATCTTGAGCATACGACGTCGGATTTCGACGAAACGAACGTCGTTGGAATCGTCTTGACGATATCTTCGCGATGATACCTTGCCCACTTTAACTATAAATCACGCAAGACTCCTTTTGCTTTTTGGGGTTCGCTTTTTAGACGAGATTGATCGCAATTCGAGAGAAATGAGACCTTCATTTTTTCAGGAAAAGTCCACCAAATCATTAGGAGGTGCAATATTAGGAAGGTCTTATGAATTCATGGATGGGTAAAAGGTTGCATTGCTTTCAAGGTTTTCAAGGAATTCATTTAACAACTTATTCATTCTATCATCATCTTCTCCAACGATGTCAATAGCATGAGGAGTTGAAGGAGAATGAGGAAGCTCAAGGTCATTAGGATCATAGCCAAAGGCACAATTTGACATGTCCACTCAGGATTTTAATGATTCCAAAACTTATTAAAGTGAAAGGCCATTATGAAATTGAATGAAAGTAAACTAATATGCAAGAAATAGAATAAAATAGACAATATAGAAAATATGTAAGAAAGTAATAGTAGAAAAGTGTAATGCAAAAAAATGCCCAGAAAATGCTTGAAAATACAGTTCAGAATGTGCAACTGGACTGATTTGTCCAAAGTGGTGAATGAGTCTAGGGGTGGATTTTTTGTGTTTTTCAAAAAAAATTAAGTGATTTTATGGTTTTCAAATCCAAACCAAGGATGTAGACGGAAATTTTTATTTTTTATAATGTTTTGAAATGCAAAAATGAAATCTATATGAGATATTCACTAATGCAAATTTGTAAATCCTAGGATGCAAAAATCTAATGCAAAGGCTAATGCTACAAGTCCTAGAATGTAAATGCAATGCAAATCAGAAAGATGATGTTCAATATCCAGGTTCACAAAAATGAACCAACAATTTTTGGGTTGGCTATGAACTTCTCTTGCACTCTTAGGGTTTTTCACCTAAAAGGAGAGAGATAGACCCAAAAATTATGGTGGTTCACTCAAACTAATGTATGCAAGATGAATTAAGACTAAATGCAATAATCTAGATGTAACAAAATGATAAAATTGATTGATTATTGTAAGAGAGGGGGACCAAGCACGTTCAAGGCCCTAAGTTACAGAGAGCCAAGAGTAGAAGGCTGCCTTAACTTTACTTAGTTGAATGAGGTGCTAGGAAATGTGGGACAAGAATGATGAGGACTATAAAATCCTTCGATCATCCTACAAACCCAAAATAGAGGATGGAGCTAGGCAAGCCAATTTTTAGGCTCAACACTATGGCTCAGGAAGCTCTCAACCCGAGGATGATAGTGTGGTCCCAAGATGATAGTGCAATGCATTGGCGTCTCTCAAGTGCGCTGGCATCTATATGACTAGACAACTAAAGAGACAAGGTCAAACTTATGAAAAAAATGCTAATGACCTAGCTAACTACTACTAAAGGGTTGAAACAATGCTATGAAGTAAGCAAGATATGTTCTAATATGATAAAATAAAAATACAATAGATAGGGTGGCAAGAGTTATCTCACAAAGGAATGTGTTTGCTAGCTAGCTCCCAAAAGCATGTTTACCTACACATAAATAAGAGGAAAAATGTTGGGTGGTTGTATAGGTGCCTACCTTAGTTAGACCCTCATTTAGTTGTTTCCACCTCCACGAACAACCAAGAAAATGAGTATGATAAATAAAGTAATGTAATGTAATGGAGAACACTAAAACACTACAAAATAGTAAATGTGTTTACTCAACCAAGTAATAGAGGAGAGGAGTGGGAAGCTTACCACCTCCACCAAAAGCACTCAAGGATAATGGAGGAGAAATGAGAGTACTCGAGCCTATTCTACAATGGTGTTGTCCCACACTTGCTCTACTGAAGTGATGGACTAAAATAGTTGCTGCTATGGAGTGCAA
Source organism: Sequoia sempervirens (assembly GCA_007258455.2). Taxonomy (NCBI): domain Eukaryota; kingdom Viridiplantae; phylum Streptophyta; class Pinopsida; order Cupressales; family Cupressaceae; genus Sequoia; species Sequoia sempervirens. The sequence continues at coordinate 512,655,548 of VDFB02281492.1, forward strand.
AAGTGTTGCTAGAAGTGTTGGAATGCTTGGAGAGTGATGGATTGAAAGATTGGAGAATGTAAAAGAAGCTATGTAGGAGATTTATAGAAGTTGGAATGCATGTAGAAGGAGGGAATTTAAAGGAACTATGAAGCTAAAGAAATAAAGTGTCTTATAGGCTCACGCACCTACAAGGAGGTGTGACATAGATTTTAGGAACCTAAAAAATTGTCAGAATCTGATTTCTAACAGTTGGGATTTGATTTCTAACAAAATGTAGATTTCTAGATTTTAGGTGGGACTCATTCACCAAGGCTGGCTAATCATTCCTCCCTAAGATTTCTAAAAATTCAAGAGTCAACACTGCTACACCAGAGCTGGTAATGACTAAATGTTAGGTTGTCGAGATGAATTCTATAGAAAATGGGCTGAGAGTCACTCAAATAGCTTAAATAGATAATGAATTGATTTGAAGAGCCTAGTTGACATGAATTCCACTTTTCAACACCTTTAAACTTGTTAAATATGCAAACAAAGTTACAAATACACATGCACAAAGGAGAAAAGTGTTGGAGGGTTACTGAATGGGGGTTTGCCTTGGTCAAACCACACTTTGGTAATCAAACCCAATAGAAATGAATGAAATGTAAAGGAAATGATAAATGAATAACATGCAAATATTACAAAATTACCATATCCTTGAATATGCAAATATGAAGTGATGTCAATGGCTACTCTAAAGTGCTTGAAAGTGCTTCAATTGATGATGCAAGATGCTTGAATTATGAATGCTTGAATGAGGAGATTGTGTAGGACATGTAAAATGAGGTTAAAATCACATATTTATACAAATCTTGTGCCTCACTATCCATTCATACCTCATCACAGGCTGACATGAACTAAATTTGAGTAAAATCCTAAAAGAAATTTTGAAATATTTTGAATTTCGGGCCAAGGGGGACTCATTCACCACCCTTGGTGAATGAATCTCACCTGGGAACCACAACCAAGTGTTAAGAATAATGTTTTATTTAATGTTTTTTGTCCGACAAGACCCAAAAATACACTTAATATAAGCATATGAGGGCATAAAGAGACAAAATAAAGCATGAGAAGGGTGTAAATAGTGAAAATATGCCTAGAAAAGCACGAAATCTTGTTACAAGACTTTACAAAACTTCAATATAGGACTTTTTAATGAATGAAAAGGTTGTTTTTAGGTGAATTGCATAAATGGAGTCTAGAAGAATGTAGAAATTTCTTACAATAGTGCACAACACCTTCACAAGACATCATTCTTTGAATTTTAGCACCAAAATGAGCATGTTCAAGCCAAGATACATCATAAAATCAAAGAAACATAGCTCCAACATTATGAAACAAGACCTAAAATACCATGAAAATGACAAGGGTCCATTTTTTGATGGCACATTTAGCCCCCACTTTAGTGAGAGAAACTTGCTTCCTCACACTGAAGTAGCCATGAACATCGAACAGAGGGTTCAAATGCACTTATGTTAGCAAGATTGAATAATAAAAAAAAAGAGTGATGATCAAGACCCCACGACGAAGATCTCATGAAAAACTAAACATAAGGACAAGGGCACACACAAGTGTTGAGAGGAATTGAGTGAAGCTTAAATCACCAATCCAACTAGTTGTCAAAAGAGATCCAAGCTAATTGTTTGAAAAAGAATGTGTACTCACTTTAGGGCCACTAAACTAGTTTTCCATGGGGTGAGAAATCCAAAAAATTAAAGTAAGATACATACACTAGTTGGTATGCACTCACAAAACACAAAAGTGGCTATGGGGAAAAGTCATGCCACTAGTTGGGCTTCCCGCTCAACCATGCCAATGCTATACCCATTAGATAACATTAACAAGGCATAAAAAAGCCAAAGAAAAATGCAAATGTTGGTTTAAGTTTCTTATAATAATAAAAATAGGATGGAAACATAGGCATGCAAGTTGTGTTATACAAGGTGGCCAAACAAATAAGACAACTCCACAAGCATGCAAGTTGTATTATGCAAGGTGGTCGAATAAGAATGCAATATGTGAAAATGTAATGTGTAATATGTTGAAAGGAGTCTTGTTCAGTTTATGTAAGGTTAGTCACTTAAGGATCATTGTGTCTAATATCTCCAAGAGAGGACCAATCAAAGAATAATATATTTGTGTGAACCCTTTTCCTAGTACCTACAAAACAACATGAATAAATGAGTTAGACAAGGAATTACATTTCAAAAGAAGGATTCCCCATGAAATCCACTTGCAAAACTAAAAATAGGAAAGAAAATAAGAAAGAACACAATGAAATAGATAAACCAAAGATTAAATCCTAATTTAAATAGCAAAAACTTGATCCCATGGGGGAATTGGTGCCAATTTGATGTGAAAATTGGCCCTTTCCCAATCCCTATGATGAAATCTTGATGTGTTGAAGATGATGTTGATCCACTTTGATGAGAAGATGAGAACTCTAAGCCAAATCTACAAAAATCCTAGCTAAGAATTTGAATGATGGATGGAAATGGCTAAATATTTGAGCATAGTAAGTTTACTCAAATTGTGGACGATAAAATGAGGAGAGGAGCCCTTCATTTATAGGATTTCAAGATGGATGAATGCCCAAATTTGAGCAATGTGGGACTAGAATTCATCCAATGATATGGTGCCACTTGTCAAGCTATGAATGGATGATGGTTGTGCAAGATTTGGGGTTTGTGCCAATAAATGCCAATATTTGAAATTCAAATTTGTTGAAATGACATGTAAGAGGGAAGGAAAAATACAATAAATGCCACTTGGCTCAAGGAAAAGGACATGTAAGAGGTTTTAAATGCCTTGTTGGATGTACATGTTGACTTGGAATTTTTGAATTCAAATTGAGAGAATATTCCAAAAGATTCCTTGTGAGGAAAATAGAGATTTAATAAATGAATTAAATATATTTTCATGTGAAACTTGCATTATCTAGAGGAAGTGGCATGAGATTAGATTAAATTAATCAAGGGTTAATTAATTTAACAGGAGATTGGATGATGTGACTTATTTGACTTAGATTTATGGATTTATTTAAATTAGATAAGAGAGGAATATGATAAGAGGCTAACTAAAAAAAGATTTTGATTTATTTAATTAAAAGGGATGGTGTTAGATTAAATCAAATAAGGCTTTAATTTATTTTATTTAATGGATAGACTTTATAGATTTAATCAAATAAATTGATTATTTAATTAAATAGGGATAATTAGATCTCGTTGATGGATTTAATTAACAAGAGAAAGTGACTTGATTCAGATAAAGTGATTTATTTAACCTAGAGAGGATACTAATGAATTTAATCAAATAGGGGACTTTGATTAAATGGTTAGACCAAGGAATTATTTAGGAAGAAATGATGTTAGTAAGTCGGGATCAGGTGCACGATGTCAATCAGTATATTTTTGATGTCTACATTTTGCCCCTCTTTGAAGCAATGCACTCGTTGCGTTGGTTCAAAGAATACACGATCTTGATCCAAATCCAAAATTTTGCCCCTCTTTGAAGCAATGCACTCGTTACGTTGGTTCAAAGAATACACGATCGTTGCGTTGGATGGAAAAAGAAAACATGCCATTATAATGCCCCCTCGAGAGATCAAATGAAAATTTTAATTTTTTGGGTGATCTCGCGAAAAAAAGTGACCAAGAGCCCAACAAGTCTGGAAGGGGTCTGAGAGGCTAAAAACATGTCTAAACGCGATAAAATGATGAAAAACAACCCTTGAATGGACGAAAATAGGTTTGGGGGTCCAAAACCCTAGTAGGATAGCCCTAGAGGGTCAAAAAACCCTAATTTTTAGGCTTAAAAGGGGCCCGAGGGGTCACTTTCAAGTCATTTTCACACACCTCCGCTAGCAAACCTCAAGATTTGAGCTCTAACTTGACGATATGGTGTAATGACTGCTTCCTCTACATATCTCTGATAGAGTTCAGACCTACCAACTGCCACCTGGCATCGGTGCCCCGGTCTGTGACCCTAATTGAAGCTTCATTTTTTCATTTTAACACATTTATTACTGCTTTTAAGGAGAGCTCACCTCTAGCTACACTATTATAGTGCCACTCGGTGTTTAAAGTGCATTGCTAAGTTCCTCTTAGCATTGTAGTGGAACTATTTAGCACCGCAATAGTGCAGTTTGGAGTTTAAAAACTCCACTGCTAGGCTCGGGCTTGGCTCGTACTCGGTGGGTAAATTTTGGAAAAGTGTGCCACGACGGCACCCTTTTCATGAAAACTATGACACTGGGGTCTAAATTGCACCACGACAATGCTATTTGGCTAAATTTTGGGTCTAGCATCAGAGTTTGAGAAAACACAAACTGCGCCACTAGGAACGAGTTTGGAGCGTTAGGTCAGGACTTTTCCAAAAAATTTAACATGTCGACTTTGTGTGATGCAGGATGGACCTAGGGAGCTTTATTCTCAGGAGCACTGGTTGCAGGATTTAGTGAGCATCCTACGGGACTTTAGCAATAGAGACCAGGATCGGCTAGGAGCTATAGGACTATGGCATATTGCATACACGGGGCCCGTGCACACACACTTCGAGATGTTGTTAGCACTGGCGAAGCAGTGGCACAACGAGACATCATCGTTTCATCTTCCCACTAGTGAGGCGACTGTCACATTAGAGGATGTTTGGTGCATACTACGATTGCCCATTCATGGCCGTTGGGTGATCTACGACATGGAGGAGGGTCGCGAGTATTGTACCTGAGTCCTTTTCATTCGAAATATTATCTATTGTGAGGGTCAAATCCAGTTGCAGCGGTACCGAGTTATAGCACCTCCCTTTTGTTGGGTCATTGCAGCGATCATTTTAGGTTTGGTTGCACCAGACAAATGAGGGTGGTATTTCAATCCTAGATGGGATATTGCTATGAGAGGATGGTCCGGGATAGGCCAGTTTAGTTCACATGGGGACCTATCCTTCTTGCTTTGCTTTACAGGTATTTCCATAGATATGCATACGTGGATGGCAGAGCACTAGGAGTTGGGGTGACACTTCTACATGTCTGGGGATGGGAGCACATTTTTGTGCTACATCAATGGGTCGTTCCAGTTCTGATGGGGGTAGAGGATTCCCTGGTGATATGATACAAAGGTGGTGTGTCCTTCACACACACTGGAGAGCACAGGATCCCCTACTGGAGGCAGGTCATAGATGAGATGCTTGTATTCACTTGGAGACCATACCTCGGTCAGCTTGGATGGGCTAATGATGTAGATTAGTTCTTCTACTACCATCATGATCGATACATGCAGGGGCGAGAGAACACTATGATAGAGAGATACTTTCCCAGGCATGTACAACGTAAGTTTGGGGAGTCGCAGGATCGGCCTGATGATGGCTATGTGGCTGTCTTTGCACACAACATGACACAGGTGTCATGGGGGCCTAGTATTCCTACCGCGTAGGCAGTTGACAGTTTTTGACATTTGGTGGTCCAACCTTGGGCTTATGATTAGGGTTTGGAAGATCTGGGCACCACACAAGCCTACAGAAACTGGTTCATACCTCCTCTTCGGTTGACTGTTCCAGGTGAGGATCTAGAGGCATACAGGGTCAGAGGCAGGGGTAGAGGATGAGGATGAGGATGAGGACCAAGGATTGAGATCCGACAGGATCCACCAGAGGTGCCTCCAGTTCCACTAGGTCATGGAGATGTCCCCATGCAGGACCAACAGTAGGATCCGCCAGTCCCACCACCATGAGCTGAGGGTGAGGATCGGGTTCATACACAGCCACGGGCACAGCTAGCAGGGTAGGTAGACGCATGTGATGCCTTGATTTTGCAATTACAGGCACAGGTACAGGCAGTGATGGCCAAGAGAGACCAGGCATGGGCTAAGAGGGAGTAGTTTAGAGCAAAGAGGGATCAGGCTATGCAGCAGAGATAGGCTATAGAGCTACAAGCAGTGACAAAGCTAGGTTGCAGGCAGCAGATTGAGAGTATGACAGCCTCCTCATCCTAGGGTATGGTGTTGGTTCAATCCTATAGAGATGCTAACCAACAGATAGAGTACTACTGCCGAGCCTACCATGACCACATACCTAGATCAGAGTGGGTTCCCAAGTACTTAGAGTGGGCTAGTTAGAGACCCCCAGAGGGTCACGATGATAGGGGCGAGGGCAGCATCCACAAAGATTAGGCTTGATATAGATATTATGATGTACCTTTTGTGCTTTATGGGCTTGTTTTTAATAGCTCGATGGGCATTTTGTACTCATTGACACATATGTACAGTGATCTGATTATTATTTGTACTATGACAGTTGATGATATGATATATATGAGCCGATTTTGATGAGATGTACCGTGTACTTTTATGCATGGATGGTTTATTTCTATATGCTTTGCAATGATGTTCCTATGGATGCATTTATTTCTAATGATGTATGCAATGATTATGACTAACAGATCTATATTATGCTAATCTATGATATAATGTGTTGTAATGTTATCTATACGATGATTTATTTTATGCCAATGCAAAATGTGATATATGATATGATCTATGGTATATGTGATGGTGTGTGAAAATGCTTATTATGAGATGATTTATGGATGAATGTGATATGATGCAATGGTCGTGATATGATGCAAATGGAATGATGGCATGAGATGCTTAGGATAACCAATGTTATTATCCTAAATGATGATGTATGTGATGCAATGGTATGTTACTACAATGATATGTATGCCTAATGAATTAATGCTTAGATACCTGTTGCTTATGATTATGATGATTATGAGATGCTTTCGTTCATATTATGCGGTGATTTATCTAATGGTAATATTAAAAGGTTATGAAATGTGAATGAATGCTTATGCAATGATCAATGTAATGCGATAAAATGTAATGTAATGGGTGGAATGTGATGACATGAATGCACCTATTTAAAATGCAATGTGTATGTTTCCTATATGATATGCAATATGCTAATGATTTGTGGATGCAGGATTGATGATGATGATGGTGATGGTGATCAAACATCATAGTACTTTATTAGTGCGGTTAGTGAGAAAAGGAGAAGTTATTTCAACAAGACGCATGATGAAACAAATGCAGATTATGATGATGATGATGATGATGATTACTTGCCGAGGAATTTGGATTTTCAAAGGGCCATATTTTCTTATGTTTGATAACACACATGGTATGATGCATCAAGGTATAGCAAACCAGGATGGCGTGGTACTTAGTGTGATGGAATTTGACTCGAGAATGAGATAGGAGTATTCTTGTTCACACCTAACCTACAAAAACCTTGATAGGATGCATCTTAGAAGTTTTAGACACCTCAGACCAAAACACGGAAAGGTAAACATATCCCTGTAATAGTCAACAAGTTTCCCTAGACCTCTTCCATACATACCTAACAAAGCAAGTATTCACCAAGGTTATATTGTAAGAATGTCCAACAAGCACAACAAACAGAAGATAATGATCATTGCCCCATTCCTATTTCTCTAAATCCTTTGTTTTGGGATATCATGGAGACATCCTTGGAATGAGTGCAAATAAGATAAGTTAAAAGATAAAGACCAAGTAAATAGACTGATGCTCTTCAATACTGCTAATGGAAAGAGGATGTGTTTTCTAAGGATGATAACTAGAACTTATTGCCAAAAGATAATGCCCATTGTAGGAAGGATTCATCCTAGGACATGTTAGTGGATGGCGGCACGTCATTTCATTTATAAGGGATGATTGATATGAGACCATTTCAGATGATGTATTACTAATACAAAGAGATAACCAACTTGTTTGCGCATTGACTTAGACTTAAGACTTGACGTTTTTGAGCTCTACTGTTAAACTGCTAGAATTGTTTCCAATTGTTTTGCCAAAGGTTGATGATGATGATCAGCTTATTATGAATGGTGTTATTGTAGGTGTAAGTGAGATGAGGTGGATGGATTTTTTCAAATATTTGGATGTTTTTGAATTTTTTTTGGGAATGTTTTGAGGCTATTTTTTTATATTTTTGAGATTTTGCAAATGTTTTGATTTTTGATTTTTCGATGTTTCGACCAAGAGACTAACCTAAAGACCTATCCTAGGGGTCTTGAGGGATAATCAACAAATGAGCCTTTCCTACATCATATACACAGAGACCACGTAGTTTGACTGATGACTTGATTGATTTACAGATGATGATACACATGATCAAATGTCAGTTTATTATGATAGACTGCTATAGGACTGGCCTAAATGTCTCGGGGGATGATAAATGATCAACCTTGCCTATGTTCAAGCTCAGAGACGACGTAGTTAGACAAGATGACCTGGTTTTTTGGCTTTTGATATCTTTTGAATGTTTTTTGATTTTTTGATTTTCTAATGTTTTTGGATTTTATGATTTTCTAATATTTTTGGATTTTTTGATTTTCTGATGTTTTTGGCTTTTCTGATGTTTTGATGTTTTTTGATTTTTTTGATTTTGAGGACTTTAAGACCATACACAAATTCGATCTGATGAGAACATTCCCCTAGCGTGATGCAATATACTACTTCGATGAAGGCAAGACAAACTGATCTTGAGGATGGGCCGATTAGTACTAGGAGGGATCATAATATGAACACAGGACCAAGCTATGGTGCAGATGCTAGTGGATGTGTGATGGATGGAGACCTGAATGTGATAGGTGATGGAAGTGAAATGAAGGGATGATGCAGATCAAGCCATAAAGATCCTATTGGATGGATAGTGCTTATTTACGCAAGGCACCTATTTGCTAGGTTTTCACCAAGGTACTTGCCCAAAGTGCCACCAAAGTGGTTTTCACTAGAGGACGATTTTTTTGATCCTTTTTTTTTTAATTATTTTTTTAATTTTTTTTGTTGTTACCAAGATGCCTGTTTGCCAGGTTTTCACCGAAGTAACCATTTTTTCAGGACTTTTTCTGATTTTTTGGATTTTTTTTTTATACCCTGAAAGAATTAAGCATAAAAAATTTTGAGATGGGAGTTATTCATGGGTTCATGTAGAGGTTCCCCTTCGGGTGTTGATAGATGATATGCCCCTAATTTATAACTTGCTATTATTACAAAAGGTCCTAGCCAATTAGGTTCGAACTTGCCTATGATGCTGGGATTTGGGACATTCTTTTCATTTTCTTTTAAGACCAGTCCTCTGACTTGGAAAGTCCTGCTTTTGATTTTTTTGTTGTAGCTCTATTTTAGTCTATTTTGATAGACTTGCAAGTGATTCAAAGCATCGATCCTTCTCTCATCCAGTAACTCCAGCTCATTTAATCTTGACACCCGGTAGTCCTCATTAGTGATGAGATTTTGCAATGATATTCTTAGGGATGGGAGCTCGATCTCAATGGGGAGTGTGGCTTCTGATCCATAGACCAAGGAGAAAGGGGTGGTGCCAGTGGGTGTGTGGATTGTAGTTCGATAAGCCCAAAGGGCAGGATTAAGTTGCAAGTGCCAGTCACAACCTGCGTTATTGACTATTTTCTTGAGGATTTTGAGGATGGTTTTGTTCGTGGCTTCTACTTGGCCATTACCTTGGGGATAGTATGGGGTGGAGAAGCGATGTTGGATTTTGAATTTCTTGCACAAGTCGTGAGCCTCCTGGTTCTTGAATGGTGTCCCATTATTTGAGATAATGGCTTGTGGGACACCGTAACGACAAATGAGATAGTTCAGGATAAATTTTGAGATTTGCTTCTCGGGTATGTGCAGGATTATGATGGGCCAAAAATTGGTAATATGATGGGTTTTGTAGGGTATGTGGCTGACAACTTTTTTTACACCCAAAATTGATGAAATGAAAAGGGTTTTTAACTGAGATTCTCAGCTTTCCACGAATATAAATTATACTTTACATTGAATTTAATAAATAATAATTATTTATTTTTTATTTGAATTACAAATAAAGTCTTGATTGATAGGTTGATTGAAAAACATCTATAGCTTTCAAACGGTATCACATTTTTTGAATCCAAAACATGTTTCACATTCTATGTTTCGCATACTATAGGATTAAAAAAAAATGAATTTCATGAAGTTTTAATCAAGCTAAGGTGGTTAGATAGACGATTTTTTTTATTTTTTAAAAGTTGTAATAAAAAATTCATAATTAATTATTTACTTGGAAAAAAATTACAAAAAAATATGTATCACATCGGGACATGAGTCCTCTACTTATATCTAAAATCTTATAAAAAAATATTATCATTTTATTGTGGTTAGGGTGGTCAGACATACATCTACTTCTTATTTTTTTCCTAAAATTTAAGTACTATTGCATTGAAATTTCAAATTTTCACCAAATAGATTTAAAAAAATAAAATAAACCTAATGGTTTAGAAACTACATTCAATTTGTTACAAATTCTATTCTTACATATTTTTGAAATAATATAGATAACTTATTCAAATTTTTACGTCAAGTTTCCTAACTCTGATTTTTCTAAATTTTTTACCACTTAAGGTCCTTTTTTTTCTATGATGATCCTGCACATACCCTCCCAGTGATATATGTCATGGGCATGGCTTCCACCCACTTAGTGAAGTACTCAATTGTAGTTATGATGAACTTATGGCCATTGGATGAGGTGGGTGTGATTTTGCCAATGAGGTCGAGTCCCCACTGGGAAAAGGGTCATGGTGTGACGATCAGGTGAAGCTCTTGAGCTGGAGCATGGATGAGATCCCCATGCTGCTGATATCATAAACACCTTTTAGCATGATCATGCATTTCTATTTCCATTGTGGGCCAATAATACCCCATCCTCAGTAGTTTCTTGGCGATGGTCATTCCACTTGAGTGTGAACCACAAATACCATTATGAACCTCGTTTAGAGCGGTTAATGCCTCCTCAACATTTAGACAGCGTAGCAAGGTACCTTCTATGCTTCTACGATATAAGGTATCACCTAGGATGACAAATCTGGATGCCTTTTTGATAAAGGTTCATTTAAGGTTTGTTGGGAGGTCAGCGGGAATGATTCCTATGCGAAGATATGTGTAGATGTAATGGTACCAAGGATCACCAGAACCAATGATTTCAAAGACGAATTCCGATTCCAGTACCTCAAATGCCAGAATGAGAAGTTGCTTAATCAATAATTCATATCTTGGGACATTGTTAGGGATATTCAACAAGGATTCAATTGTTGCCATCGCATCTGCTGCTCTTTTGTTGGTTCTTGGAATCTACTCAAATGTTATGTCAATGAAGGATTCCTTCAGAGTCTCCACCAATTTCTTGTATGGAGTGAGCTTATCATCCTTAGTCTGATATTCATTATTGACTTGTTTATGATCAACTGAGAGTCTCCATAGAATTTGAGGGCTATGATATTCCATTGCATTGCTATCCTGAGACCTATAGTCAAAGCCTCATATTCTGCTATGTTATTTTTGCAAGGAAATGCTAGTTTGTATGACCTTGGTATGAAGTCCCCCTATGGGGTGATGAAGAAGATACCAGCTCCTGATCCATGCTATGTGTATGAGCCGTCGAAGTATAGTTTCCAGTGATTAGCTATATTGAGGTTAAAGATGGACTCATCTGGAGACTCTGAGATAAGAGGATTCTCAGAATAAATGGGTGCTTCTACTAATTGATCTGCAATAACCCGACCTTTAATGGCTTTCTGCTCCACATACTCAATGTCATACTCTAATAATATCATTACCCATTTTTCCATTCTGCCGGTTAGCATTGCCTTTGATAGTAGATATTTGAGGGGATCAATTTTCGCAATGAGCTTTATCTTGTGTGCCAACATGTAGTGTCTGAATTTTTGAGATGCAAACACTACTATGAGGCAAGCTTTTTCAATGAATGAGTAATTTAGCTCGTGATTGACCATTGTTCTGCTGATATAGTAGATAGCCCTCTCCGTTATGTTTTCATCATGCTGAGCTAGGAGAGCTCCAAGGGCTATTGTTGTTGCTGACACGTATAAGATCAATGGCTTTCTCAAGATGGGTGGCATTAACACTGGTGGTGTCAGTAGGTATTCCTTGATTTTGTTAAATGCCTCTTCACATTTTGTATCCCATTTGTATGCTACCCCCTTGTAGGGTAGGTGATAATATGGGTTCTACTTGTCTGCTAGTTGTGCTATAAATCATCGGATGGATTGAAGTCGGCCTTGGAGGCCTCTCAGTTGTTTTAATGTCTTTGGTGCTTCCATCTCAAGGATTTCTTTAACTTTTGTCGGATCCACCTCAATACCCCTCATGGAGACTATGTATCCTAGCAATTTACTTGATTGTACGCTGAAGATGCACTTCTTGGGATTTAGTCTAACTTTGTATTCCTCTAGTCTATCAAAGATAACACTTAGGGTTGCTATATGATCTTGTATTTTTCTTGACTTAGCTAGGATATAATTGGCATACTCTTCAACTGTTTTATGAATCATGTCATGGAATATCAGTGTCATGGTCCTTTGATAGGTTTCTCCTATGTTCTTTAGGTCAAATGGCATCATGTTCCAATAGTAGGTCCCCCATGGACAACTGAAGGAAATCTTATGTTGATCATCCTTTGCTATCATGATCTGGTTGTATCCTGAAAATATGCCCATTAGTTATAGCATCTCATGTCCTTCTATCATGTCTACTATCATGTTGATGTTGGGAAGTGGGAAATCATCCTTAGGACATGCTTTGTTCAAATCTCTGAAGTCCATGCAAATTATGATAGCTCCATCAGGTTTTGAAATAGGTACCAAATTTGACACCCATTTTGGATAATCGATTGGTCGGATGAATCCTACATCTAACAACTTTTTGAGCTCCATTTTGACTAGCAAAGCAATTTGAGGATGCATCTTTCGAAGCTTTTTTTTGACCGGTTTTGCTTCTAGATACACCGCTAAGTGATGAACCACTATCTCTGGATCTAGCCCTGGCATATTAGTGTAACTCCATGGAATTTTATTTTCCTTTCCTTTAGGAATGCTGCTAGGAGTTCTTGTTCTTCTGTTAATAGTGATTGCGCATAGAATGTGATATGTGGGATCTCCTTTGTTCCTATGTTGACCAGATTGCATTTTTTAGCCAAGACCATTGACTTCTCCTGGTGAAGAGCTCTTAGAGGAAGATTGAATCCTTCATCCTTAGGCGCCTTAGAGAGGTTTTCACCATTGGATACGTCCTTTATTTTTACTATTTTCTTGTCAAAGAGTGCCATAGTGTGGTTTTCACTCAAGGACTTGGATATGATTCTTAGTCTCTCACTTTTGTGACTAAAGGATTCAATCATTTCCCCGTAATAGGCATGTGTGTCCAACTCCACTATAAACCGTGCCTTGTGGTCTCCATCTGGAATCTTATCCCTTAATCCCATGAATTTTGAGAGCGCTTCATCATTTTTGAATGTATGGAGAACTAGTGGTCCTCGTTGGTCATAGTCGATCAGTTGGGGGTAGACTAAACGAATCTCATGATTTTGACTATCTGGTTCAAAGGATATGGTACTAATCATACACAGGGTGGTATCTTCGAATAGCTTAGGTAGATTGGATAAGGTATCTTCGTCATCACTACTAATGTAGGGCTCAGTTATAAAATTATGCGTGTCCCTACTTGTGACTATTGGTGAGTGTACTTGTACTAGCACTGGCTGAGGAGAAACATTAATCATTCTAACCAGAGGACTTCGGCCACGTATGGTTATTCTTAGAATGGTACATCCAAGACCAATATTTTTTATGGGTCATGTCTTTGGCATGATAGGTATTATGAGCCCATTGTCATTTTGTCCTAGTCTTTGATTTCAGTCATAGCCCATTGCAAGCATCATGTGTAGGCCCTTGTTTCTTTTGTCCATTGGTAAATTAGCTGTCGATCTTTCACCTTGATACAACATATGAGATGGATATGCTTCAATGACCTCATGACCAAGGTCTCCCCATCTTGTGAATTCAGGATAATCTTCAGGATAGGTTTGCTATGTGGAAGCTTGATTTTCTTGTGGGCGTCCCCATGATCTAGGAGATTGTGGTAACTCTCCTATCACAAAAGCATTATTAGGGATTTTGTAGCTTCCACAACCATCATCTTGGATGATGAGCTTGATATAAAAAATGGTGGTGATGGTGGGTGTCTCTATCGTAGAAGTGGACGCGAGAGTGGCAGGTTCAATATATGATGTGGATGGGCCTTCATCATTCTTTGGTACTTGGGATATTTTGTAATACTTGGCTTCAAGATTTTTGTGAAAATGGGTCAGGATCTCTGTGGACGGTGACCTCTTGTCCATTATGTGTGAATTTCACACATTGGTGGAAGGTTGATGCTACAAATTTCATCACATGGATCCATGGGCATCCCAGGAGGATATTATATGTCAATTCGAGGTCCAGGACCTGACAGGTAGTTTCCATGAGCATTGGCCCTATTTGAATAAGGAGTTTAATCATGCCCTGAGACACTCTTTCTTGGTCATCATATCCTCTGATTGTGATGCCCTTTCCTTTGTCAATGGAATCTTCTGATATTTTCAGCTACTTGATAAGGCTTAGGGAACATATGTTCAAGCCTGCACCTCCATCCACCAAGACCCTTTTGATTTTTCTCTTGTTGACAATGGCTTCTAAGTGAAGTGCACGATTGTGAGATGGTTGGGCGGGGAAATATTGGTCAAAGAATGTAAGGAGATTAGGCGTTATGATATTTTCGACCATAGCTTGGAATTTCTCCACATCGAGATCTGTTGGGACAGTGGATGAGGCTAATGCTTCCTCCAGAATATTTTTATGCATTGATAATATTTTTAACAACTCCATGATGGAGATGTGTGTTGGAGTTCTCTTGATTTGTTCTACAACATTGTAAGTATGCGGAATGGCTCTAGATGAAGGGACTTTGCTAGGTTGGGATGATCCTACAATGGTGACTTTTCCACCTTGTGTGGTGACTCTGCAATCTTTGACATGGGTTCCCTTGATGGTGATGACCATGTAGTCCTCATTTAGGGAAGCAACAACTATTTTGTACACATGATTTACACTGCCCTTCCCTTTATCATTTTTATTCCCTTTGTTTCCATGGTTCGGCATTAGATTCGTGGAAATTTTAAGATCCTAATTTCTGGTAGGTTATTCCACATTTATGATTTTCTTGTCAATGAGATCTTGGATGATATTTTTGAGTCTCATGCAGTTGTTCGTGGTGTGACCTTTGATTTTATGAAATTGGAAAAGTTGATTCTCATTGTACCAAGGGGGTTTGACATAAGGTTCTTGGTAGTTTTTGAATGTAGGGGATTTGATAAGTTTTTCGTCAATCAACTTTTTCATTATGTCCTCCAATGGTTCCCCCAAAATGGTGTATTTGCATTTTGGATAACTCTTGCACTGGGGAGGTCTACTTTGGTCAGTGAGGTTATTGATGGTGGGATTATTGGTTTGGTATGTTGTGTGATGAGTGTTTTGGCATTGTGATTGGATTTGCGGTGTAGGTGTATGTTGACGTGGACCACTAATGACCACCTTGGCATCAATGACACCATCATTAGTAATGTTCTTGTTTCTTTCCCATGTTTGAGGTTTATCGTTGTAATTTGATGGTGGGCGATTGTTTTGCTATTCATGGTATGACATTGATTCAGCAGGTTGAGTCACAAGGGATCTTTCGATGTTAAGTGCCTTGGAGATCAATTGCTCATATGTGGTGATTCCCTGAACCTTGAGATGAAACACCAAGTGACTTTCAAGGTTGGCGATGATTGTGCAGACTTGTTGTTCTCTTAGCCTGGTCCACTTGCTTCGATTGGCCTTGGATCACCATCGTTGAAGGAATGAGGTGAAAGACTCATTCTTTCCTTGTTTCAGAGCTGATAGTTCTTTAAGACTAACATCCATTGCAATGATACATGCGTAATTCCTAATGAATTTGTCTCTAATTTCTTTGAATGTTCTAATGCCTGAAGGTAAGTGACAGAACCATTCTATAGCAGGACCTACCAAGCTCCTAAAGAATAGATGCATCAAATAAGTATCATCATATGCGACCTCCATACAATGAACCTGGAATTCCCTGATGTGATCTTTAGGGTTTCCCATCCCTTGATATTTGTTGAATTTGGGGATTTCAAATCCCTTAGGGAATGGTTTCATCTCTAAGCTCCTATCAAATGGATAGGGACACAAGTTGCTTGGCATTTTGGTTGTCCATCCTGATTGAAGGTCGAGCACTTGTTACGAGAGCAACCTGAGTTGTGTCGTCACATCATTCTAGGGATCAGGTGGTGGGATGAAAGTGTTTTGAGGTGTTTGAATCATGGGTTGGGTGGATGGATTGGTTGGTGTGTTGTTCAATGGTATCGATATGTTCTGGTGGGCGATGTAGGCTTCTACTTGCTTTTGTATGAACAACGCTTGTTGTTGATATTGTTGTTGTTGCACTAGGATTTGTGCTTGTTGTTGCGCTTGTTGTTGCTCTAACAATGCTTGTTGTTGTGCTTGTTGTTCTTCCCATAATGCTTGTTGTTGGGCTTCCAATTTTGCTACTTCTTGCTACTCTTGGTATTGCTTTAGTGCTTGCTGATATGCTTGCATTTGTGCTGCTTGTGCAAGAAGTTGTGCTTGAGCTTGAGTTTCTTACACTTATGCAGATTGTTTTTGCAATAATTGTTGTGCTTGCATGACCATTTGTGCTTGCAATTCTTGTACAACTTGGGCGGCTTGTTGTTGTTGTTGTTGCAATAATGTGTAGGCTTGTTGTGCTTGTTGTGCTTGTTTTGTGGCTTGTGCAGTTTTGGTAGCTTGAGCGGCTTGTTGCATGACTTTTTGTTTTTGGGCTTATTGGTATCCTCTTTGGAAAGTAGCTTGCAATGTCGCGTCATATTGATTTGATGTGGTGAATTTTGGTTGTGGTGGTGGATTTGGAATGGTGGTAGATGATGATTTTGTGTTGATATTTTGGGTGTTGGATGATGGTATTGATGTGATTGGTCCTTGAGAGACCATGCTTTGTGATGTTAGGGGTGTGTTTGATGATGTTGCCATTGCTTGTGTTTTTATCATTTGTTGTTGTGATATCAACGACAAGTTTTGTGTGTTTGGTGCAATACTTTGATTGATGGTTTGGATGTAGGTTTGATTGATATTTGGTAGGGGAGGAAGCCCTAAACCAAGGAGTGGTGCGGATGATAATGGTAATGGCGAAAGAGGTGGAAAGGTGAGGGGTGTAAGTTGTTGTGAAAAAATCGTGGTGTTGAATAAGCCCCCTAGTACAAACGTATCTCCCTCTTCTTGTGAATTTGTGAGGAGAGGTGTTTGAGGATTTGCGTGAAAGAATGATGATGGATCATGATGGAATGTGAGAGGAGTGTTTTTGTGTAATGGGTTTTGGGGTATGTTTTGCTCCAATATGGTGTTTGCATCTAAACTTTGATTACTAACAAGGGGATGTGATTGAAGAGCATTAAGGAATGTGTTTCCCTTGTTGACATTTGGTTGAGTTGGAGCAAATGATATCGTGATTTGTGGAATTTTTTGTGTGACATTTTGAGATGGTGTTGTAGATGAAATGGGTATGGTGGATGAGATTGGGGGAAATGATGTGTCCACGATAGTACTTACATCAAAATCTGAAGGCAACTTGGCCCCTTATTTTTCTAGTTCAAGCATGTACAACGAAGGGTTGAGTCTCATCATGATGTTGATGATTTTATGATTCTATAGATTTTGGAGCATTTCTGTCATTTCCTCGTGAGACATTCCGAAAGTGAGGTCCACTCCTTGATTTTCTTCTTGGGGATTTTGTGATGATGAGAGGGTCAATGGGTTGCTTGATTCTGTTGGATTCATTTCTGCATTGGTTTGGCTAAGATCGCTTGAAGCGGGTGTTTCTTTGTTGGCTTCCATACTCTTCTTGTAGTGAGATCTTGTTTGAACCATAAAACAAAGATCAATCTTTGAGAATATGATAGGTGAATCTCTTGATTCTTTGGATCAATCATTATTTTATGTTCTAAAGTATAAATTTTTTAGGATGCCTTGACGATCAAATGTGATGATATGATGATGATGTTTAAGGATGGATGATATGGATGCTTTTAACTTTTGATCAATCTTGAATGAGACACTAGGCTTTTAGGACTTATGGATTTTGAGTTTTGATTTTTGATTTTGAGATTTGAGATTTTGTCTTTGATTTTGATTTTTCTTTGGATTTGGATTTTGAACAAAAAGACCCTAAGATGTTGGATGATGATCTAAGGGATAAATTTTTCCAAAGGATGATAATTTGAATATGTGTGAGGAGAAGGATGCATCTACCCACACCTATTCAAACAAGATGATTGTTTCACTAAGCATATGGAGAAGGATTAATCTACATATACTAAGCTAGACAAGAAGATTTTGATAACTTTGACTAAGTATATGCAAAAGGATGCATCTACACATGCCTAGCCAAAGGTGTTTTGATAAATATTCTCAAGGATTTTGTCTCAATGATTTGGATGATTTTTATTTTTCCATAAAGCCTAGTATCAAGGATGATTTCAAGATTTTCCAAAAAAGGTGATGATGAGATGGATTTTGTTTTGATGTTTTTGGATGGATGGATGAAAAAGGTTTTGATAATTTTTTGATCCTAAGATGAACCTAAAAATGACACTTTCTTTGCCTAGATCTAGGTATTGAAGAGCATGCAAAAGCTTCCTAATGACCTTTGTAATTAAGAAATGATTTCATTTGAACATTCATTTTCAGATTTTCAATCAATGATTTGTGCTTTGGAATTTGGAGTCTTCAACACATATGCAAGTTCATTTTGCTTAGCTTTGTTTAATGTCTTTATTTTACCAAAAAACACTTTCTTCAATTAGGTTTTCAAACTAAGATGTCCTATGTCTTAATTTCTCTAAACCCCACAAGATATGTTATGTGGAAATTTAATGAACTTAAGACAAAGGGTTTCCCTATTGTTTACTTAAGGAGACAAATAGAGATATAATCCAATGCTTAGAAACTCTAAGGATGTGAATCCCAAGGGAAAGCAATAACATATGGATTGAGTCAATTGTATTTGTCCTCAAAAGGGTTTGAAATTTGGATGATGTTAAGTGTTTTTTTTCATGATGTTTTCTATCAAGTAATTCATTTTGTAACCCAAGAATAAGTACAATCCTATGGATGTGTAAGACAATATTTGTTGGATTCCCACTTGGACAAGTCCAGCTACTCTTATCTCTAGCAGATGGTTAGATGCTTCACCCCACTAGCTCCCCTCCACGACACTCACTTATACGGGGCAGCCAAGCATCAACACCCATGAAAATCCCATGGCATGCTTTCCATCTCTACTAGAAGACCGTAAAAGTGTGGGGTGGCTTCAGAACGACCGTTCTTGCACCAACAAATAGATAAAGGATTTTGGAAAATTCTAGCACATCGGTTTTAGTAAGGACTTTTTGTTTGTAGGAGTTGACCCAACGTGGCAAGAGTCCCCTTTCGGATCCATTTTGTCAAAGTCAACCACGTGGTATTGGCGTTTCTTCCAATATGCACATTTATATCCCAGCTGGAAATACTCTTGCCTTTAGTGTGTTACCGGTTGAGTTGTTCCCTTGGGTGATTAATTTTTCCCCAAGGCAGGACCTCTAGGATAAACAAAAGTGAATGAAGAACAATATTCATAACTCGATCAATCCTTGTTGCCAACAAGGAAAGAGAATATACGCAACAAAGTCCCCACTAACACTCGCACAATAGTTTGTTCAATTTTAAGCCCAAATCAAAGTGTGGAGGTGATTGCTTTTTCTTAAGCCAAAGTCATGGAAAAGACCTTTTGATTCTCAAGATCACTATAAAGCGTGAGAGAAGTGCATACATCCATTTCCAATTCCTTTAGTCTAAGTAAGCCCTCACAAAAAACACAACTACACTTGTTCTTTTTAGATACTCAAAGCAATATGTGAGTTCATTTTAGAGCACCAAATCACAAGTGAAATAAATTTGTTCAATATTTTAATCCCATAAACGAAATCTAGTAAGTTGTTGGTCCTATTGTTCATTTTAACCTTTGCAAAAAAATGAAATTGAAAAGTTCTTTTTAAGCCCAAATGAAAACTAGTGTTCTAAAAAGTGAAAAGATGGAAAAATTCCTAAGGAAGTGTTAAACAAACACTTAAGTGTTTAAAAACACTTTAATTGGATAAAATATCATCACCATGCTCCTCTTCCCTTAGTTTTCAATTTCCAACCTACAAAGGAGAAAAAAAGTCAGTTTCAGGAAAGAACACAAAAATTAAAAGCAGAAAATAGAGGAAGAAGCAATCATAAATTAAAACACATGCTAAAAAATAAATTTATCCCTTTTGTTGTCTTCCAGTGTCACAACTTGTGATGGTGTCGCTACTTTTTCCTCCCAATGTTTCTCTTACAGCACCGCTTACTAGTCAGTGACGCTCTGTGTCAGGACAGAGAGCATGATTGAGTCACTCTTTTCGCTCAGCATCGCATTTTTTGAAAGCATCGGAGTTTAGAATATTTTTGAAACTGATGCAGATTGGCGAGTCCTGCAGTAGGGTTTAGGATTTGAATTTTTTGGTAGGATGAGTCCAGTGGTGCTAAAATAGCGACGCTGAGGAGGTCACGTTGGAATTTCCTGTCTGTCAAGAAAATGCAGAAATTTTGAGGAAATGTTACAAATGTTGATGTCAAGCCCTCCTTCTACCACCAAATGTGCAAACAATTTTCCTAGTACCTACAAAACAACATGAATAAACGAGTTAGATAAGGAATTACAAGCCAAAAGAAGGATTCCCCATGAAATATTTTTGTAAAACTCAAAATAGGAAAGAAAATAAGCAAGAACACAATGAAATAGATAAACTGACTAAATCCTAATTTAAATAGCAAAAATTTGATCCCATGGGGGAATTGGTGCCAATTTGATGTGAAAATTGGCCCTTTCCCAATCCCTATGATGAAATCTTGATGTGTTGAAGATGATGTTGATCCACTTTGATGAGAAGATGAGACCTCCAAGCCAAATCTGCAAAAAGCCTAGCTAAGAATTTGAATGATGGATGGAAATGGCTAAATATTTGAGCATAGTAAGTTTACTCAAATTGTGGATGATAAACTGAGGAGAGGAGCCCTTCATTTATAAGATTTCAAGATGGATGAATGCCCAAATTTGAGCAATGTGGGACTAGCATTCATCCAATGATATGGTGCCACTTTTCAAGCTATGAATGGATGTGGTTGTGCAAGATTTGGGGTTTGTGCCAATAAATGCCAATTTTTGAAACTCAAATTTGTTGAAATGACATGTAAAAGGGAAGGAAAAATGCAATAAATGCCACTTGGCTCAAGGAAGAGGACATGTAAGAGGTTTTAAATGCCTTGTTGGATGTACATGTTGACTTGGAATTTTTGAATTCAAATTGAGAGAATATTCCAAAAGATGCCTTGTGAGGAAAATAGAGATTTAATAAATGAATTAAATCTATTTTCATGTGCAACTTGCATTATCTAGAGGATGTGACATGACATTAGATTAAATTAATCAAGGGTTAATTAATTTAATAGGAGATTGGATGATGTGACTTATTTGACTTAGATTTATGGATTTATTTAAATAAGATAAGAGAGGAATATGATAAGAGGCTAATTAAATAAAGATTTTTATTTATTTAATTAAAAGTGATGGTGTTAGATTAAATGAAATAAGGTTTTAATTTATTTTATTTAATGGATAAACTTTAGATATTTAATCAAATAAATTGATTATTTAATTAAATAGGGATAATTAGATCAAGTGGATTGTTTTAATTAACAAGAGAAAGTGACTTGATTCAGATAAAGTGATTTATTTAACTAAGAGAGGATACTAATGAATTTAATCAAATAGGGTACTTTGATTAAACAGTTAGAATGAGGAATGATTTAGGATGAAACGATGTTAGTAAGTCAGGATCTAGTGCACGATGTCAATCAGTATATTTTCGATGTCTACAATATTCACAAATTAGGGGATGTAGTGCATCATATCAAACCACCAAGAGGAATGCAATATGCTTAGATAGATCACACTTATGAAAGAGATCACACCTAACTTCACCACAAAGTGACAAATGCATCACGTAAATGAAAAGGCTTCGCTAAGAATGCAAATGAAATAATGGTAATGTATGCCCCCCACTTTAAAGAAATTACTACACATCATTTTGTGAGAAATTACTTGAAAGTAGAGAAGAGGAGGAAAGCAAGAAAGAAAAACAAGATATGAGAGCCAAATCAAAAAGCTCTATGCCAAGTCATATGTTTCAAAGTTAAATTGTATCATGTCAAGGAGAAAGAAAAAGAAAATATAGAATGGAGTTACCCCCTAGTCAAGAAAGCACACCAAACACATAAGGGATCTATGGATTTGGGGTCAGTTTGTTTGTTGTTGTAATGTATTTTTATGAAAAGAGCTCGGAATTGTCATCATTCCGAAAAACCACATAGAACTGGAAGAATGACAAAAAGAGAGTGAAAGAAAAAGAAAAAAAAAGTTCATTTTGAGTCAAGATGGAAGAGACATTGTGGTCTCAATGCTTTGCATCATCCCCAAAAGGAAAACATAAGTGAAAAGATGAAAAAAGAAAAGTGAAAAAAAAAACCTTATGGGTCAACATGAAGGAGACATTTCAGTCTCAATGCCTCACATCATCCCCAAAAGGAAAACACAAGAAAAAAAAAAGGAAAAAGGAAAAGAAAAAGGAAGGGGGTTTTGGGCCAACATGGAAGAGACATAGGGTGTCTCAACACTTTCCGTCATCCCCAAAAGGAAAACACAACAAAAGAGAAAAGTACAAGCATAACAAATAGAAGAATAAAGAGACAAAGAGAAAAAGTGTAAAAAGAGAAGGAAACATCAAACACATGATACGGGGAACACGATAAGAAAATCAAGAAAGGAAAAGAAGAAAAAGGTAAAAGACAAGCTAGGCAAAGGAAAATCACTCATCTAACAAGTCATCCACCTACCAATCATGTTGAATGCAATGTGAAGGTGGTTGAATGTCCAAAGGAGGAATTGAAAGTGCCAAACTAGGGGTTGTACCAGGTTCTTCACGTGGTGGAGAGGATTTATCATTTAATCTCATTGTAGAAAAAAATAAAGAGTTTAAATCCTTTTGTATAACTTCATCTATTTTAGCAATCGTCTCCCCATCATCATCATCAAGATTAATAACAATGAGAGGAAAAATGGTGATGTATAAGGATGGATGTATCAAAAGTGTTGGTTGTTGAATATGTTCGTTTTGTTGTGATGGTGGTACATAGGACTATCATGTGGTTGATCAGGAGAGAGAAGACGATCATCTATTACTTCTATCAAGGGTATATTTTGATTTTCTTTATTTTCTGTTAGGCAAGATTGATGGGCAAGGAGATGATGATGACGTTTTCGTTCCCTAACACCACAATTCCATTTAATTCTATTTTTTAATTGTTGAGGTGTAAGAGTGGATTGAGTTGGTATATTTTTCTCTACTTCTGAAGGGGGAAGAATAGGGGAAACCAAAGAAGAGGGATCAACCACTTTCTCTTTTTCTTTATATACTTGTTTGGTTCAAGTAGGCTGAAGAGGGTTTGTGTCAGGTTCCATTTTTCATTTAAACGATGGTGGGGAAGAGTCTAAAGGGATGTGTTCTAAAGTTGTATTGGTTTGTTTAATTTCTTTCTTAGGTGTAATCATGGTTTCATCTAAGACAAGAGGAGTGGAAGTGGGAGGAGATGCATTATGAAGAGATAATTCAACAATCTTGTTGGCTTTAAACTTTTGATAAGTGATGTAGAAGAAGTCCTTTTGAGGAGTGATAGGTTCAATGGGAGTAGGCAAAAAGGATTCTAATGAAAATTTACCTTTGGAAGATAAAGGATTAAATCCACTATGGTGTATGGTGACTACCTCATTGCCATATGGAAACTTTAAATACTTGTGAATGCCTGATGGGACCGCTTTCATTGAGAAAATCCATGGAAGGCCTAGCCACAAATGAAATTCGTCAAATTTTGGAATAATAGAAAATGTTACCTCCAAACTCTTACGTCCTATGTGTAAAGGCAGTACGATCGATCCAATCATAGGGCATGCAAAACCATGATGTTTTTTTATCCATGCAATTGGTGGATTATAATTATCTTTATATAGATCATGTAATACTAGAAATTCTTCTCTGATCTCATTCTCACCACAAGTAGGATCTATTAATATCCCATTACTAGGTTTATCATAGATTTTTCCACCTATGTAGAGAGGACCATCATGAAGCTTTCATAGTATGTATTCAGCAGAAAAAGTAATATCAAGAGATTGAGTGGTTTGGCCCTTGCGAGGGATAACGTCTATCATAGCAATAAGGTCATCCATAGGACTATCTTTGGGAACAAGAGATATATCTAGTTGCTTGTTGTGTGTATCAATAGCCATTATGTCAAGCTTGGAAGGTTCACTAGCTTTGACGAATGAGGTAGTATGTTTAGGCATAGGGTTGGTGAAAATTTGGAGATTTTGGTTAGGTGTGCAACAAACTTATTGCCTTGATCATTAACACCCATAATCATCAATTCACCTGAATCAATGAGGTCTTGAACTATATGTTTAAGATGCTTGCAATTTTTGGTGTCATAGCCATTTTGACGATGAAAATGGGAATAAGCATTAGGCTTGAAGGTAGGAGGTAAGGTTTGATTAGGATAAAGTGGTTGAACAGGTGGTAAAGTAAGCATGCATTTTTGGATGATTTGGTTCATTGTCTAGTGGAAGGTGTCAGGTAAAGGGGTGAAACATTTGTTTCGATCGCCATATTGATAAGGCACAACTATTTTAGAACTTTCCATTGAATTTTGAACTTGTGAAGTTGGTTGTGGTTGGGGTGAAGGAGGTGAACTAAATTTTAAGAAGCCTCAGATAGGTTTGCATAAATTTTGTGAGTTATTGTGGTTTGGATTGTTATTTTTAGGTTTGTCAACTCAGTTAGAAGTGGATTTTGATTCATGACTTGAAACAAAATTTTGATACTCACATAAGGTTGTCCACAAATGCATGAATGAAGGGAATTTCATCATCATAAGCTTATCTTGAAGGTTAGTGTGCAAATTCTCAATAAACATCTTCTATAGATGCGCATCTAGAATTTGGACATCAACTTGAGTGCACAAGGAGTGGTAATGAGAGATGAAATCAATTACTTTTTCATCAAGGTTTTGTCTACATCGCATAAGGTCAACCATTGTCTTTTTAGGTGTCATGTGCACTTGAAAATGATTAATGAAAGCTTTCAGAAATTCATTAAATGAACAGATGGAATGATTAGGCAAGTTGGAAAACCATTCTAAGGCAATATCCTTCAAGGTCCTTGGAAAGAGTTTTGCTAAAAATTTATCGTGAAGGACAAAGTAACAACACAAGGTAGTAAAAGCATTGACATGGTTGATAGGATCTCCATTTCCTCCATATTTCTTAAATATCAGTATTTTTATCCCTTGTGGCATTGGGGTACGCAATATTTCTAATAATAAAGGGCTACTACGAACAAGATATGTGGGTGGAGTGGCTTGAACTTGAGTAATAGTGGAAAGTTGGTGTTGCATGGATGAAATAGTGTTAAGGATTTTTGTCATAAAGGGATCAGGATAATGGGGTTGAGGTGGAAGGGAAAATGGGGATGAAGTGTAGGTGATGTTAGGAGAAGTGGGAGGAATATTGAGTGGTGTGAAAGTGGTGGAAGGACGTTGTGATGCCACAACATAAGTAGGAATGCTAGTGAAAATTGGGAAATAATTATCTACATAGTTGGATTGATGTAAAATTGTATGGACTTCCAGGTTGGTATAAGTTGGAATGGAAGCTATAGTTGAAGAAGGAGGAACTTGAGATTTTCCTTGGGTGGCAGGAAAGTTTGTTGAAGGATTATTGGAAGAGGCATGTTTATTACAAATCTCGGCTATTTTTTTTAGCGCTTGCAAGCCATCATCACTTTCAATTAAGTGATAAAGGTTCTCAATAGCGGGTATGGTAGTGGTGGAAATGTTTTCAAGTGACAAGTATTGTTGTAAATGTGCAAAATCCTCATGAATGTTAGTAACCTTTTCTTGTGGGAGAGACTTCTTTTGATTGTCAACATGCATAGGATGAAAAGGGGAAGGCATGGAAGTGGTATTGTTAGGGCCTAATGCACCATTTTTCATACCATGAGTAGGAGCTTGTGAGATCCCAAGGTCCACAATGAAAGTGCTATCATGGGATGCCATGAGTCTAGAACTTCTTCTTAGTAAAGTATTATCAATGGGGCACCAAAAACTCATGCAAGTACCAAAAAGGAGGGAGTGAATGAAAATTCAAGCTAATCTAAGAATGTAAAATGCCAATAACAAAGAATTTGTTAACTATAATAGAAGTGAAAATACAAAAAACAAAAATACAGGAAAATGCCATAAGCAATGCAATATTACTGTCTAAAATGTGTAAAGGGACTAATTCACCCTAGGTGGTGAATGAGTCCCAGGATGCCATTTTTTTTGTATTTTTCAGAATTTTAAGAATGAATTAAATGCCTTTTAGAATGAAAGTACAAATACAAGATGCAAATTTTGAGTTATTTCAATGAAATTGAATGCAAGAATGAAAACTAAATGATTTTTTCACTAATGTAAAATGAAAGATCCTAGAATGCAATAACCAATCAATGTCCTAATTAAATGTCAATGCAAATGTAAACTAGGATGCAAGATATGTATGTAATCAAAAGTTTAGAAATGTTTAAAAGTTGGATTCACCAAAATGTGACATAGATTTTAGGAACCCAAAAATGCTTGGCTCTCTTCCTAGGGTTTTCCACATAGAAAGAGAGAGATTACGGCTCCTAAAATACTTATGTACATGCAACTAACGATGTATGCAGTATGATGTTATGTAAATGAGCTAATCTAAGTGCAATTGATTGATTAAAATGATCTAGAATGAATGCAAATATGCAATTTATGTTATGTTTGAAAACATAGTATGATATGCAAACAACTATGAAATATGAAAAATAGAAGGTACAAGGTCAAATCTGAGTGCACCTAGAAGTTTTGTGAGCTTTCTAGAGTGTCTAGAATGTTGATCAAAATTTATGATTTTTCACAGTGGGACTCATTCGCCAAGGGTGGAGAATCAGTCCTTCGACTATTGAAAAAGTGTCAGAATCTGATTTTTGATTGTCATGAGTTGATTTCTGATGAAATGTAGATTTCCATATTTTAGGTGGGACTCATTCACCAAGGGTGGTGAATTAGTCCTCCCCAAAATTTCTAAAAAGTCAAGAGTCAACATTGCTACACTAGACCTGGTAATGACTTAATGTTAGGACCTCGGGATCAATTCTACAGAAAATGGGCTAAAAGTCACTCAAATAGCTCGAATAGATAATAAATTGATTTGAAGAGCCTAGTTGACTTGAATTCTACTTTTCAACACCTTTAAACTTGATAAATTTGCAAAAAAAGCTACAAATACACATGCACAAAGGGGGAAAATGTTGGAGGGTTAGTGAATGGGGGTTTTCCTTGGTCAAACCCAACTTTGGTTATCAAACTCAATAGAAATGAATGAAATGTAAAGGAAATGATAAATGAATAACATGCAAATATTACAAACTTACCATATCCTTGAATATGCAAATCTGAAGTGATGTCAATGGCTGCTCCAAAGTGCTTGAAAGTTCTTGAATTGATGATGCAAGATGCTTGAATTATGAACACTTGAATGAGGAGATTGTCTAGGAGATGTAAAAGGCGGTTAAAATCACATATTTATAGAAATCTTGTGCCTTATCCATTCATACCTCATCACAGGCCGACATGAAGTGAATTTGAGTAAAATCCCAAAAGAAATTTTGAAATATTTTGAATTTGGGGCCAAGGGGAACTCATTCACCACCCTTGGTGAATGAGTCCCACCTGGGACCGACAACCAAGTGTCGGGAATAATGTTGTATTTAATGTTGTTTTTCAAGACAATACCCAAAAATACACTTAATATAAGCATGTGAGGACATAAAGATACAAAATAAAGCATGAGAAGGGTGTAAATACTGAAAATATGCCTAGAAAAGCATGAAATCTTGTTGTACAAGACTTTACAACACTTCAATATAGGACTTGTTAATGAATGAAAAGGTGGTTTTTAGGTGAATTGCATTAAATGGAGTCTAGAAGAATGTAGAAATGTCTTACAATAGTTCACAACACCTTCACAACACATCGTTCTTTGAATTTTAGCACCAAAATAATCATGCTCAAGCCAAGATAAATCATAAAATCAAAGCAACATAGCTCCAACACTATGAAACAAGACCTAAAAGACCATAAAAATGACAAGGATCCATTTTTTGATGGCACAGGAGGAAATCCCCAAGATCTCTCACATGAAGGAAGCCTCATGAAGTAAGTGCCTTACAGGCCCACAAACTTGTAAGGAAGGTGTCCCCAAAGAACTATCATATGGAGGATAACCAGGAAACATCCCCCAAGATCTCTCATATGGAGGAAGCTGAGAAGTTCTCTAAAGACCTGTAGACCTATAGGGAAGGTGTCCTTCAAGATCTCTCAGATGAAGGAAAGCCAAGAAAGTGACCTATAGACCCACAAACCTACAAGGAAGGTAACCCCCAAGATCTCTCACATGGAGGAAACACAAGAAAGAATCCTACAAACCCGTAGACCTGTAGGGTAGCCACCCCCAAGATA
The DNA here is from genome assembly GCA_007258455.2 of Sequoia sempervirens. NCBI lineage: Eukaryota > Viridiplantae > Streptophyta > Pinopsida > Cupressales > Cupressaceae > Sequoia > Sequoia sempervirens. Next base: position 512,684,301 of record VDFB02281492.1, read on the forward strand.
TCTCACATGGAGGAATCTCAAAGGAAGTTCCCTATAGGATCTCAATCCTACAGGGAGGTATCCCCCAAGATCTCTCATATAGAGGAAACCTATGAAAGAAAACTCGACAGAGCCAAGAAGCGGCCACGTAGGGAAGTAATCAGACAATCACGCAAAATGACGAAAATTTGGAAAATTTTCAAAGGGGTCCCTTGGGAACCCATCGTGAAGAAGGGGTCCACTCTAGGGACACATAGTTCGAAAGCATATGCTCTCTTTCTCAAATCAATCCATCATCAAGGTATCCTTTCGAAAGATGTTCAGTTCATCTATGAATTTGAAAGGAAGAATATGCCCCCACATGAAGGGAAGGTCAAAGTTTTTCTTGCTTTGGTAGAAGGGTTTCAAGTTCTTTCTTTACGAACCCATGATGAAGGAAACGTGTTATGTTAGGGTTCCAAGTTTAGAATGTGATTTTGAAGAAAGGTTTTTGAATATTTTTGAGAAAATATTTGTTGACAACGAATGCATTTTCTAAAAATTGGAATGTTGAAGAAAGGTGTTGTCACACATGAGAGGGAAAACTCAAGTAAAGAAGAGATAAATATAAAGAGAAAGCAAAAAAGACAAAAACACAAACAAAAGACATAGGGGTAGCCTGATATTTCAGGGTTAGAACTACTCATAAATATATATATGTATATGTATATATATGTATAGTAATAGTATATAAATGAATTGTCATCAACCCCCTACTATATCAGACTATGTGAAGAATGCACGAGAAAACAAAGTAAAAATAAAAAATTGGGTCAACATGGAAGGAAAGCCCAAACACCCCCAATGCTTTGCATCCTCCCCAAATTATCAAAAATCAATCACAAACATGGAAGAATGATGATTCAAATAGAAGAAGGTCTATGAAGGAAAAACCAAACTTGTATCCAAGCACCAATAGGGGTGATAAGGGTCATCTAGGCACACATAGCATGATCATGGGGGAATACATCACAAAACAAACACACATAAGATCAAGAAGAGACCTCCTCCTAACATTTATCGATCAACAGGTCATCCGCTTCCAACTCTAGATCATCATAGGGGGAAGAAGGATGAGCCTACAGTTGTGGGATGTTAAGAAGAGGAGCATCTGGTCCTCCTGCAACAAAGGCTAAGGAAGAGGGCCCCACAAGGTCTTCTTCGTTGAGCTCTTATGGAGCTAGGGTCAACGATTTCACGAAGATCACTAATAAGGCTAGAACTTCATCCAAAGAATTAAACATGCACCCTATAGGAGTGTTGTGTTTAACTTTAGTGGAAAGGGTAGTTTTTGGCTAGGATTCACTGCTAGGCTCAATGAATGACTCAGGAGAAGTGACAAACTCAAGGGAAGTCAGGAATGGTTCTTTCACTAAGACAAACCAAGTCAACACAGGACCACCTTGTGAAGAAGGTGGACTCCTTTTATGTCCTTTGTTACCAGAAGGACCACACTCCACCTTTTTCTTTGTCAAAGGAGATGAACTCCCCATATATGAGGCTAGAGGTGTAGAGGAAGAGAAAGAAATAACCATAGTGGATATAACTGAGGTATTAGTAATATCCATAGGCTTTGGGAAAGGTGGGATATCTAGGATGGAAATCAGCAAAGGTGGCAACACCAAAGGAGAAATGAACACCTGTACCTGCTTGGGGTTGAGTGCATTCACACTCACAACAGAAGCTAGAAGCAACATGAAACTAGACTGAAGAGAAGTAGAAGGAAAGGGAGAGGAAGATAGTGCAAGAGGCCCTGAAGCAGGAGTGGTCATCTCCTCCTCCTTCCTTTGCGAGGTGGCCTATTTATCTAGGAGAGCTTTTCTCCAGCGCTTGCGCTCATGCACAAGGCAATTCCTATGACTCTTTGAGTTTGAGGTTAGAGGTTGTGGAGGAATAGAAAGCTCCTACTAAACCATGGGAAAATACACTATATCCATCTCTGGTGGAGGATTGGGTTCCTGAATGGGAGCAGGAGGACTAGGTCAAGAAGTAGCAGGGGGAGTTAGCTCAAGAGCCTCAACAACGGGCCTCTTCCCGCTCACTGCTTTAGAAGCAAGAGCAATAGGAGGATGTAGATTAAATTCCCTTCAGGAACCTTTCTTTTTCCATATAAGTAATACCACAATCTAGGGTATTCATTAGGTAGGTCCAAGATCCTAAGCTTGATCTTGTGCCAAGCAGGTATCATCAGACTTAGTGGATATTCTTTGGGCCGACTCATCCAATACTCCTCCCAGGAAAGGGTAGAGGATGAGTTAGTATGGGAAATAGAAAACCTTCTCTTTTCCTTTATGGGAAGGAGAGGGAGCTGATGTGGACTTCTCATCTCCCTTCTGGGAAGGGGGAGCAGTCGATGTAGGCTTCTCCTTCTCCTCTCGGGAAGAGTAGATGACCAACTTTTGTATCATAGGAAGGGTCAGTTTTGGCTATCCCTTTCCCCCAGTCTTATAATTTACATAATTCTTGTAATGGAGGTCCATTCTCAGAGGAAGCAAACCAACTAGGGTGGGCCAAAAGTGATCCAATGGATATCCACCATGGGATACCAAGGGTTGGTATCTAGTTTCATGCACTACATGCATTACAGCTTCATGGAATTTTTTTTAACATTTGTGAACAACAAAGGTGATTCCATTCATGGAAGCTAGATAGGGTATGCCTAGCTTCAGCCTGAATAAATCCAACTCTAGAATAACATCGAAAACCATGTCAGTAGCCCTAGGTCCAACTAGGATGGAAAAAATTATTGAGTTGTATGGTTTGAAACACATACCATCGTATGTACCAATGGTAGATTTCATTTCTTAATTTTCTTCCCTTTGTAAAAAATTCAATACTAATGTTTCTTCCATGATGACATTCACATGGCTCATAGGGTCTACCAAGACCCCCATCACAATGTTACCATTGAGGTGAGCGGGAATGCAGAGGGGAGGGGGCTTGTTGTTTAAGGGAAATTCATGTGATGTGAATGTTATGTTCGACAAACTGAGTGCAGGTAGAGAAGTGGACGTCACCATGACCATGTTAACATAGGCCATGGGTTGGGTAACAGAATCAGTAGGATCGATAATCATGTTAGAAAAATGTGATGGGAATAGGTTCATGTATAACTATAGTTCTCTATTAGCTTTCACCACTAATTTTTTAGCATTTTGTTTACTCACATTGAGAGGAATGGTACCATCCTCAATGCAGTCCTGTATCTCTTGAAGCAGTTGCATATAGCATTTGGTATCATGTCCATTAACTCAATTGTACTAACAATAAGTGCTCCCATCATACCAGTTAGGCTGAGGCTCCTTAAGAGGCTTAGGACTCGGCAAGGTTACGATCTTATCCTTCAACAACTTTTGTAAGATAGAAGAATAAGATTATAATAACTTTGTGAAATTTTGATTACATCTGAGGCTATTGTTATCAACAACAGATACAAAATCTATAATGCCCTTACCTTTCCCAGAGATTGATACGATGGACTTTCCCTCAGAACGAGAGCATGGGGAGGATCCCATGAACTAAACAATCATTTGTTGGTACTCTCATAGGGCTGCACACAAATGCGCGAAAGAAGGGTACTTCATAAGGGAAAAATTATCTTCCTAATGCCTTTGTATGTTCCTTATGAACAACTTTTGTACATTAGAATCGAGCAGCTGATACAAGATTTTTGAAAGGAGTGCTTGAAAACGTGCTATGAAATTAGTGATTTTTTCATTGTCTCCTTGTTTACATCAAACGAGATCTTAGGTCATCTTCGGCCCAGTATTAGCTTGAAATTGTCTAAGGAATTGATTTACAAGTTGCTCAAATGAGAAAATAGAATTTTTCAGGCAAGGAATAGCACCATTCTAGTGCTATATCCTTGAGTGATCAGGGAAACAGTTTCACCATTAATGCATTGTGGTGGAAGAAATTTGTGCACAAGGCATTAAAGCCGAACACACGTGTTTGTGGGTCCTCTTTACCACCATATTTTTCAAACTTAGGGATCTCCATTCCTTGAGGGAAATGAGTGTTCAGAATCACAAACAATAATAGGCTATGCCAAAAGAAGGGTTAAAAGATAGGCTGGGTAGAGGCTTGGGAGAGACTTGCCAACTAGCTTTGCATCTTACCCATATTCTGAAGAAGGGTGTTCAAAATAGGGTCATTAGAAGATA
>VDFB02281492.1:512688581-512817094 GCA_007258455.2 Sequoia sempervirens
AAAGTAACCAACAAACTTAACATCTCTGTTTGAAACATTACTCCTAGGTAATCCATGCAATCTAACCACATCCTTGAAAAATAAGTCTACTACATGCACTGCATCTATTGTCTTCCTACAAGGTATGAAATGTGCCATCTTAGAAAATATGTCTACTACCACAAATACTAAATCATGACCTCTTTGTGTCTTCGGAAATCCAAGTATGAAATCCATGCTGATAGCCTCCCAAGGTCTCTCTAGAATTGCCAAAGGCTTATATAATCCAAAATTTTAACTACTTCCTTTTGCAACTTGAAAAACTCTAAAATTCTGCACAAATCTCCTAACATCCTTATGAATCTGTGGCTAAAAGTAATTCTCACTCACCAATGCTATTGTCTTATCAATTCCAAAATGTCCTTCCAATCCTCCACTATGCTTTTCTTTCACCAAGTTTTCTCTCATTGAACTCCAAGGTATACACAATTGATTACCTTTGAACAACATATCCTCCTAAATGAAATAATCCAACCATTGGCTTCTATCCTCCAAAACTGGTTCCTTGCAAGCTTTCCAAGGCTCTGCAAAATTTGGGTCTTCCTCATACAAGTTCTTCAACTCGTAAAAGCCTAATACCTCCACTCTCATCTCCATTAGAAAATTCCTTCTCCTACTCAATGGATCAACAACTCTATTTGACTTTCCACTCCTATGGTTCAAAAAAAAAGTATAGCTCTACAAGAATTCCACCTATCTCATGTGTCTCTAATTCAATTTACCCTGACTGTTCAAATATTGCAATGCTTGATGATCTGTATACAACAAAAACTCCTTAGGCAACAAATAATGTCTCCACTTCTTCAAGGCTTGAATCATAGCATAAAATTCCTAATCATACACTAAATGTCTTCTCCTAGCATCATTCAACTTCTCACTGAAACAAGCTACAGGTCTTCCTTCTTGACTCAACACTGCTCCCATTGCATTCCCACTTGCATCATAGTCTACTTGAAATACCTTAGTGAAATCCGGTAAAGCCAACATAGGCTGCTCAGTCACCTTCTGCTTCAACAATTCAAAACTTTGATCTGCTCCAGATTTCCATCTAAAATCATTCTTATCTCTTCTCATTATTTCTATCATAGGGCTACAAATAGAACTAAAATTCCTAATGAAATTTCAGTAGAAACTAGCCAAGCCATGAAAAGATCGTACCTCTCCAATGCTTTTAGGTGTACGCCACTCAACAATTGCTCTAACCTTCTCAAGATCCATCTTCAATCCTTCCATAGATATCACAAATCCCATATATACCAATTCCTTCTTCATGAAACTACATTTCTTAATGTTTATCAACAATTGCTCCTCTCTCAACCTCTGTAGAACTTGTCTGATATGCAACAAATGTTCTTCTCTACTCTTACTGAAAATCAAGATGTTATCCAAGTAAACAATCAAAAACTTACCCAATAATTACTTCAATACCTCATTCGTCAATCTCATGAAAGTACTTGGTGCATTTTTCAATCCAAAAGGCATCACCAACCACTCATACAATCCTTCATTTGTCTTAAATGCTATTTTCCACTCATCCCCTTCTCTGATTTTGATTTGATGATATCCACTCTTCAAATCTATCTTTGTAAAGTATCTGGCTCCACTCAAACAATCCATAATGTCATCCATCTGGGGTAAAGGAAATATATACTTCACTGTGATCTTATTTATGGCTCCTAAATTCGTACACATTCTCCATTCTCCATCCTTCTTAGGTTCCAATACAATAGGTACTGTACAAGGGCTTAATCTTTCTCTGATCAAACCTTTCCCTAACAATTCTTGCACTTTTCTATTCAACTCTTCATTCTCTATAGGTGTCATCTAGTGTGTTTCTTTATTAGGAAAACTAGCTCTAGGAATCAGATCCATGCAATGACTAATACTCCTCACAAGTGGTAATCCATCAGGTACATTATCTAAAATGATCTCCTCATATTCTGTCAGCAACTCCTTTATCTCTTCCAGGTGTTCTTCCACATGCTTCACTTGAGACTTCAACCTTCTTAGGAACTAAAGAGCTACACATATTCTCATGTCTCAACCCATCAAGGAATCTTCTTTCATCAACCAGAAAAACCCTAGCATTCATACAAACCTCAACTGTAGGAACATCTTCTAATGGCAACAAAATTTGCTTCATCCCATTAGCAACAATAGTATATATATTCTTCTTTCCATCATGAATAACCTATCTATCATACTGCCAAGGCCTTCCCAACAAAACATGACATATATCCATAGGCATAATATCACACAAAACTTCATCATGGTAATTTCCTATCTTCAATTTCACCAAACATTGTTCACTTACCATTATCTTATGTTCATCTTGTATCCATGCTATCTAATAGGGCTTTGGGTGCTTCAATATTTCTAATAGGGCTTCGGGTGCTTCAATCTTTACAACTTCAACCTAGTCGCCATCTCTTCAGAAACCAAGGTCTCAAAACTTCCACTATCAAGTATCACCTTGCAACATTTACCAGCTACCTTGCATCTTGTCTGGAACAAACTCTTCCTCTGCAATGGTTCTTGCTCCAATTCACTCTAACATAGTACTCTTCAATTCACTAACACTTCTCCTTCTTCTAGTTTGTTAGATGATCTAGTATGATCTTCCTCAACAAAGGTTTTTCTTTTGTTATTGTCTGTCTTTTTGCTCGACTCTCCCTGATTACATTCAAATGCTCTATGTCATTCTCCTCTAAATTTATAACAAGTTCCTCTGAATACCCTTTTCTCTTGTCCTCTCTCATCTCTTCTATATCCTTCATTCTGGTAACCATCGTATCCTCCTCTTCTATATGAGTTACCATCACTTTTCTAATATGTATTATCATTCTTACTAACCTCCTTATCCCTTTTTTGATCTGGAAAAGGTCCTCTTCCTCCTCTAGTAAAAGTTCTTCCTCTTTGAAATCTTCCACCTCTTCCTATTTGTCTTTGCTCATGTCTCTTATTCAACTTCTCTTCTACTTTTAGGGCACACTAATATGCCTCTCCCACATTCTGTAACTTGATCAAACTAATATCATCCTATATAGATGACCTCAAACCATTCACATATCTGGATAATTGCTCCATCTCATCCTCTGAATGTCTAGATATGATATTCAACTTATAGAACTCCTCAATATACTCTATCACACTTGAATCTTTCTACTTCAATTTTTTCAATTTTCAGAACAAACTGATTTGATAGTTTGTAGGCATAAACTTTGTCTTCAACTTATTCACCATCTGATCCCAAGATTTTATCTTTTCTTTCCCTCTTCTTTGTCTATCTGTCTGCAAATTTTCCCTCAAAAGGGATGCATGTCCTCTCAACTTTGTACAAGAAAATGTCACCTTCTTATCTTCAATGGTACCTTCAAATTCAAAATACTTTTCCATCTCTATAATCCAATCAAGCAATTCTTATGAATCCAACTTGCTAGTATAATCTGGTGGATTGAAATGTGGCTTCGTATTTTCTCTAGTTAGGGCTCTTATGAACCTCTCTTCCCCTTGATCTAGGAAAAAATGCTCTTCTCTTCCTCCTTCTTCCTAAAATTCTACCTCTTCATCACTCACATCATCAACTAGTCGACCTCTTCTCTGGGCCGTTTCAACTACATCTAATCTAGCAGCAATTCCTCTTAGCATCTCCATTATGGCTTGGTCTGCATTTCCACGCGCTTCATTTCCTCTAACATTTCTTCTTCCAGCCATTTTACAATAGTCCTTTGCAGCTGTAGGTCGGATCCACAATCTGCCACCCCACAACAAGTCTTTTACAAGACTGCAAATTCTGTCGACCTCACATGGATCAAACCTGATCTGATACCAATCTGGTGCAACCATGGTAGAAGGGTCCTCAAAGAGAACAATTTGGACTGTGTAGTAGGAGTATCACAATGAAAGCAACACATAATATGGAGGTAAATGTAGATTAAAACATTCTCATTAATATAAATCTCAGTTACATTTAGTTAGCAACATCTAGGCTTACAAATTCGGCTCACAGGCCTAATACAACATGTTCATAAATACAATATTCCAATATGCTCCTATATGCGAGCTGAAATCTTACAATTCTAATCCAAACTTATCCATCTATTCTTCACTTCCTATTCTAATGATATATTACAAGCTTTATACTATATCCACTGTTCTAGAAACATTTGTGTCAGCCAAAGATCATGACATTTCCCAATGAAAGAAAATATGATGGGTGCATGAACAAGTCAGCCTCAAATTTGAATTACTCCATCAACGAGTGCATAAGATGAAGTGTGGACCTATAATGAAGGTCGGGGACACTCCAAGGAAAATTTAAAATCATAGCATTAAGATCCACAAGTCACGGGAATGATCCACGAATGATCAGATTAGCCATTAGGCTTGAAAACTGTTCCAATGCTGATTCAAGAAACTGCCATGAAATCCATAATTGATAACTTGCCGAAAAATGATCCAATCACACTCAAATCTTGGAATAAGTAAAGTGAACATGTCCATGATGTACATAGAAATCCACAGGGTCTAGTGAGAAAATATGATGGATCCACCAACATGAACTAAGAAAGAGAAAAACAAGAACAAAACTGAAAGGAAAATATTTTTGGTTGATGCAAGATTGCCAAGAACTTAGTATGCTCCTGCATCATTCATTTTCTATTTGAATTATGACTAAAGTCCTAATTGATAGGCTGATCGAAAAAAATCTATAGCTTTCAAACATTATCATATTTTTTTAATCCAAAACACGTATCACATTCTATATTTCGCATACTATAGGATTAAAAAAAAATGAATTTCATGAAGTTTTGACCAAGTTAAGGTGGTTAGGCATACGAGTTTTTATATTTTTAAAAATTTGTAATAAAAAATTCATAATTAATTATTTTCTTGGAAAAATTACAAAAAAAATATGCATCACATTGGGGCATGAGTCCTCTACTTATATCTAAAATATTATAAAAAAATATTATCATTTTATTGTGGTTAGGGTGGTCAAATAGATACCTACTTCTTATTTTTCCCTAAAATTTAAGTGCTACCATAATTGAAATTTCAAATTTTCACCAAATAGATTTTAAAAACCTAGTAGTTTAGAAACTACATTCAATTTTCTACAGATTCTATTCTTACATATTTTTGAAATAATATAGATAACTTATTCAAATTTTTACGTCAAGTTGCATAACTCTGATTTTTCTATATTTTTCTAAATTTTTCGCCACTTAAGGGCCTTTTTTTCCCATGATGATCTTGCACATACCCATGTCCTAGGAGTTATTGTGATGCATACTAATGATGCCACTTTAAATTCTATTGATCATTTTGAGTTTCCATATATTCTTTGGACTAAAATCTTGGAAATACATTGAGATCCTGATACTCAGCTATTCCCAGATGATCCTGTCTCAGATTGTCTTGTGCATCTTCATTTTTCAAATAGGATACCTTATGATCATGCTACTATGTAGGAGGTTGAAGTTTTGGAATACTTTGAATCTTCAGATGAGGATGATGAGGGTTCTTTAGATGCTTCTTCTTCTCCATCAGAGACAGTTGATGTACCTTCACCTTTAGTGATTAATTGTGTAGAATCATTGATAGAGGCTCGTATCATTCATATTTAGCAAGACCATTCATCTTGTGTTGATGAATAATTGAGAATTTCCAGTGATTCATCACAACCAATATCTCATTGTCTTCCTAATTGGGATTCTTATTTTTTGTACATTGTTTCATTGTTCGTAGAATCTCATATTTCAAATTTGGAGGTCACATTTGAGGGGTTATCTCTCCTATTTTCTTATAGTTGTGGAAAAAAAATTGTCACCCCATCTTAGTCTTTGGAAAATGTTCAGAATCAATTTCTAGTGGCATCTTGTTTGTCACCTTATATTGTGATTGGACAAGTTCCTGATTGGTTTGTGGCATCATCTTCCAAGGTCATGGCGACACATGATCAGATTTTAGAGATATTTTAAACCTATATTTTGATTTCACTTGCTACTTCCTATCCAAAATGGAAAACATACCTGCATTTGTATTTGGTCTTGTTTCTTCCAAAAAGGAAGACAAGTTTGTCAACATTGGATCATGTTTTGTCTTCAAGAACTTACCGTTTTTGCAGGTGATTACACATTGTGGGGGTGATACATAGTCTCTCTCTTTCCATATTATGGGGGGTCCATTGATTGTATATACATGATGTATGTAGTCCTTGGGGGGTGTGATTGATTCCTCCATCCATGCATAATTTTTGTTCTCTTTTCTCTCTTTTGGATCTTGGGGTTTTTTTCCACATGGTTTTTCTCCTTTCCTCTAGTTATGAGAGATTCATTTTTGCATTGTAAATGGGTACCTAACATGGTTGTGTAGCTGGTACCAATATTGCATCTTTATTTTTCATCTTCATTCTCCCTAATTTTGCACTTAAGGGGGGGTGTTAGTGTGTTAAGTTTAATTTAAGGATAATTAGTTTTTCTCGTAGGGTATTTTTTCACCTATTTGTGTTTTTCATGGCTTTAAAAGCCTGTATCATATGTATTTTTATCATCTCATTCATTTTGTTTTCTCTAGTAAACTATCCTATGCACTACTCTTGCTCATTTATGAAGGTTTATTGGAAAATGTTTCCCCTGGGTTATTTTCTCCAATAGACAAAAAACCAAAACACTCAAAATATTCAAACACCATCAGAATATTCAACAACACTATTGCAACCACCTAAAACTGAGAATACTATCATCTTGTACAACTAGCCACACTGCCACAAATATACAACTCACTAGCCAACTTGGTAGAACAACTGATCACTAAACAGTCCAAGGGAAGTTAGATACAAATAATATTAGAATGCTAAATTTTTTACATAAATTCCTTTTCTCCTAGATAACCTTCTTGATAGGTGACACATTGTCAAACAAATCTTCCATTGTTGCATGATTCAAAACCTGAAACTCTAGATATAACACCTTTGAATACCTCTGATCATCTCATCCAAACTGCACAGGAACATTTTCAACCATGAAGAAATGTAGAGCAGAATAGAGAACACAACTCTACCACCTCGTACACTCTCTATTTAAATTTTCTCAAAAGCACTCAAAAACCAAGTGAACTAGCTACATAACCAACACCATAAACACCTTATCATCACAACCACACTAGATGCTGACATAGGTTGATATTAATGAAAACACTACAACAATCTCTAATAATAAAAATAGTATCATGGAGAAATAAAAATAAGTAATTGAAAGATTTCATATAGAATTATCGCTAGCATGCAAGATTTGGCTATGGAAATAGCCACCTAGGACTTAGGAACTTCAATAAAACCATAAGAAAAACCAACATAAGAGACTAATAGTATTATATCAAAGGATCTAAATTCAAAATATTAGGACATGAATATAATTTAAATGATATTAGGGTATGGGCAAGATCATCATGGAAAAAAATTCCCTTAAGTGGCAAAAAATTCAGAAAAATCAGACTTAGGAAACTTGACGTAAAAAATTGAATAAGTTATCTATATTATTTCAAAACTATGTAAGAATAGAATCTGTAGAAAATTGAATGTAGTTTCTAAACTACTAGGCTTTTTTTATAAAAAAAATCTATTTGGTGAAAATTTTAAATTTCAATGCAATAGTACTTAAATTTCAGGGAAAAATTAAGAAGTAGGTGTCTTTCTGACCACTCTAACCACAATAAAATGATAATATTTTTTTTATAAGATTTTCAACATAAGTAGAGGACTCATATCCCGATGTGATGCATATTTGTTTGTAATTTTTTTTCCAAGTAAATAATTAATTATGAATTTTTTATTACAACTTTTAAAAAATATAAAATTCTCGTATATCTGACCACCTTAACTTGGTCAAAAATTCATGAAATTCAATTTTTATTTTTTTAATCCTATAGTATGCGAAGCATAGAATGTAACACATGTTTTGGATTCAAAAAATGTGATACCATTTGAAAGCTATAGATGTTTTTCAATCAGCCTATCAATTAGGACTTTAGTTGTAATTCAAATAGAAAATGAATAATAATTACTTATTAAATTCAAAGTAAAGCATAATTTATATTGGTGGAAATATGAGAATCTCCTTTAAAAACCCTTTTTGTTTCATCAATTTTGGGTTAAAAAAAGTCGTCAGCCACATACCCATCATATTGCCACTTTTTGGCCCATCCTGATCCTGCACATACCCATGACAATGGGAAGGCCTTGGTTATATAGGCAGGAGATGAAACATAGTTTAGCATAAGATTATGCCATGTGTCTTAATATTGTCAATTGAGAATTCAAGTTATAGATCCCTAAGAATTTCCTAAGTAAACAATAGTGAATGTGACCTAAGTAATAAAATAGTTAAGTATATACCTTATTTGATTCCATTTAAATTAAAAATTACCACAAGCTAATCAGTACCACCATATTTGCCGATATTGGCATGGTGTGATGGTTTAATGGTGGCATTTTTGTTCTTGTTGGCCAACAAGGTTCAAACCCCAATAGGGTGGTATTGTTGAATTGTTGTATTTCGGTTCAAAGCTTCAGTTCAAAAGCGTTTACCCCTTGAATAAAAAAAAAGTACCACCATATTCATCAAAGGAGTCATAGTGACAATATGTCTCTTTATTGTTTTAAATACAACATATGGAAGGAGTTGAAGGAAAGGAAAAAAATTATACTATCATGTAAAAGTATGTAGTATGTATCAAAGGATATGCTCATGTAAAAACATAAAATGGTGTGGTCATTCAACCATGTATAAAAGAGGAAGCAAGGTACCCACAAATTTTCACCTTATGAAGCAAAATAATAAACAATAATATATAAAGGTATGGATTCATAGGTAAATTGGAATAGACTAAGTGTCCCATAATGTTATTGTAACTAAGGATATAAAAAATGTATAATATATAACATTGATTAAAACTATAATAAAAAAATGTAAGATTAAACATAGAAAGCAATCATTAGGTGTGGCTTAGGAATATTGATGTAAGTTAATGAATGTAATGTTAATGCTATAGGAATGTTCTTTGAATGATAATATTTTGTCTAATGAAAGACTATTGATAATGATAAAATAGATGAAATTAATTAGGATTCATGCTTAAATAGAACACCCTTCTACATGTTTACAGTTTTTGGACTTTAGTCAACATATAATAACCAATTGATTTTTAATTTAAAATTCAAGCTATGTTAAAAAAAACTTTGGAAATCATGGAGAAGTGCTAGAACAACAATGGTAATTTTTTAGGAGACTACAACGATCAATTTTCAAGAGGAAATCATGGAGGGAATGGGGTTTAACACTGGAAAAGTGACAATAAATTTTTAGGAGGGAATGAGTTTCAGTGTTGGAAAAGCGACAGTCAATTTCTAGGAGGGAATGAGTTCCAATGTTGTAAAAGTGATGGTCAATTTTCAGGAGGGAACATGAAACAGTGCAACAATAGTAACTACTTAGAAAATGCAAGAACTTCATCATCTTGAGGGCCTCAAAGATTTTAAGAATATGAACTGGCTAGAATTTGAAACATGGAACCACATGGAATGATATTTGGAAAAATGCAAGGTATAGATCTACTAGAGTAATTGTAAGGCCTCTCATTGCAAGTGACTAATACAACCTTAATTTGTTATATATTTCTCCTAAATACATGGTTAGAGATATTACGAATGATATGAAGGCGACTGTCTAACAATGACCTTATAGTTTATTTTTACTTATGTTATATCATTGTTATTTTATTTAATGAAGAGGTATGTGCATGCGAATTATGGTATGAGACTCAAACTTATATGATGAATTTGAAATAAGATAATTGTTGTGTCGTATTGCATTGAAAGAGTAATTAGCTATGTAAATGAATTGTGAATAAGTTACAAAGATTCGGTTTGCAATTAATGTGGTTTACTATTATATCTAATCGTGCTTAATTATGTTGTGCAGGAAATTAAGTGAGTCGATGTGGGATTAACATTAAAGGAATCAAATATGCAAATAGGAGGATGGATAAATATTGGAATCGTATCAGATATATTTTTGGGGAAGTTCTAAGTGTAGCCCTATTTGACTTAGAAGGGTTTGAGGTTTGATTATTGATTGGGTGATCATGTTTGAGTAGAGCCCAATTGTAGGTCTTATGATGTGAGTTTGGGTTGGGGTTGGAACCCTTGGTCAAGATCAAAACTCGTATGGATTCTTTTGTGGGTTTTTAAAAGGGATTATTGAGTCAATTTCCTTGGTTTTTGAACAAGAATAGACCCCTAGGACCTATACCTATGGGTTTGGAACCTTTTTGACATGTGAACTTGTCCTTGGACTGTAAAAAGACCCCTCAAAAGTCCACATCATGAAGGTGACGAATTCAAAAAGTGTTGGGGCTTGGGAGAAGTGACTTGTCACTCTCAACTTCCCACTCCCCAAAAGTTCTTGGAATTGACACAAGACTCACACATGTGTGAGCACTCGTGGGAAAGAGTGTAGGTTTGGAGGTTTCCTATATATCTCAAGAAGATGGAAGATTTGGGCATTGCCTACTTCTCCTTTTGGAGAACTTGTGAAGTGAAGAAAAGAAGGAGAGAGTCAAGGATGGAAGAATAGGAGTTCAAAGGAAAGCAACTTGTAGAGAGATAAGTCTTTTCTTTACATTTCTTATTCTTAGTATTGGTAGAGATAGCTTGATCTATACATTGAATCATAAGTAAGATTGTTTAAGGGATATATTAGAGTAATGTGTTGTATAATGAGCAAGCTTGATATAGCACTAAGCTCTCACCATTGAATTACAATGGTATATAATGTATTTCTTGCTCGGGGGTATGGCTAGAGCCCACGAGGCTCCATGACGCCATTACGGTAGGGTGGAGAGCAAGACCTTGTTCAAGAGTTTGCAATTCAATTATTTCCTCAAATATTGTGATAATATTGTAAGTCTAAAAGATGGGAATTCATATTTTTCAATGAAGAAACAAACAAAAAAAATATATATATCTTATTCCTTTGTTTGTGTTCCTTGTTAATACTATTGCAATATTAAAAGTTAGTATTTTGTTTTAGGAGGAAACTATAGGAAAAGAGGAAACCTTATTCATTTGTGTGCGTTCATTATAATCTCAAATATTGTTGTAATAGGGAAAGATAGTATTTTATTTAGGAGTAAAATATGTATTAGAGCAAGATTCATTCGTTGGTATGTGTTAATAATGGTATTCCTATTATTGTTTATTGAAGGTTAAAATTTGGTTGTAAAATGAAAGAGTGAAAAGAGCAAGTCTTGTCTATTGGCACATTACTTGTTTTTTTTTTTTTTATGTGCCATTTGTGTTATGGAAAGCATAGGTGATGGAACTTATATGTTGTTACTATGAATAAAAAGGAAATACATTCTAAAGCTTGCGCCCAAGAGATTCATAGGACAAAAAAAAAAATGGTCTTTCTTATAAAAAAAAGAGTTTATTTGTGGTTTCTCTTGTATTTGTAATAAAGGAAGATGTTTTATTCTGTACAAGAAGATATATAGGTGTTTGGAAGAAAAATAACAATATTTCCTTAAGCCCACAAAACCTTATTTTTAGTTTTAATATTAATAAACCAAATAAAAATGAATTCAAAGGTAGGTTTGGCTGTATAAATCTAAAGAAATATAAATCAATTATCTAAGGTATGATGCCATGTTTTAAATATACTCAAATACAAAGGATAATAGAAAAATCTTAAATATAATTATATTTTTGTCACGACTTATATATAATATAAATTTTATATATAGAATATAAAATATTTGTGGCTCACCACAAAAACTGCGTACCCTCTGTGAAGACTGTGGCTCACAACAAAAGCTCTGTGTCTCCTTTCTGTGAGGGCTTGGTCTCGAACTAACCATGGTCATGCTGCGTGGTAGACACATTCTGCTCAGGCTCCTACTTCACAAGGAGGAATAATAAAAGTAGACGAGAAATGGACTAGATGAAGGATGCAAATTATGACCACTTCTGCTAGTAATCTCAATGCTTACAAATCTGCTCATATAGTAGTGTATGTAGATAACTCCTTGGAAAATTGTTTTGGGAAACTCTATTGCTGGTGCAGTAGTTAACTTATTGTTTAGAATTGACTTGGTTATAAGTACATATAATAGAGAGAATAAGCTAGGAAATGCTATTAAATATGCAATCCTAATGAGCAAAATGGAAAAATACCTGGAATAGATATTCTATCCTTAATTCTCTATTTTATTGGATAGGTTCACAGCAGAGACAGTTTACCCTTACCCTTAGCAAATTTGACTTCGATAATTGTATATCTCCTCCCTAACAGCGCACTATCCTCCGCTACTGAGTAGCTTTGTAGAAATTAGACCCTTACGCCATTATTGGCACAACCTTGCTCTAAGAAAATAATAAATGAATAGGCAAAAGATTCAGTGAAGGTGGAATTAGTTGTATTCACCATCATTGTAGAGATGATACCCACGTTACTGCTTAAAGGAACAAGAAAAAAAACAAAAAAAACAAAAAAAACAAAAAACAAAGAGAGAGCTTTAGCATATCTAGTGTCGGTGTCTGCTCCAGCGTAGAGGATGAACCTCGAATTAATTTTTGGCAGCGTGATACTACACAGAACTTTCTAAGTGAACAGTCACTACTTTACTAAAATATTTTTAGAGAGGTGATGTAGATAAAGATTCAACAAAGAGAGAAGAGATGGGTTGATGACTTCACACCAGACGTTCAAACGGAGGCAGAATCTTTTGGCTGGCATCGGGCAAGTTGGAGAAGCAACTGACGAGAGGATCTATGGCCTTGGTTACGGCTTCGGCGCCTGGTGTATGGACGACCACGAGTAGAAGTGAGATCGTTTGGAGTGGAGAATGAAGGCGGCATGGAGAATTGTACAGAACGACTTCGAGAGGGCAGAGACACGGGTTTGATTGTGACTGCCCAGAGACACGCAAATTGATACTCTGCGTCTTTCTCCCGGAGTGTGCGCCATTTGTTTCTTGAATAAGAATTCACACTGAAAGGAGTATCTGCAGTACAAAGAGAGGAAGACTTCATATGAAGCGATTGCTTCTTCTTCGAATTTCGAGACTCCTTCATTGGTTGTTGAGACTCCTTCATCGACTGCAGAGACTCCTGATGAAGCGATTATTTCTGCAGAGGCGGCTCCACTGTTGAATTCGCCTTGGGATGGTGAGGGCTGACATGACGTTTCTCTTCTGACAATAACGGCTTCACTTTTGAATTCGCCTTGGGGTCGTGAGGTTGATGTGATGTTTCCTTCCTGACAGTAGATGATTCCCGTGAGAGAGAATCATATCTCATTATGCAGAGTGTCAAATTATTTGTTCAATGTTTCATTGATGAGCTCTCCAACGGATTCCTTCACAGGGAGTTGGTCAACTTCTGTCATGGTGGAGTCATGTACTTCCTGTCGAATGGCATCAGAAGCATCATGAGCAACTCTTTTGAGAGTTCTCTTTTGTTACAAGAAACAACTTGTAGAGGGATTCAAATGAAGCTTTAGCAGAGGCATGCGAAGTGTCAATTTGAATAGTAAATGAGGCCAGGAAAGATTTTTTTTTTTTAGCTAATGATAGAAGTCAGGGAGGCTATAAACATAGAAACCACAGCACCGATGGCTTTACGATAATTCACAAAGAGCAATCTCCATGGCAGAGATATATGCGCCAAGAAAGCAAGAATTGGCTTCAGCTTGGATAGCCAGGATAGCTTCAAGCTGGGAAAAAAAAAAGGGAAGCGTTGCCTTCAACATCATTGATGGTCTCCTTCAACGGTTTCACTCGAAGATACTTCTTTTGGAAAAGCACCAGCTTCACGAACACATTGAGTTTTTGGAGAAATCTTGTAGACCGATCTGCAACAACAGGACACCTCTTGAAGTCTTGAAGGCGTTTTCTTCTAGTGCAGAAATGCGATATAAATAGTGGTTCTTATATTTAAAAATATCCTAAGTTATACTTGAGTCTAATTTAGATCCTTTTTACTTCTCCTTTAAGAAGCACGTATATTTTCATAACTTAGATGTTTGGTTTATATTTTGAGACTTAATTAATATTTATATTTAAAATCATTGGATTTACATATTTAAGATTGACTTAATTACTACTTATATAAAGATTATCGAATTTATATTTTTAAGACTTATTTGATTAATATGTATATAAAGTTAATTTAATTTAATATAGTTTTTAAGGATTATCCTTATTTAATAAAATAATAATAATAATAATAATATTTGTTAAGTGAATAGAGCATGGTACTTGACAGTTTTACTAACATTGTTTTATCAAGATTATATCTATGGTATTAATGAATCATATTTATGAGAATTGCGTTTAGTGAATTAATTTGGAGCTAAGTTAATGATAAGTGTTATTAGATACCAATTGGCAAAGGTATAAAGAGCATTTCAAGAAGGGTACACCTAGCAGTTGAGTAGGCATCCTTACATTTAAATTTGGGAAATGAGTTCATGAAGACATAAAAGTCTTATCATGTTTTGTGTTGCATCTCAAACACTTAAAGAGTGTTAAATAGCTTAATTAATAGTTTTTTAAAAAATAATAATAATAAAAAAAATTGCATTTTCTAGTGAAATTTTCTGGCATGACAGTAATGCATAGATTTTCAAAACCTAATTGGGTTCTATTTTGATCTAGATGACATCTAGATCACAATAAGTAGCCAGTTTTTGATATTTGTGAAGAAGATAGTGCACTAGGAGACTACAAGTAGAATCTTACAGCTAAAATATAGTATGAAAAAGATCCAAAGTTTCTGAATAAGCTATATGAAGATAGCAAGCATGCTATGAGATCTCTTCGGGCTTCAAAGTTGCAAGAGAGAGGTGAGTGTCAAGGTCTAATCTGAGGAGGGTTCCAATTGAATGACATAAGAATTCAATTGGTGTAGGATTGTAAAACATTGCCCAAAAGGTTTGAACAACCCCAAGATTTCTCTAGCAGACGCTACTATAAGTCAACCCTAAGAAATCAACAAAGGAAAATACAAGATGTTTTTAGAAAAGAGGCTTTAAAAAATTCTTGGCATCAGGGGATTCAGAAGGATATACTAGACAATAATAAAAATAAGGAGAACCAGAATGAAAAAGGAAAGGAATCAATTGAGAATAAGTAGGCCCAAAAGGCCATTATAAGATCATTGCCTAAGTAGGGAAAAAAAACAAAAGTAAGGGTTCCAGGATAAAAAAGAAGAAATGTGCCAAGAAGGAAATTTGGAAAGGAAATTTGGAGACGAAAAGAGCCTACCCATTCAATGTAGAATGAACATATCAATAGGGTAGAGGAAGGGGGATATGGTCAAACGGGTTCCAAAGTGAATCAAAAGAGAATATTACAACTTGCATTTTCAGAGCATCTATTGCAGCCTCAGGTTGAGGAACTCAGAGACAAAGCATTGATTTGTAAGTTTGTGAATTTGACCATGATTAATTAGGTAAATTAAAGGAATTACTAGCTAAGGAATGGGAAGGGGTCCAAGAAGTTTTTTATGTAGATAAATCTATGGGGATTTTTTTTGTAAACTTTTGCAATAAAGAAAGTCATGATGTATTTAAAGTTAAATCTTGGATTTTTGAGGGCTTAGGCCTATGCATGGATCCATGAGTTATGAATTTTAAACCTCAAGATTTCTCTGTAAGATTTGTTCCTTACTAGATTGATGCATGCTTTACCACTGGAATACATTGTATTGTGTTTAATTGAAATCATGGCTAATCATGTAGGAATCTTTCTCAAACATGACCATATATTTTTTCAAAACCCATCAATGCCTGTTAGGGTTTGTGTCTTACTTGATATCTCAAAAAAATTGCCTCAAAAAATCCATCTGGCATCAAAATCTGGGAAATAGGTTCAAAATATCATTTTGGAAACCCTGGAAAATGTTTGTGAAAAATTTCATATGTTAGGGCATAAGCCTATAAATTGCAGACTAGGCCTGATCTTGATGATTCAAACTATGGGTAGTATGCTAACGTTGCTACTAGAGATCTTGCCTCATCGCTAGATGATAAATCAATATTAGAAATTGTGAAGCATATCAATAAGGGGACCTGGTGTGAGAAGAAGATAGAGAACAATCTAGAGATAGGAGGGCAATCTAAGCTAGAAAATACTATTTTGACCTCTCTGCAAACCAACAAGAAGGATTTTTTGCTGAGAATATACATGGATTATTGTCTTAACCTATATTCACCTTCTCTTACCCAAGTTTCAAAACAACATTTGGACATTATTGTGCAAAAATTGATGTTTGAAGATTGTTCAAAGCCCTAGGATGTGTCATCAAATAGATGCAAGGATGTTTGTCCTTCTCTCTTACTTGGAGACTCATCTACATTGATTCAAACTACTTAGCATGATAAAATAAATGAGCTGGAATTGCTAGCAAAACAATTATTAATATCTATAGGTTCTAAATATATGATGAAATAGCAGAGAAGTTAATAGGTGAGGAGGGTTGGGGGGAAGGTGTAGTAGGTCAAGAGGATAGTATAATGGGGGTAACAAAGCATAAGGTGGTTTTAGGGAAAAAAGGGATAACTTATGGAGGTAATGGGTCAGAAAGGTATACTCATGAAAATTTGGATCGACATCTACAACAAGGAGAGTCTTTCTTGTAGATCAAGAAGGAGCATAATATGATTTTTCAAAGAAATTGTCCATATATCAGGTCCTCCTTAAGAAATTCTAGAGAAGTCACTAGGGAAGTGGGGAAGGAAATCCGGTTTGGCTAAGTTGAAAGAGAATATTGAAGTAGGGTTTCAAAAAACTATTTATGACTCTATTCTAAACAAACACCCGAGGAGAGCTTGTTGCTCTCCTCAAGC
The DNA here is from genome assembly GCA_007258455.2 of Sequoia sempervirens. Lineage (NCBI taxonomy): Eukaryota > Viridiplantae > Streptophyta > Pinopsida > Cupressales > Cupressaceae > Sequoia > Sequoia sempervirens. The sequence goes on from VDFB02281492.1 coordinate 512,705,531, forward strand.
GCAATGAAGGCCATTTCATGGAATGTCAGGGGTATAAATGCCCCTAACAAGACAGCTTGTATCAAGCATCAAATTGATGCTTGTGGAGTAGATATTTTCTTACTTCAGGAGACAAAACTCTCAATATAGTCATATGAAACCTCCCTACAAAAATGAACAAGGTGGAAATTGACCCACTCTCTAGCCTAGAAGGCCTCTAGAGGGCTGACTACTTTTGGAACCCTAAAGTAGTAAATGCTATTTCAACAAGGAATGAGCCTAATTGGCAGTTGCTTGAGGTTTCTAAATTTATCCTAAGGTATTGGTTGTTTAATATTTATGGGCCTAATTCAACAATTAACAAGAAAGAGTTGTGGGATGAAATAACTTGTGGTTTAAAAGGCTTGGGTGACAAGTCATTTTGGGAGGAGATTTTAATGCTAATATTTAACTACAAGAAAAACTTGGAGGTATTAGTCTACCATTAAGAGTGATTGAAGATTTCAACTCTTTCATTCTCACCAATGCTTTGAGAGACATTGTGCCATTAAAGGGGAAGTACACTTGGATGAATCATAGAAAAGGTTTCTAAAAAATTGCTAAAATATTAGATAGGTTTTTGGTATCTCCAATTGGTTTTCAAGGTAGCATGGTTTGGAATCTCAACTCCTACCTCTTGTTGGCTCTGATCATTATGCGATCTCTTTGCATATAGAAAATGTCTCCCTCCCTAAAGGAAAATCGTCCTTCAAATTTGAAAGCATGTGGTTTAGGCACCCATAGTTTTTTCCCTTGTTGCATCAATGGTGGATAAATGCCCCATTTGAACAAGGTTCACAAATGTGTTAGCTTTATAAAATATTAAAGCATGCCAAACAAAAACTAAAATTATGGAATGAACAAGTGTTTAAAAATGTCTTCTAGTAGAAAGAGGTCATTTTCAAAGAGATCAATAATTCATGAGCATATTATTCAAAATGAATTAGATGATAATTTGTTTGAGAAGCAAAAGAAATTGCAAAGTGATTGGGAAGAGTTATGTGCTAGGGAAGAAATATATTGGCGCTAGAAATCACAAGAACTATGGCTCAAAGAGGGTGACAAAAATACAAAGTATTTTCATGCTTCTTCATAGATAAAAAGAGCTACTTCAATAATATTTTCAATTCAAGAGATGACCTCAGGTATCTGGATAATGTCAAAAGAATATATGAAGAGAGAAGTTGAAAGATTCTTTTTTAAACTTTTATCAACCCCACAAGGCAAAGATGATCAATGGAAAAAGATGAAGATGAGATTCTTAAGTTTATCCCCTCTCTAGTTCGAGATGAGGATAATGATGCCCTACTCAAACCTTTTACCTTGGATGAAGTTAAACTTGTTTTTTCATTGCCTCCAAATAAGATGCCTGGTCTGAATGGATTTACAACAACATTTTTTCAAAAAGGCTAGGATTTTTTGTGTTATGATCTATTGTGGGCTCTAGAAGAATAAAGGAGAATGTGCTCTATGCTCAAGCAGTTCAATGTGACAAACATTGCAATCAATCCAAAAGTAAGAAAACCTAAAACCTTTACAAATTTTAGGCATATATCACTATGAAACACTATCTATAAGATCTTTACCAAGGCCATATACCTCAAATTGTAGCCTCTTATTCCAAAGATTATCTCTCAGGAGTAGGGAGGATTTGTCCCAGGTCATGAAATGTTTGAAGGAGCATTAATAGTGCATGAAACCCTTGATTCAATTTATTTTGATAATTTACCTTCTTCCATTGTTAAGCTGGAAATGAAGGATTACAATCGATTAGATTGGGATTTCCTTAACAAAGTTCTTGAGAAATTTGATTTCAAAGGAAAAAGGCATAGATGGACTAGATCTTGTTTGTTAGGAGAAAATTTTTCTATCATCCTCAATGGTTCACCTGTGGGCTTCTTTGTAGCATCACAAGGAGTGAGACAAGGGGATCCATTATCCCCCTTCCTATTCATTATAATGGCTAAGGTGGTTAGTACATTAATTACTCATAAGCAGAGCCTAGGACTTTGGAGAGGCATTACTATTTCTAAAAAAAAAAATTCAATAACTCATTCTCTATTTGTAGATGATACCATCTATTTTGGTAGATCAATTGTGGATGAAGCCATTCAAATCAAACAAGTGATTGATAGGTATTTCTTAGCATTAGGTTAGAAATTTAATGCCTCCAAATCTAAAATTTATGTTTTCAATACAAAATAGGCTATAAAAATAAGATAATTAAAATATTGGGGTTCAAGCAAGTAGAGTTTCTATGTGCATACTTGGGTATTCCTTTTTTAAAAGGCCCAAATAAAGCTTCTTATTGGGTTAAAGAAATACAAAGAGTAAAGGAAAGGATTCTAATGTGGAAGGAACAATGGTTATCATTATTAGGAAGAATTCTTTTAATAAAATTAGTATTATCTACAATTCCTAACTATTTTTTGGTAGTTCTCAAGGCACCAAAGTTCGTTATCCTTGAAATTGAGAGAATTATTAAAAATTTTCTATGAAAGGGTAATATAAATGATTGCAAAAAAGCGCCTCTAATATCCTTGGATAGTATGATTCTTGAAAAATCTCAAGGAGGAGTATGTATCCACAATATCTCAATCAGGAACAAGGAATTTGGGGCCAAGTTAGTTTGGCAAATGTACATAAAACCTGAAATGAAGTGGTGAAAGCTAATGTAGAATAAATATCTTAACACTCCAAACTTCGTGAGGATTCTTACTATTTCAAACACACCTCCAGTATCGGCCATGTGGAATTTCTTGACGTCATGTAGGTCAACTATTACTTCATTCATTACGTGGGAAATTCATGATGCACAAAGCATGAAGTCTTGGGAGGACTCATGGAATGGTAAGACCCATTTGAAAAACATTCAGGAATTACTATAGGTAAGGGTTGTATTGTCAAGAGAATGGGGTGAAAATTTTCTAGGTTACATACATTCAACAGAAGGTCTAAGGGGTAAAGTAATCTAGAAAAAGCATTTTGATTCATCTCTTTCTACCAATCAATTTTTATTACTTCAAGACATTTTAAAAAGTAGAATTGTGTTCATTTTGGGGAAGCCTGATAAGACTATGTGGGATCCTTTGAAAGAGGGCTCCTACTCTATGAAGTAAGGGTATAAAGCTCTAATCCAGTGTAGGGATCAATTGGTTTCTTAGAGGGCTTATTCATTTTGTTGGAACAATAAGATTCTTCCCAAAGTCGGGAGCTTTGCATGGATAAATTTTAAAAGAGAATTTTAACAAATGATTCCTTAACTAAACTGAGAATTTTTTATCCTTTCAAGTTTCCTTTATGTGAGGAAGAGTTGAAGAATGTAGACCATTTGTTTGTACAATGCATTTTTGTGCAAGAATGTTGGATGTTCGTAAAGAGCAAGTTGAACTTATATAACCCTTTGCCAAATTATATTTGGGAAATCTTCCATAGTTGGCCATTATTATATAAAACCTCTTTTTTTGCATCAGTATGACAAGTTATTCCACCACTAGTAATATGGAATATATGGTGGGAACACAATTTATGCATTTTTCAAGAAATCAAGTTTTTCAATTGAGGTCATCAAAGCTAAGATTAAAAAAGAAATTTCAAAAGTGCTCAATGCTTATGCTTTGAAACATAAGAACATGTCCTCCTTGTTCACAAGTTGGGATGACTCTATTTTGAAGAATTGGAATAAACATAATTTTACCATTTGCTGGAAGTTTACATCAAAATAGCAGAGTGAAGGTGAATATAAAAGAAATCAAATGGAAGCCTCGATGTTCTAATGTTTTCAAACTTAACTTTCATGGTGCTTCAAGAGGGAATCTAAGCATCGTAGGGGCATGAATTTGTATCTAAGTCTCTTTGAGATTAGTAATAGTGGCTAGTTCATTTTCACTTCTAGTGGGTATGAATAATGTGGCAGAGGCTCAAGCAGTCTTGGCATGATTGGAATTTGACCTAAAATTGGGTATTGCACAAATTCATATTGAAGGAAATTCCTTACTTATAATTAGTTCCTGCAAAGAGAGAAAGGTGCATAGTTGGTGTTTAAAATATATTCTATAGAAATATAGTTTTTGTTGGACTAAAAATTCCAAGCTTTTATCATCTCACATACTTACAAAGAGGGGAATGGCATGGCAGACAAATTGGAAAATATGGGCCATGAACGTAAAGTAATTGCTCTGTATAATGAGATAGAATTGTAAGCATATCCGAAAATTGCTGCAATAGTTGTGAAGGAAGCCACGACTTTGACCATGAGTGAAAGAAGATTATAATTCATTCATAAATGCACAATCACATTGTTATTGCAATGGATAAATAGGTGTAATCACATTTTCATTAGCCTGGATGAGTAGGACGAAGGTGGAAATGAAAAATAATGAAGCAAGATGAAGGTGGCAATAACAAAGAATAATCTATTTGGTGGGTGGAATTAGTTGTGGGGTTGATTGCTCACCCTCCTGGAGAGTCTCTTCATATGTATTGAAAATAAAAAAAGAAATGACAAGTAGTAGTTGAAAAGCTTACAAGAAATAATTTCAACAAAATTCTAGAGCAATAGATTCCAGAGCATCAAGTTTCAGAGCAACAGATTTAGAAAGCACAATTTAGAGTTGGCTAGAGATATTTCAATGGTATTAGAGTAGTGGGACCTTAATGAGCAGCAATAGAAATGGATCTGTAAGACACATGCCTATGATGTTGATATTGAGTATGTTAATAGAAAGAAGAATGTTGTTGATGCCAAAATATCGAAGCAACAAATTTTAGAGCACCAAGTTCGGGAGCATTAAATTCAAAAATTACAAATCAGTTTTGGCTTGAGAAAGAAGGGTGTTGAGTCATGTTCTAGACATGATCTTAATAGTGTTCAGGGATGTTCAGTTCATTTTTTTTTTTCATGCACAAATCTATCTAAGTTTCAGGACATAAAAATAAGTTTTTGTTGTGGGTTTCTGAATATTTTGTATAATTAGAACATTTTTAGTAGAAAACTAGGTGTTGGCAGATAGTTTATCATTGTAAAGGTGTTTTTGGGTTCATATAAACTATTACCTATTGTAATTTTTTATTATTATTAATATATCTATAGATGCTCCGCCTTTTTCTTAAAAAAACATATAATAACCAATTGTAATGGTTTTCCATCAAATTAGGTTTAAAATGTAACCTTATAATTTTATGGGTCATTTTCACTCTCATGAAATTGACCTAGTTTAGTTTTGCACCTAATGATGTACTTTTGGATAGAAAACATGTGAATGGATAGCTAGGATGTCTATTTTGGATGTGTGTAGATGAAATCAAATTTAGTTCAATTTTTTTGAGAATTTTTTATGTTTGAATATGTCATTTATACATTTTAAACATTTCTTAAAAGGGTATGTGCGGGATCATGATGGGCCAAAAAGTGGCAATATGATGGGTATGTGTAGGGTATGTGGCTGATGACTTTTTTTTTACCCAAAATTGATAAAACGAAAAGGGTTTTTAAAGAACATTCTCAACTTTCCACCAGTATAAATTATGCTTTACTTTGAATTTAATAAATAATTTTTATTCATTTTCTATTTGAATTACGAATAAAGTCCTGATTTGTAGGATGATTGAGAAACATCTATAGCTTTCAAATAGTATCACATTTTTTTGAATCTGAAACATGCACCACATTCTATACTTCACATACTATAGAATTAAAAAAAATGAATTTCATGAAGTTTTGCACAAGTTAAGGTGGTCAGACATATGATTTTTTATATTTCTAAAAATTTGTAATAAAAAATTCATAATTAATTATTTACTTGGAAAAAAATTACAAAAAAATATGCATCACATTGGGACATGAGTCCTATACTTATATGTAAACTATTATTAAAAAATATTATCATTTTATTGTGATTAGGGTGGTCAGACAGACACCTACTTCTTATTTTTTCCCTGAAATTTAAGTACTACTGCATTGAAATTTCAAATTTTTAGCAAATAGATTTTTTTTTATAAATAAACCTAGCAGTTTAGAAACTACATTCAATCTTCTATAGATTCTATCCTTATTTTTGAAATAATATAGATAACTTATTCAAAATTTTATGTCAAGCTGACTAACTCTGATTTTTTTGAATTTTTTCGCCACTTAAGGACCTATTTTTTCCATGATGATCTTGCACATACCCGAAAGAAAAATTAATAAAAAATGAAAATAAATAGTAAAACATGAATGTGTTATATGTTTTACACTACAAAATTTTAAGTATATTTATAAATTATAATACATAAAGTATATAAAGATACAAGCTTGAAATCTTTCATTCTATTGTAAACAATGAAGTAATACAATAAAGAGTAATAATTATGTTAATATCGAATGAAGTTGAAGGCAAGATGTTTCTACTATTCAAATACCCTATAATTTTTTAGAAATGCATTCATTTATAGAGTGAAAAAGAAAAAGAAAAAAGAAAAAAGGATTCTCTTGTCTTTTTTTTAAGGATTCTCTTAGAACATACAAATATATTATAATTGTGTGGGAGTTTCTATTAAGCATTTTCAAATCTTAAGTCATACACAACAAAACAAATTTAAGACAAAAGATAATGGTGTTTAAAATAATGTAGATAAGATTGTTGACTCGAAAGCCATTTCTACATAAAATAAAAATGGGGTCATGGTTAACAATTTACTTGTATGTCTATTATATTGTTGGTTTCAAACCCACTATGCATGATTGATAACCTATTTGGATCATCACCAAGAAAATGAGGAGCAAAAATACACTCTTCTAAGCATTTCTTGGAGTGCACTCTACAAGTCACACAAGGTAAAATATTCTCTTGTTTCCATGTTTGGTGTTAATAGATCCCTAACATAATATTTTACATTGCATGTTAATCACAATGCAACAATATTTCAAATGTTTAGGTAGAAAAGTGTTGTCAGATGCACAAGTTGAACTATGATTTGTAAAAAGGCATTTCCTTCTTTTAAGTCAATAAAGATTAAATCAAACTATGATTGGAAGATCAATAATTCAAAATTTTAATTCAATATTTCTTAATAATAAACAAATTGCATATTAAGATAAACAAGTTAAAGTCTATAGTCATATTTTATATAATTTAGAGACATCAAATAATTAATTGATAAGAAAAAGATACAAAAATGAAAAGTTCATGTTAATGAAAAGTAAATTCAAATTTTTCGAAACATATATGAAAATATTATAGATTCTCCACTTATATTACATCATGTTATATTATGTGGTCACATAAAATATATTTTTAGATTGTGAATAAATTTTCCACAACTTTTAAAAAGTTATATGATTGCTTTTGGTTTTAAGAAAATATATTAGAATTATTAATGAGACCTCTTGGAAAGTCAATAGGTGTGTTGAGAGAGAGTACAATAAAATCATCCATCGCAATTGCATGGGACGAGGTGGTTGGTTACGTCTTCGATAAAATGACCCACACGCTGTTATAAGGTGAAAGGAGGGAATTTTATCAGTTACCTGAAGTGTTTTCACTGAATCATTTTATTGTTTCATTCAGGGATGCAATGATAGGATCAAAAAAGTGTATAGGAGACCGGAAAGAGTTAATCTATTGCAGTTGCATCAAATACTTTGTTCAAAAAACCAGCACCGCTTGATACTCGCATCAACATCTTCGTTAATTTATGACAATACCTACAACTTAGTGTGTGCCCAAAGTAAGAAGATGCAGTTTAGATTTACAACTTCAATCAATTTAGATTTTCATTTCCTTGATTTTACCCAAGATTTTATCTTCCTTTTGCTAGTGATTTGTATGCTGCTTTAATTTGAAATAGGAAAATAATGTCTAGGAGATTATGAGAGATGAATAAAGTATTTAATAGAAGAGTAAAGAGTATATTTCATATATAATGAAGATGTGTTTCTATGATGGTAATTGTTCTACATATTATTGGAACAATAAATGTTATAATGAATTAAATATAAAGATGAAGAGTCCATAAGTGCAAATTGTAGCTCCAATGACAAAGGTTTCAGTGGCGACGACTTGGACAATGGTGAATGCGATGCTGAGGAAGGTGATGTCGATGGTGTAGCCTATTAAGAAGAGAGTGAGGACTTTGGTGATGCTTCTATAGATTTGGTTGCATTGGCTGAATCTCTTGGCTTTTCTCGTGGTGGCTTTGTTTCTACCAATGATTTGGATTATGTGTTTAGGGGTTCTCCAAAATTTTCTAGGTACAAAGATGATGATGAGCTCCTCCTTGACATTCTCCTAGAGGCCTGCTTGATAGCAAAGCTAGGTGTTGATCCTCTTTTTCTACATGGAAAAGCAATCTTTTGGATCAAAAGAAGGATTCACTCCTTTTCCATAGGGGCTTGGTTGGAAAAGGTTTTGTCAAGTCAGTTCATGATGGGTTTTCTCTTAAGATGGTTTTTTTGCCACCCCTTCCCAAGATTCCCCCTCCTCTATCTCTGGCTTGCCCTTTTCCTAAACCACTTTCCTTCCTTCCCCTACTCTTGTTGTTTTGGTGGAAGTTTTTCAGCCTTCCCTATCTCTTGAGGGGTGCTTGGCTCTTGGTTCTCCCTATTGTGCATTGTAGCAGGATTATGTTGTGGGGATTCTCCATTCTATGGAGCCTCAGTCTCCTCCTTGTGGAAATTTTACTTTTGGAGGGGTTTCTCTTGAGGCCTCTTCTGGCTGTAATGTGATTAGATTTGTTGGGGTTCCTCTTGCTCCTCTCACTATTCATGATGTGTGGATTGATAGAATTGCCATTGGTCTACAAGCTACCCTTATTGGGAGATTTTATTGGTTTAGACCAAATATTGTTGTTATTCACAGGTGGTCTTCTAAGCATTGGTCTACTCCTTATCTTCACATAATGGCCTTGATGAATGGGTTCTTGCTTGTTTCCTTTCATTCCTTGGAGGACTACACTCATATTTTTCATGAAAAACCCTTACTTTTTGGGAATGCCTTTCTTCACCTTCAAAGATGGTCTATTGGCTTTGATGTTACTAAGCTCAATTTGCAACCTATTTGTTTGCCTCTCCCTAAGCTCCCTTTGGAATTTTGGGATGAAGATATTCTTCAAGATATTGCTAATGTTGTTAGTCATTTTATTACCTTGGATAAGGTTACTAAAAATTCGATCTAACTTTCTTTTCACAAGATTTTGTGTCTGTACCATAGAAAAAAGTACCTTTTGCTTGACATAGGAATAATTCATGATAAACTGACTCAATGAGGCTTTGATTTAGGTGTTGTGAGGCATTTTATGCATCCACGCTAGGTCTTAGACCCTTGCAAATCGGATAACATGCTTTTAACGATGTCTTGTAAAGGTGTTGTAAAGTCTTGTAATGGACTTTCATGCTTTTCTAGACTTAATGAACCCGTTTCTCCCTAATTCAACATTATAAAATGTGTTTAATAATATCATCACAAAAATCTAGAAGGTTTTTGAATTAAACTTAATGATAAACTAGTGTTGTAATGTGTCTTGCACATTCACATTGGTTCTTGTGCCTTCCTAGGCTATGTGGACCTCATTTTAGTATTGTAAAGTGTATTTAATCACACTTTCACATTGAATTTTGTGTCCCAAGAACTAATTAACATTTACATCATCACTAATAGGCCCCTATTAACCCATATTGTGCATCTTGAGGCTTAAATTGATGAAATACCTAACAAAGTTTCAATTTAGACCTTATTTCCTTATCTCCTGACATCTGAGCTGTCAAAATGGCCCATGTGGGACCCATTCACCATGCATGGTGAATTAGTCCCATCCAGGTGGGACCCATTCACCATGGATGGCAAATGAGTCCCATTTGGCCCAATTTTGACCTTTGAGAAGGAAAAAAGTGAAATTTAAGTTTAATTTTACTTCATGTTGGCCTATGATGAGGTATTAATGGGTGAAATAGGTGAATTGCCTATAAATATAAGTCTTTTAACTCATTTTAGACATCTCTTATCTCTTATCATTCATCCATCCATCATTCTTCTATTTCAAGTCAAGCAACTTAGGGTTTTTATCATTGCAAGACATCAAGAAAGCTCCTAAAGACATTCAAGGGCTGAATCTTCCTCCATTGCTATAGAAATTCAAGATCAAACATCATGGCAAGGTAATCAACTCCATTATTACATGTTTCATTCCATTCTTTCATCATTTTGGTTTAATTACCTAAAAGGGTTTGACCAAGGCAAACCCCCATGCCCTAACATTCAACATTTCTCTCTCTTGCCTTGTGTGTTTGCTGATTTAGGTCTCTTGGAAGCTTGAAAATCATTGAAGATCAAGTTGAAAGGTTTCTCAAGTCTTCTCATTCAACAAGTCAAAACATCAACAAAAACTCATTTTCAGACCCATAAATCAGAGTTTTAGAAGTGGACACTTGTAGGAAGTAAAAGTGTAGATCAAAAGATTTAGATTCCACTTTTTAAAATCTAGAAATTCAAAAGTGAACTCCAAGGTCAATTTTTAGTTTTCTGCATTTTTAGATACCCTTTTGACAAAAACAGGTTAAGACTCAGTTTTGTAGAACTGGGACTGATTCGCCCAGAATGGCGAATAAGTCCCACTATGCCTGAAAATTAGTATCAACAACATTTCATAAGAAATTTCTAGCCTTCATCAAGATTCGAAGTGCACACTTTCAATTTCGTTCATTTATGTTAAGTTTTGTATCCATTTCTAGGTCATTTCTGCATAACACTGTGTTTTCAAACATTTCATATTTCACTAGTTTTGCATGTTTAATCAATCAAGTTAATTACTTTATTACATCTAGATTTTCTCATTTATGCATAATAACATCATACATTTCCTAATTTGAATGAGCCTAACTAGACTTTTGGCTCTACTTTCTCCTTTCAGGTGAAAAACCCTAGAAGTGCTAGAAAGGATAAGGGTGCCAAAACTACAATTCATTTTGGTGAACTTGTTTTTAGAACACTTTCTTTTATGATTTGGCATCCATCATCATCCTAGCAATAACTTGCATGCATTAGATTTTGCATTGTTTTACATTCTAGGATTTCAAAAACTTGCATTGGTGAAAAGGTCATTTAGCTTGCATTTTTGCATAAAATTTCCTTAAAAAATTCTGAAATTCTGCATCTACATATTAGGTTTTCACCTTACAACCTCAAACATATCAGAAAAAATTCAAAATTTCTAAAATTTTTGCAACAAACTAGTACTAGGAATGATTCACCATGTTGGGCGAATCAATCTCTGTCTAGATTTTTAACTAACTGTTACAACATCAGAAACCTCATTTATGTGCTTCCTAAGCCTCCTAGCATCATATAGTATAAGTATAGAAAGTTTTTGGAATGTTTGTTTTATGCATTTCACTCAAAAACATCACTTTAGATTACTCATTCTTCAAATCACCTCATTTGCACACATCCTTACATCTAAAAATGCTTCCATTTCTGCAATTTTGTGTAACATTGATAAAAGTACTTTTCACTTTTGCATATACAATATTTCTATTCATAAAACTTTTCATTAGTTTGGTAAAATTACTTTTCATTCTTGCATATACATTGTTTACATTCTTAAGGTGTTGCATACATTGGATAAGAGTGTTTTGTCTCTTTACATATACATTGTTCATATTGCTGAAACAATGCATGAAATGGTTACATGTGCTTTTCATTCTTATTCAAACAATCCTAGTACCTTACATATGTAGACATATTAAGAAACATTTCCTATCTGGGCCTCCCTGTGAGAGTGTTTTAGTGAAAGAGATTACAACTTGGGCCATTCCTAATGATCATCCTTGTTCTCGTAATAATATCTTTCCTCTTGGTGACGAAGATATTTTAGCAGAAGAATCAATTAATGAGAGTTTTGAGAATCCTAGTTATTTCTCTCCTTTTACCTCTCTTAGTGGACAAAACATTCACAACCAACATAACACAACCTTAGATGATCATGGAATTACAATTTATTTTTCTCCTAGTATCTCTCCTTGTTGTGAAGACAATACTTTGATGTTAGAAAACCTATTTTGTGAAGATCATGGGAATCTTAGTTGTCCCCCTTCACCTCACAAAATTCTTCTTAAACAAGACAATAAAACCATAGATCATCATGAAAACATTTGTCCTTCCCCTAGTATCTATCCTAGTTGTGAACAAGATACTTTGTTGTTAGAAAACACAATTGATAATGGTCATGAGAATCTTCATTGTCCCTCTTCAATTAACAAAACCCTTGGGAAAAACAATTCAACCATTGAGCATTCTCCTACTTGTGATTAAGTCCATTTCAAAGAACCAACCTTAGAATGTCAAGAAAATTCGGTTTGTAGTTCTCCTAAAAACCCTCCTCCTAGGAAGGATATCATGATGCAAGACAAGGAACCACAATAATGATATAGACTCTCACTTGCTAAGGGATGCTAACATTATTCAACCTCAACTCATCCTTTACCCCCCTTCACATAAATCTCCACCTCAAACCAAACCCCGAACTTCTCCTTTACCCACCTAAGAATAATTTATCACAACTGAGTTATAATACTGTTGCTCATACATATAACACTCAAAATAATCCTCAACCACTGCAACCAACCCCACCACCCTTACCTTTTCCAAATCCTCTCCCCCCTAGACCTATCTTATCAGGTTTTCCTAGTGGAAAGGAGTATAATATTGTTGAACAACTAAAGAATACTCCTGCTAAAATCTCATTATGGGACCTTATTTAAGCCTCCCCTCACTATCACAACATGATCGAATCATCCTTGTGAAAAGTTTTTGTCCCTTCTAATACACTACCAACTAGCATAGTAGCCATGATCCAAGGACTAAATGCTGACATTTTTTTCCACCAAAGTGAACTCCCCCCTTTGGAAGTGCAAAAACAAAATGAAGCTTTCATGATCATTCCTCAATACAATCAGATAAGGATAAAATCAACCCTTATTGATAACGGTTCTGCCCTTAATGTGTGTAGTGTGAATCTCCTTGATAGATTATGTGTTGACAAGTCACAAATAAAACCCAATTACTTATCTATTCAAGGATTTGACAAACAACAAAGCAACCACTTGGTGCAATCGCTTTACCTATTATAGTTGGGGTGGCTACTTTGCAAACTCCTATTCATGTCATGCCTTATGATCTTTCATATAATCTTCTTTTAGGCAGACCATGGATTCATGGGATGAATACAGTGCCTTCAACCCTTCATCGTATAATGAAATATGTCTATAACAATAAAAATTATCAAGTTGAAATAGACCCCAAGCCTGAAAGTTGCTTTCACCTTGAAAAAGGAGCTACAAGTCCACTGAAAACATTGATTCCAACATCCAATATAGACCCTCTTGAAATAAAACAAAACAATGAGGAATCAATGTCTAAATTATTTGGTGACTAAATATTAACACAAAAGAAAGATGAGACACAAAAAGAACCAACAATAATGTCAACACAACATTCAGATGACCTTTCCAAAGCATTCGCCTCAACCACTTTAGACAAAGAAGAAAACTACACAATCACCTTTCATGACACTTATGGCCAACCACCACCCAATCGAAAAGCAATGAAGAATATTTATGGAAAATGTTATGACCTCTTGAAATAACTTGGATATAGTGGAAAAGGATGTGTTTCTCGAGAACAAGGTATCCGCAACCCTATTGACCTTGTCACACAACAAACAACTCATGGTCTTGGTTATTGTCATTTGATCGAGATCAACAAGTCTTCACTCAACATCAACAATACCACACAAAACACTCCTAAATCATCCTTAACAGTCACCCATCTTGAACTCATCAACACTAGTGGTCTTGAAAATCATCATTTACAAAATATGAAACAAACAAATACACCTTCAATTAATGCCAATGTGATCTCACAAAATGTTCATGATTTGAATTTGTTAGGTTTTATACCCTCCTATAATGGAGAAACCCAAATCTCGCAATCTAAATAGTCTTGTGTAGATATGACAACAAATACTAAGCAAGGGGCATCTTTGTCACAAACCACAAGACCACCTTCTACCATTGATCATGAGGGTATCTTGTCGAGACCCCTCCAAGATCACTTGATCACCCTCCCTCCTAGAACTCGAAAGAAATTCTTTTGCAAAACTTCATTCTACACCTATCATCACATTCATGGTCACTCCACTAATAAATGTAATGCTTTAAGTCATAAAATCCAACATTTTTAGGAGTTTGGTATGCTTCCCTCTATGGGGGAACGTAATTCCTCTAATTGATACCAATTTTCACTCTCACGTACACTTCATCCATCATTTCGGCTAACCCTTGTACTACACTTAATGGGGGTAAGGGGTTATGTAGCCTCATCCTCATATGTCACTTGTCATTGCCTCTTTTGACTAATCATTAACCTTTCATGAACATATAAGAGCAAGCTTGGGATGTGGACGACATGCCTTAAGTTGGCTTGCATGTGACATACTATCTTTTTTATGACACAGCTTATCCAAAACATATGACTTGGAATAGGGATTTCTGAGTAAGCTCTCATGTACTCTTCTTCTACTTTAAATAAATTTCTCACTGTACTGGTGTTCATAATGGCTTTAAAGTGGGGGCATGCATCACCACTCACATTTCATTGTGCAATTTTCTTTTTCTTATGATTCCCTCTCTTGGAAGCATTAGGTACAATGTTGCCTAGGATGAGACCTTGTACTTTGCCTCTCTTGGAAACAAGATGAGATCATTTTCACTTATCCTCTTTTGGAGACATTTGGCATGATGTTCCCTAATATGAGACATTGCATGAACTAAGAAAAATCCCTTTGAACAATCCTTACACTATTTTGCATTAAAAATGTCTATCAGGAGGTATAACTTTGATATGGTTGACTGGGAAGCCCATTTTGAGACACAACTTTCCCCATAGCCACCTTTGTGTTTGTGAGTGCATACCAACTAGCGTATGTATCTTACCTTTTGGGACTTCTCACCCGACAGACAACCAAGTGTTCTGTTACCCAAGAGTGAGTATGCATTTTATGTTTGGATAAACATCCTAGATCTAATCCACATGTAGTTGGACAAATAGTCAAAGCTTGATCCAGCTTTTTTTTTTTTCAAACTACTTCTTTGGGATATCTCACCTCGTGGGTGACCTAATGTTCTGTGGCCCTAGAGTGAGTGCATCTTTTCGACCCCATTTTTCATTCTTGCCATTGCATGATTATGTATCTTGTTGGTTTGACTTAGGATCTTGGATCCTGGGGGCTTGATTTCCTTCTTGATCTTTTTCATTCTTTTTCATCTACATTTGTACACTCAGATCTCTTTTGAATGTCTACTTCAGTGTGAGTTTGAAGCAAGTTCATCCTCTCACTAAAGTGGGGGCTAAATGTACCATAGAAAAAAGTACCCTTTCCTTAAAATGGGAATAATTCATGATAAATTGACTCAATGAGGCCTTGATTCATGTGTTGTGAGGAATTTATGCATCCACACTAGGTCTTAGACCCTTGCAAATTGAATAACATGATTTTAACAATGTCTTGTAAAGGTGTTGTAAAGTCTTGTAATGGACTTTCACACTTTTCTAGACTTAATGAACCCATTTCTCCCTAATTCAAAATTATAAAATGTGTTTAATAACATCATCACATCAATCTAGAAGGTTTTTGAATTAAACTTAATGATAAACTAGTTTTGTAATGTGTCTTGCACATTCACATTGGTTCTTGTGCCTTCCTAGGCTATGTAGACCTCATTTTAGTGTTGTAAAGTGTATTTAATAATACTTTCACATTGAATTATGTGTCCCAAGCCCTAATTAACCTTTACATCATCACTAATAGGCCCCTGTTAACCCATATTGTGCATCTTGAGGCTTAAATTGATCAAATACCCAACAAAGTTGTAATTTAGACCTTATTTCTTTATCTCATGGCATCTGAACTATCAAAATGGCCCCTATGGGACCCATTCGCCATGAATGGTGAATGAGTCCCATGTGGCCCAATTTTTACCTTTGGTGGGAAAAAATTCAAATTTAAGTTTAATTTTACTTCATGTCAGCCTGCACGATGAGTTATTAATGGGTGAAATAGGTGAATTTCCTATAGATATAAGTCTTTTAACTCATTTTAGACATCTCTTATCACTTATCATTCATCCATCCATCATTCTTCTATCTCAAGTCAAGCAACTTAGGGTTTTATCATTGCAAGACATCAAGAAAGCTCCTAAAGACATTCAAGGGTTGAATCTTCCTCCATTACTACAAAAATTCAAGATAAAAAATCATGGAAAGGTAATCAATTCCTTTATTACATGTTTCATTCCATTCTTTCATCATTTTGTTTAATTACATAAAGGGGGTTTGACCAAGGAAAACCCCCATGCCCTAACATTCAAAATTTCTCTCTTGCCTTGTTTGTTTGCAGATTTAGGTCTTTTGGAAGCTTGAAAATCATTGAAGATCAAGTTGAAAGGTTTCTCAAGTCTTCTCCTCATTTAACAAGTCAAAACATCAACAAAAACTCATTTTTAGACCTGTAAATTTGAGTTTTAGAAGTGGACACTTGTAGGAAGTCAAAGTGTAGATCGAAAGCTTCTGATTCCACATTTGAAAATACATAAATTAAAAAATGGACTTATTCAGCATGGGTGGTGAATGATTCCTAGTCCAAGGTCAGTTTTTAGTGTTTTGCATTTTTAGATACCCTTTTGACATAAACGAGTTTCAGCTCAGTTTTGTAGAACTGGGATTGATTCACCCAGAATGACAAATAAGTCCCTCCAGGCCTAAAAATCAGTATCAACAAAATTTCATAAGCAATTTCCAGCCTTCATCAAGATTCCAGGTGCACACTTTCAATTTGGTTCATTTCTGTTAAGTTTGGCATTCATTTCTAGTTCATTTCTACATAACACAATGTGTTTTCAAACTTTTCATATTTCATTAGTTTTGCATGCTTAATCAATCAATTTCATTACTGTATTGCATCTAGATCATCTCATTTAGGCATAATAACATCATACATTTTCTAATTTGAATGAACCTACCTAGACTTTTGGCTCTACTTTCTCCTTTTAGGTGAAAAATGTAATACCCCTCCTATTACTGTTTGGACTTGTTATTTTTTTATGCTTTTGTTTGATGCTTTGAGACTGTGATAGTACTATTTATTGGTTGGTTTGGTGGATTGGTTATTTTAGATTGATTTATTATTATGTTACTTTAGTTGATGACATTATGGTTACATTGGTTTGTGATGTTTAATTTGATTCAGTAATACATTGTGATGTAGTGATTTGGTAATTATTTTATGATGCAATCTGTTAGTTTATAAATGTTACTTCATAATCATTATTATAATTGTTAGTGTAGTTTTGGTGAGAGGACAGTGTAGCACCACTCGTCTCTGAGTGCCCTGCTATGCTGCCATTCCTTCTCACAATGTGATGTTTTGATTATATATATATGTATATATATATTGTACATGATCTTGTTTGTATGCAAGAATTGCAGGTATAGAGTCTTGATTCCACCCGCTTCAGCAGGACAGGTCGATCATCAAATTACCCAACAGGAATGATGTTGAAACAAAGATGACAAGGAAGTCACCCCGTCCCATGTCAAACCGTCCTAATTGAGTGGTATTGTGCGTCTTTTTTTTGTTATTTTTCCAATTTATTATAGTAATTTGTGTGAGTGTATTTTGGTATTTATTTTACGTTGATGTTTTGAATGATGTTGATTATATAATTAAATAATGTTAATAAATGTTTATTATAAGTGTTGGATAATTTGTATTAAAATATGAATAGTCTAATATTAAACGTCATGTGATTTATTTAAAAGTGTAAATTAAATTATTTAAAATTTAGTATTTTGATAATTTAAGTAAATTAGCATGTTGAAGATAATTATGAAATAAATTAATTAAATAAATTAAATTGTGTGAATGGAAAGTAAAGCTTGCAAAATCAAAATTAAAACAGAAAGTATTGTTAAATGGGAAAAAATCAATAAAAGAAAAGAAAAGATAAAAAGGACGAATGAGTGTTGATTTTGGCTGAAAAGATGGAATTAAAATTAGAAAAATTATTTTAATTTGGATTTTTAGAGCTTTTGAAAAAGAAGAGATGTATTTTTATTTAATTGCAAAATTGTGAGTCTTTTTTCATTCACGAGAAATGGACAGAAGTTGTAGAAAATATTGAGTTTTTAGAAATGGGATTTTCCCTTGTTCTTCTTCTGTAGTAAATTATTTTAGCTTTTCATTGTTCTGTAAGAGAGGTTCTTCTGAAGTAAAAATTTAGATTTGAAGATTGGTCAAGGGAATCAGGTGAAGAAGTTTTGAAAGTAGGAACGAGAGCGCTTTGAAAAGGCCATTGGGATCAAGAAAAGCTTCATCAAGATTTCCAACAGCACAGGAATCCAGGTTCCATTTCCTTACTTCTTTAGTTGTCTAATTCAAAAGAAAAAAATAAAACAAATAAAAATAGATAAATTTGTTTACTGTGAAAGAAAAGAATTTTTGTGGGGTTGTTAGAAATATCTGAAGAAATTAATCTGGGTTCTGAAAATGTTCCGTGTTTTTACAATTTGGCTATAAAAAAAAAATCTATCATTGAATTCTAAAATTGTCCTAGATTTCTTTAAAATTCTGTTATGGAAAATAAATTTTCCCTCTATTATAAAAGTTATTTTGAAGATATATATATACATATATATATACATATATATATACATATATATATATATATATATATATATATTCATTGTATTTACTATGAATATACTGTTGTAAAGTTCATGTATATTGAACATATATATATATATATACATATACAAATAAATATTTTATTCTATTCAAAATTTTTGTTCGACCGTTTGTATTTAGTTTCCTAGAACAAATCATTGTGAAATGGTATTGTCGAAATATTTTTATAAAAAAGAAAATATACTAAATTTTTTATTCTGGCCAAATTTATTTGTTAAGGGCCAAATTAATGCATACTAGGGAGGGTCGGCCTTAGCCATACCTGCCCCAGGTCCCTGGTTCACACAACAACCCTTGGGACTACCGCGACAGTTCAAAGGACGACTATGCGCATTCCTTGGGACTACATGAACCCTGTATGTTATACATCTGTGTTTATTAATTTCATTTTTTTTAATATGTAGTTTTATATATATATATATAGATTGGTATACACATATTAAATATATAAATATATATTTATATATATATATATATATAGAGAGAGAGAGAGAGAATAAATAAGCATAATGATATATTGTTTTATGTTTTGAAATTTGATTTTATGACTATGATGGTTATTAATTTGGGAAATTAATCTCATTGGTTAATTATGAATTAAATTTAAATTGTGCAATCTTGTAGATTGATTTGAGTATTTCCCTTTATTGTATTTTATTGTTACCAATGTGGGAACCTAGTTTGGTTTAGAAACCCAATTATGGTTGTTGTAAACCCTAGTGTTTCAGAGGCGTGTTTTATTGTTGGATGTTTATCCTCGTTTTATGTTCTCTTAATGTTGCAAGATATTAGTATTATTATTTTGGAAGGGTTGTACGAGTTTGTTGAGATTTTTATTATGTGTTATAGCGAGATGGGTAATGCCTTGCATGTTTTTGTTTGAGATATATAATTTATTCCTATGGTACAACCCTTGCTTGATTTTTTTATATTTGGGGTCTCACGAAGAGTGGCTCTTCGTGGGGGCTGGTGCCTCGAAAGGAGGAAGGGCTCAAGATAACCCACGTAAGAGTAGTTTAACAAGTGATAACCTAATAATAGAACTTATGGGGATGGGTAGTAAAAACATATAAGATAAACTTGGATACCTTGTCTATGCATTAGGGCTATCACAGACTAATGGTAGGCTGAGAAGGTCATGTCGGCATAGTCGTAATCTCGTCCTCATGAGAGGTTAATAGCTCTGCATGAGCTACCCTATGGGGTCGATGCCTCAAGTAGGAGGAAGGTCCAAGATAACCATAGATGGGGGTCGATGCCTCATGTTGGAGGAAGGGCCAGGATAACCCATGTAGGCTATGCGATGACACTCTCCACTAAATGCCCTTATGCCTTGTTTTCTTGGTTACCTCTCAAATTGTATTATGATTGTTGTTTCAGATTCTTTTGGAAATGTTTTATGATTGTTTCTTTGGTTACTTGGTTATGGTTATTGCCTTGGTTTGTTTGTGATGAGATTTATGGCTTTAAGTTTGTTATGTTGGCTCATGGATGTTGTCGTTTATGTCCTTTGTAATCCTTGATGATGTATTTGGAATTATTGTACTATGTTGTCCTTTATTGGAGTTGTCTTATGGCATTCATGGTCGTGATTACTTCCTTGTCACCTCTGAGCACGGGGGGTGGGTTATTTATAACCCACATGGTTGGGTGGAATGTGCTTCGCACCTGTTGGGTTCCCCATCAACGTTTGTCTTCTCAACATTCTTCAGTTGGAGCTTGTACCAGTCATTCATTTTGTAATTCACACATTATTTGTACTATGTATTTATTCCACATGTATGGGATATTTCGTTGTATTCATTATTGATCATGTAATGTTTTAAAAGATTATGTATTATATATGAACCTTTGTAAACATTATTTTATCATATTCCTTATGGTTGTATCATACGGTGTATTATTCTTTTACTTATGGTTACATGGATGTACTTCTGTAAATGGATATTGTAATGTTGATGAATGTAAATCTAGATAAGTTATTTAGCTTTATCTTTTATATTTTGTTATGTGTTGTTTATGCGATGTGACCTCGTGTGCCCCATGGGACTTGATGTTATGATGTTAATGTGCAATGTAAATATGTTTTAATGTGTAGTTGCATGTTTACTTTGTATTATTTTAAAAAAAAGAAGTGTGCAATGTTTGTCCTTTTGGGTTTGCACGACGGGCGTTACAAAAAATCCTAGAAGTGCTTGAAAGGATAAGGGTGCCAAAAATATATAGTTCAATGTCATAGTTGAGTTTGGTTCTATGTTGACCAAAAGTGTGAATCTTTGCTCCAAGCATTGGATTTTGGTGCAATAACATCATTATGAAACTGCTAAGTTGCATCCTAATGTGTTGTGCCTGTATCATCATGTTAAAGTTTTGAATACTATGTTGAGTAACCAAAATGGGGAAACTCTTGTTTAGTCTGTTGCGACTTAGGCCTCCCTTGGTATTGTCGATAAAGGTCCTATGCCAAAGATAAAAAGGAAGCTTAATTGTTTGGGTTGGTACTCATCATACAGTGCTCAATTGGAATCTTTCCTATTGATTGGCATCTTCAATACCACCCAGCTCTAAGGCTTTGGTTTGAGTTTGGATTAAAAACTCCTTGATTGGTTTTTTCCGGTTTTGGGTCCTTCCAAAACCTTTTCTTGGTTCTTTTCTCTAGTCAAAATCTTTGTTATTCTCCTTGTTTCTTTTTCTTTATCTCACCTCTAGTGATATTTGTTTACTTTTTTCCTTGATGGTTGTTCTATAACAGATATAGACCCTTCCTGAATTTACCTTAATCATCAAAAATGTTATAGTGAGAGAAATGTGTCTAATGATTGAAGATAAGGTTTTTCTTTGATACTAAAGACTTTCATGCAATGTTTCATAAATTATTTTCATCATTCCAAGGTATGATATTCAAGTCATATTATAAAGATTCATTTAAAAATACTTTGTATTTTCTTAATACAAATTACAAATTTAAGTATTTTATGGTACTAAGAGTGGGTCACTTCAAGTAGAAACGTAGCCCATGGTATTCCAATTGTTCCAAAAATAAACTTCAAGATTCAAGCATGTCATCTTAAATTGGTAAACCAAAGACTTCACCACATCCACATGCATAAAATATTTGGAATCTTAGTTGATTCAATTTTGACTGAAGTCAAAATTAAAATATATCAAATATGTAATCTCTTTTAGAATTTATAGGCTTCAAAGGGAATCTTATTGGTATATTTCTTATAGCTTTTATAATATTATATATGTATTAGCTGAAATAAAATCTACCTCTTTCTATTAGTAAAAGGATAAACAAAGCAAATAATCACAAGGTTAACAAGAAGTGAATAAAGCATCTCTAATGGATGTTCCATATCTCTTGTCCACTATTTTAGGTATAAAAAGAAAAGAAAGATAGGGAAAATAATTTAATCAAATGGATGAATCACTCAATGCCACAACCTGAAGTAATGTATAATTCTCATCATATCTAGTGGATATGAAATAAATACATTCAATAACAAAATTTAACTAGGATGTTATTGGAAGGATCTTGTAAGAGAAATAGCTCTTATAGTAATAAAATTAACAAAAAAAGGGTTTAATAGTCAAATAAATTTTGCATATCATTTAGCTACATAATTATTAAAATTTTATCTTATATCTATTGACAGTTTTCTTTCAAGTTCACTATTAAACAATTTGATATTTTAAAATAATGCTTTTCTAATATTTATGGTTCTGACTTTGACTTTAGGGCATCCTCAAAATGTGTATTATTGGTTTCTTTGATTGTGTCAATGACACAATGTTACCAAAAGAGAACATCCAAAGTAAAACAAAAGGTTATCTACCTTTATATAATTAGTATGTTTTTATTAAATATATATGGTGTATTTACTAAATTTATTAGATATTGCAATAACTATGTGGACATCCAATTATTAGTAAGATAATATAGATTCTTGATATAGTTAGAGATGAAGGAACCTCATTATTCTATTTATATATATGAAATTAAAAAATACATAGTCAACTCAGTAGATCTATAAATTTATAGTTCCTAAATTGGCTTCAAAATTAGTAATGGGTCCACCTCAACATACATGATATCTTTAGTTTTATTACTATAATACACAACATCTTGAACATTAGGAGATCTAATAAATAGGAAGAATACAAACTTATCATACTGATAATACATAAACAATATTTTTCATATTTGGTCATCAAAAAGGATTTTTGGCCTACATTTTTCTTCTAAGGTTCATGTACTATACTAGCACTTTCAAGGGTGGGGTCCTTTATAATATGTTAATGCTAAAAAATAATAAAAATATAATTATTAACATTCCACAAACACTTATTAGTTCAATATCAACACTATTAGGCCCTATTTTTTTATAAGATCTTAAACAACTTCTATTTAAATTACTATTTATGCATCATTAATTAGATTACACTCTAATAGAGAATATCAAGATACCATCTAATATTCTTATGATAAGGAAAGGAAAATAAAGATGTAACTTATGCATTCATTCCTATTACAATAATGACTTTATTACATTCAAATGAATTTACAAGAATAAAAATTCATACAAAAAGCAATACAAAATCATATTAATACTATGCAATTGTACTGTATCTCTAATGAATCTCAAATATGAAATTTTTATTTCATCACTCTCTAAAATCATTAGGGTCTTTTTCAAAGGATTCTCATAATAAAAAATGTGCTCAAAATGGATATTGAAAGGAATTTTTTTGATGACTCAACTTACACACTCCTACGCTCTGGCACCAAAACTAATGGAAAATTTGCTTAATTACTAACTCGTTAAAAATATAAAAGACAAGAAGCCACCACATGAGATAATGGTAACATAGGGAAATGGAAAATTGATTTTTTATAATCCCCAAACTCCAAAAACCAGAGGACAACACTAAACAAGCAAATCGAATAATTTGAAGCCAACACCCTTCAAGAAGAAATAGGAATTGAAAGATAATAAACTCAAGCTAATATAGAATACCATTCCAATCTATGAGACCAATTTTTAGTAAAAGAAATAGCAATATATATATATATATATATGTATGTATGTATGTATGTATGTATGTATGTATGTATGTATGTATGTATGTATGTATGTATGTATGTATGTATGTATGTATGTATGTATATGTATGTGTGTATATATGCATATATGTATATATGTATATATATGTATATATATGTATATATATGTATATATATGTATACATATGTATATATATACATATATATGTATACATATGTATATATATACATATATACATATATATAGATATATATAGATACATAGATATATATAGATATCTACATATACATATATCTACATATATATCTACATATATATATACATATATATGTATGTATATCTATACACACACACACACATATATATATATATGTTTTCATTTTTTTTCAACTAATAGATATAAACTTCACAAGTACCAATGAATTTAGTTAATGTCAAATGCTCTAACACCAAAACTAATGAAAAAATTGCTTGATTACTAATTCATTGCAAATATAAAAGAAAAGAAGACACCATAGGAGATACTAGTTCTGATACCAAAATTATGGTATCTTGTTACATCTAGACTATCTACAATATTTAGAAACAAGAACTTTGAATAGTAGAAGACAACAATGATTGTCATTCTCAAAGCAATTACACTTCAAGAAGCACCAAAACCTTCGTAGCACAATATTGGTTCAACCCAACAAGTTGATTCATGATTAATGTTGATAGGAACATTCAAAATCCTTCCTCGTTTAAGTAGAAAAAACTCAAAGACCACTAGCACTAATGACTAGAAATAGAGTAACAAAACAATGAAATCAAGCATCCATGAAAATGAAACAAAATTTATTTTCATATATTTCTAGGCAATAATTTAGAGCAAAAAAGATGTCAACAACTGATTACTAAGACAACCAATCCAAACAAATTCATTCAGGGTATGTTCTCATAACAACCTCCATTGGTCCAAATAGAGAAACTAAGGGTTTAAATCACTTATTAAGCATTCAAGGGACAATCATTAAAAAATGAAAAATAACTCATTCTTTATCCAATGCAATAGACATCCATTACAAGGTGACAAACAAAGATGAACAAGGAAATCCACATTCCACTTTCCATTCAATTCAAAAAAACATAAGAAGTTGAACTCCACCGAGAAAATAAAAAACACTAGACTATTTAATGTGTATGGAACAATAAAAAAATGCACTACAATGGAGTCAATTCTCAAAGTATCAATCTCCTTTTTGTTTGGATAATTCCTCCCCAATCATTCTACTCTCTAATACTTTGCATGGGCCAAAACCCCTCTTCCCCAAAATGGTTATACAATGCCTTATTCTCCATTGCTCAATCCAACTACCATGCCACCTAGCAACCAAATGAAGGATGAATATGTAAATAAACAAGGAAATATTAGTGTCACACCATGAACTACCACTTGTCACATGGAGAGAATGAAAGATAAATTGAACATTAGCAAAAATAAAAATAAAAAGAAATAATAAAACTAAAACTTGACATGATGCCCCTACAATATGATACCTGAGGGATTTGTTTGTGAGTGTATCTCACAAATGGAGTAGGGTAGTAGGACTACCCTTCCAAGTACTCACACTTGCAACATATCCCCTCATGCTTATAAAAAAACACCTATAACCATCACTTCTTTCTTTTCTTCCAACATTTGGCAAGAATACTATCTCCATGCATTGAACTTCTCTTCCCACATATGCTCTTCATGCTCATTCCACTGGTTAGCTTCATCTAATTCCAAATTATCGAAAGAATGAAATCCTCTTAATTTATTATTCTCTAATTAAAATTGTTGTTTCCACACCCCATCTCACCATTTCCAACATATTTCTCCCACTCTCTAGATACCCTTTGATTGCTACACCTTTCCCATTTGTTTTGAATTTCCATCAAATAATAATTAATGGCAACATTAGTTTGAACAAAACTCAAGAAATTAATGATGGTTTTAAAATGTTTCTTGTCTCCTCTACTACTCTATGCTGTTCATTTTCCACATACCTCTCCATTGCAATAATATCATATTCATGAAAATTATTTTCAACTGTATCCAAGGGGTTGGAAAACTGAGTTGTTACCTCATCATTGATGGTTGCACTATTTGTCTCACCTCTTGTCAATTAAAGCCACTCTTTCTCAATGGCCTCAATTTGAAGAGCCAGGTCATCTTCCACATTCTCTTTTGCTATCTCCACACTCTATCCACATATATTTGTGCCCATGTATTCATCTTGGAACTATTGTTTTAAATTATCTTGTATCTTTTTATTCTTCATAATACCAATAGCTTCCCCAACTTCATAGTTATCCATTTCAACGTGCATGTTGTTGGATGTCCTACCTAAAAATCAGCATTGTTTTCACCTGTGCAACATTGCAAAAAATGAAGGTTCACCATTATGGTTGCTACTGAAAATTTCTTTGAATCTCATCCATTTATAAACTCTTTTCATCTTATTGTCATCACCTTACTAATGTTGATAGGACTATCCTCTTTTTTTTCTTGCAAAGGAAACAAGGTATGTTTGAGACCATTCTTCTCAAAATTGTAGGTGTTATTTTTCCCATCATGTATGGCATTTTGGTCAAATTGCCAAGGTCTACCAAATAGCACATTCCACACATCTATAGGCATGATATCACACACAACACTATCCTTATATCTTCCTATTTGAAACTCAACCAAGGCTTGCTCGTCTACCAACAATTGATGCCCTTTTTGTAACCAAAAAAAATTATATGGTGTAGGGTGTTTAGTTTTCTTAAGACCTAGTTTATCCACCATTTCAACAACAACAATATTATCAGTACTACCATTGTCTATAATAAGTTTGCAACACTTACCTTTATCTTTGCACTTCATTTTGAATAGAGATTTCCTTTGTACTAGTTCACGACTCTCCTTTTATGGTTTTAACAACACTCTTTTGAACAACAAAGATTCACCTAATTTAGGTTCTTCCTTTCTTGGGGAAAATGACCCCACAATCTCCTAATATTCTTGTACCATATAGTTCCTCCTTTCAGACCTTGTGTAACATCCTTGGGAATATTCTAGACACTCCCAACTCTTATGACTAGCATATTGATTACACTTAAAGCATTTTCCAAAAAATCCTCTTCCTCTTCCTTGATAACCATCGCTTCCAAATGATCTTTTTCCTTTATATTGATAACCTCCTCTTTCATGCTTGAATTTCCCCATTGAACTACTTTCCTCCCCATCTTGATGGTGTTTTTTTCCTCTTTCTCCATAGCCTCATCTTGTTCTTCATCCTCAAGTTTATTCTGCTTCCTCATAAGCTTCTCCTCTACCTTAATAACAAATTGGTAGGTTTACTCAAGATTTCTTAGAGACACTAAACTTAACTCATCCTGCAAATTGTATCTCAATCCATTTAGATATCTTGCCAAATTTTCCATATCCTCTTTGTTGTGGCTTGATCATATCACCAATTTGTAGAATTCTGCTATGTATTCTTTTACTGGCATATCCTTTTGCTTGAGATTCCACAATATTATGAAAATATGGGTTTGATAGTCTATTAGAAGAAATTTTGTCTTCAATTCAGAAACCATTTGATCCCATGAGGTTATATTTTCCTTGTTAAACAACCAAATGTACAAATGTACCCATATTTTTATGGTTTCTATTATTCTTGCAATAAATTGTGACATAAGGCTATGAAATGTAGAAGAAGAATGAATCAAAATGTTCCACATTTTTCTAGTCAATGTTTTACATGCAAGAAATTTGGTCATAGAGCTAGTGAATGCAGAAGTCAAATGATTATGGTTGAATATTTCAATAGCTATTGTTATACATGTTATGTACTTGGGCATAAAGCTAATCAATGCAGATCTAGAATGAATGTCCAATAAGATTTTTCAAAATAATGGCATATGCTACAATTGCAATAGGTTAGACACATTTCTAAGTTTTGTAGAAGCAAAAAATATGAAGAAGGACAATTTGGTAAAGAAGAATGATCAAGTACAAAAGATTGATCTCACAAAAAAAAGGAGATGGATAAGATCTAGAGAAAGAAGGAAGAGACTAAGGTTAAGGATGAATCTATACTAGCATTTGGTGTAAATGAGAGCTTTAGATCAAGGGAGATTAAATGAAAATCTTCCATCCCTTGCCAAAGAAAATGACGCTAATGCTTAAGAACGAGGATATGTTGTGTAGGTCAATATGTTTGATTGATTGGAAAAAAAATTGGTAGAAAATATTGAAATGTGGAAGATTACAGAGCATTTGAAGTTGACTATGTAGATAGTTAGGGTTTTTACCATCTTTTCAGTTTGAGTATTCAATGTAAATTAGGTAACGAAGCAAAGTGTATAAGTGATTGTACATGTAATCAAAAGTTCATTTGCATTCAATTTTTCAAGTGAAGGAGAGCATTTGAGAAAGAGCAGAGCTGTGAAGAAGCAAATTGGAGTGACCGAGGTGATTTAATTGGAGTACAAGAAAAACCCTAGTCAGAAAATTGAAGTGAAAGGTATTTATGAACATTGTTGCCCTAATTTTTAGAAATTTATTTGAAAGAAAGTTACAAAATTTTCAAATGGATACATTGAGGGTTATTTATGTATCTAAGAGACCACGACCTACATTTAAGACACATCCTAAAAAATCCACCAGGGTCAATGTAGAAGGCATCTTCTCGAAGGTTCTATATATGGAGTTTTACACATAAAAGACATTAGAATATACATCCATGACAAGCTTGAAGAACACAACCATTCCAAAATGGGAGATGTGTGGATAAAGGAACTTATTGGTGACAACTTTGCATTGAGGCCAAAATATTAGAATCTGGTTGCTAAGGGGATCGACATTTGGTAAGGGTTTCCTAAATTTTTCCTTGACTGTGCTTGGATAAGGATTCCTTTAAGCTACATCCATGATAAATTTGTATGGATGGGTATGCCTAGACTAATTACAAATGAGGTGATTAGGAAAGTTACTAGGTTGTGTATCAACAGTCCCGTTTTGGTACTCAAATCTGTTAGGAATGAGGTTGTAATGGATCTCACTGGTGCTACATATGACAAGGGGGCCTTTCTAGTAAATAAAATAAGAAATATAGCTGTGAAGTATGTAGCTATGATGATAGGTTACAAGATTTACTTTACGAGCATGGAGAATTTTGTATCTGCCATCACCATTAACACTACTAATGAGATGGTGGAGAAAGGTGAAAATTATGACCTATGTGAATTACTGAGGGAACAACTCATGGAGAATCTATAGAAAGAAAAGGATACCCGGTATTTCTTCAAGTATGGAACCTTGATTGTGTTTTTATTATTTTACTTTTTGAAAGTTAATCACTGACACAAAAAGTGTAGTATGGTTAAAATTTATACCAGTTGCTCATCAAATCAGAGACATATTAGGAGGTTTGGGAGATACAAAGGCACATGAAGATGAACTTGTGGCATTCTTTGTAGTTTTTCAAAATTGGATGTAAGAGAGGGGGAGAATTCCCTATAAGATGATTGAGAGGTACAAGAGTGGTACCATCTTCATGGTTTCCAAAGATGAATTTATCATACAAGCAGTAGAGCCTGTGGATTCTAGAAATGGGATATGATATTACTGAGAATGAAATCAAGGTATCCAAAGATTATATGTTGAGAAAACCTAAGGAAGCCATTGAAGGAAGATGTTACACCTATGAAGAAAAATCTATGGAGGTGCATATGGAGCAAAGGAAACCACAAATAAAGAAGAAGGTTGAAAAGATGACTTTAGAGTTTGTGAAGGCCATGGGCCTCACAAAAGAGCAAGTGGAGCAAGCAAGAGAAATGGTTGGAGGTCTAGGAAGCTCATCTAGCATGAGGAGATATGGTAGAGGAGCTACCACTCCTCTGGGTGCTTTAAAGTCCTTCAGGAATGCCCCCTCACCAAGTCAAACTAAAAGGAAGTAGACTACTCCTTCAAAGTAGACCAGTGCTTTAGTGAAGGAGAAATCCTCTTTGATGAAGTAGAGATCAATGCTTGTGAAAGAAAAGGCTTCTTTGACAGGAAACCTAAATGGTCTAAAAAAAAGAAGAGTCAGGACAAAGGCCACCAGAGAACAATATGTTGGTGTAAGTATTGAAGAAGAAGAAGAGGAGGAAGAAGACTTGGACCTCAACTAGTGTAAAAGGAAAGGACAAGATTCACAAGATAAAGTAGGTGTTAAGAGCAAGAAACTTAATGACATTGATACTAATAGTGAGGGTGAGATAGAAAAAGAAAAGGAAGGCTTCAGGGTGTAAGTAAGGGAAAATAATACATAGCCTAGAAAAGAGAAGAAGACTCTAGAAGAGAAGAATAAGTTAAAAAAGAAACCTTTGATAAGAACCCACAACTCCATGAAAGTTGATGCACTTGTTAATGGTATGATACAACATGACATGATAGCAAAAACTACAACATTGTATACTGAGGTAGATGAGGTAGATAAGCGACCATCATTGAGGCCATTGTAAGGTATATTATAATGCTTGAAGTAGATATATGCAAAACAAAAAGAAGCAATTACCTATGGAGCTATGGAATATTTTGATTGAAAGGAGACATGAAGCAATAAATCAAGAGGAAAAATTGAAGGCCTATGCATTAGAGAAGATAAGTGCTCCTCTGTCCAAGGACAATAAGGCCACATTGGCCACATTATTCAATAAAGAACTCAAGAGAAAACAAAGGGTGACAACCCTTATCAGTAGAGACCAAAATGACCTTGAGAGGCTCGAGAAGGAGAGTATTGAAAAGGCAATTGAGCTAGAAGAAAAGTTGGGGATGACTCTTGAGAATAAGAAAGAGATGCCTCCAAAATAAAATTTTGAATATGATATGCAGATGGATGATGCTCACATTAGCATGAGGATAAAGGAGACTATGCAAAACATAAAAATCCTCCATAAGTGGAAGAAATAGAAGAGGAAAACATAGAAGTAGAGAAGAATGTTGTAGCTAATAGAGAAGATGATATTAAGGAAGATACATCCAAATACTATCAAACTCCTCTAATAACTAAGATGCCTATTGATAACACTAAAGTTCAACTAGAGAGATTTGTTCCTCCAGATAATTCAAAATAGGTCACTCATGGTGAAGACACCAGAAAGGTAAAGATGTCTCTGGAAATGAGGAAAGGAAAGAAGAGACACCAACCAATACTGGTGATAATCAAAAGAAGAATATGTTGGAAGACAAGATTGTAGAGGAATAATTAAAAGCAATTGATGAACCTTCCAAAACATCTAAACACTCTACAAAATCTACTAAATGTGCAATTATTGTTTCAACCTATTGTATCCATGCAATTTCTCTAGCTACCCATGTAATAGGGGAACATACACTTGAGAAAAATATTGCCCTTCCACAAGCTTCAGTTGGGAGATGTATTTCATGCATCTACCTAGAAGGATATAATTGAAACTCATTAGAAGAGCAGAAAGCTGATTAAGGAGGGAGTAAAGACATTACATGAGGCCATACCTAGTACAAGCATCAACAACTCATTATATAGTATGGAAATCCTTAAAGTTTTAACTAATTCATTTAAAGAATATGCCTCTAGTTTGGAAGAAAAGTTGAAAAAGGAATTGGAAGGAGAAATAGACGAAAATAAATTAGTGAAAAGAGGTTATTAAAAATCACCAAAAAGTGTGAATGCACAAAATAGATGTTGGATTTCTTCTATTGGCATTTTTGTCCTTGATGTCAAAACTATAGTTGGTTGCACTATGGTATTCATTTGGCATTGGTTCACTCTTTCCATGGCATGCTTTGGTTCACTTGGTTATTGGAATTTCAAGGAACATACTCAGTTGGTTTATTTTACATTTGGTGGCACATTTGATAGGATCATGGATATATTTGAAAGTTGTTTTAGGTGCTAGTAACAGGTTTATAAAATGGCATCTATAGGTTATATTGGTTTACTTGGCTTCACCTTGGTTTCACTGGATGTTAAAATCTTTCACAAGCGGACATATTGGATTTTCCCTTGGTATTTATTGAGCTCTTTTATTTTTTCCATGTATAGCTTTGGATTACATTTGATGGTAATCATGTTACTCTCATTACACATGAGTTCAACATTATATCGGGTATCATTCTTGTGTTCCACAAGTTATTCATATGTCATTTACATAATTTTGCACTGGGTATTTCACATTGAAATACAATGTGTTGTTTTTATAGTTGGGTCAATCATATTTTATATAGTTCATTTGAATTTTATTGTTATCCGCTTAGGCATTGGGAGACTTGGGTATTTGATAGATTATTGCAATTGATGACTCAATTCAATGAGTCATGTGGACAGTCTAATACATGTGGACAAGATGAGTGGCAATTGAGTGGGCCATTATTATGTCAGTGGTATGGATTTCAAATGATTTTTATCATTGTTTTTTTTGTCAGATTTGAAATGATTGTAAATTTGGATAAAGTATTCGAAGGAAAATGAATAGCACAAAATGAGTTTTGTAATTATCATTCAGCTGAAGGTGAAACCCTAGCCACTATCCAAAAATTACAGAGCTAGTATTTGGTGAACTCTTATTCATGCTAGCTAAAATGAAGGAAGGAATTGCAAGGTAGTTGTTTGTCTCGCAGTTGGAAATGAAGGTATTCTTGAGATTTTTGTTTGTTTTGTAGTTGGAAATGAAGGTATTCTTGGTGAATTGTATGAAATTTCTATTTGACATCTGACCGACATAAAATGAGGTAAAATATTGACAATATCCTTGTCAATTTGAAATGAAGATTGAAAAACGGTTTGCAATAAAAAAAATAGTTATAGATAACTATGTTTTCCATTTTGGTTACTTGAGTTTGAGCTTGAGAGTTTTGATGATTTTCACAGATTTCATTGTTTATTTAAGCATGGATTTTTGCCATTGCTCAAAGGGAGATTTGAAAGGGTATGTGAAGTGAGATATTGGTTAAGTTAGTAGTAATTAGAAGAGAAAATGGGTCTATCTACAATTTTATTTTAAAACAAAGATAATGATGAAGATGTTATACACAGTGACATTTTTGAATATCCTTAGTTGTTTTTGAAAGGCTCAGTCATTTGACAGCTTTCTTAAGGTTTTATTGAATATCATATTATTGGTGCACTGTTAAGGTTTTATGACTGCAAATCAATGCAATTATAAGGTCTTAATGGTTTATCATTTGTGACATTTGTAAAATTGGGAGTTGGTGCTCCTAACTTGAAGTGGGTGCTTCAGTTTGTACTTGGAGTTGGTGCTCTTTGAATGAATAAAAGGAACATTTTACGAGTGGTTTTTTATACCCCATGAGGATTTTTCCACTCAAGAAAATAATGTGTTATGTGGTGAAATCTATGCATTTGTAATTCATCCCATGTGCTTAAGTGTTAATGTTTCCATTCTATCATTTGTCAATAAAATTCATGCAATGCTCTAATACTTGATTAAACATTCCATTCTGTTATAAAAGTGTTCAAAGTACACATGAAGGACCTTGTGTAAAAATAAAGCATTGAAAAAGAATTGTTCAAGCAGTATTATATGAACAATTACAATTATGCTTTGACATGGTTAAGTAAAGTCTTTGTGATCAGTCATTTTGTTGTTAAAGTCTGCAATTAAAAGGTTACATAAAATTGTTTCAAGGTCTTAGTTCAAGTTTTAAGTCAAGTTAAAAGTGAAAATTTTATGATACTCTGATTCACCCCCCCTCTCAGAGTATTTCATCTTCCAACAATAGATTCCAAGGTAGTATTAAGGGTACATAGGCTTACATGGTTGAAGTCGAAGCCTTATTTAAATTTTGTATGAAGTGGACTAGATCCACAAAGAGTTTCAAAGATGAAATGGACTTGATTGAGTCACAATTAGATAGAGCTTCCAGTGCATATGATCTTGCACAAGACCTAGATGGAAGCATAAGGTTGGCAATAGAGAACTTGCATGAGAAATACTTCTAGTTGCAAGGATAAAAAGAGAAGATAATCATGTAGGTTGGGAACATGAGGGACTTGGTGAACTCAAAGTTCACATCAGTTACCAATGCCTTGAAGAGAGTTGAGAAAGACACAAAGATCAATACGATACCTGGAACACTGGAAGAATGAGACAATAGTTTGATGGAGCTTGAAAATTAGTGTAGAATGCTTGGAATAGCAAAGAGAATCTAGGAAGAGGGAAAATAGGTTTGGCATGCCCATGTTGAGAAGCTCAAAGAGTCAACCTCCTCCAGTTGATAGTACTTCTAACTTTTTTTGTATTTTTAGTTTCTTTGTTTCAAATTTTAGTGTATATATGGGAATAGTATGCAGAGTGTTCCAGTAGAAGTTTTTGATATGGTTTTGGTGCATAACATTCTTAAGGAGAGTTACTTAAAATTTTAGTTTGTATAAATGAACATATTTTTCAAGGGGAGATCCAGTGTAAATGAAGAATTGATACACATGCCCTTTTCCCTCAATGTCAATGGGGGAGAGTAATTTTGGAGAGTAATTTTGGAGATAATTCTAGCATGTTTATGTCAATGAAAAAGGGGGATATTGTTGTATGAATGAGGAGATGTCATTGATGCATTTTTTGGAAAAATGAGAATGTGGGATGAGGACAAGGTGCATAAAGTTATGCATTGCAGTGTTGTCATTGATGCCAACATTGTATCCTAGTACAAAGACTATGGTGCAGATTAGTTTAGGTGTCATGAGCATGGTTGAAGATGATTATGAGAATAGTTGAAAATGATTCTGAAAGACAATTTTACAAGAAGTTTTGATACACAGTGAAGATAATTATGATAAAAATTGACTAAATGTTAATACTAGTTAGTGATTTTGTGTATAGGGGATATGGTAATTAGGTCCACATTTCTTTGATGTTGAAGTATTTTATTTTTAGTTCTATTATAATGTTCTTGGTTGGTATAAGTATCTAATTACATAATTTCATCTAATTTTGGATCATGGCGTGAAAGTTATTAGTAACAAAAGTTTAGCTTGACAGTTACATGTATTTTCCAGTTTTTAGCATATGATTTGGAGAATCCACACTTCTCTATGAATTAGATTTTGGCTCTAAGGATTTGAGGAGATGTTCAAAAATTTAAAATGAGTGTGCATTCCAGTTGGCATAGTGTTTGGAGGTCTACATGTTCGAATGTGGATGAATAGTTGGTGAATTTTGAAATTAGGCCTTTTGCAGTGTCGACCTAATAGGTTTGAAGGTATGAAAAGCTTAATTAATTATTGTGAAGTTATGTGGGAGATATTATAGGTCCATGCTGACCTAATTGATATATTACAAGCCTGGGGTTATGGTGTGAAGGTGAAAGATTTTGAATTTGAGTTGTTAAGACTTATTTTCTATATTTTTAATGGTACATTTAATTAGGCTAACCTAATTGATGTTCTAAGTGTTTGTGGATGAGTTGGATATAAATATTGTTGCAAGGTGTCACCCTTTGTCTCCTTGTGTTATGCATGCACGGTGCTTGGGGTTTGTGACATGGTCTAACTACCTCTCATGGATCTTAACTGACGCTTGTATCAAGCATTGGCAGGTCGATCTTTTGGTGCAACAACAAGACTTGAATAATTGGTATCAGAGTCGGTCAGAGGTTTGAACCGCTTGTTTGTGCTATGGGGATTGTTGCAAGGTGTTTCCCTTGGTCTCCTTGTGTTGTGCATGTACGAAACTTGGGGTTTTCGACATGGTCTAACCGCCTCCCGTGGATCTTAACTGATGCTTGTATCAGGCATTGATAGGTTGATCTTTTTGTGCAACGATAAGGCCAACAAATATAATATTGTTTTCCATGTGTAAATATAAGTGAATATAGTGCAAGTGTAGAGTAGAGCAAAGTGTTGATTTAGATCAGTATGAAGATCTCTAAGTTTGTATTTTGAGCTTCATTAGAACTGTATTTCCTACATATGATCGATGCAATTGTAATAGTTCAAATCGAGCTGTGGTCCACTATCTCTTCTATCTCTATTCTTTTCTTAGTGGGCAATGAGTCCTCTCAGATAGTGAGTCCACTTGTAGCGAGAACTTCTATAATATACTATAATCAATTAGAATATATTGTGAGCTAATCATCACTGGTTTTTTTCCCTTTTTTGGTTTTCCATGTAAAAATATTGGTGTTCATGTGACATGTGATGTTGGTAGATGTTTGTATGTTTTTCTTTATTACTGCAAGTTGAATAAGTAATGTATTGCATGGTGAAATATTTAAGTGGTTTAGAAGAATACCGAGTTAGCCCCCCTCTCAATATTGCACAAGTATGAACCCATATTATCTCCATGAACACATAGACATCATCAATGTGATTTTACTTATCAACCAAATTATGATCCAATGTGTTATAAGGTTACTCATATACATATCATACTTCCAGATAGTTGTACTGCTATAAATACATCTACTAGGTCTTACAGGTTGAATTTCCTCAAAAATTGGTTGAACCTAAGTCTTCATTCATGTAAAACCATCTCTCCCATATACTTCTCTCACACCATAAACTGGTTACTATGGAAATATGACATTGTCATTAAGTTGTATCAAGGACAACACATATTGCTAGACATCAAGTTAACATCAACAACAACACATATTTCCAACACATGTCCCACCATGTAGATTTTTTTATAAGATAACATACAATATAATAGAGGTAAGAAAATGGAAAGGAAAAATATGATATAGTAGAACAAGGATACTAAAGGATTGTAAGGAGGGAAACTCCCATAGAATATGTATATGATGAATGTGCATTAATATATCTATAATATATTTTGAATTATATGTGATATTTATCATGTTTTATGATAATCAATTTTATTTATATTTAATTATACTAATTACTTTAAGCACTATCTAAACTAACTCTTTTCTCCTCTCATATGACTAAGTCTAGGGTAAAAATATAACACAAAAATTAATTGGGGCTCAAAAATCTAATCCATACTCTATTATTTTCTTACGATTCAGTCCACACATTGGATATGTTGTCACCTTGGTCTTATATATCTTAATTCATAAAATCTATTGCTATATTAAATAAAGCTTTCTAAACTCAAAGTCAACACAATGCATCTTCAAATTTTCATCCATAATATTGTTCCTTTCGTATCACTTTCTTTATTTTTCATCTTTTATTTGACATTTTCCTCATCTTATCTTCTTTTGAGAGATAAAAAATGTATTTTGCACATGGATAACCCATTTAGACAGAATCAATAATCTCACTTTTCTAATTTCCCATTTCTTACTCGACTAGGGCATATCATCATCTTTGCCTATTCTAATTTTTCATCTTAGCCATTTTTTCTCCAAAAAAATATTAGTTTGAATATTACTTAAAAGAGTGGAAAAATGTACATACTAAGATTATTTGAACTAACCATAATCATCATCATGTCATTTTATAATCATTAACTAAATCCATTTACCACATTATTAAGTAAATATTAATTAATCATCGCATTCATCATTTACTATTCATCATTAATATATTGTATCTTAATTATTATTAATCTATCCACTTATCTATTTAAATACAAAATATTTTATTGTTTAATTAAATGAGAACTATTTATATATTTAAATAAATTGCATTTTTATCTCTATAGTAAACTATTTCTTCTTTGATTAATTAACTCCATCTCCTTTTAGAATCTCAATCTTCCCTCATCACTTAACTCCATCTCATTTTAGAATCTTCTTCTTAATCTATTAGTTAGATTAGTCTTCAAATGTAAACATATTCCTCACATTTATGAATTAATCAAATCAAAGAATTCAATATTATCGTTTCATGGATTGAAAATATATGTTTTTTTTATTTTCTAGTTGATTTTTGACGCAAGAACATCCAGTGGTGCAGGGCAATCTTGCATAACCCATAAAAAAATGTTTTCTTTATTTTCTTTAGTTGTTTTGAGTCCCATGATGGCACTTAAAGGGTGTAAGATAGTCAGGTGTCAAGAATAGGGAAAACAGACACTTGCTGGGTATGTGCAAGATCATCATGGAAAAAATAGGCCCTTAAGTGGCCAAAAATTTAGAAAAATCAGAGTTAGGCAATTTGACCTAAAAATTTGAATAAGTTATCTATATTATTTAAAAAATATGTAAGAATAGAATCTATAGAAAATTGAATGTAGTGTCTAAACTACTAGGTTTATTTAAAAAAAAATCTATTTAGTGAAAATTTGAAATTTAATGTAGTAGTACTTAAATTTCCAGAAAAAAATAATTAAGGTGTTTGTCTAACTACCCTAACCACAATAAAATGATAATATTTTTTATAAGATTTTATATATAAGTAGAGGACTCATGTCTCGATGTGGTACATATTTTTTTGTAATTTTTTTCCAAGTAAATAATTAATTATGATTTTTTTATTGCAACTTTTAAAAAATATAAAAAAAGTTCTTGAATGTCTCACCACCTTAACTTGGTCAAAACTTCATGAAATTCTTTTTTTTTTTTAATCCTATAGTATACAAATCATAGAATCTGACCATGTTTCAGATTCAAAAAATTGATACCGTTTGAAAGCTATAGATGTTTTTCAATCAATCTATCAATTAGGACTTTAGTCGTAATTCAAATAGAAAA
The DNA here is from genome assembly GCA_007258455.2 of Sequoia sempervirens. NCBI lineage: Eukaryota > Viridiplantae > Streptophyta > Pinopsida > Cupressales > Cupressaceae > Sequoia > Sequoia sempervirens. The sequence continues at coordinate 512,744,048 of VDFB02281492.1, forward strand.
TGAATAATAATTACTTATTAAATTCAAAGTAAAGCATAATTTATATTAGTGGAAAACTGAGAATCTCCTTTAAAAACCCTTTCATTTCATCAATTTTGGGTAAGAAAAATTTGTCAACCATATACCCTACACATACCCATCATATTGCCACTTTTTGGCCCATCATGATCTTGCACATACCCTACTATTTTTAGTAAGTCAGCCTAAATGGGCTTGTATGGATGTGAAAATTTATCCCAAGGAGTAGAACTAAAAACCATCATTGGTCGTGAAAGAATCACCTCAATACCCTATGCAGTTTGGGAGAAATTAAAGTTTGTGTCCTAAGAAATTTCTCCAATGTAGCTCCAAATCTAGATATAAAAATTTAGAGGCCCAAAAGAGGCCAAACTAACCTACGATTGGTTCATGTGTTGTAGAGCTCATTGAGAGCTTTCCAACGATATGAAATAATAGAAAATCAAACACCTGGATCAAAAGTTATGGCCCCATGAAGTTGGTCCTCTAAAAAGTGAATTTCATTAAAAATTTCTTCTTAGGCTAGAAATCAAATGGTGGGACTTTTGGCACCAAAACAAAAGGGGAAATTTTCACATTGTAGAACATTCTAGGACAGTTATTGGGGAAAATAAAAAGGGTTAAGTGGGGGTTGTAGAAGGTGGCTCTGATAGTGCAGATTGTGGCTCTAAATAGTATATTTTCTTTTTAGAGTTGATTTTGTTGTAATGAATCAAGCCCATGAGGCTGTAGCATGTAAAATTTGAATCTGTAATTTCATTTTCTAAAAATAATTGAAAGTGAGTCATTTTTTTGTCTCACATCTTCTATGTCGGTATCTATTGTTGTGATTTATATGGGTTTTGGGCCATGTGGCCCTCATCAATTTGACTCTGCAACCACTTCACTTCACTAAAGTCTTCATTCTCATCCTCATTTCTCAAATGATTTGTCTTCATAAAATCTATAAATAGAATCCTTTATTCTTCATTTTCATATATCACATCTTATAAAAATTGACTTTCTAAAAATTTACATCAATCAAATCAATAATCAAAATCAACATTTTATGCTACAAAGATTTAGTATCCACATCCAAAGGAAAAAAAAGCATTTTAAGGTTTGCAATGGGATTGAAAAATAGGATTTAGATTTCATTTTTATTTTATATTTTTCCATCTTTATTGTTTTTTTTTTCCTAAATGTTAATCCTTGTAAACACATAAAGTGATTATTAATACTATGGACAGAGTATCATGCAAAAATAAAAATAAGTAATTCAAAGATTTTGTATAGAACTATATCTAGTGTGCAATATTTGGCTATCAATGTAGCTACCTAGGACCTAGAAAGATCAATCAAAGCACAAGGACAACCTAACGGGTATGTGCAGGATCATCATGGAAAAAACAAGCCCTTAAGTGGTGAAAATTTCAGAAAAATCAGAGTTAGGCAACTTGATGTAAAAAATTGAATAAGTTATATATACTATTTCAAAAATATGTAACAATAGAATATGTAGAAAATTGAGTGTAGTTTCTAAACTACTAGGTTTATTTCAAAAAAAAATCTAATTGGTGAAAATTTGAAATTTTAGTGTAGTAGTACTTAAATTTCAGGGAAAAAATAAGAAGTAGGTGTCTGTCTAACCACCCTAACCACAATAAAATGATAATTATTTTTTATAAGATTTTAGATATAAATATAGGACTCATGTTCAGATGTGATGCATATTTTTTGTAATTTTTTTCCAAGTAAATAATTAATTATGAATTTTTTATTACAACTTTTAAAAAATATAAAAAACTCGTATGTCTGACCACCTTAACTTGGTCAAAACTTCATGAAATTCAACCTTTTTTTTAATCCTATAGTATGTGAAGCATAGAATGTGAGACATGTTTCAGATTTAAAAAATGTGATACCGTTTGAAAGCTATAGATGTTTCTCAGTCAACCTATTAATCAAGACTTTAGTCATAATTCAAATAGAAAATGAATAATAATTATTTATTAAATACAAAGTAAAGCATAATTTATATTGGTGGAAAGCTAAGAATCTCCTTTAAAAACCCTTTTTGTTTCATCAATTTTGGGTAAAAAAAGTCATCAACCACATACCCTACACATACCGATCATATCGCCACTTTTTGGCCCATCATGATCCTAAACATACCCTAACATAAGACACTAATTCTATTCAATCAAATGATAAAAATTCATAATATTAGGACATAAATATGACTTAAATGATATTACAATGGGAACGTCTTGGTTATATAGGACATGATGAAATTTTGTATAACATAAGCTTATGAAATCTGTCTTAATATTATGAATTGATGCTTAATGTTAGAACTCTATAAAATAATCCTAATTAAACTAGATTCAATGTGAGCAAAGAGGTAAAGTAGCTAAGTATATATCTCATTTGATCTCATTTAAAAATAAAAATTAACACTTGAGCTACTCAGTACAACCATATTCATCAATGAAGTTATAGTGACAATACATATCTCATTAATGTTGTAAACATAACATATGGAAGTAATCGAGGGACAGTAGAAAAAAGATACAATAATGTAAAGGTATGTAGTATGTATTAAAGTATATACCCATGTATAAATATAATATGTCATGATCATTGAACCATATATAAAGGAGGAAGCAAGGTACCCATAATTTTTCACCTAATAAAGGAAAATAATAAAAAATAATATACAATGAAATTAGGCCATAAGTAAACTAAGATGGACTCAGTATCCCATAATGTTGCATTAGTAAGGGATATAAAAGTGTATAATATGCAATATTGATTAACAATATAGAATGAAACAAGTGAGATTAAGAAAAATAATCAATCATTTGGTGATGCTTAGGAATGTTGATGTAAGCTAATGAATGTAATGTTGATGCTCTAGGAATATTCAGTTGCAAGGTGTGTGCCCTTGGTCTCCTTGTTTTGTGTAGCACAATGCTTAGGTTCATAACATGGCTTAATTCCTCCCATCGATTCATTAACTCTAACAGTTGTATCAAACATTAAGAAGTCGATCTTTAAGTGCAATGATAATCATCTTTGTAACAATTGGTATCATAGCATAGGTCACGAGTTTGAAACCCTTGCTTGCACTAGGGGAGTATTGTTGCACATTGTGCACCCTTAGTCTCCTTGTGTTGTGTAGTGTTGCACTCGAGTTCATGACATGGGTTAACCACCTCCTATGGATTCATTAACTCTAGTAGTTGTATCGAGCATTAACAATTAAATCTTTTGGAGCAACAAAAACTATCTTTCCAACATGTTATTAGAATGATAATGTCTTATTGAATGCAATATTGTGGATAATGATTGTATAGATGAAATTAATTATGATTCATCCTTAAATACAATACCCTTTCACGTGCTAATAATTTGTGGACTTTAGTCAACATATATAACTGCCAATTGTGATTTTTTTTATCAAATTGGATTTAAATTCAAATCTTGTAAACTCATGGGTCATTTTCACTCTCATGAAATTGACCTAGATTATGTTTACACCTAATGATTTACTTTGGGATAGAAATTGTGTGAATGGATACCTATGATGACTCTTTGGGATGTGCATAGATGAAATCAAATATGATTGAATTTTTTTTACAAATTTTATATTTGAATATGTGGCTTATACACTTTAAACATTACTTAATAGATAACTCAATAAAAAATAGAAAACTAATAGTACAAATATATTATTATATTTTTAACACTACATCTGTTTATATAAATATGTTTATAAATTATAATATATAAAGTATATAATGAGACAATAGTGAAATATTTCATTCTATTCTAAACAATGAGGTAATATAATTATTTAGAAGGAAAAGTGAACCCATATCCAATTAGATTAGCTACGATTATCTCTTTTTCACTTCACTCAACATTAGCATAAATTGACCAGGATTTGATTATTATTTTTCCTCCACAAGGGAGAGCCAATTCCCTAGGGTTTATGTTTGTTTTTTTAATTATGGTGTGATAAATTTGATTTATGTTTTAACAAGCCTATTAGACTTACAACCCTATATCTAAAAATGTAATTCAGTGGATAGAAGAAAATGAAAATTAGCAAAACTAACCTAGACTTGAGAAATGAAAATAGTGAAGAACTTTTGACTAAAGTTTGGACTTGATTGATAATGAAAATCACACAATACACCCTAGATCTAATTTCTTTTTTTCCAGATATACAAATTTTGGATTGTAGGTTGTAGTCTACCCTCTATTTTCCTAGACTGTCACCTGTTGAAATCTTCAGATCTAACTTACACACATGAAAATAGTGGAAATGTTGTTTTTTTACGAGCTTACCTAAGTCAAACCTCATTTGGGTATTTCAATCTCCACATATAGAGATTGATGATTATCAATAGAGCATGCCCTAGGTCAGGAAGAGGTCAAAGCAATAATAAATGATAAAAAATAATAAATAATAAATGATAATGCTACCTTGATGTTAAACCCTTGATGGAGTAATGTCACACAAGTCACCACAAAAGTTGATTGATGGATGCGTCAAATGATTGATAGTCCTGCAAAAGTTTAGTTCAAATATGAGTAGAGTGTTCAAGATTTTATGTAGAGGATAACACAATGCATCTTCATGATTTGGCATGATTGATCATAATCAATTCTTGCACATAATTGATTCCTTCATCTTCATGTATTGCAAGATTGAAGTTGATTGATGAAAGTGCTATAATGATGTTGCTAATTCTTCCCTTGACTCATTTTAGGATATTAAATTTTCTTTCTAAGATTGCTAAGTATTCTTCTAGGACTTCAAATGTTAAAATGACTAGTATTTATATGCAATTATTTTGATTTCTTGAAAATAAAATGTCATTAGATGATATTTGAAATTAAACATTTAAATAATAAATTCCAACACTGACATATTCAAATAAGGAGCCAAAATACTAGTCTAGGGTGTAGGGAACCCTAGACAAGATTCCTTCTTTTCAAGGATCAAAAGTGTCGAGGGAAAAATATTAATTGCATAGTCTGATTTCCCATGTTTTGATTTTCCAATAATGTTTATAAAATGGGTAAATAATGAATACTTAGGTCCAATCATATGGGGGGAGTAAAACCTAGTGTGAACTATCAAGGATGATAATTTTTGACACTGCAACAATAAAGAATGATAATCTATCCCAAAAATAATGTGTACTCAATAAAGAGTGATAATGATGTTAATATTGACTTAAGGTTAAGGCAATACATCTTGACTACTCAAATATTCCCTTATTTTGTAGGAATGCAAACATTTATATACTGAAAAAGAAAAGGAGAAGAAAAAATGATTTTCTAAGATTTTATTTTGATCCTAAGCCAATAGTATTGTGAAATAAAAAATCCTTGCTCTCATTACTCAAAACCTTTAAAACATACAAATCATATTATAATTGTGTGGGAGCTATTGTTAAGGATTTCCAAATATTAATTCATAGGCAACAAAATAAATTTCAAATAAAAGATAATGCCATTGAAAACCAAGTAGATAAGATTGTTGAATTGAAAGCCATTTCAACATTAAATTGAAATAGGGCCATGGTTAACAATTTACTTGAAGTAAGATGATTATAATGTTTGTTCCAATCATACTATGCACGATTGAAAACCTATTTGGATCATCACCAAGAAAATGAGGAGCCAAAATATATTCTTCTAAACATTTTTTCTAGTGCACTCTACGAGAACAATAGAATATTCTTTTTATCTACCATGTTTGGTGGTAATAGAATCCTAACATAAATATTTTATATTGCACATTAATTAGAGTTAAATGATATTTCAAATGTTTAGGTAGAGAAGTGTTGTCAGATCTACAAGTTTCTACAATTCATCAAAAGATGTTACTTTTTTTAAGCCAATAAAAGTTAAACCAAAATGTCAATGGAAGGTCAATAATTCACATTTTAATTAAATTTTTCTCACTAATAAATAGATTAGATATTAAGACAAATGTGTTGAAATATATAGTCAAATGTTATATAATTGAGAGATGTCCAATAATTAACTGTTAAAAAAAGAAGTTACAAACTAAAAAATTAATATTAATAAAAGACCGAAACATGTTACCGAATTTTTCGAAACATATATAAAAATATTTTGGATTCTTGACTTATATTAAATGATGAGATCAAATCCATTGGTAGATTAAATATATTCAATCTATAAAGAATTGTGTGATTGCTTTTGATGTTAGGAAAGTATATTAGAACTATTAATGAGATGTCCTCCAAAGTCAATAGGTGTGTTGCATAAAATCTTCCATCAGAATTGAATGGGAAGAGGTGGTCAGTTACGTAAGGTAAAGAGAGGGAAATTTATCTGTCACCTGAGGTGTTTTCTCTCAATCCACAAATTCATCTATCGCAATCGCAATTGGTTACATTGTTGAAAAAAAGACTCCCGCTTTACACTCGCATCAACATCTTCGAAAAGACCAAATATTACATTACTTAGTAGGCGCCCAACGTAAGCAAACACAGTTCACATTTACAACTTCAATCAATTTAGAATTTCATTACCTACCTTCATTTATTTTACCCAAGATTCTATCTTCCTTTTGCTAGTGATTTATACGCTTCAAAGGGAATCTTAGTAGTATTGTGATTATAGCTTTTATAATGTTATATATATATATTTAAGTAAAATTTACTTCTTTCTTTTAGTAAAAGGATAAATCAAGTAATTACTCACAAGGTTAACAAGAAATCAATGAATCGTTTTTAATGGATGTTTCATATCTCTATCCTTCGTTTCATATCTCTATCCTTCGTTTAATGGATCACTTAGAAAATGAGAAAGCAAGGTAGGGGCAAAAATTTATTTCAATAAATGGCGTCAGTAAATGCCACAACCTTTAAGTAATGCATAATTCTCATAATATCTAATGGATATAAATAGAAAAATGAACTAGCATGTTTTTGTAAAGATATTGTAGAAGAAATGGTTCTTATAGGAATCTAATTTATAAAAGATTTAATAGTCCAAGAAAATTTGCATATCATTTAGCTACAAAATTCTTGAAATTTTATCTTATTTATATTGACAATTTTTTTCTATTTCATTATTAAACAATTTTATATTTTAAAATAAATCTCTTCTAGTATTTGTGGCTACAACTTTCACTTTAGGGAATCCTCTAAAGGTTTGTTATTGGTTTCTATAATGGTATTAATGCTACAATATTATCAAAAGAACATATCCAAAGAAAAACAAATAGTTATCTACCTATTTATGAACAATATATGTTTATTTAATATATGTGGTGTATTTACCAAATTTATTAGATATTGCAATTATGTGGACATCCAATTATTAGTAAGATGATATAGAGTTTTTATATAGTTATAGATCAAGGTACCTCATTATTCTAGTTATAATGCAATTAAGAATTACGTAGTCAACTTATTAGAACTATAAAATTATAACTGCCAAATTGCCTTCTATATTAGCAATGGATCCACCTCAACATACATGACATATTTAGTGTTATTACTATATTACACAACATCTTGAACATCAAGAGATCTATTAAATAGGAAAAACACCACTGTATCATATCGAGAGTGCATAAACAATACTTTTTCATATTTGCTCACCAAAAAGGATTTTAGGCCCTATATTTTCTTCTAAAGTTCATGTACTATACAAACACATCCATGTGTGGGGTACTTTATAATGTATTGATCCAAAATAATAATGTAAATCTAATTCTTAACCTTCCACAAACACTTATTAGTTGAATATCAACACTATTAGGTCCTACTTTTTGATAAAATCTTAAACAACTTTTTATAAAATTACTATTTATACATCAACAATTCTATTAGCATCTAATTTAAAATGTCAACATACCACCAAATATTCTTATGATAAGAAAAGATAAATATGTTGAAAGAATGAAGAAGGAACCCTTTAATGTGTTGGCATTGATGTCAGCATTGATTGTTGATATTTACTCTAATTCGGTGAACAAAATGAAGATATCCTAATCCAGTATTTTGGTTTGCATTCGCTGACATGATAAGATATTCTTATGTAGAGATAATATGTTATTCCTCACTATTATGTGTATCTATGTTCAAGATTTTAGTTGTTTTGGATGTACAATTTGAAAGTTATATGGGATAATAGTTCAACATTTAGTTTTGGCTTTATATAGTGTAAATGGGTATGAGTAATCCATTCTGCGTTCCTCTGGTGTTAAAAGTTATACATTGCAATCATGGGAGATTATTTATAGGTGTGAATACACCATATATTCTAGATGGTGCATGGTTATATGATCAAATAGATCATTAATCATTGATCATTTAGCTTATTTTTTGATTAGGTCTAATTCCTAGCCAACCTAATTGATGTATACAAATGTATTAGGTATATATGTAGGTCTTTTTTGAGATTTTAGAAGAGATATATGCGATGGGATGAGAATATGTGAATTTTGTGTATATGATAATAATTATTGTAGATATATTATGAATATTCAACATCTATAAAGGAGAGTAGTGCTTTGCATTTAGAGCTTCAAAGGAACTAAATTCAACACAAGGAAGGTGAAATTTTTTATCAGCTCACATCCTCGCTATAGTGACATTTTTTGCTAAGGGATCTTGTCTATGGCTGCTACCCTTTCAGGGTCTATCCTTACTCCTTTAGACACAATGTGCCCCAACAACTTTCCCTCAATGACTCGAAAAGCACATTTCTTTGGATTTAGATATATCACATACTCTAGTGACCTAACAAATACCTTTTCTAAATGCATACAATGATCTTCTTTTTTAGAGTAAGAATTCAAGTCATCTTGATATAAAACCATAAATAAATCAATAAAATCTGAAAAAGCTACATCCATAGGTCTCTAAAAAGTAACACCTGCATTTGTTAAGCCAAAAGGAATTCTGACATAAACATAGGTGCCCCAAGGAATAGTGAATGCAATCTTATATTACTCAGACTCCTTTACCTTTATTTAATTATAACCTAAAAAACCATCCATCATTGATAGTAGCTCACAACCAATTACCTTATATAGCATGTCTTCCATGTTAGGAAATGGATACTTGTCCTTTAATGAGGATATATTCAGGTTCTATAAATCAACACACAATCTTATATCACCATTCTTTTTTCTTACTAGTACCAGATTGGATACCCATGAAGAGTGTCTAATGGGTTTTATAATACTAGCATCTCTTAACTTTACCAACTCCTCTTGCATCTTGGGAGCTAAAGTAGGATTAATTGGTCTTTTCTTTTGCCTAAAAGTTTAGCATTCTCCCTTAGAGGAATTTCATGCTAAAACAATTCCTCTTTGTAAGCTTTTAGGTCATCATATGACCAACCAAAGACATGTTTGCACTTTCTGAGCAAGGTAATTAACATTTCCTTTACCTTTGGCTTCATCTTCTTTCCTACATAAACTTTCCTAGGGGAATTTTTAGTCCCCAAATTTACTTCCTCTAGGTCTTGTGGGTGAGTAGTAGTTGTCTTGGCCTTGCTTCTATCTTGGCTATCAAAGACCCTTTCAAGAGCTACAAGGCCTTTGGGTATTTTATTTGTCTTTAACTAGATGATCTCTTTTCCAAATAGTGTGTCCTTTCCATCAATATTCTCAAAAAATCCACCAAAGTCAATCTCCTAACCTTCATATTCATTAGCACAATTCAAGAATTTGAGAATATCCTCATCATCATTAAAAATTTGTTAGTTGTACACATTGTCAAGGATAGAAGGCCTTGTATGTATCTCAACCTTAGAGATTCCTATGAAAGTTATATCATCAAGTCTCAATGCAATGTTAGCAAGTAATTTGGCTACTCTATTTTGTCCTCTTTCCATCTAGTCAATTCCAAAAGCATCAAACTGCTCAATGGAATCCCAGACAACATTTTTGTATTGCTTCAGTCTATTATTTTTGAAGGCATATTTGGCTCTTACTTGGGATATCACAAGCTCATAATCACCAATCACCATTAACTTTTTTATTCCATTCTTCTTAGCTAGTCTCAACCCCAATAATAAAGCTTCACAGTCTACCAAATTATTTGTATAGACAAAAGATAATGTAAAAGAGAACTTATAAGTATTGCCAGAAGTTGATGCCAATAATATCCCTGCACCAGACCCTTCTTTGGAACTTGCACCATCAAAGTATATTTTCCAAAGTCCATTATTGCCAGATAATATTATTAAAACTTTGCTTTCTATAGGTGCATGACACCTATCAATCTCTCTTGGTACTTCTATCTTGAAATCATTAATGTAAATACTATGAAAAGAATTGTGTCAACTTTAGGAGCATGCTCCAACATATATGGCACCCTTCATTCTCTCATCACTTGAACATACTTATCATCAATGGGAAATGTAGAATAAGACATGTCACACTGCATACTGCCTCCCATAGATGCATTCCATTTCTGAGATAGAAGCATTACATAATTAGGTGGGATATCTACTACTACCACACTCATTTTGAATTCTTTTTTAGGGTAGGTTGCTAGCCTGTAGGGAAGTTCATTTATCACATCGATGACAGGGACTTCTTTTGCATCCATGGCATAATGCTTGCCATGAGTGCTACCAACTTTCAATCCTAGTGCATCGATGATTTTAGCTAGCATGATATTGTTGGATACTCTAGAGTCAATAATACATTTTTTTATAAAATTTCCCCCAACCACCAGGGTAAGGAAATATGGATGTATCTTCTTAGGACAAGTAGTTATAGAATTTCCTAGGAAAATATGGGGAATATTAGTAATTACTCCCTCGACTTCCTTGTCTTTCTTATCTTTTTCACTTTATTTGGGTGGAGTGAGCACCACTAAATCATTATAGGCCATAATAGCACCATTGATAAGGGTACTGCCTTTTGGTTATGTTCCTCTATTCTCATCATTTCAAGAAAAGGAATAAATACTTTTACTTGGCTAAGTAATTGAAACATATCAACAAGAGTATACTTGGGTAATTCAATTGGGAGCATACCTTGTTCATTGTTGTTCTCCTTCTATTGATTTTTTGTTTCCTCAACTCTATGCTTAGCATCCTTCCTTACGCCTTCAGGATTTTTCTTTTGTGTCTTTATCTTCATAGTAGGGGATTTGAGTTCTTGAGTAGCTTTTGGATTTTATGCTCTCTTAGCCCAAATTTTATCTCCCCTGCCTTCTTTAGCTTTGAATGCTTCTAATTTTCCATCAGGCTTGTGTTCTTTTCTCTTGGCATTCTACTCCTTGATGAAAATACCAACCCGACTACCTTATTCACTTCTGACCATTTTGTTCCTCAAATGATAGGAACTTCTAGCTTGGGAAGCCAAGGCTGCAGTATATTTTACAATCTCCTCATCTAAGGGTCTTCTTAGTGACATACCATCTTCTATTGCTTCCAAATTGTAAACCTCAACATCACTATCAACATCCTCATTAGAGAGAACTTGTTGATGATATACACTAGCAATTTTCCTTTGATTATCTACATCCACTTCATAAGATTCCATATTATAAGATCATTCACTATCAACAACATCAAAATCACCCATAATCATAACTACATCAACATTCTCCTCATTTTATGATCATAGTCCTTAGGCATGCCTTCCTCTACTTCAACCATTTGTGCTACTTGTTGGCCTCCTACAATGATCTTAACAACTAATCCCTTACAATTGTGATTCATAGATTGAACATCTAATCTGAATAGATATTTTAATCATCATGAAGGTGCATTTAACTTGTCAACCTAGGGATGTGAACTTGAAATAGATCAGCATAGTATGTGCACTAAGGATCCAAAGTAGCTATATTCATTCTAAAACTAAGAAAAACATAATGCTAAAGGTATATTACTTGGAAAGAAATAACATAAGTGTTGAGCATCAACCAACAACTAAACTAAGCTGAAATGCATGATATAAATGAAAATATGAGCAAACAAACAAGAAACTACTATGTCTGCTTTGGCTGTAGGAACAGTCATAGAATGGAATTCTAGTGGCTACATGAATAGTGAATGCCAAATTCTTAACTAATTATTGAACAAAAAGTAATGACTAAGCTAAAGGATGGAATGCTCACTAAGTGGGACTCCTTGGATGAGTATTCCTTAAGACAAATGTAAACTCAGATGCAGAAACTTATAACTTCATTTCATTCATTGAAAAGTAGCAGTACAATGGAGCATCATAACTGTATTGCTTGAAAAACTAAGAATGCGAGTACATCATCAAATTAAGCAACCTCTCTTAAAGGAGTGTCTAAATCTTATTTAGAGAGAAAAGCTACTAACTAATTACCTAGCAAGGTAGTCAACTCCAACTGCCATGAAAATTGGAGAGGCGGTTACACATGTGTGAAATCTAGTTAGACATGCTTGCCCCAATGCAGATTTAGCACAATAGTAACTCCTATATCCGATCAATAGACAATTAAGACCATTTACAAGGTGGTTATAACTTTGATTCAAACGAGGAATCCCCCATCATCATGAGTCTTCCCTTTGTTGACCTCTGAATGACTCCCTTGTTGACCATTATAGCGAATGACCAGCTGGCAGAATCTCCTTTAATTGTGTAGGTGGCTAATTATATCTACAAAACAGTGTCAGCATGCACAACAATTGCATATTTTTAACTATCTTAAAGTAGCATTCATTAATCCACATGTAAAATCAACACAGATAGTTCATATAGCATGCCAATGCCATTAAAGATTGCAAAAATAAGCTTATGCCCAATGTCTATGGTTTTGAGGAAATATCATAAAAATATCAACATCCAAACATCAAAGTATATGAAAAATATGGAAAGTAGACAATAAAATTCTATCAAAATTAAGTCATAAACTGGACTCATCACTACTACACATTTCTGAGAAGAATGTAGCATTTGGAAAATCATGCACCAAGGGGTATCTTCAACAAAATTTCTTGAAAATTGGAGAGGCGGTTACACATGTGTGGAATCTAGTTAGACATGCTTGCCCCAACTCAGATTTAGCACAATAGTAACTCCTATATCCAATCAATAGACAATTAAGACCATTTACAAGGCAGTTACAACTTTGATTCAAACGAGGAATCCCCCACCATCACGAGTCTTCCCTTCGTTGACCTTTGAATGACCACCTTGTTGACCATTATAGTGAATGACCAGTTGGCAGAATCTCCTTTAATTGTGTAGGTGGCTAATTATATCTACAAAACAGTGTCAGCATGCACAACAATTGCATATTTGTAACTATCTTAAAGTAACATTCATTAATCCGTGACATGTAAAATCAACACAGATAGTTCAGATAGCATGCCAATGTCATTAAAGATTGCAAAAATAAGATTATGCCCAATGTCTATGGTTTTGAGGAAATATCATAAAAAGATCAACATCCAAACATCAAAGTCTATGAAAACTATGGAAAGTAGACAATAATATTCTATCAAAATTAAGTCATAAATTGGACTCATCACTACTACACATTTTTGAGAAGAATCTAGCATTTGGAAAATCATGCACCAAGGGGTATCTTCAACAAAATTTCTTGAATTCTTTTGCAGAGGATCTAAAGGGACTTTATTCTGGGTGTTTCTCTGATTATGTAGAAAAGGCTTCCCATTATATCAATTGGTATTATATGGGTGGTCTTGCAACCTAGGAGGTCTTTCATTCCTTTCATAATTTTTTGGTTGAGCCTTTTCTTGCTTTAGAATTTTGTCACTTATAGTCTTCATAAACTTATCAATCTTATCCTCAAGAGTTCCCCCTTTAGCACCTAAACTCTTATCTTCCTTTTTGAACTTTTGAAAAGTTTTGGATCATCTATTCTGCCAACTTTACTAGTTGATCTGCTAATATTTTCAATATGCTCCACCATTTTGAAAGCTTTCCTCAATGGCTGAGGATTCTTATTTAGCAATTGGTAACTCATTTTTGTATTAAAAGAGTTATAGTAGTTTACCAAACATACATGATCATTCAATTGTAAATAAGGAGGAAACCTCTTCCTAGCCTTTTGGAACCTTGTATTGAATTCAATAATAGAATCATTAGAACATCTAGCAATATTATTAAATTGATTCAAAAATAAACTTGAATCATTCTTATCACCATATTGCTCTCTAAAAACCCTCTTGAATTCTTCCCAAGAACCAATTCTCTCGATAGGAAAAATTCTATACCACTCCCAAGCATCTTCAATGAGATATTGCATAAACAACTTCATCATGACATCCTCTGCTTCTACCTTGAAATCATCCATAACATTAGAAAATGCTTTGAGATGCTATTCGCCACTCAAGGCATTATTACCAAAGAATCTGACTAGAGTAGGTCTAAAATCTTTAGGGAATGGGTTTGGGTAGCCAGGTATTCCGGTGAAACACAATTGTTGGTATCTATCTACTTGGAGTGGCCTCCTAGTATGTCGATCCCTGTGAACATCTCTTTTGTTGTTAGGGTGGCTACTATATTTACCCTTCCCACTTTCACCATCACCACCTCTTTTCTTGCTTCCTTCATCATCCTCAAAATAAGAATTATTATTCTTGTTTTTTTCCTCTAGCACCACCACCTTCATCTCCACCACCACCTCCACTAGGAGTGTGTTCATCAAACTTTTTCTTATGTGACTCATTATTAGTATGTCTAGAGCTTGAAGACTCTAGAGTGGGTGTGGAAATTTTAAGAAAATTACTCTTCCTAGCCATCTCTACATTCGAAGCTTCTATTTTAGCTTTCTTCAAATCTTCTTGCAACTTTTCATTCTGTAATTGTAATCTCAATAACTCAAGATTTGGAGGTGTAGTAGACAAAGTTGGATCAACTTTGGCTTTGTGTGTGGGGATTTCAGCAGATGAGGTATTGGTATTAGTATTGGTATTGAAGGTAGTTTTCTTAGGTTGTTCAATGGGTCTCTTCCCATTATCTACAAATGTTGTCTTCTTTGCAATAACAAGAGGATCTAAGGCTCTAGTAGTTGAGACAGATGTGTTGGAGGAATGAGTAGGTTATCTATATGTTGTCGTTGATGTCACCATGTTGGTAGCCTAGTTCGATACTCTAAACTAGTGTGTATAATTGACTTATCTTCTCTAGTGGTTGATTCAATATTTTTGGTGCCTCACTGGTATTCTAGTCCACATTTCTCTGCAGTTAACAATTTATGATTGTAGTTTTGGGAAATTACTTGTGGATGTTAAAGGCATGCATGATAAGCTTATTTTCATTTTCTAGTGCTCATATGATGAAGTAACATTATTCTGCTTGCATTGAAGACTATTCTTGGCTGACTTGCTAAGTTAATTTTGATATGATATGAAAAATTATGTGATCTATTTCTTGGTCTGAGCTGACATAATGTAACATGCTAATGGTTAAATTGCATTTTGAAAGTATTTTGTGATCTATTGGAGCTGACATTTTGATATATTTTATAAATGAATGGCATCTAAATAGGGAAAACTAATTGATTCTTGTGATGGGGATCAAATATATATATATATATATATATATATATATATATAGCAAACAATTTTTGAAGAGTGAAGGTGTGAATGGTGGACAATAGAGAAGAGATAGAAGAAATAGTGAGCAAGTAATTAATGTAAAGTTGTGATCATAAAGGTAGAAATTGATGTGAAAATGAGTTAAGAATGAAGGGTGTAAAGTCTGAATATTGAGCATCTCCCAAACTATATCAACACATGATAGGTGCATTAAATTTTTAGTTCATTTTGGGATATAAAGCCTTATTTTGTTTTGTATAATCTTGTGTAGGTAGTAAGCCTCCTTGTTGGATAGTGAGTCCTCTTGTAGGAAGTGATCCTTTGTACTTGGACAGTGAGTCCTTTTGGTAGTGAGCCTCTTTTGAAAATACTATATAGTGCGAGTTAACCCTCACTGTTGTTTTCCCCTTATTTGGTTTTCCATGTAAAAAAATGGTGTTCTTTGTGTTGATTTACCTTTTTTTATTTGTGTTTCATGCTCATATTTAATAACATAATAGTGTGGTTGAAGAATTGATAAGTGATAATGTTTTAAGTTTGAATTTGTGTGACAACTGATTCACCCCCCTCTCAGTCGTTTGTTTAACAATTTTTTTTAGAGCTTTTAGTTCCTTGGTGAAGAGCTTAACCACTTGAGGAAGATCCTAAAGGTTGGTGGAATGGATGATAAAGAAGATCTCTGGACTGCTCTTGAAGATCTGGATAAAGTGGAAAGAAAAAATAGAGATCTGAAAGAGAATCTTGATGAAGCGAATGAATGTGTTTAGAAATTGAAGGAACAATTGAGGAAATTTAAGGAAAGACATAGAGAAGTAAGTGAATAGTTGAAACAAGAGATAATTGGACTGAAAGTGACAGTAGAAGAGAAGAAGAGGATTGAAGAATGCTTGAATACAATGGTGCAGAACAAATATAATGAAAGCTCTAGACTCGAGCAGGAGATAATAAACTTAAGAGTGGAACTAGAGAAGGGTAAACTCTATGAAAATAATTTCAAATCTAGTTCCAGTAAGCTTGAAGAACTGCTTGTAGGCTAGAAACCATGTAAAGAGAAAGGTGCCTTGGGAGTTGATACTGGTGAAAGTTCTAAAGATTTGAAGAAGAATCAAGGAAAGAGGAAACAAAGAAGGAATTTTGCAAGAAGAACGCCTATGAGACAACCTAATGCATAGAGGTACCCCTCTTTCAATGGTGTTTGTTTTTGTTGTAACAAATATGGTCATAGAGCAACTGAATGTAGGAGCAGGATGAATCAGTGTTATGGTTCTCTTTCTGGAAAATGTTTTGAATGTGGGAAGATTGGACATAAGGCTACAAAATATAGATCTCAAGTGAGAATGATTAGTTGGGTAATGAGGAACAAGTTTAATGAAGGAAAAATGAATCAATTCTTTAATGGCTACTGCTATACCTGCAATAAATTTTGACACAAGGTAAATCAATGTAGATCAAGGAATAATGGAGGATAGTTTAATCAAAAAAGTGTGGTTTGTTGTAATTGTAACAAACCTAGACGTGTATCTAAAGTTTGTAAGAAAGGAAAGAAGTCTGCTCCAGAAGAGAAGAGTGAACTAGTAAAGAAGATTGGCAAAGAAGAGATGAAGCAAGAGATGGATAAGATATGGAAGAAGAAAGAAGAAGAAAAACCTAAGACTCATAATACGTATGTTCCCTCATCTTGTATAGATGACTTATTTAGAACTTATACCTAGCATGATCTTAGGAGGAACATTATCAGAAAATTATTAAAACCCTCTAGAAGAATGGCATGTCAGAGGATGGCAAGTGGTTGGAGTGTGAAGAATGATTATTCATAGGTTTTGGAAAAGGAACCAGAGGAAAATATGTTGGGAAAGTTCAATGGTGTATAAGATGAAGTTTGCAAGTCTTTGTAGTTAACTCATGATTTGAAGAGCTTGAACATAAGCCTAGAATGATTTTTGAGTGAGCTTGAAGCATTTTTGAAAGGAATTCAAAGAGATTATATTAGGTAATCTGGAAACCTTTTCTTTGTGTAGACATGCAAAATTAACATTATGCATCCGCTCATTAAATCAAACACAACAAATCCATTCACCAGGTAAATTAGGTCTTTAGTCCTAAGGTTATTCATTTAAATAAATCAAAGGCTCACATCATCCTTTAATTAAATAAATCATACTTTATTTAATTAAAATCTCAAAAGTCATTTCTCATCCCTTTTTTATTTAAATAAATCAAAATATCAAGTCAAATTAGTCAAATTATCCTAATCATCATTAAGCTAACCTGATCCTAATTAGCCTAACCTAATCACCCATCACATCCTCTAGATAATCCCACTTGCACAAATAAATCAATTTATTGATTTATCAAAATCTTTATTTACTTTCAACTTGGCATAAAGGGAGAATATTCTCCAAATTTGAATCTCCCCCCAATTTTGCATGTACATCCAACAAAGCAATCAATAAGCTCTTACATGTCCCTTGCCAAGGTCAAACTAAGCATTAACTCTCATTTTCAAATTTGAAATCTCCCTCTCTTAGGCACATTTCCCAAATCTTGCAGATCCCTCAACCTATGGTAAGTTGACAAGTGGCCTCTTTTCATTGGTCTATTTTTAGTCCCACATTCATCCATTTGGCCAATCCCTCATCAAGAAAATCTATAAATCAAAGGCTTCTTTCTTCATCAAATCCTCCACAATCTTAGCATTCTATCTCCACAAAATCATTCACAATCCTCATGCAAGGTCACTCTGTTAAACTGAGAACTGATTTTGTCCACCATCATTTGACATCAAGGGTTGGGAAAGGGCTATTTTCCACAATAGCACCAATCCAATATGAGATAGATATGTTTCATGTTTTTCTATAGATGCTTTAGTTAACTTGTTATTGTATTGCATTTTAAAAGCATGTTAGATTATCTCATATGGATGTTAAAATCTTGCTTTGTTTTAACAACTAACCATGCTAATGTGTGTGTTAGATTATAAGCCATTTGTAGATTTTGATGCAAAATTAACATTATGCATCCGCTCATTAAATCAAACACAACAAATCCATTCACAGGTAAATTAGGTCTTTAGTCCTAAGGTTATTCATTTAAATAAATCAAAAGCTCACATCATCCTTTAATTAAATAAATCATACTTTATTTAATTAAAATCTCAAAAGTCATTTCTCATCCCTTTTCATTTAAATAAATCAAATATCAAGTCAAATTAGTCAAATTATCCTAATCATCATTAAGCTAACCTAATCCTAATTAGCCTAACCTAATCACCCATCACATCCTCTAGATAATCCCACTTGCACAAATAAATCAATTTATTGATTTATCAAAATCTTTATTTACTTTCAACTTGGCATAAAGGGAGAATATTCTCCAAATTTGAATCTCCCCCCAATTTTGCATGTACATCCAACAAAGCAATCAATAAGCTCTTACATGTCCCTTGCCAAGGTCAAACTAAGCATTAACTCTCATTTTCAAATTTGAAATCTCCCTCTCTTAGGCACATTTCCCAAATCTTGCAGATCCCTCAACCTATGGTAAGTTGACAAGTGGCCTCTTTTCATTGGTCTATTTTTAGTCCCACATTCATCCATTTGGCCAATCCCTCATCAAGAAAATCTATAAATCAAAGGCTTCTTTCTTCATCAAATCCTCCACAATCTTAGCATTCTATCTCCACAAAATCATTCACAATCCTCATGCAAGGTCACTCTGTTAAACTGAGAACTGATTTTGTCCACCATCATTTGATCATCAACATATCATTTTCATATCATGGAGCTTAAGCAAGGGTTGGGAAAGGGATATTTTCTACAATAGCACCAATCCACTATGGGATAGATAGATTTCATGTTTTTCTTTGTATGCTTTTATTTATCTTGTTATTTGATAGCATTTTAAAACATGTTAGATATCTCATATGGATGTTGAAGGTTTGTTTTGCTTAAATATACTAATCATGCTTGTGTATGTTAGTTGTTTAACCATTTGCAAATTTTGATTTCCACACTCTGATTGCAAAAGGAAAGATGAAAATCAAAGAAGTTTCATTGAATTTCAAGAAAGCACAATAATGGACAGTGGATCGTGTCGTGTTACCACTCTGAAGTTGAAAAGTGTCGAATTGGAATAATACTATCATAGAAAAATGAAAGGAATTGAACTAGGGTTGAACAAAGTTGAATTACAAAACATAAAAACCCTAGGGATGGATATATGGAGTAAATTTTTCATGGATTACAGATAAAGAGGCTATCTTGTTCTTGTTGAATCATTTGAAGGATGAAAGTGTTGTTTTGGAAAAACCCTATTTGATCTCGAAAGAAGCAACTAAAGTGATCACTGGATTATGTAGCATTGGAGAACTCCCTTGAAAGAAAACTGTGAAGTATAAAGACGTGGAGGAGCTGACTAGAATCAATAGAGATCTTAGAGCATTGTTAATTGATACACTTGTTGATTCAGTTGTTAGGTATGTTGGGTATGGTGTTTCATACAAAATTTATTTTAGAAACCATGAAAGTTCAACTTCGACGATTGTCGTAGACATTTCCCACATGATGGTTACGGAGAAAAGACAATTTGATATATGTAGCTTGTTACTTGAGAATTTGCTTGAAAATGTTTGAATGTCATTGGTTGAGAATTATCCCTTTCATTTCAGATCCTTGCTAGTGTGTCTGGTGTTTTACTTTCTGAATTCTCTACCAGGAAAAGATAATGTGATGTGGGAATCTACAATCCCTATTGGAAAGAAAATTTATAGATATTTAGAAACTTTGGACGATAATGTAAATATGTGCAGATTGTATTTCTAGTTATGTGCAGGATCATCATGGAAAAAATAGGACCTTGAGTGGCAAAAAAATTAGAAAAATCAGAGTTAAGCAATTTGACGTAAAAATTTGAATAAGTTATCTATATTATTTCAAAAATATGTAAGAATAGAACTTGTAGCAAATTGAATGTAGTTTCCAAACTGCTAGGGTAGTACTTAAATTTCAAGGAAAAATAAGTAGGTGTTTACCACCCTAACCACAATAAAATGATAATATTTTTTTATAAGATTTTAGAAATAAGTAGAGGACTCATGTCCAAATGTGACACATATTTTTTTGTAATTTTTTCAAGTAAATAATTAATTATGAATTTTTATTACAACTTTTAAAAAATATCAAAACTCATATGTCTAACCACCATAACTTGGTCAAAACTTCATGAAATTAAATTTTGTTTTTTTAATCCTATAGTATGCAAATCATAGAATGTGATGCATGATTCAAAAAATGTGATATTGTTTGAAAGCTATAAATGTTTTTCAATCAGCCTATCAATCAACACTTTAGTCATAATTCAAATAGAAAATGAATAATAATTATTTATTAAATTCAAAGTAAAGCATAATTTATATTGGTGGAAAGCTAAGAATCTCCTTTAAAACCCCTTTTCATTTCATCAATTTTGGGTAAAAAAAAAGACGTCAGCCACATACCCTACAAATACCCATCATATTGCCACTTTTTGGCCCATCATGATCCTACACATACCCTTCTCATAGTTGAGAGAAAACCCTTACTTTGGTGTATTTGAATCAAGCTAATTTGAAGTGGTCTCTTCCTCTAGAAAAAGAGAATTGGAGGGTGTTATCAGTGTTTCCCCTCTAGAATAAAAAATTAGAAAAGAGATAAATGAAGATATCATTGACATTTCAGATGAGAAGGAGAAATAATCTCTAACTAGAACTAAATCCCCTAATCCTAATGACATCCAATCTATGATAGTTGAAGGAAAAATGAAGAAGATTAGTGAACTATGGAATGCTTCCTTGCCTATTGACAAACTGAAAATTGATGATGCTCTGGTAGATTATCTACTTTAGAATGGTATTGAAGTATCTTTTTTTTTTTTATTGCTAGAAAATCTGATTGAGATTGTTGAAGAAAGGATGTTGCTTGAAGGTCTGGAAGGACGTAAGATGGGAATATTGGTTGAAAGGAGATGTGAAAAGGCTATCTAGATATTTTCTAGATTGATTGTGGAAACAAAGAAGTGTATTAAAGAAATTTTAGATGTTTACAAGTATTGTCTTCGATGGCCTACATCTGTAGATAACTTCAGAAGTAGAATTGAAGCAATTGAAGCTGAAGTGAACAACATTGGAAATAATTTTAATATATTTGAAGATAAAGAAGGGAAGCAAAGAATAAGATTTGGTGAACTACAGACTAAACTAATCATTACACAAAGACAAAGAGATGATGTGACAAAGAACCTCTAGCTTCTTAAATAAATTGTTTAAGTCTGATTAGAGCATCTTTCTGATATTCTTATTGATGCAGAAGATGTTGAGAAACAATGTTCCGTTATAGATTGGTCACCCTATTTTACTTTGTTGGGATTATTAGAAAGTACATACACAAGATTGGAGTTTGTTGTATTCAGCTGGAAGAAATTGTATCCAGTTCTCAAGGAAAGGTATACAAAGGTATTTCAGGTGAAGAATGTCATCTTCCCTTAATTTTTGTTTGCTTAAAAGTTATAGATTGTTGGAAGTTTTTGAATTTTTTGGAAATATTTTGAAATTTTGATGTCAGCATGTTTTACACTCATTTTTGGCACCGTTTTCCATTGATTTCAAATGGGGAGAGTGTTGGAGATAGTGGAGAAAGTTAAAAAAAATTGAGGAAAGAAGGACAATTTTGTTTATGTATGTTTCCATCAATGACAAAGGGGGAGATTGTTGGAGGAATGAGTAGGTTATCTATATGTTGTCATTGATTGCACCATGTTGGTAGCATGGTCTGGTACTCTAAACTAGTGTGTATAACTGACTTATCTTCTTTAGTGGTTGATTCAGTATTTTTGGTGCCTCTCTAGTATTCTAGTCTGCATTTCTCCACAGTTGACAATTTCTAATTGCAGTTTGGGGAAATTACTTATGGATGTTAAAGGCATGCATGATCAGGTTATTTTTATTTTTTGGTGCTCGTACGATGAAATGACATTATTCTGGTTGCATTGAAGACTATTCCTAGCCGACTTGTTAAGTTAATTTTGATATGATATGAAAACTTATGTGTGATCTATTTCTTGTTCTGAGCCGACATAATGTAATGTGCTAACTGTTAAATTTAAAAAATATTTTGTGATCTATTGGAGCCGACAGTTGATATATTTTATAAATGAATGACATCTAATTAGGTTAACCTAATAGATGCTTGCAATGGAGATCAAATATATGTATATATGGTGAATAGTTTTTTGAAGAGTGAAAGTGTGAATAATAGACAACATAGAAGAGATAGAAGAAATAGTGAGCAAGTAATGAATGTAAATGTGTGATTAGAAAGGTAGTAGTTCATGTGAAAATGAGTGAAGAATGAAAGGTGTAAATTATGAATAATGAGCATCTCCAGAACTGTATCAACACATGTTAGGTGCATTTTTTTAGTCCATTTTGGGCTATAAATCCTTATTCTATTTTGGACAATCTTGTGTAGGCAGTGAGCCTCCTTGTTTGATAGTAAGTCCCTCTTTTGGAAATGAGCCTCTTTTAAAAATACTATATAGTGTGAATTAATCCTCACTGTGGTTTTTCCTTATTGGGTTTTCCACGTAAAAATTTGGTGTTCTTTGTGTTGATTTACTTTCTTTTATTTGTGTTTCATGCTCATATTTAATAATAGAATAGTGTGGTTGAAGAATTGATAGGTGATAATGTTTTAAGTTTGAATTTGTGTGAAAATTGATTTAGGCCCCCCCTCTCAGTTGTCCTACGCCTATTTAACAAGATTTAGTGTAGGTATCAGTAGTTGAGGTTCACATTGAGACTATTACTTTAGGAATATCATTGATCATTTTAGAAGAAAATTTAAAAAGGTTTTCCTCAAAATTATTATGCCTAGCAACATCTTCTCATTTTCTCCATTTTTTGTTTTTTAGCATCTCTCTCGAGCTACTTAGCTCTAAGCCTTTCTTCCCTTTCTTTTGATTCCCTCATTCTATTCTCTTCTTCTTCTTGAAGCCTTAGTTATTCCTCTTCTATATCTTTCATTTCTTTATCTATATCTTGCTCATTTTCTAGAACATCTCCAGGCTCACTTGGAGAAGGAGTATAGTAGGGCTAGTCAATAGGATCTTCCTCAAGAGAAAGGTGCACTCATACCTCAGGAGATTCACCACTTGGCTTAAAGTTCTTTCCATTAAAAACACAACCAATTCAAGGGGTTAAAGGCTCTAAAAACTTATTATTCTTTCCCCAAAACTCCCACGTATCCTCCTCTCTTGAAATATTAAGCTCATTATCAAACAATTGTTCAACTGGAAAAATTCCTTGGTCTATGTTAGACCCTTCAACTTCATGTGCCTCTCCATGGATACTAGCACTACTTATATCAATATTGAAAGTAGGAGATGCATCAGTAGGGGAATCAATAGACTTACATGATTTAGAGCTTTCTTGACCCAGGCGGGTTGCTTCTCTTTTGCAGGTTTAGATTTTTCCTTTTGCTCAGGGTGCTTCTTTGCATAACTTTTGGTTTTCCTCATGACGTCAAATATTGAAAAATATTTCTTCTTACTTTCCTTTTCATAACTAATCTATACACTAGTATTAGAGAATTCAAAGTCACCACCTAGAATACTGGAAAGTAGAAAGTGATTGCACTTTTATTTTGTACTTGTAACTTCAGAAAAGATTTTAAACATAACCTAACACAAGGTGGCAGAATGAAACAAGACTTGATACACAAGACTGAGTATGGTGGGACTAATGCAACAAAATTTTAACTAATTATTCTTCAAATGGTAAAGAATATCAAAACAAACAACTAACTCTGATTGTACCAAATTTGAACTAGAGACTTTGGGCTTAGCTAGTCCACAGTGGAGTCGACAATCTATTAGTTATTTTTTAAGAACCAAACTGATCTCCATAAATACCTGTGCACTTTGTCATTTCCAATAATCAATACTCCAAAGGGATTTCCCAACGAATGAGTGGAAGCTACAAAAATTCTACTCCTACTCTTTGGGCTCTATGAAACCTAGGAGGGTGATCCCACAATGTATACTCGAGAATTCACATAGTTATAACTAAATACACTATCAATAACAGATATTTCTCATAAAACTACTCAACAACATAGTGTGTCAAACAAGTTGGAAGCTCATTTATCAATGTCCTATACTTGGAGCATGAGAAGGAAAAACTTCAACACAAAAAACTATGGTGATATCCATTTGAGAATTTTTAAATTAAAATTGATTAGCTAATGAATCAACACAAAAATAGAACCACAAGTACTTTGCATGAACTAGTGCCTTTATCTGAATCACAGAGTTAATATCAACCTATGTGACCCAATAACAACTTAAACAATAGCACCTACAGTCTTAAGAAACCTTGCATTACAACATTCCTCTATGAAATTCATGATTATTACTACTTAAAACCATCCTAGCACCCAATTCTTACAAGTTATTAATCTCACCTGAGAACTTTTATTAACTCATTGAATTAATAAGTATGAAATTAAACGTCCATTGAGGAGAAACAGAGACAAACAAAAGAATCCTTGATTTATTTCATTCATAACTCATAAAATTCATACAAGGAGAGACAATGGCCATGAAATTGGTATTACTTTATATTTTTGTTGCTATACTACTATCAAAATTACATACATAACACTAAAATCCAAAAACTTAAGACAAAAACTCTAAAACATGCTTAGTATTACCCTTACAATTTCACAGTGTTAACTGGATTTTTCAAATAACTCTTGCTTTTGGCCCTAAATTCTTTCTTACAGAGATGAAAAAGAAAAACAAGTCTTAGCCCAAGAATCACACATGTCAAAATCTCATTAGACCACTGTAACAAATATTCTATTTTTCAATTACACTCGAGTCTTCAGGTGGTGAGAATAAACATGAGGCAAAATTAACCTCAGCTCATTGTAGAAAACCTGTCCAACCTCAAAAAGGCATTATTTGTTTTTTTACAACAGCTTCAAAATATTCCCCACATGGTCAAAAAGTGTCCACCATGGGAAAACCAGTTAACAAAACTTACAAAATAAGGAAAGCAGATAAAAAGACAAAATTGTTGTACCCATATCAACACTATGTGCCACCCATTTCCAATTGAGGAGAGAAGAATATTTTGCAATGTTTTATTAGAAGCCTAATCTTCACTATATCCAGGCTATGCATTGTTTCTCTCCTATCCATTATTTACCTTGTTCATTATCAATCCCTACACAGATTCATTCGGTGTATTTTTCCAACTAGGTGTTATACTCTTCTTCAGTTGGCCACTTCACATTCAATAAACCTTGCACCTTCACACTGTAATGAGAATATCTAGAATCAATTAAGACCCTGGCTTATTTAACAAAAAATCCCATCTTTGTTTCAATCTCCACAAATGTATCAATATTTGGGTTGAGTAGGATGTAGTCAGTGATAGTCAATGCCATCATAGTTGTTGCAAGCATTCCTCCCAAATCTTTCTTCTAGGTGTCAAAATTTTGTAACTCACCTTTTGTACTTAATATCTGAGGCATGCTAAGTTCCTCCATTTCTTTAAATATTTCTAGCTTACTATGGAGTTGCACACCTAACTTTCCATGGAAAGTAGTTATCTCATTAACCAAGTCAATAATTTGCAAGATTTTAGGAATGAACGTAGGTGCATCAGGATCCTCCTTCATTCTGGGCATCATTTCTCCCAATTACTCCATTCATTCTTGAAATCCTCTTGTACCTACAGATACTTTGTGTTTACTTCATGAGTATTCTTATAGGTAACCCAAACATAATTAGCCTTTTTGACCAACTCGGTCACCCTATGCTTCAATACATCCTAAAAGATCTCATTTTCCACCTTAACAGTTTCAATCTTTTCTTTCTTGACATTTTCTTTTTCATTATTCTATTGATCATTCAAATCTTTAATTTTCAATGTCAAGGTTTCCCTATCCTATGTAGAAAATTCTGAGAAAGAAGAGGATGGCATGGATATTGTCCTTTTTGAATAAGTATCCTAAAAAATGCTCCTCATCTTATTTATCTCATCCAAGGCCTTATTATACTCCTTCACTAAAGAATCATACTTTTACTAAGAAATATGTGCAGTATCCACACTAAGCATTGTAGCATGAGTAGTTAACTCAGCTGCTTGGACAAGAGTTAAATATATGTGGCTCTTTTGACCACTAAGGAACCAATAACCTCTTCAAAAGGCCTAGAAACATCATGTTTACTAGTATTAGGTGTCATAGACCAAATTGCAAGATTATGCAACTTTGGACTATATCCAGATCCAAACACCTTATCCTCAAATTGCTCCTTAGATATTGAAGCCTTAGGGTCTTTTCTTACTACATCATATGCTATAGTCGTAGTGATAGTGCATCATGGTAATAATATGATTCCACTATATATGACAATTTTCCTAGCCTTAGTGGGAGTAATAGCTATAATTTCAGCCTTGATCTTTCCCTCCTCTACTTTCTTAGCTTCTTCCTGATGAGAAGGTTCAACATTATCTCGAGCTAACTCAAGTCTCTCCTTTATCTATCTACTCCATTGTTGAACAATAAGTTCCTGAAATTATTTGGATTGCACAAACTTATCATCAACAAGGAATTCATCACATTCCTTGACCCTAGGATCATCATCACTTTCCTTATCATATTTCCATTTGACAATTCTATCAAGGGGAACATTTGAACTAAGGGTTTCCTCAATATGAAGAAGAGGGAATTTCTTCTCCACCTCCTCATTCCCTGGCACATGTTCTACCATTTGTTCCTCCCTAACTTCTTGAACATATGTAGGTTGCTCTGGGATATCCATAGCTTGTGGTTATTGTTCTAGGAGAGCCTATGCTTTATCAACAACCTCCTTCACCTTCACCTTAATATCACCACTTTGATAATACTTTAGCTTAGTGAAAGATCTTTCAAAAGGGTCTACAATTGCATAATATGGACTTATATAAAAGGAATTACTCTTTATGATACTTTCTTCAATGTTCATTATGGCTATCCATTCCTTCTTTCTAGTTATGACAACATCATCACTTGTCAAATTCCTTAATACATCATCTATGTATAAGAACTCATGATGTATCACTGATCAGTTTTTATCTCTTCTTCTTCCACCCACAAATCCTTTTGGATAAAAAATCCTAATGTCATTAAAATGCATTATGAGGTTATTCACCATGATCCCAAACTTTTCATACCCCTCAAGGGTAGTAACTTTGAAGTAAAAAAAAGTGAATTGGGGTTTCACCACTGTACCCTTCCCGGGTTTCCTGAACATCTCATAATACATAACATCAATGTACCACATGAGTTCCATAAAGTCCAATCGGTTAGATACATATAGGGGAAAACAATGTGGTGCCACCTTAGCCCCATAGGCTATGATCAAAGTATATTCTGAATGAAGAAACCAATCTGCCCAATTATTTGTTGCTTTAGATCAAGGTATATATTTTGGGCGCATGATGCTTCTGATTTCTAGAGAAAGATTGTGAATAGGTGCAACACCCAACACTTCTAGGATACCATATAACATTAACAAACATGACATAATTGGAATTGGAACAGTTCTGATCCCAAATGTGCATCCACATTTGTACTGAAAAATAAAATAAAAATTCATTGTCCCTTAATCTCAATTCCAACTTCCTTTTCCAACCATAATCACCCTCAAATAATAAAATATACATTAGTAGAGAATAATGAGTGAAATGTATAGGGAGCACCTCCTTAAAATTGAAGAAATCCTCATGCATTTGATCAACAACATAGTTGGTATAATTAAAACCAATGTTTCAATTATGACCCTGTATATTTTCCACCATTGCCAATAAGTCAGGGGTTATCCTTACCTCAAAATTTCAATCCAACACTAGTTTTAGGCAATAGTAAGTGTTCTTGTGAACCAACAATTTTTGAGGTGTGGTACTATGCACTTGTCTTACACTCTTAGGATCTTTACCCTAAAATGAGAGAGATAGAACCCCAAAATTGAAGTGGTTCACTCAAATAGAGGATTGTGTGATGTGATTAAGACTAAATGCAATGTTGTAAATTCAACTAAATGATGTAATTTATTGATTATTAATGCAAAACTTAATGTAATATGCAATGTTTGAAAATATGGTGAGGTATGTAGAAAATGCAATAGAAATGAAAACTAATGCAAACAGAATTAAACAAGGTCAAACTAAGTGCACCTAGGAATTGGATGATGAATCTAGAATGCTTTGAAATCTCGTAGAGATTAACATAAATCACCAATGGGACTCATTTTTTACTAATGGCGAATTAGTCCTCCAAAATTCTATGAAATCAAAGGTCAATTCTATAGCTCCAGATCTGCACTTGTCTTCTTGTCGGGTTGACAGAGTCAAATCTATAGAAAATAGGCTATAAGTTGTCTCCAAGATTGAAATAGGGTTTAGTTGACTTGAAACAGTTTGTTGAATTGTTGACCACCTTTCAACACTTGTTTGCTTGATAAATTTTCATACAAAAGTCCGCAAACACACATGCAAAAGGGGAAAAAATGGTTAAGGGTTAGAGTATAGGGATTTTCCTTGGTCAAATCCCACTTTGGTAAACAAACCCTTAATGAAGAAATGAAATGAAATGAAATGAGCAAGGAATGATGAATAAACAAGCAAATGTCCTAAACTCACCACAACCTTGTTGAATAAATCTGAAGATATGTCAATGACTTCTCCAAGATGCTTGATTCAACAATGTTATGATGCTTCAATACTTGAATGGATGATTGAATGGATGATTGAATACTTGAATGAATTAGGTGAATGGGGGTTGAAATGAGAATAAATTTTTTTATTTAAATACACACTTATGCCCTAATAAACCAATAATACATCATCACAGGCTAACATAAGGTATTTTTGAATAAAAACTTGAAAGGAATTTTGAATTATTTTGAATTTGGTGCCAAGAGGGACTCATTCTCCACCCATGGTGAATCGGTCCCACCTTGGGCTTGTAAGTGGGTATCAAGAATTAAGTCACATTTAATGTTATTTATTGGGTTTACATTCAAAAATACACTTAATTAAGTCTTATGGGTGCATAAAGGGGTCAATTAAAGCATACAAAATGTGTAAATAGTGAAATCAAGCCTAGAATAGAGTGAAATCTTGTTACAAGACTTTACAACACTTTAAAATAGGACTTGACAAGTGATTGGAAGGTGATTTTTAGGTGAATTGTAATGAAAATATTCTAGAAAAGTGTAGAAATGTGTTACAACACTTCAAAACACCTTCACAAGATGTCATAATTTGAATATTGAAGACCTAATGTGAATGTTTAAGTTACATTGTAACATTAAATAAAACCAAGACAAGTCAAACATCACAAGAGAAAGACCTAAAAGACCATGAAAATGTCAATGATCCATTTTTCTACAGTACATTTAGCCCCCACTTTAGTGAGAGGATGAACTTTCTTCAAAGTCACACTAAAGTAGGCATGTATATCGAGAAGGATCCAAATGCACTTATGTTAGTAAGATGGAATGACAATGATCAAGCCCCTAGGAGGAAGATCCCATGTCAAACTAAACATAAGAACAAAGGAACACATGCAAGAAAGAAAGAGAAGAAAAGGGAGAATCAGATCAAGTTTTGATAATTTGTCCAACTAGTTGTGGATTAGATCTAGGATGTTTGTGAGAAAAAGAGAATACATACTCACACTGGGGTGATATAACTCATGGCTGTCCACCGGGTGAGAAGACCCAAAAGGGTGAAGTATATACGCTAGCTGGTATGAACTCACAAACACATAGGTAGCTATGGGGAAAGTTGTGTCATTGAATGGGCTTCCCGCTCAACCATATTAAAGTTATACCTCTTGATAACTTTAATAAGGTGCCACAAGTGAAAATGTTGGTTCGTGTTTCATGAGACAAGCAAATCTTCATATGCTTAGAACTCATGAACAAAGAACAAGGTACCATAGGCATGCAAGTTGCATTATGCAGGGTGTAAAATGTAAAATGCAAAAATGTAAAATGAAAAAGATGTTCAAAGGAGTCTTGTTAAGTTCATGTAAGGTTTATCACTTAGGGAACATTGTCGCTAATGTCTCCAAGAGAGGACCAATCAAAGAAAAGAATATTCATAACTTAGGGGATGTAGTGTGTCACATAATTCCACTAAGAGGAATGTAATATGCTAAGATAAATCACACTTATGAAGGACATCACACCCAATGTCATCCATAAAGTGACAAATGCATTGTATGAAGTGACAAGGATACACTAAGAATCAAGAATGCAAATGAAATGATGCCAATGTATGCCCCCCACTTTAAAGGAATTTCTACACATTGTTAGGTGAGCAATTAATTTAAAGTAGCAAAGGAAAAATTCAAAAAGAAAACAAGACATGAGAGCCAAATTGGAAAGCCCCTATGCCAAGTCATGTTTCTAAGTTAGGTTTCTTCATGTAAACGAAAAAGAAAATAAAATAAAAGGAGGGTTACCCCTTGAAAAGGAACACACCAAACACATAAAGGATCTTTGGATTTGGGGTCAGTATGTTGGTTGTGGCAATATTTTCATTAAGGAGCTTAGAACTATCATCATTCCCCAAATACACATAGAACTAGAAGAATGACACAAAGAGAGCTAAAACCAGAGAAAAACAAAGTCTATTTTGGGTTAACATGGAAGAGACATTGTGGTCTCAATGCTTTGCATCATCCCCAAAAGGAAAACACAAGTAAAAAGAAAATAAAAGGAAAAAGAAAAGGAAAAGCTTTTGGGTCAACATGAAGGAGACATTTCGGTCTCAATGCCTTGCATCATCCCCAAAAGAAAAACAAAAGAAAATATTAAAAAGGAAAAGGGACCATTTGGGTCAACATGGAAGAGACATAGGGCATCTCAATGCTTTAAGGCCATCCACAAAAGGAGAACACAAAAAAAGTGATAAAGAAAGGACCTTTTGGGTCAACATGGAAGAGACATAGGGTGTCTCAACACTTTGCGTCATCCCCAAAATGAAAACACAAGCAAAAGAAAACAAAAAGGAAAAAGAAAAGGAAATTTTTTTGGGTCAACATGAAGGAGACATTTTGGTCTCAATGCCTTGTGTCATCCCCAAAAGGAAAATGTACCATTTGGATCAACATGGAAGAGACATAGGGCATCTCAACACTTTGTGTCATCCCTAAAAGGAGAACACAAAAAAAAAGTGAAAAAGAAAGGACCTTTTGGGTCAACAAGGAAGAAACATAGGGTGTCTCAATGTTTTGTGTCATCCCCAAAAGGAGAACACATAACACAAGTGAAAAAGGAAATGCAAAATGTACGACATATAGAAGAATAGAGGTACAAATAAAATATTTTAACAAAGAGATAGAACATCAAAAACACATTATGGAGGAACACGATACGCACATACAATCAAATCAAAGAAAAAGTAAAATGTAAAAGGAACTAGTAATGAAAATGTAATTCAACCATTAGTTGAATTATTGACTTCGCAATCTTAAGTAATATAGGCAGGTATGTGTAGGATCATTATGGAAAAAATAGGTCGTTAAGTGGTGAAAAATTTAGAAAAATTAGAGTTAGGCAAATTGACATAAAAAGTTTGAATAAATTATCTATATTATTTCAAAAATATGTACGAATAGAATATGTAGCAAATTGAATGTAGTTTCTAAACTACTAGGCTTATTTAAAAAAAAAAAATCTATTTGGTGAAAAATTGAAATTTCAATGTAGTAGTACTTAAATTTTATGGAAAAAATAAGTAGGTGTCTGTATGACCACCCTAACCACAATAAAATAATAATTTTTTTATAATATTTTAGATATAAGTAGAGGACTCATGTCCCGATGTGATGCATATTATTTTGTAATTTTTTTCCAAGTAAATAATTAATTATGATTTTTTTATTATAAGTTTTAAAAAATATAAAAACTCATATGTCTACCCACCTTAACTTGGTCAAAACTTCATGAAATTCAATTATTCTTTTAATTCTATAGTATGTGAAGCATAGAATGTGACACATGTTTTGGATTTAAAAAATGTGATACCATTTGTACCATTTGAAAGTTATAGATGTTTTTCAATAAGCCTATCAATCAAGACTTTATTCATAATTCAAATAGAAAATGAATAATAATTATTTATTAAATTCAAAATAAAACATAACTTATATTGGTGGAAAGCTGATAATCACCTTTAAAAACCCTTTTCATTTCATCAATTTTTGGTAAAATAAAAGTTGTTAGCCACATACTCTACACATACCCATCATATCACCACTTTTTGGCCCATCATGATCTTGCACATACCCAAGTGGAAAATAAATAATGGGTGATCCCACAATATTGGTTTACAATTTTTTGAAGATCTTGATTTTTGTTAAAATCACATATTTTTAGAATATATAATGATTTAAGCCTTGAAAAGTTTCATTTAAAGGATTCCAATTGGTTAGATCAAACCCCCTTGGATAGAACCCCACTAGTTTTAAACCATACCTATAACGGAGTCTCCTTTACACCTATCAAAATGATGATAAAAAACCACTTTTGATTTACCTTTTTGAGGATTAGATGAATTAATTATTTTATTTTTTGTAAGTATGTATTTCTTATTATAAGCTTCCCAAAAAGTATAATTTTAAATAAATTTAATTTTATTATTATATTTATTTTTATTTCTTTTGAATGTAGGTTTTTCACTGAAAATCAAGCTCTTTGTTCTACACGTGGAAAAATAGTAGATTATAAAAAAAAATTGAAAAATATGAGTGCACTAGATATTGAAGTCCTTGATCCAAGAAAAAAGATGAGTGCACTAGATATTGAAGTCCTTGATTCCAAAAAATTATAATTTTATCCTTCATGGAAAAAAAGTGATGTGTTATGCGGTGAGTGTCACTCCTTAAAAATGGTGTTTACTAAAAAAAAACTAGCTTTCAAAGGAGATGGAAAAAGAAGTGCAATTTGATTCCAAAATTTTTGAAAATAATATATTTAGAATCTCCAGACAAAATTTCACAAATTACTAGTTTGTATCATCTTCAAATTCCTCATGGTTTAGCCAACATTGGTTACCGAAAGTGGAGATTTAGTCAGAAAAAATTAGTTTAGTGTCCAATTTGGCCAAAAATTGTAAACCAATATTGTGGGATCACCCTAATGTAGTTAAGAGAAAAAGAAAAATGCATTACGAGGACAAGGATAACAACGTCTTTCCCCCACTGAGTGTAGGGAAAAAATGAGTCGAGGTGGGTGATGGGAAAGGATCATGCAATAGTGAGAATTGAAAATTCTACAACTATGGCATAATAAGAGGATTGGGTTTAAGGGATAATAGAATAGTAGTCAATATCAATGAAGTGATACTTGTTCAATATGTCCTTCAATGTCTGACATTCATAAATTTGGTGGCCAAGAAGATGATGATATTTGCAATATGGTATGTTAGAATCTTTAGGATGGATGACCAACCTATTTGAAGGTGGTAAGAATATAAGGCCTCTATTTAAGAGCATCTATAGTCTCCTTTCACATTCAGCTAGTGGATGGAGAGGAAACTTTAGTTTCTACAATTTGTAGGGTCATTTTCGTTTACTATTTTCTCCTTTTTGATGGATGGAAGGAGGAAGAGGACCCATGGTGATCCTAGCATAATTGTCATTAAAATCAGGTATTGTTGTTCATGTGGAAGGAGGACATCCAAGTTAGGAGTAGAATCAAAGATCATTGTACCATCATCTCAAAGTCTCCAATATTCAAAAGGAGGCTTGCTCTCACGAGGAGGATCTTTATATCCTAATCCTGTTGTGTTTTCTTTTGTTGGTTTTTGTTCGACAAGTTGGTGAATGTTATTCTCATTTGTTGTGTCACAACCTTGTTTACTTAGGATAGGAAAGCCTTTTCTATATGTTTCTTCAAGGTTGATTGGTGTGCTTGTAACTTTCTTATCATAAAATGGTTGAGGATGTGGTTGTTTAGAGGAACAAGATCCACTGGATGGAGGGAATTCAGGTCCATTTCTTTTAGGATGTAGGTATCCAAAGTTATCAGGAGGTGCAATGGTAGGAAGATCTCTTGACTTCATGGATGGGTAAAAGGCTACATTGGCTTCATGTTTATTAAGACATTCATTTAAGAAATTTTTCATGCTATCATCATCTTCTCCAATGAAGTCTACATCACAAAGAGGACAATCATGAGGAGTTGAAGGAGCATGAGGAAGCTCAAGGTCATTGAGATCACAACCAAAGGCACAATTGGACATGTCTACTAGGGATTTCAATGAATTCCAAAACTTGTTAAAAAAAAAATCCATGATGAAAATGAATAAAATTAAACTAATATGCAAGAAACATAAAATTTGGAAAGTCTAATTGAAAGTAACCATAGAAAAATGTAATGCAGAAAATACCCAGAAAATGCCTAAAAATGATGTTTTAAATGTGTAGGTGGACTGATTCACGCAGGGTGGTGAATGAGTCCAGGTATGAAATTTTTTTTATGTTTTTCAGAAAACTTAAATTGAATTCAATTTTTTTTAGATGAAAAATGAGGATACAAATGAATTTTTTTAGTTTTTGAATGATATGTTATGCAAAAATGAAGTCTATATGAGTCTTTCACTAACACAATTTCATAAACCCTAGGATGCAAAAACAAAACAAAACCTAATTGAATGTTTATACAAAGGACACCTAGGATGCAATATGCAATTGAAATTAGAAAGATAAAGTGTTCAATATGTAGGTTCACCAAAATGAACCTACAATTTTTGATTTGTGGTACTATGGACTTCTAGTACACTCTTAGGATCTTTCACCTAAAAGGAAAGAGATAGAACCCCAAAATTGAAGTGGTTCACTCAAATAGAGGATTGTGTGATGTGATTATGACTAAATTAAATGTTGTAAATGTAATTAAATGATGTTATTGACTGGTTATTAATGAAAAACTTAATGTAATATGCAATGTTTGAAAACACAGTGAGGTATGTAGAAAATGCAATAGAAATGAAAAATAATGCAAATAAAATTAAACAAGGTCAAACAGAGTGCACCTGGGAGTTAGATGATGAATTTGGAATGCTTTGAAATTTGGAAGAGATCAATGTAAATCACCAGTGGGACTCATTCGCCACTGACAAAAATAACTGAAAATTGCTTTCTGACTGTGAGGAACTAGAATCTAACAAAATCACCTTTTTCATCCTTAAGGTGGGACTCATTCTCTAGTGATGTTGAATCATTCCTCCTCCAAAACTCTATGAAATCAAAGGCCAATTCTGTAGCTCCAAATTTGCACTTGTCTTCTTGTCGGGTTGATAGAGTCAAATCTATAAAAAAATGGATTGTAGGTTATCTCCAAGCTTGAAATTGGTTTTAGTTGACTTCAAAAAATTTGTTGACTTGTTGACCACCTTTCAACACCTATTTTCTTGATAAATATACATACAAAGTTCTGCAAACAAAAAAGCAAAAGGGGAAAAAATGGTTAAGAGTTAGAGTATAGGGATTTGCCTTGGTCAAATCCCACTTTGGTAATCAAACCCTTAATGAAGAAATGCAATGAAATGAGTAAGGTATGATGAATAAACCACATGAAAATGTCCCAAACTCACCACAACCTTGTTGAAGAAATCTGAAGATATGTCAATGGCTACTCCAAGATGCTTGATTCAACAATGCTATGATGCTTCAATACTTGAATGGATGATTGAATGCTTGAATGAACTAGGTGAATGGGGGTTGAAATGAGAAGAAAAACACTTATTTATACACACTTATGCCCTAATAAACCAATAATACATTATCATAGGCCGACATAAGGTATTTTTGAATAAAAACCTGAAAGGAATTTTGAATTATTTTGAATTTGGAGCCAAGAGGGACTCATTCGCCACCCATGGCGAATGGGTCCCACCTTAGGCTTGTAGGTGGCTGTTGGGAATTAAATCACATTTAATGTTATTTGTTTGGTTTACATTAAAAAATACACTTAATTAAGTCTTATGAGTGCATAAGGGGTCAAATAAAGCATAAGAAACGTGTAAATAGTGAAATCAAGCCTAGAAAAGCATGAAATCTTGTTACAAGACTTTACAACACTTTAAAATAGGACCTGACAAGTGATGAAAAGGTTATTTTTAGGTGAATTGTTGTGAAAATATTTTGGAAAAGTGTAGAAATGTGTTACAACACTTCACAACACGTTCACAAGACATCATAATTTGAATATTAAAGACCTAATGTGAATGCATGCATTACATTGCAACATTAAATCAAAGCAAGACAAGTCAAACATCACAAGAGAAAGACCTAAAAGACCATGAAAATGTCAATGATCCATTTTTCTATGGTTCATCTTGAAATAATCCATAAAATCCTCACACACAAAAGGCTCCGCATCCTTAGAGAGGAATCTCTCTGTGTTATTTCTATGTTGAACAAGCAATCTATTTCTATATGCTTGCAAATATGTTATTCTCATATTCAGCATATAGCTTGACATGCTTAAAATTCATAGTATAATTGGGATTTAGCCCAAATACTTCCACAATCTTTTCCTTTGTCACTTATAGGACTGCATCACCATTTTCACTCCTAATTATTTTGTCAATGGGATGATAATGCCTGGCCAGTTCCATCATCAAGTCCACCTCTAAAAACACATTTGGCACCACCAACTTTCCAAGGTTCAGTCCCTATAAGTAACATGCAAGATTACTAGAATACACTATCAATTAACCTGGTGGTCATGACAACTTGACCTATAGGTCTTTTATAAATTCGTGACCCTCCTTCCTTTACATCTCCAAAGGCCTCTTGCATAAACCTTTCTATTTCCTTCTTTTCACTTCTAGACCTATTAGATGTTGTCGGAGTACTTGGTGAAGGGTTAGATACTGCAAATGGTTTTGACTTAACTTTGGATGAAACATCCCAAGTTTTAAGTCATTTAACCCTTTTTTGTTTTTGTTTCCTCTCTGACCTAATACTAGATTCACGAGGCTCTAGCTCACTCATGTTTGCAATGTAGGAGAACTAGGTTTTATAATTTATTAGAGTAAAAATGAAACCCTTTCCAAGTATGAGAACATAAGGCACTACTTACAGAACAAAAATATATCCCCAAATATGACCCAACACTTATCACTAAATCAAAGATATCATCAATGGAAAATCAAACAATCTCCCTAATTCCCAATCATCTTTCTAAGGTATTTTTCATTAATACTTCAACTAGAATGAGATATACAGTTTGCTTACCCAAGTGAACAATTTCCACACTTGTTGCTATCTTAATTTATTAGATCTTCTCGCATAATTTCTTTGGCTTTTGGTATTCCTTTCTACTTCCAAGTGAATCTAAATGCATGACCAACTAGGTATCTACTTTCTTTTATTTCCAAGAGACAGGTATGCTATCATTAATGTTTGATAGTAAGTTCACGCGAGCGAACTGGCATCTAGTTGTTTATGTTCAAATCTTGGTCATTGATCAATCTGTTTTAAAACTATATCAATGGTTATCAATTCGCCTCACTACTTTCTTCCTTGCTTTATACAATGTCCTCAGGATTCTTCCACATTTCCTTTTCATCCAATAGTTGTCGCCTATTGCTGATATATCTCATCCTTCAGTAGCTCTATTAGCGATGAAAGCATCTATGTGATGAAAACTTAGCCCTTGGATCTATGGCCCATCCCCGATCACGCTCATTTTCCCATCGCACATCACTAATTTAAACTTCACACCCTGGATCCTATTAGCGACAAGAGATATAGTGAAGAGGCTAGGTTAAGAAATATACACTTGGAAGAAAATCAATGATACAAAAGGCATCGCACATAAGATTTATTTAGATTAGCGAAAGAAAATTTGAATAGATAACTCCATTGTTCATCACTATTTTGAAACTTAAGCTTTGGAATGAATCTGTGATGAACGATAAAATAAAAAAGCACTAGGACATCACTCATCGCTATTTATCCTCATACAGTTTGCAAGCAATTAGCGATGATAGATCTACACAATGACATTGAATATTTGTATCGCGTATCACTAATATAGAACTTAGCACTAAAACTCATCCATTATATGTGAAGCATGGGAGATCCATCATATCACTCATCACTGTTTAAAATTTACCATTTCATAACCATCCACGATGAGTGATGAAAATGAGAACATAAGATTAGAGGCCATTGCTTATTGCTATTACAATACTCAAGGCTCAAAAGCCATTAGTGATAGGCGAACCTTCAATGATACAAGGAGAAGCAAAGAGCATCGCTCATCACACATTGATATCAGGAGGTCCAAAAGCTATCCACGATGAGTGAAAACAAAGAGATATTGCTCATCGCTTATCACCAATTCCAAACATACACTCCAGGAGTAATCTGCAATGAGCAATAATGAGAGATGGCCAACGAGACTTAAGTGAAAACTTCTAAGCACATGCTCATAAGTTGTTTGAATAAAGGGGACCCTCTAGGATGACATGAAAGAAATGGATCAAAAGCTTCTAAGTCAAAATGCAAAGGATGTAAAGGCCAAAAAGGCTCTTTACTTAAAACCGTATAAAAATAAGAAACTCAAACCTAAGCTTGGGGTACTGGTTACCTGATGATTGGGAATGGCATAAGATGTTTTAGTGTGACCAGAAATGGGAAAAAAGAAATAGAAAATGAAATAGAACCCTTTAATAGTGATGAGAAACAAAACTCTAAGCCTTCAGGTATTAGCCAAAAATGTGACAATATTTTGAGACGGAACATAAAAAAATTACAGGTTCCATCACCATGTACTTCAATGTTCATTTATGTTTTCATTAGGTTTGGCCAACTTGGTGTTTACACATCATATGAAGGATTAAAAATTATTTAAGGAAGTGTGTGATTCATCCGAGATGATGTTTTTGGTCTTGGTTAAGTGTTGATTTGGTCCACTCTCATTCCTTTCCACCGCGAGAATGTTGAGTTGCTGACCTAATTTGAATTTATGAAAATAATCATATGTAGCTAACTTTGGAGAAATTTTTTAAGGATGAAGAGGGTATAAATGCAAGTCAAGATGTTGCAAATAAGACATTGAAGCAAGGAAGAAAAGAAAATTTGTGTGAAAGTGAATTGAGGTAGTAGTACTTTAATGTGTTAGCTTCCTAAAAATAGGGAGTTGACAATGTCTACAATTCTTCTAATCAAAGCTATGAATGTATGTAACCTATTGTGGTGGATCTTTACTATAATCTTTTGTATCTATAAGAAATGAGCCTCCTTGTTGGACAGTGAGTCCCTTATGTGGGTAGTGAGCCTTTGTATATGGGCAGTGACCCTCTTGTATTTATTTTTTATATTACTTTATATTGTGAGTTAATCGTCATCGTGGTTTTTCCCTCATTGGGTTTTCCACGTAAAATCTGGTGTTCATTGTGTTGATATTACTCTTTGTTATTTTCATTTCATGTTCATACTTAATAAAAAAATTATGTCATTGTGAAGTGAATAAGTGTTTGAAGTTTGAGTTTGAATTTGGTGACAACTGATTCACCCCCCCTCTTAGTTGTCTTGCACCTTTCAACACATAGGTGAATATTGCTAAATAAATTGAACAAGGAATTACAAAAGTGAGAATACCAAGTATCTAAAGATTTGTTAGAGGTAAAGAATAAGGATTAGGAGTGATAAAAGATATTACTAATATAATTTCAAGGGATCACTAATAAATATTATTAAGACCATATTTTAAACAAGTTATTATTTCCTTGAAATTATAAATATACCTATCTAGGGATTATGTGATTTTAGAGATAGTAAAAAGATAAAAAAAATTAGACATTATAAATATAATTTAGTTTTAGGTTTTAGGGTCTAAGTCCTAGGATTAAGGGTTTTAGTTTTTAGGTCTATGTTTTTTGGAACCTAGGGTTTAGGGTTTTGCTTTCTAATTTTTGTGCCCAGTTTAGGTTAAATTCTAGTTATTTAGGTGTAGATTAAATTATGGTTTTCAATTCACAATTTAATGTTTTTTTTTTTGTTGATGGTTTTGGTTTTAAATACAATTTAAAAACAATAAAATATTCAACATAAAACAAACAAAAACTAAATAACAATTACAAAACAAAAATGCAAGATATAAAGAAAAAAAGAAAAATTCAACCAACTTGGAGATCGTTGAGGTTGGTTGCATTGAAAAGAGGAGATGACAGTGAAAATTTGTTTCAAATGGGCCCTTAGGACTGTGTATGTGAATTAAGCTCTTCCTCAAGCTCACCGGCCAAACTGTAGTAAGAAAATGAATAACACAATAATTTATTTAAAAAATTAAATAGCTTTAAGAAATATGTATGCTTTATAAAATGTACACATTTTGTAATGCGTATGTGTTTTGTAAAATGTACTCGAATCTAAACGCATATGCATTTTGATTTAGGCTTGGGTACCCGATCTAAAGCACATACACGTTTTTTAAAAATACATACGCATTTCCTACAATTTTTTTGTTTTTGCTAAAAAATTCCCTCTTTGTGGACCCAACTTCCAAATTTTACCCCTAAACCATAGATTTTTGAAGTAGTGGAATGTTGTCTCTTTTGCTCAATTAGGGCCTTTCACCTAAAGGAAAGAGATAGATTCCACACCAAAATCTAGGTGGCTCACTCAATCTAATGTATGTATGATGAAATTATGCCTAAACTAAATGATCTAGATGCAATAAATTGATAAAATGGATTGATTATTGAATGGAAACTAAAGAAAAACAACTTGTTTGAAAACACATTGTGTAATACAAAAACACCTACAAATGTGAACAAAATTGAACAGAAAAGGATGAAACTAAAAATGTGGACTTGGGATCTTGAAGGAGGCTGGAAATGACACTTGAAATGCTACTGATGCTATAAATTTAGCCTACTAGGAATCATTCACCATTCTGGGTGAATTAGTCCTAGTTCTATAAAATTGACCTGAAACCCATTTCAGACAAAAGGGTATCCAAAAATGGAAAAAACTCTATTCAGGCCTGGAAATGGGACTCACTCTCCACTAATGGTGAATAATTCCACTTTTGAATTTTTGAAGATCCAAAAGAGGAACTAGGAGCTCTCATTCTGCAATTTGGCTTTCTACAGGTGTTTGCTTTTGAAACTATGATTTATGAACCTGAAAGTGAGTTTTTGTTGATATTTTGACTTGATCTATGAAGAAAAGACCTAAATAACTTTGCAATGCAATATTAAATTATTTCTAAGCTTCCAAGAGGCCTAAATCTACAAACAAACAAGACAAGAGAGAGAAATGGTGAATGTTAGGGCATGGGGGTTTTCCTTGGTCAAACCCCTTTTAGGTAATTAAACCAAAATAGAGAAATAATGTAATGAAACATGCAATAATGGAGTTGATTACCTTTCCATAATGTTTAATCTTTAATTTCTATAGTAAAACATGAATAATCTACCCTTGAATGTCTGGAAATTACTATCTTAATGACTTGAAATGAAGAAACCCTAACTTTTTTGACTTGAGATGGAAGAATGATGGATGAATAATGAAGACTGGTCCTAATTTAGGATTTAGAGAGTTGATTTTATAGGCAATTCACCTTATTTTCCCTTTAATTGGATCCTCAAGGCCAACATGAAGAAAAATAAAGCTTAAATCCCTAACATTCTCACTCAAAAGTTAAAAGTGGACCAAATGGAACTCATTCACCACCCATGGCGAATGGGTCCCACAGGGGCCATTTTTCTAACTAAGATGTTAGGAAGTAGGGAAATAAGGTTTATATTGTGACTTTGTCAGGTATTTCATCAAATTATGCCTTGAGATGCACAATATGGGTTAATAGGGGACTATTAGTCATGATGTAAAGGTCAATTAGGGCTTGGGACATAGAATTCAATGTGAAAGTGTGATTAAGTAGACTTTACAACACTAAAATGAGGTCGACATAACCTAGAAAGGCACAATAACCAATGTGAATGTGCAAGACACATTAGAAAACTAGTTTATCATTAAGTTTAATTCAAAAACCTTCTAGATTGATGTGATAATGTATTTGAATACATTTTATAATGTTAAATTAGGGAGAAATGGGTTCATTAAGTCTAAAAAAGCATGAAAGTCTCTTACAACACTTTACAACACCTTTACAAGACATTTTTAAATGCATTTAAAAGGGTCCAAGAGTGTGGATGTGTAAAATACCTCACAACATTGAATCAAGGCCTCATTAAGTCCAATTTATCATTAATTATTCCCCAAATCAAGCAAGTTGCATTTTTTCTATGGTAAATTTATCCCCGCACTTTAGTGAGAGAATGAACTTGATTCAAACTCATACTAAAGTAGGAATTCAAGAGAGATCCAATCATACCCATGCAAATGAAAAAGGAAAACAAAGATCAAAGGAGGTGGCCAAGCCCCCAGGATCCAAGATCTTAATTCAAGTCGACATGAGTACAAAAGTTCACACACAAGGTGCAACAAAACAAGATACATGATCATGCAATGGTAAGAATTAGGAAGAAGAGAAAGGTGGATCAAGCAACGATCATTTTTCCAACTACTTGTGGATCAAATCTAGGTTGTTTGTTCAAAAAGAAGATGCATACTCACTCTGGGTGACAGAACTTTTGGTTGTTTGTTGGGTGAGAAAGCACAAAAGGTGAGAAACATACACTAGTTGGTATGCACTCACAAAACACATAGGTGGCTATGGGGAAATTCATGTCGTGGAATGGGCTTCCCACTCAACCATACCAAAGTTATACCTCTTGATAACTTTAATAAGGCACCGCAAAGAAGATGATGTCGTTTTGAGCTCTATGAAGTAAGAAAAACTTTGTATGCTTGACACTCATAGACATTGTTAATGCAGAATAGTGTAAGGATTGTTCAAAGGGATTTTTCTTAATTCGTGCAAGGTCTCATCTTAGGGAACATCGTGCTTAATGTTTCCAAGAGAGGATAAGTGCAAATGAAGTATCACACTCTTGGAGGGAATTAAGCCCAATAACTCCACCAAGAAAGGATGCATCACAAGAAGAAAGAAATTGCACAATCAAATGTGAGTGGTGATGTATGCGCCCCACTTTAAAGC
This sequence comes from Sequoia sempervirens, assembly GCA_007258455.2. Taxonomy (NCBI): domain Eukaryota; kingdom Viridiplantae; phylum Streptophyta; class Pinopsida; order Cupressales; family Cupressaceae; genus Sequoia; species Sequoia sempervirens. Next base: position 512,787,788 of record VDFB02281492.1, read on the forward strand.
AGTTAAGAGGCACCAATACTATGAGAAATTTCTTTAAAGTAGAAGAAGAGGACATGAGAGATTACTCGGAAAGCCCTATGCCAAGTCATATGTTTCCAATAAGCTACGTCATGAAAAGGGGAGGTTGTCATATGCAAGCCAACTTAAGGCATGTTGTATGCATCTGAAGCTTGTTCTTATGTATTCATGAAAGGTTGACAACTAGTGAAAGGAGGCAACCACAAGTGAAATACGACGATAAGGCTGCATAACCCCTTGTTCCCATTGAGTCTAGGACAAGGGTGAGCTGAGATGATTACTCAAAGCCTTACAGTCATTAGTCAAGTGACCATGAACTCTATGATAGGAGTAGAATGAAGTCTAATAAGAGCATTTATTTTGAGTTCTGGGAGGGAGGGTGATCAAGTGATCTTGGAGGAGTCTCAACAAGATGCCCTTTTGATCAATGGTAGAAAGTGGTCTTGTAGTTTGTGGAAAAGATACCCCTTGCTTAGTATTGGTTGTCATATCTACGCAAGACTCTTTAGATTTCAAGATTTTGTTCTCTTCATCTAACGAATTCAAATCATGAACATTTTGCGAGATGACATTGATAGTAAGCAAATGGTTTGTTGTTTATGTCGCGTTTGGTAAAGGATGATATTCAAGACCACTAGTGTCGAGGAGTTCAGGATGGATGACTGGTAAGGTTGGTTTAGAAGTATGTTTTGTGATAGTATTGATGTTAATGGATGGCTTGTGTATCTCAATTAAAGGACAATAACTAAGACCATGAGTCATTTATTATGTGTTAGGCTCTATACGGTTGCAATTACCTTGTTCTCGAGCACCACATCCTTTTCCACTATATCCAAGTTGTCTCATGAATTCATAACCTTTTCCATACACTTTCTTCATTTCTTTTGGATCGGTTGGTGGTTGGTCATAAGCACCGTCAAAGGTGACTATGTAGTTTACATCTTTGTCTAAAGTGGTTGAGGTAGATGCTTTCAAAAGGTTGTCCAAATTTTGTGTTGGCATTATTGTTGTATTTGGCCTTATTTGAATTTTTGTGGATAATTTTTTACTTGCCCATGAAGCCATGTTTGAAATCCAAGGAACCCCAATTATCTTCTAATAGCATTGTGACTTGTTCAATATGATATTTTTCTTTTGGTTGTGTGGGTTCCACTTGTGTGGTTGGTGCTAATGTGTTCAAGGGTTTCTCTTTGGTTTTCTCAAGTTGTAAGTCACTATAAGGCTCATTATCAACGTCGAGTGTACACACTTTTTTGTTGTGGATGTATTTCATTTTTTTGGTGAAGAGAGGAAGGCACACCATTCATTGCATGAATCCATGGCTTACCTAGAAGAAGGTTATATGAAATATCATGAAGCATAACTTGGATTGTTGTGTTCAATGTGAATTCTCCAACTGTAATAGGTAAAGTGATCATACCAAGCGGTGTCTTTTCAACATTATCAAAACCATTAATAGATAAAGATTCAGATTGAATTTGTGATTTATCCACACGAAGCCTATCTAAAATTTTTATGCTACACACATTAAGGGCTAAGCCATTGTAATAAGGGTTCACTTTATCCCTATCCAATTGTATCGATCAATGATCATGAAAGCTTTGTTTTGTTTTTGCACTTCCAAAGGGGGGAGTTCACTCTGGTGAAAAAAATGTTAGCATTTATTCCTTGGATCATGGCTGCTATGTCAGTTGGTTGCACATTAGGAGGGACAAGAACTTGTTGCAAGGCTGACTAGATCATGTTCTGATAGTGAGGGGAGGCTTGAATAAGGTCCCATAATGAGATTTTAGCAGGATTATTCTTTAGTTGTTCAACGAGATTGTACTCCTTTCCACTAGGAAGACCTAGTAAGATAGGTTTAGAAGGGATAGGATTAGAAAAAGGTAAGGGTGAATTGTGGATTTTTTTGGTGGTTTGGATTGTTTTGAGTGTTATACATATGAGCAATGACATTATAACTCATTTTTTGTGATACATTATTATGAGGTGGGTAGAGGATGAGTTCGGGTTTGTTTTGAGTTGGAGGTTTATGTGAAGGGGGGTAAAGGATGAGTTGAGGTTGAATAATGTTAACATCCCTTAGGGAGTGAGAGTCTATATCATTATTGTTATTCTTTTGTTGCATTGAATGATATCCTTCCTAGGAGGAGGGCTTTGAGGAGAACTACAAAACATAATTTTTTAACATTCTAAGTTTGTTTCTTCTAAAAGGACTTCATCACAAGTAGGAGAATGATTAATGGTTGAATTTTATTTTCCAAGAAAGGTTTTATTAGGTGAAGGGGGACAACTGATATTCTCATGACCATCATGGAATATGTTTTCTATCATTAAAGTATCGTCTTCACAATAATGAGAAATACTAGGGGAAGAAGAAATTGTAGTGTTATGATCATCTAATGTTGTGTTATGTTGGTTGTGAATGTTTTTTCCACTAAGAGAGGTAAAAGGAGTGAAACAACTAGGATTCTCCAAACCCTCATTAATTGATTCTTTTGCGAAAATATCTTCCTCATCAAGAGGAGAGATATTATGAGAAGAACAAGTATGATCGTTAGGAATGGCCCAAGTTGTAGTCTCTTTTACTAAAACACTCTCATAGGGAGGGAATAGGAAATGTTTCTTAACATGTCTACATATGTAAGGTACTAGCATTGTTTGAATAAGAATGAAAAGAACATGTAACCATTTTATGCAATGTTTCAGCAATATGAACAATGTATATGCAAAGATACAAAACATTCTTATCCAATATATGCAATATTTGAAGAATGAAAATAATGTACATGAAAGAATGAAAAGAACTTTTATCAAACTTATGCAAAGTTTTATGAATAGAAATATTGTATATGAAAAATTGAAAAGTACTTTTATCAATGTTATGCAAAATTGTAGACATGGAAGTATTTTCAGATGTATGGATGTTTGCAATTGAAGTGATTTGAAGAATGATTAGTATAAACTGATGTTTTTGAGCTAGATGCATAATAGATAGTAAAAAATGTGGATAGGGACTGATTTTCCAAGCATGGTGAATTAGCCCCAGTAATGGTTTTCTAATTTTTTTCATAAATTTTGAATTGTTTTTTATGTGTGTGATGTTGTATGATGCAAAACTAAGATGGAGATGTAGAATTTCAAAAAACTCTAAGGAAATAACATGCAAAAATGCAAGCAAAATAACCTTTTCACTAATGCAAGTTTTTGAAACCCTAGAATACAAAACAATGGAAAATGTAATGCATGCAAGCTATTGGTAGGATGATGATGGAATCCTAATCAGAAAAGAAAGTATTCTAAAATTAGGTCATCCAAAATGAACAATATATTTTCAAAGTGGTGGAATGTTATGTCTCTTTTGCTCAATTAGGGTCTTTCACCTAAAGGAGAGATAGATTCCACACAAAAATCTAGGTGGCTCACTCAATCTAATGTATGCATGATGAAATTATGCCCAAATTCAATGATATAGATGCAAAAAAATGATAAAATGGACTGATTATTGAATGGAAACTAAAGAAAAACAACTTGTTTGAAAACACATTATGTAATACAAAAACACCTAGAAATGTGAACAAAACTGAACAGAAAAGGATGAAATTGAAAGTGTGCACTTGGGATCTTGAAGGAGGCTAGAAATGACACTTGAAATGACATTGATGCTAGAAATTTAGCCTATTTGGACTCATTTTCCATTCTAGACAAATTAGTGCTAGTTCTGTAAAACTAACCCGAAACCCATTTTAGACAAAAGGGTATCCAAAAATGTAGAAAACCTTGTTCAGGCCTAGAAATGGGACTCATTCACCACTGATCATGAATGATTCCACTTTTGAATTTTTGAAGATCGAAGAGATGAAATAGGAGCTCTTAGTCTACACTTTGGCTTTCTATAGGTGTCCATTTCTGAAACTTTGATTTCCGAACTTGAAAGTGAGTTTTTGTTTATATTTTGACTTGATCTTTGAAGAAAATACCTCAAAAACTTTGCAATGCAATATTAAATGACTTCTAAGCTTCCAAGAGGCCTAAATCTACAAACAAACAAGACAAGAGAGAGAAATGGTGAATGTTAGGGCATGGGGGTTTTCCTTGGTCAGACCCCTTTTAGGTAGTAATTAAACCAAAATAGAGAAATAATGTAATGAAACATGCAATAATGGAGTTGATTACCTTTCCATGATGTCTGATTTTGAATGTTTATAAAAAACATGAATAATCTACCCTTGAATGTCTGAAAATTGCTATCTTAATGACTTGAAATGAAGAAACCATAACTTGTTTGACTTGAGATGGAAGAATGATGGATGAATCATGAAGAATGGTCTTAATTTAGGGTTTAGAGAGTTGATTTTATAGGAAATTCGCCTTATTTTCTTGTTAATTAGATACTCAAGGCTGGCATGAAGAAAAATAAAACTCAAATCCCAAAAATTCTCACTGAAAAGTAAAAAATGGGCCAAATGGGACTCATTCGCCACCCATGGAAAATGGGTCACATATGGATTGGACTGATTCACCATGGATGGTGAATGGGTCCCACAGGGGCCATTTTTCCTTCTAAGATGCTAGGAAGTAGGGAAATAAGGTGTATATTTTGACTTTGTTAGGTATTTCATCAAATTATGCCTCAGGATGCACAATATGGGTTAATAGGGGCCTATTAGTCATGATGTAAAGGTCAATTAGGACTTGGGACACATAATTCAATGTGAAAGTGTGATTAAGTAGAATTTACAATTTAAAATGAGGTCCACATAGCCTTGAAAGGCACAAGAACTAATGTGAATGTGCAAGACACATTACAACACTAGTTTATCATTATGTTTAATTCAAAAGCCTTCTATATTGATGTGATAATGCATTTAAATACATTTTATAATGTTAATTTAGGGAGAAATAGGTTCATTAAGTCTAGACAAGCGTGAAAGTCTCTTACATCACTTTACAAAACCTTTATAAGGCATCATTAAATGCATTTAAAAGGGTCCAAGACCTAGTGTGGATGTGTTAAATACCTCACAACACTTAATGAAGGCCTCATTAAGTCCAATTCATCATCAATTATTCCCCAAATCAAGCAAGTTGCCTTTTTTTGTGGTACAACCCCTAAGTATTTTATTTATTTTTTAATCATTTAATCTAACTATTAATTTATTATAGAATCTCAACCGTAAAGCCCTTTTTGATTAACTCACTTCTCAAGGTTGCATAGAAATATCAATATTTTTGTCTCTCTTCATGCAATTGTAATTATGGTTGAAAGAGTTTTATAGGAGTTGTGGGGTTCAAAAATCAGCTTTAATATTTTGATGGTTGTTGTCTCATCAAGACCACAAATATGAGGTAACTTATGATGTGTTGGGAATCAGGGTTTGTATATTGTTTTTCTCAACAAGGATTTGCCAATGGTGATAACTGTCTTTTAAGTGTTATGGAATCCTTTTGTCTATTTTTCTTGAGAATCAATCCATGCATTGGATATAATCTCAACATGGTATTTTATATACTATGAGGCATAAAATCAACTATTATATAAAATAAAGGTTGCTAAAATTAAAGATATCATGTTTATTATATACATTTTTCTTTACTTTTTATTTTTCATCTAACATTTTCCTTACTTTTCTTCTGAGACATCACCCATGTATTTTTCACATAGATAGTCTCTTGACAGGGTATCAACCATCCAACTTTTCTATTTTTTCATTTCTTATCTAATTAGAGAATATCATCAATTTCTTCATTTTATAATTTTTATTGTTAGATATTTTTTTCTTTGAAACAATGTCACTTCAAGTATCACTTCAAAGAGGACCAAAATACAAACACTAAAATTATTTATTTAGTAATCAACTTTAACTTTACCATTATTTATTTCCATCTAATATTTATTGCATCGTTAATTAACTATTATCTCTTATCATTTATTAATCAATTTATCTATTTAATTAAATAATATTTTATTATTTAACTGAGTGAGAGATGATTACCCATGTTTCAAATAAAATTTTAATTTTCATCTCATTAGTTAACTATATCTTCCATCATTAGTTAACTCCATCTTGTTTTAGAAACTTCTTCGCTTCTCAATCAACTTCATCTCCAAATGGAAATTTATTAATCTCATTTATCCATTTATTAGTTTAAATAATTCATGTTTATTGTCTCATGGTTTTGAAATGGAAATTTTTCGTTTATCAACTGTGTTGAATCCACAACATTTATAGTCAAATCAAACCTCCAAACATATGATTATTTTCCATTTTTTATAGGAAACTCTATAACTATCCTTGTTGCACTCTTTTCGATCAACGACTCTTTTCATAAATCCACTATATTAAAATATATCATCAATAAAATATAGGTATTGTTCTAATGAGTTGCATCGACATTCCTAACATGTAAATCAACATAATGAGCTTAGTAACAAGGTTTGCAATGAGATTACTAAATTTAAACTTGAAGTGATAATGCTACTACATTTTTTATTTTGAAGTCATCAATTTCCTAATTTTCATTAAACTTCTTATAGGATCTTTATTCCTTTCCATTATTTTACCTTATAACTTTTCTCCCTTTTGCTAATATTTCTAGGGTTCTTAAAATGAGAAAAGAAAAACATTTATACAAGAATTACCATAAAAGGGTGTAATATCCAATATAAAATTGAAGAGAAAACTTAATATTATACATAATTGAAATATCTTTCCTATAGTTACAAATTTTCTAACTAATTGTTGGATAATATGTATTATCATATAAATAATAAGTTATATAATTGGGGATAGATTTCTACTAGGAAACCTAATAATTCCATAAAATTTCTACTAAATCATATCCATCATTTTAAAGAATGATATTCAAGCCAAAGCATTGAGACATTTTTTGAGTAAAATTATATTTTTTTTTTTAAATGTGTAATATGAAATATTTTAAGGAGTTTAGAGTAGACCTCCTAAAGTGAATAGGTAACACATTATATGCTAACAATTTTTTTGATTCCTCAAACAGTTTACTCCATAAACATTAATAATGGACCTCAAGACCTAGAACCACAAAGAAAGTCAATATATGATGGTAAAGTAGCCTTTTTATAAAAAAATGAGAAATTATGGACCAATTACTAATTCAGTGTGAATATTCTTTACTTTAGCATCAACAAGATCTAGGATTTTATTCCTATACCTTATTTGTGTTGAAGAATCTCAAGATCAAAAAGCACGGATTGATAACCTTCCACAAGTGAAATGATAAACACAATAAGATATCTATAATCTAATACGAAGAGTGTAAATATGTAATTATGAACCTTGAATATATAGACAAGGTAGATGAGGTAGGAAGGTAGAACTGAATAATTGACTAACCTTCTGAAGATAGAACACTTTTGAACTCACTTGACAAGTGTGTGAGTAAGTGTCAAATATGCAAGTATTAGGTGTGTCAAGTGCAAAAGACACATGTCGCAACCATATGAAGTGAGAAAAAAATCTAAATATCCTATCTTAACTTGAGCTAAGTGTTAATAGTTCAATCCTAGAAAGGTTATATCCTAACTAGATATGTAAAAACACTATTTACACTAACAATATGAAGACAATTAAAAATAATAATAATAATAAAATTTATCTTTTAAGGTTTTGTGTCCTATGTGTAGAATCTTACCTAAATATTTAGCACACCACTATACTATTTTATTACTATTAGTGCTTTAAACATCCCTGGAGAAGATTGAAACATATCATGTATTTAAACACATATTTCATAACATTATTTCTCTCTATAGTTACCAGCACATAATTACAAACTACATGCTTGATAGGAATTAAAACAACTCATAACCTCTAGAATAGATTCAAGGTCTCATAAGTTATTGTATTGCAAAAGAAAAAGATTATGCAAGACTACTAGAATAATTAAAACAAATTAATATTTAAAATGATGTATATTAAAAATTTAAATTTTATGTGATGGTTGTATCATTTAGTAGATACTTATTCCTTATTAAAGTTTGGATAACACAATTAAGCTTTAAAATTAGAGATTAGTGTATAGACATTATGATTCTTAATTGAACATGGTTGAAAATAATATAAAGAACTAAACTTTACATTCAAATTCATATAAGTTGACTTATATATTTATGGAATGCGCTAACAATTTATTATTTCAGCAAAATAGACCATTCTTAAATAATTGTTAAAAAAATAAAGTATGATTAAAATATTCCAAGAAAATCTTGAAAATAAATATATAATCCCTTCCTACATGATCTAATCACACATAACACATATACTATGATGCACAAAAAGTTCCTAGAAACAGATATAAATGGATATGGCTAGTTAAACGCATAAATGCTAGAATTACTTATATATACATTTCTATTAAAAGTCTTAAACTGAACATTAAATATATGTGACATGGTTACTAAATATATTATATGCTACAATATAGTGGACTTACATTTTTCGAAATGAAAACATAGAATTCGTCAAATTGTCAGGTACGAAGGCATCTAATTATTGCAGTTATGAATGTGGCATTGAAGAAACACCTTAGTTAACTAAACCTCATAAAACTATGCGTCTCTTGTCGGCCTCCTTAACAACAATGGATCCACGTCCTTGTGCACTATATCTTCAGTTGCATCACTAGGATATACAACAGCAGGAAATCCATTGAGCAGGAGAAATACAAGCTTATCATTCTGAGATTGCATATTCACGAGCTCTTCTTGCTTGGCTGCCAACTTGGATTCCAGCTCGGCTACTTGCATCTGCAGTTCATGGACTACCCTACCAGTTCCATGGATGGGGTCCAACACTCTTGCACTTGCTTCATACACCAAACTATTTACCGCATCTGCTCGTTGCTCAACCTCCAGACCCTATAGAGTAACATTAGATAAATATTTAAGTTCCACAATCAACTTAATAGAAAAACTGTAGACAGTTTAGGGGAATAACGTATTCGGATGTCTGTGAAATTTGACATTTAATATGTAACCAATAAAGATTGATAATGAAGCTAACACCTGGGTGCAAAGATCGACTAAACATGAAAGCAAAACATCTCCACTGTTTAAATATCCCCTGAGTTTGCTGAAATGAAGGCATTTATAGAGTAAAAAAGAAAAAAGACAAAATACGGACTGTTAAAGCTTATAGTTTAAGTCTAATACCGAACTTTATAAGAAAGAGAAAGAGCCCTACTGTGATTACTCAAAACCTTTAGAACATGCACATTATATTATAATTACGGGGCTGTCATTGGAGCTGCTGTTAAGCATTTGCAAATCTTGGGTGCCACACCATGTGAATCCATCAAGTTATAGGCGACGAAACAAATTTCAGACAAAAGATAATGGTGTTGGAAATCAAGTAGATACGATTGCTAAATTGAAAGCTATTTTTCAACATTTAATAAAAATGGGTACATGGTTATAGATTACCTGAAGCAGCTTGATGATGTTGCTGGTTCCAAACACACTCTGAACGATTGAGAATTTTTCTGGATCATCACCAGGAAAATGTGCAGCCAGAATGCATTCTTCGGAACATTTCTTCCGGTGCAGCCCACAGGCCGCGCAGGATACAATATTTCTTCTCGGTGTCATGTTTAGTGTTAATGGAACCCTAACATAATTTTTTTTTGGAACATATGCAGAAATATTGTACGTTCTAGACTCAGACACTAACGTCAGCTGGCAGTCAAAATCAAATATATTAAATTTCCTGACACGAGTCTTTTAGAACCAGTAAAAAGTTTGGTATTGATTTCAATAGTGACATGTCCTTGGAAGTCAATACACAGGCAGTGGAGTTGATTCGATAAAATCATCTATTGCAATCGCATAGATTACGTTGTTGAAAAAACTGCCACCGCCAGACACTGAGGTGAAGCTTTTATGTTCTGGAAAATTTGTGTTCACATAAATACTTTCCTTTATATGGTGAGAGATCTCCATCAGGTTCTAGTGTGGTTCCGGTGGACCTTTCCTATTTTTTTTTAAGGAAATGGATGATAATTGATTTTCTGATGCAAGCTACACATGATGCGAGTCCTACTCACAAAATGGAGACTTGTTGGTTGTTTGCAAAAGAGGGAAGAACGACCCATTGTGGTTATTAACCTAGAAATCATTGCAGAGGATGTGGCTTATCTTTCAAAACATGCTTTCATTTGTAAGTTTATGGGTTTAAAAGCTAGTTTGCCTTTCTTAGAAAATTAGACACATACTCAATGGTAGCCTAAAGGAGATATGAAGGTTATCTTGGCAGCTAATAGTTTTTTCTTTGTAGTCTCACAAGAATGGTAGACAAAAATAAGGCATTTGAGGGAGGGTCATATTTTCACAATCAGATAAGATTGTTTATTAAACCTTGGCATGTTGGTTTTGATTTTTGGAAGAGTTTTCTTTATGACTTCTAGTTTGTGTTTGTCTCCTTTGACTACCTATGGAATTTTTGAGATTTGATATTTTAAATTCAATTGTTGAGCTTCTTGGTAAGCCTCTTGGTCTTTCTCATTAGCCGATAGGCTAGTTTGTTTGAAGTTTCCACCGAGAATTTCGTCAGCCTAGCCGTGAAATGGATTTTTCGGTGCTGGAGATGTCCCGGTTGGCAACGACTTGACTGAGTTTTTTTGTGGCAATGTGGAGCTTCACAGTTATGTGGGTTGGTAGTTGTGGAGTTGGTGTCCTCAATACACGGAAGCTGAAACATAAGTGTTTTCTCATGGGAGTGTTAATGCATTATGTCGTTGTTGTACGATGGAGGTGGGGGTAGTATATGTGAGCGGATGAAGCAAATGCAATATTGAGTGTTGCATTGTGAGAAAGTATACTTTCATTAAGTTGTATTGTGGAAACAACCATTGTGGTGTTGGTTTCATAGCAGACTCTTGTTAAAATCATCACCTTCGGCTCTATTTTTTACCAAATTGTAAAGTTTTAAAATTGTTGTGCTGTGGAATTTGTAAGTTGTTTTACATGGGTATTTTGCTTAAATGATTAATTTATTGTTCATGCCTTTTTTCCTCTACTCGTTGTTCCTTTTGATAGCAGGTTGGAGGGTTTTAACACTAGTGTGTTGTGAAATGTGCGAGAAGGTATATTGATTAAGTTGCATTGTCGAAAGAGCCATTGTGGTGTTGGTTTGATACTAGACTATTGTAAAAATCGTCACCTGTGGCTCGGTTTTATAGCAGATTGGAGGGTTTTAAGAGTGTTGTGCTCCAGAATTTGTAAGTTGTTTTAGATGGGTATGGATGGATTTATTGCAGTTAAATCTTGTTTCTTTCATGAAAAAATATGGTTAGGGTTAGTAAATTTTTCGGGTTTCGTTTATTGTTTGTAGTTATTGTGCTTGAGAATCTGTAAGTCATTTTACATGGGTATTTGCGTAAATGAGTAATTTATTGTTCATGGATTTTTCTCTTTACTTATTGTTCCTTGTTATATGTTTCTATCTTTGCTATTATACCCATTTTGGAGAGTTGAAAGACATTATGGCTCAGTATGGATGCATTTAGTGCTAGTAAATATTCTTTCTTTCGTAAAAAAATATGGTTAGGGTTAGTAATTTTTTGGTGGTGTTTTTATTGTTTGTAGTTATCTTTATGCATCTTTGGCAGTATTTCCATGATGACAAATTGTATTCATGGTTGGGCTAATGAAAATACTAGTGGAAACTTCAAACAAATAGCCAATCAACTAAAAATATAAAGGTGAATAGATAAAAGAGCTATTAGAATAACACTTAAAAGCCAAGAAACTTTTGCTTTTCTCCACTCTGATATAGATTAACATAGGAGTGATTGTATATATATATATATATATATATATATGTAGAGGGTTAGTATGAAAGTTGTTAAGTGTTAATGTAATAGCTCTTTTAGAATTTATCTATTTTTGTGGAAGGTCGTTATAAAAAACTGTTATTTTTTGTAGTTATTTTGTCTGTATGGAACATGTTATGTCTCTTATATGAATATGTTTCCTAATATTCATTTTTCCCTAGACTATTTGAAGTTCCCCATAAGAAACTATTCTTCATGGTATTCTTTTTTCCAGTTCTACTTAGCAAACTATTCATTATCGTGGCTTGCCTCTTTTATTCCCCATATTTTAAAGTTATACTTAATGTGGGTTTTCAAACATGTGTCATGTTCATGTGATTGTTAAGTTTTTTTGTAATAGCTTTTTTCCAAGTTCTATTTAATGTGGGTTTTCCAGCTTGTGTCATTTTCTTGTGATTTTTAAGTGTTTTCCCAATAGGTCTTTTCCAATTTCCCTTCACCAAAAAAGTTTAGAAATGGACATCTATGTATGTGAAATTCCTTACAAAGAATATTCAAACTAAAGAACCCAGTTCAAGTCAAATGCATTTATAGATTTGAGTTTGTAGCATATTCCTGCTTACCTAGAATTCTATCACTATCTAGAGAAGGTGTAACAGGAAATTGTATATAACAGTTGGCTTCTCAATTCAAAATTCAAGCTACATAATTTGCCACTAAATGTATAGGAAAAATAGGAAAATTGTAAAACAATTATTAGAAAAAGACTTAAGAATCATATGTAAATCACAAATGATTGAAAACCCACACTAAAGATATTCATACAAGACAAGCAGTCTGTGTAATAGTTGGATTGTCAATTCAAAAATCAAGCTACATTCTTTGGAAGAAAACCCAGATTAAGTACAACTCATAAAGCCAATGAGTAACAATAACTTGTACAAAATGTGTATAACGCCACACACTTAGTCGAAAAATGGAGCTACATTTCCTAGCAGTAAATATTCTAGACAAATAGAGAAATTGTAAAAGAGCTATTAGAGGAAAAATCCTATTCACATTTGGGTTGAGAGAAAAATCCCATTAGGAACTTCAAATAGATAAATTGAACAGATAAAAGAGATATTAGAAAGAATAAGACTTAACACCCACCAAACTAAGTTTATCTACAACATGTTTTTGCTTTCATACGAATGCTCTCCATACATATACATATGCAATCACTCGCATGTTAATATGTAATTGGTCCTATGTTAATGGGTGTAAAAAGAAAGATGCACATAGATAACTAAAACAATAAATGAAGGGCGATAAAATTACTAACCCTTATTATATTTTTTTACCAAAGAAACAAGATTTAACTACAATTGTTCCTATGGTAATGGGTATGATGCCATATATATGGCATATGGAAAATTTATCGCTAGCAATTCACCGATGGAAAATTCACCCTCAACAATTCATCATGGGAAAACTCACCGCCATGCCAAATTCATTGTGGCAAAATTCACCGCCATGATAAATTCACCGCCAAGCTAAATTCACTGCCAATAATTCACCAAAGTGGAAAATTAACCGCAATAATGTTTTTTAATATATATTTTGTAAACTTTAAATTTTTTTGTTAAAAAATAATTTTCACCTGCGTTACCATTTATTGACAATTTTATTTTCTTAATATTTTTAATATTTATTTTGATATGAATTTTTTTATGATAATATATTAAAAATTTGATTTATTTTTGTGTTAGATTTGCTTCATAGTATGGAAAATTAACCGTATTAATGTTTTTTAATATATATTTTGTAAACTTTGAATTTTTTTCTTAAAAAATAATTTTCACCTGGTTACAATTTATTGATAATTTTATTTTTAAAATATTTTTTATGTTTATTTTGATATGAATTTTTTATGATAGTATAATAAAAATTGATTTATTTTTTTGTTAGATTTGCTTCATAGTAATTTTTATTTTCATTTGCATTTTTTTTTCACCAAAGTGGAAAATTATCATAGTAATTTTTATTTTCATTTTTTTTTGTTGGCATAGAGGATTCAAACAACAAATTTCAGAACATCATCCCAATATTTGGAAATTCATTGACAACATTAAAAGAGAACAGAGCATAAATGAGGTTCGAATTGAACATTATTTAAGTGGTCAAGAGCAGCAAAAAAAGAAAAAATACAGAGATTCTGCTGAACGGATAAAAAATGTAGTAGCTAAGTATGATGAAACCAACAATATTTGTGATTACTTGCGAGATATAGCTAACAATACCAATTATTAAATTATATAGTTCTCCTATGTATAATTGATTATAGATCAAATTATTCTCTAAAGTTAATGCCATTAATTTTATTTTTTTATTATTATAAAATATATTGAAAAAAAAATTTATTTTTATTATCATATATTGAAAAATATTTTTATTTTTATTATCATAAATCAAATTCTCTAATTCTCTAAAGTTAATGGGATTAATTTTTTATTATCATAAATCATAAAGTTAATGGGATTAATGGCGGTTAATTTTAGGCCTTGGTGAATTGTTGGCGGTGAATTTTTCATCATGGCGAATTTTCCCACAATGAATTTGTCATGACGGTGAATTTTCCCACGGTGAATTGTTGGCGATGAATTTTCCATCGGTAAATCGTTGGCGATGAATTTTCCTAGAGCCCATGTATATATAATCACTCCTATGTTAATATGCAATTGTCCTATGTCCGCGTCTTCCATTTTCGAGATTTTAAAGTACTATATAATGTGGGTTTTCAAGTACATCTATCATTTTTAACACTTATTTGGTATTGAATATTACAGATAAAATGTGAAATTGTATTGAATTCCCTGATAGATACACAAATATATATATATATATATATATATATATATATATATATATATTTAGATGTATTGAATTGCCTAATCCATGTTACAAAATATACATATAGCCAGATATATATATCCATATATATAGATAAAGACCAGTGTGGCTCATTCGACAATGTAATAGGAATTTATGTATATGTCGCGGGGGTATTAATTCATTCTATCGTTGTTGTACGATGGGGGTGGACGAAGTAAATGAAATATTGAGTGTTACAGTGTGGGAAAGAATACTTTTTTAAGTTGTATTATCGAAACACACACCGTGGTGTTGGTTACATAGCAGACTATTGTAAAAATCATCGCCTTCGGCTATGTGGTTGATTTCATAGTAGGTTGGAGGCTTTTAAAATTCTTGTTCTTTGTAATTTGTAAGTCATTTTACATGGGTGTTTTGCATAAATGATTTATTTATTGTTTATGTTAAAATTGTTGTTCTCTGGAATTTGTAAGTCATTTTACATGGCTATTGCAGCATGGGAAAGTATAGCCTGAAATGTGCCAAAAAATATATTGATTGAGTTGCATTCTTGAAAGAGCCATTGTTGTTGTTTGTTTGCAATATATGTATACATATATGTATCTTTGTATGTTTTAAGCATGGATTTTCACATACAGTTCACGTTGTATATATATATATGTATGTATGTATGTATGTATGTATATACATATGTATATAATATATATGTATGTATGTATATATATGTATATATAAATATATATATACATATACATATGTACATATACACATACAACAACAACAGGATGTACTAACCCTCGAATGAGATAACACTACCCACCAAACTAATTTTATCTCCAACATGTTTCTGCTTTCATACTAACCCTCTGCATATATATACATATGCAATCAGTCCTATCTTAATCTGCAATTGGTCCTATCTTAATGGGTGTAACGACAAAGATACATATAGATAACTAAAACAATAAATAGAGGGCGATAAATCACTAACCCTAACCATATTTTTTTACCAAAGAAATAATATTTAACTACAATTCTCCTATGGTAACAGGTATAAGGCCATATATTTATGCAATCACTCCTATGTTAATCTGTAATTTCTCCTATGTTAATGGTTGTAACGATAAACATGCATAGAGATAACCAAAACAACAAATACAGGGCAATGAAATTACTAACCTGAACTGTAGATTTTGTATACCCACAAGGCTCTCTAGCTCTTCTAGGGTTTTGCACCTAAAATGAGAGAGGTAGGCCAAAAATGCTAGCAAGGTTCATTCAAATTATGCAAGGTAGGATGTTATTATGCTTAAATGAGATGAACTAAATGCAATCAAAGTGATCTAAATGATTATGAATGCAAAACCTAAGATTTATGCTATGTTGGAAAACATAATGTGATATGCAAATAATGAGTAAAGAATGAATAAATGCATAAAAAAAAGAAATGAGTTGAATTAGTGTGCACCTAGAGGTCTGATAAGGATTCTAGAATGTTCTGCATGCTATTTGGAATTACAAAAATTTACCAATGGGACTCATTTTCCTGTGTGGCTAATCCATCCCGCTTTGATGAAAATTGTCAAGAACAAATTTATGAGTGTTGGGATCCAGAATCTGAAAAAAGTTAGATTTCCAGCCTTCAGGTGGGACTCATTCACCACTGGTGGTGAATTAGTGCTCTCCCAAAATTATGAGAAATCAAGAGACAACTTTGCAACACTAGATCTAAGGATGTCTGCTTGTCGGGTTGTCGAAGTCAATTCTGTAGGAAATAGACATAATAATTTCTCCAAGCTTGAAATATGGTTGATTTGACTTGAAACACCTTGTTGACATTTTGATCACTTTTTAAAATCTAAATACTTATTAAATCAACACACAAAATTCTGTAAACATACATGCAAGAGGGGGAAAATGGTTGAGGGTTAGAAAATAGGGGTTTTCCTTGGTCAAACCCCACTTTGATAATCAAACTCTTAATGAAATAATGAAATTAAAGAGAATGATAAACAAATAACATGCATATGCTATCAACTTACAAAACCCTTGTTGAATAAAATATGACGATATGTCAATGGATAGTTCAAAATGTTTGATGAATGCTTGATTTGATGTTGTAAAGTGCTTGAATTCTTGAGTGAATGAAAAGATTGATTGGATGTGATGTATGATTGTAGGAGATGTAAAATGAGGTGAAGATCACTTATTTATACAATCTTGTGCCTTATTAACCCGTTGATACCTCATCATAGGCCGACATCAAGTGATTTTGAATAAAAACCTAAAAGGAAATTTAACATATTTTGAATTTGAAGCCAAGGGGGACTCATTCACCACCCATGGCGAATGGGTCCCACCTAGGACCTAAAAATGGGTGTCAGGAATTAAGTCACATTTAATGTTATTTACTAGGTTTACATTCAAAAATACACTTAATTAAAGCTTATAAGGACATAAAGGAGTCAAATAAAGCATAAGAAAGGTCTAAATAGTTAAATTATGCCTAGAAAAGCATGAAAAATTGTTACAAGACTTTACAACACTTCAAAATAAGACTTGATAAGTAATGAAAAGGTGATTTTTAGGTGAATTGTAATGAATAGAGTCTAGATAAGTGTAGAAATGTTTTATAACACTTCGTAACACCTTCACAAGACGTCATTATTTGAATTTTATTACATAAATACGCATGTTCAAGCCACATTACAATATAAAATTAGAGAA
Organism: Sequoia sempervirens; assembly: GCA_007258455.2. Lineage (NCBI taxonomy): Eukaryota > Viridiplantae > Streptophyta > Pinopsida > Cupressales > Cupressaceae > Sequoia > Sequoia sempervirens. The sequence goes on from VDFB02281492.1 coordinate 512,805,215, forward strand.
AAATAGACCAAACATCATGAAACAAGACCTAAAAGGCCATGAAAATGACAAGGGGCCATTTTTCTATGGCACATAACCCTAACCATATTTTTTGACCAATGAAAAGCCAAAGATGCACGAAACAATAAATGAGGGACGAAAAAATTTCTAACCCTAACCATATTTTTTGATAAAAGAAAGAAGATCCCATATTTTTTTATGAAAGAAAGAAGATCCCATATTTTTTGATGAAAGAAAGAAGATTTAACTACAATTGCTCCTATGGTTATGACTATAACGTGAAAGATGCACAAAGATAAGTACAAACAATAAATGAGGGCTAAAAAATTACTAACCATAACCATATTTTTTTGAAAAAAGGAAAAATAAAATTAAACTACAATTTCTCCACCCATAAAGAGTGGTGGTAATCTCTTTTAACTCTCCAAAATGGGTATAACTCCCACATCTATAAGTTTTACTAGGGCTAGCCATGTCTATATACACCTAAGGGACAATGAAACTTGAAACATAAATAGTAAATTGTATGTGTTGTATTTGGGAATTATAAAATTAAAGGAACTAAAAGGAAATGTTCAAGTTGGTTACAAAATAGGAAGGAAACAATAACAACAAATCTGTAGCAACTATAAGGAAAAGGAAATACAAACTTACAAAATTTATAGGGGGAGTGAGCTTGATGCACAAAGGCTTTATGAAACACTTGATGTGATTAATGAGTAGGGTGTGAAGAGTGTGAAATGTTTCATGAAGCCTTTGTGTATCAAGCTCATGGCATGTAATTGATAAACATGAAACTACTTTTTCCCTAGTGAGTGTGTTATTTTTGGAGATAGAAATTTGGTTAATTGTAATCATGGGTTATGTAGTACATTGGTCAAATATTTGTAGATTTAACTACAATTTCTCCTATGGTGATGGGTGTAATGGGAAATATGAAAAGAGATAACTGTAAACAATAAACAAAGGAAAAAAATTGTATGTATATGTATATATATATGTATATGTATATGTACATATATGTATATGTATATCTATGTGTATATGTATATGTACCGAAAGTTCTATAAGTTAGTAACATGTTTTGGACATACCAGTATTTTAAACTATGTCTATGTGTTTTATAAAATTATATTTTACTAACTTATATATTCAATTTTTTCCTTCTTGCATGGATAGATAAGCTCTAGTACATATCAAAATCAAGTATGTTTATAAATTTATTTGTGTGTAATTTATGCTTTGAATTAAAAGCTTTCATATTCCTTTGATGTCTTTCTTTTAACGATATTTGGATTTTTCATCCACAGAATTGGTTTTGTTTACAAACAAGACTTTCCATAAATTATTCTTTACCTACACTTCTCAACATTATAGACAAGTCCCACCTTCTCCAATTCTTTATATAAATTTTATTTTCGTTAAAGTTAATTCAACAAAAAAACACTACAAAAAAGGAAAACATCTATGAGTACACAGTTTTTTTTGCAGCTTTGTCATTGTGCAATATATGATATACGTGTATTCATGAACTTTTAGATGCACTAGAGCACAACAAACATAGTCCATTCAAGACATTGAATTTTTCCATGTATGCACAGTTATCTTTTTAGCTTATGGAGAAAATTATCTAAGGGAAGCCTTTTATCAACATATCCATCTTTTCAAACTTATTATAGGAAAAAGAAATAGTCAAATATAAGAAATCATATATGCAAAAAAAACAAATTTCCCCTCTTTTTCCATTGTGTGAAATATGATATGGAACCATTAAATTTTTAATGAGCCTTGCATACTTTTCTTGCTCGGGGGTTTGGCTAGAGCCCATGAGGCTTCGTGATGCCAATATGGTAGGGAGGAGAATGTGCATGAGTGTTTTGGTTTTTTCTTTCACTGGCCTACATTCGCTCCCACATATCCACAACATATTGTACTTTGCCGATTGTATTTCTACATGGTTATAGAGCTACCTTTGTATATTACTAATTCAACTATTTGAACATTGTTCTTTATGATGATAGCTATGTCCTTTAGGTTATCACAAGAATTATATGATGCGATTCTAAATGTTTCTATGTAAATAAATCCTTGACCATCTCTTTAAACTTATACACAACTAACAAAATTTAAAACATATTGATATAAGATTCAAGCTATGTTCTTTGGTGGTAAATATTGAAGACAAATACAAAATTGTATAATAGGTATTAGAATAACAAAACTTAAATAGAGCTTTAAAATATGGAGTATAGGAAAGGGAAACTACATTAACAAACAGTTTGTTACAGGGAATTTAAAAGAATAATATCATGAAGAATAATTTTTTATCATGAAATTCAAATAAATGATGAGAAATAATATCATGGAACATATTGATACATGATATATAACATGTTCCATTGAAACAAAATAACACATTCATAGAGCAAAAAAATTGAAAGTAGTTCAAAGATACAGGTGAATGTCATGTTTGTACTTTATACCTATCTACAAAATTCTATAAATTTGAAACTTAAAAACAATTGTTCTTTTACAACTTCTCATTTGTTGTCTATAATATTTAGTGCCAAAAAATGTAGCTTCAATTTTGAGTTGACATGCCAACTATTGCATAGAATGCTTGTGTTGTATCAATATCCACTTGTTGATAACAAACTGTTCATTATTGTAGTTCACCTCTTCTATTCTCTATAATGCCCTGCCTTGGTTACCGTTTAATCAAAGTGTAAAGAGTAAAGTTAACCGAATAATTTTTTTTTTAAAGTTAATTGATTACACAATTGCTATAAAGTTTCCAAGACAATGTTACATAAACATATTAAATAAACTCAACACATTATCATAATTCAAGTACAAAACTAATGTCACGAATGTTCCAGTTTACATAACTTAATATAATCAAATATCCAACTGAATAGATTACAAAATGAGATATTTCAACAAATCTCAATACAACAATAAGATGGTACAATGAGTACACTCTTATATAATAGGTGAGTTTACAAAGAAGAAAGTAATCACAACACAACTGACGTCCATATCCACGAACATGCTTCGCATCCACAGTCACGATCCAAGAGGTAACTAGAACCATCTGTAAACATAGGATCATCTGCAAGAATATCCAAGGAAGATAGAGCACGGTTTCCTCTCGACCACGTGAAACTCGAAGGTCCACTCCCTCGGTGCTAGGAGATAAAGATAGGTCCACAAAAAATGAAGATAGAACATTATGTTTATGTGGTTTACAATTCACATTACGACATAACGTTTACAAATCAAAACAGATAAAATCTCAGTATCAAGTTACATTAAATAGAAATCTAAACACAAGGAACACCATCATGGTATAGACTAAGAGTGTCATCACACTATCGGGATAGGTTACCCTGGTGAATCTTCCTAGACTACCGGCCCTCTCCAAGAGTTACCCTAGTAGTCTCTATTGATTCCCAACCCCTATGCAGACTAATGTGGAGTCACTTCATCTTTCAAGAGGACAAGATGATGACTTGCCATTCCAGGCCTTCTCAGCCTTTTCTCAACCTAAACGAGCATTAAGGAAGTAGGCGAGGCAAACATTTATCTGAATTAGTATTTACAACTACACAACCCCTAATACATTAGTTAGGTTTTCACTGAATTATCACACCTATGATAGGTTACTTAGACAATCACTTCAGTATTTCAGCCCCTACCGCAAGCCACTCTTTCTATAACATGACTCAACATAAAAATCAAGGGGTAGCTATCAAGCACATAGATCAAAACCTCAATGTTTACGTCTTTCTCTAGAGACAGATCATAATCCCTAAGATGTCCTTTCACAAAAACAAAAAAATGAAAAGCTATAATGCCCAAGTAAAGATCATCATAATTGAGCAATATAATTAAAGTGTAACCCACTTAACTATTCTATTTTCTATTCCCTAACTTTAAAGAATGAAAATAAACACCATCAATATTATTTGTGCATACAACAAATGATTATGATTTACCAAACTTCAAGAGTTAAAAATCCACAATAAACAAGCTATAGATATTAATTGATCATAGACTAATTTAAGAAAACACTTCAATAACATTATAGAATTAAAGATATTATAAATCTTTTAAAGAGTTAAGATAAATCACAATAAAATTATATATATATTCTCCCTTATTAATTATGATACTTCATATAGTACGTGAGGAAAGTATAAAACCTTAATAATAGAATATCAATTACTTGGAGAGCAATATAACTCATTATAAGTATAAATATATTGACGATGAAAAAAGTCTTTACATTTTTCATAAATCACTTTACATATCACAAATCTAATATCCTATCTACTTATTTGTTTTATTTATTCTTTTAAATCTCACACTTAAACATTACACGTGCCTAGATTATAACTCAACTAGTAGTTAAGTAGATGTGACTTTATGATCAGATTATTGTCACTGTTATAGCATGTATAAGTAAAATGTCCTTAAGATTAAAGTGGTAGTTTACCAACTTAAAGGATCACTCAACTAAAGAATGCCATTATTCATGTCATGCTAATATTCATAATATAAAATATTTCTGCATGATATAAATATAAAACATATAAAATCTAAACCTGAGACGCATGCAGAAAATGTAATATCCATAGATATATACAAGCAGTTTCTAACGCATGATAGAAAGAAATATAACAAAATTGAATTATGAATTGCCATGCAAATAAAACTACTTTACATGCATTAATTATTAGATACAAAGGGATGATTCTAACATAGTTCAAGCACATTAAAATATATTTAAATGGATTTAAGGAAAGCACGAGTAATTCTACTAGGTACGCCTCCTTAATCTAAAAGATAACCTTAACAAATTGAAAGTTTGTAATACTATCCCATAATTTGAAGTATCAATATAAATTGGTAGATACAAAAGGAATGTGATGAATACGCAGGTTGATAGTTATACTATTGAGAACACAGCAAGCTGGCACATGTGATGGAATAAAAGAAATATGGCACCCATTTGGAGTTTCCTTATCTAATGAACAAAAGACCGCTAGAATTTTAAACAGGTAAAATAACATACAGCTAACTAGCGCTGGTGGAGAAGGAAACATTATACCAGATGGAGACTAAGAGCTTAGAAAATAATGATCATTAGATCTTTGATCAAAGGTTATACAGAGATCATAAAAAAGTAGGAGGTTGCGCGCAATCACATACAGGGAGATCTATGGTAAAAGATTAAAATTCTATTATCTATCAAGAATATCGACATCAAGCCAAGATATAAGATGTTAAGGAAAAATCAGGAATCGAGCTGAAGGCATCATTTATATGGATTGGATATATGTTTTCTACAAGGTTAATAACTAACTCCTTAAAGTACTCTGATATTATAAAGTATCAAAGTTATACATTCTGCAACCAATAATCTGAACCAAACCACTTAAAAAGTACAACATCTAAATTCTAAACTGGAGCAGCGCCTATTTATATTTATTCATCCATTCTATTTAGTAATGATTTTATCAAACACCATAGATACCCAAGAGAAAACTACAGTTATCAAGGAAAAGACATATCTCTATTTACATTATAGAATTGATTCAGATCCATTCAAAGAATAAACAGGAACAAAATCTAAAGTAACTTCCAACAAATTCTCAGAATAACTTTCATAATAATTGAACAGCCAAGGCGTATTGAATAAAGATATCAGAATTTCTAAGCAATTACACACAAGTAGCATGCCAACAACCAATTTAACAAGGCATGCGAATAATTGAGAAAGAATTATGAATGGTCGGTTTTGACTTCCACAATAAAAAGCACAAATTTCATAGAAAAATCAAACAAAAAAAATACTTGGCGAACTGTTAACTGTCCAGTAACAAAATTTTCTAACTTCTCTTTTAAAATTCCCAAATAGCCACTAGAATTCAATTGAAGAAATCAAATGCCACCTAATCCAAATGAGATGCTTAAAAAGAACAATCCAAAATTAGCTACCTTCCTTCAAATTTTTTTTATGCTACTACTATCTAAAATTAGAGCAAATAAATGCTTTCCAAAAAATTGTCGTCCCCCCAACTAACTAATCTAGAAATCCCTCTTGTAAATTACGCATGTATCCCTAATATGATTGACCAGTTCAACATACCATTAACTCTAGACCCCCCTTTAATTATCTTTCAGTCAGAAATTTATAACTTGAAGAAAACTTCTTCTCATATATATCTCTTTCCACAAAATCCTTTGCCTCATTAAAACAACAACTTATGTTTAATTAGATTCTTTTGAAATAATCCACTTTCACCATTTAAATAAATAAATTATTTAATTCAAATTAATAAATTTAATCACAACACAAGCTTAAGTATTGAAAAATACATTAACGGACAATTGCTAAATGAAAATATTTATTCACAACACAAAACAATACAAACGAACACGACAAAATACACTAGACAACTACACGGGGTAACATAAAGATACTCGTTCAAAAAATAATGATGGTTTGCAAGGACCTATCAATACCTCCAACAACTTAATTATATTGAATTAGGGTACACTCAGACCTGACAAGCAGGTGGAGCCATTACTCGGTACCTGTTTCTGCAAAAAACATCAATGTTAAAACACATATATACTCATGTTAGAAAACACACCATGAATAAGAGTTGCAGCGTAGCAGGGTACTCATGAATGAGTAATGCTACACTGTCTTATTCACTGACACAAACAAGCAAGATCAATCATATACAATCATACAACATGATAAACATAAGCAATAGTCTTAAACAAATAAGCCATGACATGAATGAATCTATCTCAGTATCATCAAACTAACATAACCAAATAACCAGGATGTCAATGTATCATTAGCAAAATCCAACCAACATAGTATCTAGAATCACCTCTGAAAAGAAACAACATAGTATCAAAGTAAACTAAGCATCTGTCAAGTAGAATCAAACTGAAAACAACTAAGACAAGATGTCACAGTGGGAGGGTCACTACATTCTCCATGTTCTTAAGTTCTATTTATTCTCTTTCCATTTTAATATTCACTATGGGATGCTAAGGCTTCTGTTTTGCAAATATGAATGTAATTTGTTCCTATGTTTTCATATATATATTTTGTACATTCATTGACCTTGTCCCACTCTCTACATGAGGTATACCTGCACCTTGTTTATGTGATCTACTCTATTGCAGATGCAATACATATTATTTGTTATAAACTACATATTTGTTTATATTTCCTAGTTTACATATTGTCTACCAATTACATATGTTCGCCATAGTAAACTTCAAATTTTCCTTCTGACTAACTATATCTGATTGAAACCATTTTAGATTACAAAGATTCTAAACTGTAACTGCACACCTCCACAATATTAAATATTTTTGTGATCACATGTTTGGCATGGTGTACAAGCTACAAATACATTCTACTTATATAGTTATAAGGTAAGGCTATATGCCCTTGATTCCATCTCTTATTCCATGAGTATGTGTCAAATCCTTTGTCATAAATGGTACACCTATATATATATTTAAATGTATAAGATTTCTTTTAACTAAACAAATTTTTTAGGTTAATGTTATGATATTTCCATAATCTATAATACTTAAGATTGGTTATTTCTAGATATTTGATTGTGTTTTTGTTTCTGGATGAAAAAACCTAAACATAATCAAATATCCAGAAACAACAAACTTAGGTGCCCAAACATTGGCTTCACCATTGTTCATAGTGGTGAGCAGTGTATCTTCTTCCTCTGGGGTTTGGTGACAACCCATGAGGATGCATGACCCAATATGGTAGGGTGGAAAGCAAGCCTTCTTTTGTGTTGTTCATACTACCTCAAGTTCCACCCAATAGGTATGGATGCATCTTATTTAAGACTTCTAGTTTGCAAATATGAATTTAATTTATTTGTATGTTTGCATACATATATTCACACATTCATTGAGCTCCCTTGCTTTTGATTTTAATATGCTACCATCTCTTATTTCACGAGTACATGTCAAATCCTTTGTGATAAATAATACAACTGTATATATTTCAAAAAATGTATAACATTGATTTCAACTAGAGAAAATTATTAGGTTATATGTTCTCGCTTGGGGGTTTGCTGATAGCCCATGAGGTTACATGGCCTGATATGGTAGGGTAGAGAGTAGGGCTTGTTTTCTTTTGTTCATACTACATCCAGTTGCACCCACAAGTTATGCCTGCATCTTATTTAAGACTTCTAGTTTGTAAATATGTACGTCATTTATTCCTATGTTTGCATATATATATATATATATATATATATATATATATATATATATATATATGCACATTCATTGAGCTCCCATGCTTTTGATTTTACTATGGTGCCCACATTGTTTTTAGCCTACTAAAAAATAGAGTAATTGTATAAGAGGAGGTGCATTATCTGGCATTCAGTATTATAGAGAAATAGGGAAATTGTAACATAACTAAATTAGTATAACATAGACACATATATATACACATGTATATACATTTATATTACATACATATGTGTGTGTGTGTGTATATATATATATATGTATGTATGTATATGTATATGTATATATACGTATATATGTATATATATACACATGTATATATATGTAACCAACACCACAATGGCTATTTCAACAATGCAACTTAATCAATGTACACTTTCCCACACTACGATATTCAATATCCCATTTACTTCGTCCAGCTGCATTTACTTCGACTATCCACACCATGCAACAACAACAAAATGCATTAATGCTTGCATGACCAAACACTTGCCAATTAGCCTTCGTGTATCGAGGAGACCAATTGCACCACTACAAGCCCACGTAGTTACCAAGCTCTGTGATGCCATTAAAAAAAACACCACTCTCATCTCCGCCAACCGGGACTTCTCTAGTGTTGCCAATGATTCTTATGTATTTTCCTTAATAGTTGTTTCACAATTTCCCTATTTTGTCTACAATATTTAGCTATAAATAATGTAGTGTCAATTTTGAATTGACAAGCCAACTATTACATAGAATTTTTTGTCATAGCTTGCCCATATAGTGATAGAATCTCTAGTAAACAAGAATATACTACAAACTCAAATCTATAAATGCATTTCATTGACCTATTACAAAAATACTTAACAATCAAAGGAAAATGAGATATTTTCAAAACCTACATTAAATAGAACTTTAAAATATTAAGAATAGAACATGAAAACTATGATATTGAATAGTTTAGTATGGAAAACTGCAATGTGCATACATACACACACACACACACACACACACATATATATATACATATATATATACATACATATATATATTTATATATTATGTATGTATAAATGTATGTATATATATCTATATGTATATATATATACATACATGTATACATATACATATATATGTATACATGTATACACACACACACACACACACATATATATATATGTACAACTTGTTGGTTCTGGAGCACAACAATTTTAAAACCCTCCAATCTACTATAAAACAGAGGTAGAGTGAATGATTTTTACAATAGTATGATATCAAACCAATACCACTGTGGGCTTGTAGAAAAAAAAAAGAGATATTAAATGGATAAACATCTCTTTAATAATTTCCCTAATTCTCTATAATGTTTAGTGCCAAACAATGTAGCTTGATTTTGCAATTGAGAACCCAACTGTTACATAGATTGCTTGTCTTCTATCAATATGTTTCATAATATAGAGAAATTGTAAAAGAACTATTAGGAAAACAATTTAAGAATTAGATATAAATGACATATGATCGAAACCCGCATCAAACATATTGATACAAAAAAAGAAGTCTATGTAACAGTTGGCTTGTCTAATCAAAATTGCTCACATGGTCAAAAAAATTCCTTTTGCTTCTATGTACTGAGACAACCACCTACCCCACCACCACTATATGTAGGTAGTAAGATCTGCCACTGTCACAAGCAGCCCTCCATAGTTTGGCCATTTGAAAACATACATACATACATACATATACATTATATATATATATATATGAGTATATAATAAAAATAATAAAAATATCTTTTACATTTTCCCTAATTCTCTATAATATTTAGTGCCAAATAATGTAGCTTGATTTTTCAATTGAGAACCCAATTGTTACATAGATTGCTTGTCTTCTATTAATATGTTTCACAATATAGATAAATTGTAAAAGAACTATTAGGAAAACACTTTAAGAATTAGATATAAATGACAAATGATCAAAACCTGCATCAATCATATCAATAAAAAACAAGCAGTCTATGTAACAGTTGGCTTGTCTAATTAAAATTGCTTACATATGCAAACACTTTCCTTCTACTTCCATGTACTGAGGCAACCACTTGGCCCACTGCCACTATATGCAGGTAGGAAGATCTGCCACTATAACAAGAAAGAAGGATTAGCAGTGCTTGATATGGTTTCCTTCATGTGTGGAAATAGCATGGTAAGGCTTTTCTCACAATCATTTACCTATGGGTCTTGTTTGTTTTCCTTATTGATACACAACAAATAATCTATCTTAGACTTGGATTCTCAATTATAAATTTGGGCTACACTATTTGGCACTAAACACTATAGAAAAATAGGAAAATACTTAAGAACCACAACAATATAATAGATGATTGTAAATCAACTTTAAAATATGGACCATGGAAGAGGAAAACTACGGTAATGAATAGTTTATTATGGGAAACTGAAAAAAACAATATCATGAAGAGTAGTTTGTTATTGTGGACTTGAAATAGATGAGAAAAAAAGAAGTTTCATGAAGCATATTGATACAAACCATATAACATGTTTCATCCAAACAAAATAACCACAAAAAGAATTTCAGAATTTTAAAAATTGATAACAATCGTTCTTACAAGAGCAATAGAATAATTTATTACAGGGCCCTTTGAATAGATGAGGCAAAAATAATATCATTTAATGCCATGCCTATATTGTGGCAATTTTCTTAGAAGCTAAATAATAATTACATATACTATTTTTAACTCTTTTCAAATTAAAGTGTACCTAAGTACAAATAAAGATAGCATACACAGTTGTTTAGATATACAAGTGCATATATAAATTGTTGTTTCATTCTCAAACAAGCCATAGTGGTCTTGGTCTATATATATCAATATATATTTCTACCTATATTTATATTTTAAAATATGGAGTGAAGAATTCAATACATATATATAGACATAAATTCAAGCTATTTGTCTATAATGTTTATTGCCAACTGATGTAGCTCAATGAGGAATTCAATACATATATATATATAGACATAAATTCAAGATATTTGTCTATAATATTTATTGCCAAGTGATGTAGCTCAAATTCCAAATTAACTATGTGGTGTTATACCCATTTTGCATAGATTATTGATACCCATTCCCTTCAGAAGTTCTGTTTAGTGTGGGTTTACTGCCAAAGACTGTAGTTCAAATTTTCAATTGACAGCTCAACTCTTACATACATTGCTTCTCTTTTATAAGCATGTTTAGTATGGGTTTTCGATCATTTGTTATTTTCCTATGATTCTTAAGCAATCTAAAATAATGAAGAGTCTACTATGGGGAACTAGCAAAAAGAGTATCATATAGCCATTTTGGAGATAAAATAGTTTAGTGGCTATTAAGTGTTATTCTAATAGCTCTTTTACAATTTCTTTATTCATTTTTAATATTTAGTTGGAAGGAATGCACCTCAAATTTTTAATTATGTGGCGTTAATACCCATTTTGTGTAGGGTATTGGAGCCCATTGGCTTTACAACTTCTATTTAATGTGGGTTGACTACCAAAGAATGTTGCTCGAATTTTCAATTGACAACT
>VDFB02281492.1:512817194-512871918 GCA_007258455.2 Sequoia sempervirens
TCAAATTTGAATGTTGTTTTGGCTCCAAACTAATGAGGATCTCTATTTATGGGCGGGTTTCTAATTTTTGGGTAACTTTTTGGGGACAAACTCGCATATTGCGAAAGGGTTATTCTGTAGCTTCTGTAACTTGCATGTGTTGTAGAACTTGGGGATTTGAGATCCTCTGCATGTAAGAAGCTCCATTTTCTTAATAATAAAATTATTCTCTTGTTTGTGGGTTATTTTCTAAGTCTCGGGCTGTGCCCTCATCATATATTGATTAAGATGCATTGTGCAAATAACAAGTGTGGTGTTTCTTTAGTAGCAGACCATTTTTAAAATTGTTGTGTTCTGCTCCATCCTATAGCATCTTAGGGGGAGTTAAGGGAGTACACTTCTTCTTTTTTTGTGACATGGGCATTGGTTATTACGTGGGTTGGTCGCAGTGGATAATGTTGTCGTTGTAAGGGGGAAGGTGAATGGTAAGTGTTCAATGAGGAATTTTGCAAATATGTGGGTTGGCAGTGGTGGAGGTGGTCTCCTTGAAAGGCAGAAGGTGAATGGTAAGTGCTTGTTGGCCTGATGGTTAATGCATTTATTTGTTATGTAGACATGTATATATACATGTATATATATGTATATATGTATACATGTATATATATGTCTATATGTTCACATGCATATATATATTTGTATGTCTATATGGGTATTTTTCATAAATGATTAATTTATTATTCATGTGATCCAACCTCTGCTAAATGTTCCTTTTGATAGAAAACTTGATGGTTTTAACATTGGTTTGCTGCAAAATGTGTAAGAAACTATTTGATTAAATCACATTATGGAAAGAGCCTTCCTATATATATATGCATATACACACTTAATTGAGACTCCAAGCTACATTAGTGTTATTCTAATACCCTCTTTTACAATTTCTCTATTTCTCTATAATATTTAGTGTGAGGCAATGCAACTCGATTTTTTTTATAAATTTAAGAAGATGTAACTACAATTTCCCCTATAGCAATGGGTATCAAGCCAAAAATGCACAACGATAACTACAAACAATAAACAAGGACCACAAAAATTACTCACCCCAACCATATTTTTTTCACAGAAGGAGAAAGATTTAACTACAATTTTTGTAAACCTACAATAAATAGAGCTCCCAACGCCAAAGATATACATAGATAATCTAAATAGTAGGCCAACAATGAAACTACTCATCTAGCATGACGTACACTATACATATATATATAGATACATTGCATCTATATATATAGATATATACATCTATATATATACATGTATACATATACTAGATTACATGTAAACTACAAAGAATAAACAAGGGCCACAAAAATCACTTAGCCGAACCATATCTCTTTGACAATACAAAGAAATACATAAATTGTAAAAGACCTATTAGCACAATATTAAACAACCAAATTTGAGTAGCCCTAACCATATTTTTCCCACAAAAGGAAGAACATTTTAGTGTAATTTCTCCACCCACAAAGAGCAGTAGTCTCTTACAAGTCTCAAAAATTGCTATAATGCCAAAGATAGAAACTTATTAGAACACATTAGCAATAAATTAATTATGTATGCAAAACACCCATCCAAACATCAGTATAAGGCCACAACCTCCATTGAAAGTTCAAGCTACATCACCTGATACTAAATATCATACAATACATCAATCATCTATGCAAAGCACCCATGTAAAAATCAGTATAAACCCACAAGCTTCATTGAAAATTTGAGCTACATCACCACAAATAGAGAAATTGTAAAAGACCTACAAAAATAATATTGGACAGCCACCAAAGTAATTTTATCTCCAATATGTTAATGCTTTCATACAACCGTAAACCCTACACACAAATAAATACAATTTCTCCCATGGTAATGGCTACAACACCAAAGATACACATATACAACCAAAACAATAGACCAATAGCGTGCAAATAACAAAGCCCAACCATATTTTTTGACAAAAGAAAGAAAGAGAATAATAATCTCTTTCAAATCTTTAAAATGGCTATACACATAGAGAACCCAAACAATAGATCAAGAGCGAACAAATAACTAACCCTAACCATATTTTTTGGAGATCATCTATGTAAAGAACCCATATAAAAATCAATATAAACCCACAAGCTTCATTGAAAATTTGAGCTACATCACCACAAATAGAGATATTGTAAAAGACCTACTAGAATATTATTGGACAGTCACCAAAGTAATTTTATCTCCAATATATCAATGCTTTTATACAACCCTAAACCCTACACACAGATAAATACAATTGCTCCCATGGTAATGGCTACAACACCAAAAATATACACAGAAAACCAAAACAATACACCAACAACGTGCAAATAACCAATCCCAACCATATTTTTTAACGGAAGAAAGAAAGAGAATGATAATGTCTTTCAAATATTGAAAATGGGTATACAGATAGACACCAAAAAAATAGACCAAGAGTGAACAAATAACTAACCCTAACCACACTTTTTCAACAAAGAAAGAAAATTTTTATGCATTAAATGAACCATCTATGTAAACTAACTATGTAAAAGGACTTACAGATCCTGGAGCACAAGATTTTTCAATCTCGCATAAAATGGTTTGCGAACAACCTCCTATCAAACTAGCGACAAAGCCGAAGGACACAATTTTTTACAATAGTCTACTATTAATCCATCGATGAAGCCACACACAAGGATTTTTACAATGGCCTCCTATGAAACCAATACCACAATGGTTGTCTCAACAATGCAACTTAATCAAAGTTGCTCCTATCATGATGGCTAAAACACAAAAGATACACATAGATAACAAAAAACCATAAACAAACGACGAACAAATAGCTAACCCTAAGCATTTTTTTTATGAAATAGAGAACATTTAATTGCAATTCCTTCATCGATGCAAAAGAATACTCTCTTTCAAATCTCCATAATGGGTATAACGCCAAATATACAAACATTTGACAAGAACACATAGACAATAAATTAACCATCCATACAAACCACCCATGTAAAATGATTTACAGATTCCAGAGAACACAAGCTTTCAATCTGGCTTAAGACGCTTTCAAACCAGTGATGAAGCTGAAGCCAACAATTTTTTTCACAATCGTCTTCCATGAAACCAATGCCACAATTGGTGTTTTCATAATGCAACTTAATCAAAGTATACTTTCCCAGACTGCTACATTCAATATCGCATTACTTCATCCATCCACATTTACTTCATCCACCTCCATCGTACAACAACCACAGAATGCATTAACCATCGAGCCCTCAAGCACTTACCATTCACCTTCTACCTTTCAAGGAGACCACCTCCACCACCACCAACCCACGTATTTGCAAAAATCCACATTGAACACTTACCATTCACCTTCCCCATTACAATGACAACATTCTCCACCATCACCAACCCACATAATAACCAATGCCCATGTCACCACAAAAAAAGGTTCCCTCCCCACCGGCCGAAAAACCCTCGATGCTAACAAAACCAATTCATGGTTGGACTGACGAAATTCTCGGCAGAAACTTCAAACAAAATAGCCTATCAGCTAATTAATTACATTTGGTAAATTAAATACAATTTAAATTTTCAAATAATTAGTTTTGGTAATAATAATAATTTTTCTTCAAAATTTAAGGTATGATATAATTTTATATGTATTTTAGTTTAATTGTTGGTAGGCCTACATGCGCATGTATATTTGACATTTTTTTCTAGGTCAATCAATCAATTGATTAATTATTATTTAATTTTCTTAAGATAAGGCAATGCATTGCAAAACTAACAACCATTTGTATAAAACAAGAAATTGATTTTTGATATGTTTTTGTAGGTTAATCAGTGAATTTATTGATTATTATTTAATTATCTTAAAATAACGCAATCCATGTGAGATTCAGAACCATTTGCATAGAGTGGGAAATTGATCTTTGCATTTATACATCAATATTTTTTAGTTTGAAACTGATTATGAAAATAATCTTAGGAGAATCATTTTTTAATAGATTTTTTTTTAATAAATTAGTTGTGAAAAATTAAATAGAATTTAAATTTTTAAATAATTATTTTTGTTACTAATAATCATTTCTATCAAAAATCTAAGCTATGATATAATTTTATGTATATTTTAGTTTAATAGTTATTAGACCTAGATGCACATGTATATTTGGTGTTTCTATGTAGTTGATCAATCAATTGATTGATTATGATTTAATTATCGTAAGATAGATATGGATACTAATACATGGCAAACTTAAAGTTGTGGATTAAATAATACTTGAAAAAAGCATGGAACATTAAAGAATTGTCATTTATTTAAAAGTTATTAGTGATTCCCATAATTAATATAAATGAATAAAAAAATTTGCTTGTGTGATGCTAGATGATTTATTACTTTCATGTTATTTGTTGTGATTATTTTTTATTTGAATAATAGTTATGATGATCATCATTAATAATTTTTTAGAAGAAAATAGAACATTAATATATGAATACTTTTTATAAATAGTATTTACTCGATAACTTTGTAAATAAAAGCATTATTATCCATGCACTTTAATTGAATTAAAAGGTATCCCTTGTTTTTTGGGGAAACAATGATTTATTTGACTTCAAAAAAGATGTACTCAAACCATTCAAATAAAAAATGAAGCATTAAATGTAACTAAGTATATGTGAAAAACCATCAAAGACAATGTGAAAGTAAAAATAATTAATGGTATTTATAGTTGGTCCATTGAATCTATTTATTGGAATGCTAGCATTATATAGTTGAGAGTGCTAAACATTTTTTGTGGAGCACCCATGTTGAGGCAAACATATACGTAACATTGAATCGAAATAATTGCCATATGGAAAATTCAATGTGTGCACACCAAAGCACTTTTGGCCTATAGCGTATGTGGTCATAAGTGTTATAAAATCAATGGAAAACAAAATAACTTATAATTTTGTGACGAATTCCATGAATTTTAAAGTCATGACAAATTCCATAGATTTTATAACACTTGCTTGCATACCTTGTAGGAAAAAATCATTGCTTTTGGTTCTTCATCTCCACCATTTTAAATGAAATATGTGCTATGCAAATATGTATCCAATGAACAACATATTTTATTATTACAATTATGCAGATTTCAACCTACAAAAGCAAGATGGTCATGAGGAAACAGTAGTTTCATGTTTATGAATTACATAGCATGTCATTGACTACGCTAAGTTGTCTATGTGGAAAGCCAGATTCTTGGTAGAATTACATTCTATTGCAAATAAAAGTGAGAGAAATAATTAATAATATTTATAGTTTCTTAACCAAATCTATTTATTGATAATAGGAAAATTTTGTACTTACATGTGATATTGGTGGTGTTCAACAAGACTGAGCAGCATTGGATCAAATTGTTGGACCAGGAAAGAATATGAAATAGACAATTTACAATACACTAATTTTCTTGTATATCTATTGCATATGTGCAACATTATAAAGGAGAAAATATAAACATCTAGAATTAAATAAGTTATTGTTATTTTTTGTAAATAGAAAGAGATAAATAGGAGATTTTGAATACATGGGATACTGGAAAACAATTGTATATAAGTAATCTCCTAAAAATGTTGAAAAGAGACCTGTGGAAACAATGACAAATACAATGGATAGAATAAAGTATGTTTTTTGGTGGGAAAGTGGATGTGAGAATTCGTGTGTCTATGTATATAAGCAACAACAAATATACGATGATAGAATCCAAAAGCACTAAAACATGCTCGTTGTCCTCCCTACCATATTGGCATCATGAAGCCTCATGGGATCTAGCTAAACCCCAGAGTAAGAAAAGCAAGTAAGGTCTATGGGAAATCTCATGGACTCTTATCATATATCACACAATAAAAAGAAAAAAGAAATTATAAAACAACTATTGGAAGAACACTTAAGAATCACAAGTAACCTGAAATAAACAATTTACAATAGACTAATTTGCTTGATTGTCTATTTTATCTGTGCAACATTAGAAAGAGGAAAATATAGATATAGAATAAAATAGGTTAGCATTATTTGTTGTAAATAGAAGATTTTGAACACATGGGATATTGTAAATTATGTATAAGTAATCTATTAAGAAAGTTAAAAAGTCAGCTGTGGAAACAATGACTAAAATGATGGATAGAATAGAGTATGTTTTTGGTGGACAAGTGGATGTGAGAATTTGTGTATCCATGTATATAAGCAGCAACAAATATATCATGATAGAATGCAAAAGCATTAAACCCACAGTCATTTTCCTCCCTACCATATTAGCATCATGAAGCCTCATGGGCTCTATCCAAACCACTAATCAAGAAAGGCAAGTAAGATCCATGGAAAATCTCAAGGACTATTATCATATATCACACAATAACAAAAATAGAGAAATTTTAAAACAACTATTGAAAAAACAATTAAGAATCACAAGTAAGAGATGGTTGGATCAAGTTTTTGGAGCATGAAAGGATTTGAAATAGAGAATTTATAACACACTAATTTTCTTGAATGTCTATTGTATTTGTGCAGTATAATAGAGTAAATTATATAGATATAGAGTAAAAGAGGCTAGCATAATCTTTAGTAAACAGAGAGATAAAATGGAAATTTTTGAATACATGGCTTGTTAGCAAAGTGTTGTGTGTAAGAAATCTATCAATGAACTTGAAAAGAGAGTGGAGGAAACAATGAGAAATGCAATGGAAAGAATAGAGTTTTTTTTTAGTAGAGAAGAACGTGTCAAAAAATTGTGTGCATGTGTATAAGCAAAAAAAATAGGTGATAGTGGTACGCAGAAGGAAAAAATGTTTTCTCATTCCCCTCTTAAGCTTACAGGGAAGAGGAAACCTTGCAAGGTCTACCCAAACCCCCAAGAAAAAAGGGGAGGAAATGCCTATAAGATTTCGGGTGGATTTTTACCATACACCACCCAGAGACAAAGGAGTCATTAAAACGGGCATTCTCAAATAAGATCTCTAATATTGCACTCTTTTTTGTTGATGTGACAACTTGCCGATGAATGATGGAACTCAAATGTAGAATATATGTATGCATATATGTATATATATATATACATATATATGTGTTAATACTTGACCTATTTTTCTAATGGCGATGTGGAGCTTGGTAATCATGTGGGTTGTTGGTGGTGGAGCTGGTGTGCTCGATATGCGGAAGTTGAATTGTAAGTGTTTGTTCATAGGAGTGTTTATTCATCCTATCACTGTTGCATATATATAT
The DNA here is from genome assembly GCA_007258455.2 of Sequoia sempervirens. Classification (NCBI taxonomy): domain Eukaryota; kingdom Viridiplantae; phylum Streptophyta; class Pinopsida; order Cupressales; family Cupressaceae; genus Sequoia; species Sequoia sempervirens. Next base: position 512,824,483 of record VDFB02281492.1, read on the forward strand.
ACAAACACACACATATACATATATATACACACATATACATATATATATACACATATACATATATCTATACGCATATACATATACATATACATATGTACCTATATATGTGTGTGTGTGTGTGTTTGTGTGTGTGTATGTATATGTATCTATATATATATATATAGTGGTGTTGGGTCAATAGCAAACTATTGTAAAAATTGTTGGCTTCGACTCCATGGCTAGTTTGAAAGGGGGATATTCTAAAAATCGGTGGCTTTAGCTCCATTCTATAGTAGATTGGAGCATTTTAAAAGTGTTGTTCTCTGGAATCTGTAAGTCATTGTACATGGGTATTTTGCATAAATGATTTATTTATTGTTTATGTTAAAAATGTTGTTGTCTACAATGTGTAATTCATCTTACATGGCTGTTTGACACCATGGTTTTCTATGGATGGAGAAATTACAGTTAAATCTTCTTTCTTTCGTCAAAAAAATATTGTTAGGGTTAGTAAGGGAAAGTATACTCCAAAATGTGGCAAAAAATATATTCATTATGTTGCATTGTCGAAAGATCCATTATGATGTTGGTTTGTTAGCATATTATTGTAAAAATTATCCATCCATCTCTGTTTTAAGTTCCCCATATAAAACTATTTTTCATGGTACTGTTGGCACTGAATATTATAGACAAAATAGACCAATTGTAAAAGAACTATTAGAAAAGACTTAAGAATCAGAGGTAGATGGCACATGATCTAAAACCCACATTAAACATATTAATAGAAGATAACTAGTCTATGTAACAGTTTAGTTGTCAATTGAAAATTTGAGCAACATTCTTTGGCAGTCAACCCACATTAAATAGAAGTTGTAAAGCCAATGGGCTCCAATACCCTGCACAAAATGGGTATTAACGCCACATACTTAATTAAAAATTTGAGGTGCATTCCTTCCAACTAAATATAAAAAGAGAATAAAGAAATTGTAAAAGAGCTATTAGAATAACACTTAATAGCCACTAAACTATTTTATCTCCAAAATGGTTATATGATACTCTTTTTGCTAGTTCCCCATAGTAGACTCTTCATTATTTTAGATTGCTTAAGAATCATAGGAAAATAACAAATGATCGAAAACCCATACTAAACATGCTTATAAAAGAGAAGCAATGTATGTAAGAGTTGAGCTGTCAATTGAAAATTTGAACTACACTCTTTGGCAGTAAACCCACACTAAACAGAACTTCTGAAGGGAATGGGTATCAATAATCTATGCAAAATGGGTATAACACCACATAGTTAAATTGGAATTTGAGCTACATCACTTGGAAATAAATATTATAGGCAAATATCTTGAATTTATGTCTATATATATATATGTGTGTGTGTGTGTGTGTGTGTGTGTGTGTGTGTGTGTGTGTGTGTGTGTGTGTGTGTGTGTGTGTGTGTTGAATTCCTCATTGAGCTACATCAGTTGGCAATAAACATTATAGACAAATAGCTTGAATTTATGTCTATATATGTATTGAATTCTTCATTCCATATTTTAAAATATAAATATAGACAGAAATATATATTGATATATATAGACCAAGACCACTATGGCTTGTTTGAGAATGCAACAACAACTTATATATGCACATGTATATCTAAACAACTGTGTATGCTATCTTTATTTGTACTTAGGTACACTTTAATTTGAAAAGAGTTAAAAATAGTATATGTAATTATTATTTAGCTTCTAAGAAAATTGCTACAATATAGGCATGGCATTAAATGATATTATTTTTGCCTCACCTATTCAAAGGGCCCTTTAATAAATTATTCTATTGCTCTTGTAAGAATGATTGTTTTCAATTTTTAAAATTCTGAAATTCTTTTTGTGGTTATTTTGTTTGCATGAAACATGTTATATGGCTTGTATCAATATGTTTCATGAAACTTCTTTTTTTCTCATCTATTTCAAGTCCACAATAACAAACTACTCTTCATGATATTGTTTTTTTCAGTTGCCCATAATAAACTATTCATTACCGTAGTTTTCCTCTTCCATGGTCCATATTTTAAAGTTGATTTATGATCATCTATTATATTGTTGTGGTTCTTAAGTATTTTCCTAATATTTTTTTTAGAATTTACCTATTTTTCTATAGTGTTTAGTGCCAAATAGTGTAGCTCAAATTTATAATTGAGAATCCAAGTCTAAGATAGATTGTTTATCATGTATCAATCAGGAAAACAAACAAGACCCATAGGTAAATGATTGAGAGAAAAGCCTTACCATGCTATTTCCACACACGAAGGAAACCATATCAACCACTGCTAATCCTTCTTTCTTGTTATAGTGGTAGATCTTCCTACCTGCATATAGTGGCGGTGGGCCAAGTGGTTGCCTCAGTACATGGAAGCAGAAGGAAAGTGTTTGCATATGTAAGCAATTTTAATTAGACAAGCCAACTGTTACATAGACTGCTTGTTTTTTATTGATATGTTTGATGCAGGTTTTGATCATCTATCATTTATATCTAATTCTTAAAGTGTTTTCCTAATAGTTCTTTTACAATTTATCTATATTGTGAAACATATTAATAGAAGACAAGCAATCTATGTAACAATTGGGTTCTCAATTGAAAAATCAAGCTACATTATTTCGCACTAAATATTATAGAGAATTAGGGAAAATGTAAAAGATATTTTTATTATATACTCATATATATATATATATATATATATATATATATATATATATATATATATATATATATATATAAAATGTATATATATATATATATATATATATATATATATAATGTATATGTATGTATGTATGTTTTCAAATGGCCAAACTATGGAGGGCTGCTTGTGATAGTGGCAGATCTTACTACCTACATACAGTGGTGGTGGGCTAGGTGGTTGTCTCGGTACATAGAAGCAAAAGGAAATTTTTTAACCATGTAAGCAATTTTGATTAGACAAAGCCAATTGTTACATAGACTTATTTTTTTGTATCAATATGTTTGATGCGGGTTTCAATCATCTGTCATTTATATCTAATTCTTAAAGTGTTTTCCTAATAGTTCTTTTATAATTTCTCTATATTTTGAAACATATTGATAGAAGACAAGCAATCTATGTAACAGTTGGGTTCTCAATTGAAAAATCAAGCTACATTGTTTGGCACTAAATATTATAGAGAATTAGGGAAACTATAAAAGAGATTTTTATGCATTTAATATCTCTTTTTTTTGCTTGGGATCACAGTGGTATTGGTTTGATAGCAAACTATTGTAAAAATCATTCATTTTAAATTAGAGGGTTTTAAAATGTTGTGCTCCAGAACCTACGAGTTGTACATATATATATGTGTGTGTGTGTGTGTGTGTGTGTGTGTGTGTGTGTGTATACATGTATATATATATATGTATACATGTATATGTATATATATATATACATATAGATATATATACATACATGTATACATACATAATATATAAATATATATATATATATATGTATGTATATATATGTGTGTGTGTATACATGTATACATATATATGTATATGTATACATGTACGTATATATATATATATATATATATATATATACATATAGATATATATACATACATGTATGCATACATAATATATAAATATATATATATATATATATGTATGTATATATATATATCTGTGTGTGTTTGTGTGTGTGTGTGTGTGTGTGTGTGTGTGTGTGTGTGTATGTATGCACATTGCAGTTTTCCATACTAAACTATTCAATATCATAGTTTTCATGTTCTATTCTTAATATTTTAAAGTTCTATTTAATGTAGGTTTTGAAAATATCTCATTTTCCTTTGATTGTTAAGTATTTTTGTAATAGGTCAGTGAAATGCATTTATAGATTTGAGTTTGCAGTATATTCCTATTTACTAGAGATTATATCACTGTATGAGCAAGCTATGACAAAAAATTCTATGTAACAGTTGGCTTGTCAATTAAAAATTGACACTACATTAATTGTAGCTAAATATTGTAGACAAAATAGGGAAATTGTGAAACAACTATTAAGGAAAATACATAAGAATCATTGGCAACACTGGAGAAGTCCCGGTTGGCGGAGATAAGAATGGTGTTTTTTTTAATGGCATCATGGAGCTTGTTAACTACGTGGGCTTGTAGTGGTGCAATTGGTCTCCTCGATACACGAAGGCTAATTGGCAAGTGTTTGGTCATGCAAGCATCAATGCATTTTGTTGTTGTTGCATTGTGTGGATAGTCGAAGTAAATGCAGCTGGATGAAGTAAATGGGATATTGAATATCATAGTGTGGGAAAGTGTACATTGATTAAGTTGCATTGTTGAAATAGTGTGAGGCCCACCTCTATGTTACATCCAGTGTGTAGACTATTTTAAGTTAATTATTGATTATGCCTAATGATACCCTTGATGATAGGATATTTAGACATTTGTGTTCTTGTGATGATTTGATTATGACTATGCTACATCTAGAACTTGGAGTATTTTGAGTTTGGTTATTATCTATGCCTATTGATAAGAATGATGATGAGATATTTAAATGTTTAAGTTCATATGATGATTGATCAAATTTTATGCTAGTTATTGAGTTGTTTATTTTGAATCTAGAAACTTAATGATGAATGAATGAAACTAATGGTGGGAACCAATCATGCTCCAATTGGATGAGTATGAAAGTTATGGTTAATGAAAATGAGATAAGATAGTTGGCTAATGATTTTTCAATTATGTTATTGGGTCCTTATGCTATGTGGATTATGAATCTTGTGTAAATGCAATGGTTTGATTTTTTATATGAATATGATTTACTTGGATGTATTAATGTGTACATCGAGTGTGCAGGTACACTTTCCATGGCCAATGGAAATTGGAGGTGACTCTTGGGAACCCTATGTAAATTAACCAGTGAAACTGAGCTAAAGTCCATATGAAGGGACTATAGTTCCATCATGTAATTATTGATGTTATTTGTGAATGCTTTTAATTTGGTTTTTATTGCCATGTCATTCCATCCAAGAGGTGAGTTGTCTATCCAAGTGGACAACCTCGGATTTGAACTTTTAGGCACTTTTTGGGGATTGAAAAGTAATATTTTTTAAGTGTTTTTATGGGTTTAAGGTCCCTAGGGCAGGTACCTATGGGTTAGGTACCTTTTTAGCTCAAAATCATGGGTCAGTCTCAAGATAGGGCACTCTTTTTGAGGCCCTAAAGATGTTTGACGAAAATAAGGTTTGGGAAGTGGGATGGGGACTAGTCCCTTTCCAATCCCACTTCTCCATGTTGTCTTGGAAGTCTCCCAAGTCCTCACACATGTGTGAGAACACATGGGTGAGTGTGTCTAGGAGGGTGAATGGAAGGTTGACAAATGTCAGCTCCCTATTCAAAGGAATTAAAACTTGAGTTTCTATAAAGCAAACTCAAAAACAAGGGTTAGGGGATTCTTTTGCATTCTTGATTTTGGTTGAATTTTGAGGGAGTGAGGAGTTTGAAGAAAAATCTTGGAAGAAGAGGAGTTGTGTGGATCCTCAACCCATCCTTCCTTGAGCTTGGTTTTAAGGTAGATTCACCACTTTTGTTTCTTCTTCTTCATGTTTGTATTTGAAAGATTATATGTGTAGGTGAAAAGATGTGCTTGAAACTTTATCTATTGTGTTTGCTTTGTATATTTATTTCAAACTTCTCTTGAAGCATATCTTCTTGTGTTTTTGATGTATTATGTGTTATGGGAAAAAAGGGTTGTGTAGGGATAGGCTCACCCAAGCTGGGAAGAGCATCCCTTGTTGGCGATGGTATGGAGTAGGAACCTCCATGGGGAAGTTTAATTCCTCTTTAAGAGGAGAGGCTCAAAAAGGGTATGAGTACTCATGTGAAATTGTGAAAATGGTAGAAATGGTTTTGGTGATATGGGTTTTGGAGAAAGAGAAGAGATTAAGGAAGGGTTGTATGTGAAATGATGGGAGTATGATATGAATTATTCTTGTTGTTATTACTATGAGTCCCCATATGGAGTGCGTAGTCCACCCTCATCCCCTCTTTGGATTCTTGAAGGAATCCTAAAGTTATGTGATAATCCCTTTGGTGGGTGTGTAAATATTCTTGTTGTATCATGTGTGTGTGTAAATATTGTTATGCTTGGTTTTGTTTGTACCTAATTCCCTTGGTTGCCTCCTAGCTCGGGGGTGGTTGGTTTTCCAACCAAAGGCTGGGAGGTGAGCACTACCTTGGCTATGGAAGATATGTTTGTGCTTTGTGTAGGTTGAAGGCGATATGAGGATCTTACAAGCTTTGGAAAGCTTACCTTTTTGTTATATCATTATACCTATGAAGTGAAGATAACCTCACTAAAATGTAACTATCTTTGTTGGTGGGGGCAGGAGAAAAGTGTATAAGTGTGAAAATAGTGTATATTTTGTAACTCTTATATCATTATTTAGGAGAATAGACATTTCATTTTGAAAGAACAAGTGTTTGATTGAAGATGAAGTTCCTACATTTTATTCATTTGCTTAAAGGAGTATGGTACATTCTATTGGGAAACATAAATATGTATTTGTATATTTTGTGTTGTTGGTTGTAAATGTCACCTTAAATTTATGAATTTGAAAAAGTACTTGAAAAATAAGTTTTATTATTATTATTATTATTTTTATTTAAAATACTATTGTACCCTACTTGAGATTTAAATGATTATTGTTCTTGTATTCATACTTAAAAAGAAGACATGCATAGCATTTCATACTAAAAAGGTAATAGATTGTAATGGATTAAAAAAATATATATAATACTATGAAAATTATGCCTGTGTATTTTGTTGGTAAATGAATTTATATCAATAATCACCTTTAGTGCAGTAAGGAATCTATTGGAATGCAATGTAACAGTCCATTTAAAAGTGTAAAGCGTAAATGTTAAAGGAACATTAGTAATGTCATTATTGAAAATAGGATAAAGAAATGCATTATAGTTTGGAAAACAAATACGATATTTCATTTTTAAAGAATAGATATAATAATCTGCTTCAAAGCACTATTAAGATACGTGGTGTTAGGGAAAAGAAAAGAAAAAAAAAAAAAAGTTGTCAGATCCAGTTAAGAGCTATCCTCATGAACATCCTAGAGGATTGAATATGACATGGCGTAGTGTATTGAAGATACAAACTAAACTCTCAACCCATATAATTCATAACGCTGGTGATAAGGAAAGAGAGTATGCCTCCAAGAAAATAATAAGGAATAAGGTTTAAACTTATATACGTCTTGTATCTCCTGTTAAACTAACCTATCCTTAAGCCGGGTCCAAAACTAAGTACTTCACAGTCACTGCACTACAGGAAACCTTTATTTGCTATCGCCTTATTTCTTGGAAGGAAACCAAAAAAAAAAAACAACATTTAATTCTTTCACCCCACGAAAAATAATCTACTGGTATGCTAATATCTCTGTGTAAAGCAAAATAAAAGAGTTTCTATGATAGTTCTAGGTTTAAAGGATGAATTCAATTATTCCTTATATAATAGGTATAGTTATCTTCCTTCTGGTCCATAATGTTAGTAATGCCATTGATGGCTTAAGCAATGGGAACCTGACAATGAGTAAAGGATTTGTGCAGATTATGTACCCACATGGTAGATTTTGTATAAGGTCCTGTTGCTCCTCCATCCATGTACCCTCTCTAAGATGGTAGCAAAATATTTGAGCTGGATATGTGCAGAATGTAACTCTATCTGGCAATAGCTACACATTTGAAAACCCAAATTAATAATTTAGCAATAATAATAATAATAATAATAATAATAATAATAATAATAAAAAAAAAAGCCAATGAACATATTGAGCAAGCAAACCCATAGAGGTCTGTGAGTTGCCCCTCCTCACTCCATATTTCTCCGCAGCCTTACTATTCCTCCACCCAGCCTCTAGCTAAATTTGCTCAACATAATGGGTTGGGATGAGAGTTTGCATAGGTATATGAAAGGGAACTTGAAGGGTAAGGATTTAATAAACCTTGAACCTGTTGATGGACCGACACCCTCTCCTGCTTGACAGTGACCCATAAGTACCTTGGTTCGCCCTCCACTACTTTGTACAGAGAAAGTTGCATACAATGATACTCATGGAGGGAGCTTTGTCACCTGTTGTACGGGCTACTCATTACACGAGAAACACTTCAACACCGATAGCAGTAGCTCCCGTGGTCTCCCCTCTGTCATGTTCTTGAAAGGCGCCCCCTCCCCCCTTTCATCTGGAAATGGTAGTACTCTCCCTATGCCTTTGGCTTGCGTAGGAGATTGGCACCCTCACGTTGAAAAATAAAAAGAAACTTACAAACATCCTTTTCTTCAAATCGCACACCTATCTAAATGTTCCACTAATGGCAATGTATCGGGCTTTGCCCATTAAAGTTTTGGTCATACGCCTAGTGTAGTGTTTGCTGCTGTAAAGCCCCAATTAATGCTGCCACCAGTTACACTGAACCTAGTTGTTTCCGCACTGCACTTCCTCTGCATTGGGAAGTGTGAGATGTTGCCAGAGTCATAGCTTTCACCGGTCAGGAGCGGTGACCTATTTAATATGCTCAGAAAGGGCAACCTACATTAAAGCGGACTATCGTCGTATCATGTCACAGCGTTAATGCTCGTGCGAACTAGGATGGGCATACGTTATTAACATAAGCTACCGCATGGCAGGAAGGACACATTAAGATACACAATTTTGTTGTTCACTTCATTTTGGTTGACGTAATAAATATACATATATATATAATTGCTAAACCCTCTTACAGGACAAATTTTAATATGATAAATGGCATCATGTGATAGCTGTGCTCGGTGTATAAGATAAAGTTTGATACATTCAAAAGTTCTACGCTGTAGATGGAGCTTATTAGGACAACTTATTTATTTCAGAAATGGTTACCCTTCCTATAATCATAGCTCTGGTACGACATATGGGACACTGTTGCATTCCTACAGCTGAGTGCATTATGCATGAATAAGAATATATAAAGTCGGATGCCAAAGATTTCATTTCCCCAGCTCTTAAAAATAAATTGATTTAGGGAAAAATTGCATAATCTATCTTAGTTTCTTTAAATTCTACACCCACGACTTCAGTGAAAATTCATACTTTGCAGCCAACCGTAATAGAGTAATAAATAATTAGAGTGTTTGGTATGCGGATGAGTATAAACAAATGGTTATTTGAATTTATGCCATACTTTTCACTTATCATATCTACTTTTGAATCTTAAAAAAAATCATATGAAGAAATATATTAAGGTTGTGGCTAGCCTTACGGTGAATTAAATTCTTAATAAGATTTCAAGTTTAGTATCCTTTGTTGTGTTTTAAAAAAATAATAAAGGTCCTTGGTAAGACACATTCCTATAAAAAGTTTTATTCACATTAAAATATTCCCTACAAAAGTTCTTAAGTTTTAGAAAGAAAAGAAATCGTGAGATTTTCTTAGAAACTTAAAGTTTTAATTTATTTCTTTTAGTATTAGTATGATGTTTGTAAAGTAAGATGATTGAAAGAAAATAATTAAGAAAAATAAAATAAAGTAGCTTTCATTCTTTTAGTATTAGTATGATGTTTGTAAAGTAAGATGATTGAAAGAAAATAATTACGAAAAATAAAATAAAGTAGCTTTCATTATTATTATGAGGAGTATACATATAAATATATTAAATGTTAATTGTGATATTTATTTTATAATATTTTAATTAATTAATTTTTAAGTGTTAATATGTTTTTAAAAGAAAGATGTTTTAAAATAGTTTAATCATATTATGGCATATATTAGCATGATTATTCATCAATAAAATTTATTTATTTTAAACAAATTAAATTACATGAATCTCTTGTGAATCAAATTGTATTAATGTTAATGCAAAAAAAATAAAAATAAATAAATATCGGCGTTACTATTGAAGATAGTAGTTTTAATCCTTTTAGTCATGCCTTCCGAAATTTTAGAAGTCAAAATAAAACAAGGATGAAATAAGACATTATTGTCGATAGTGCCTCATGCATAGGCGGGTCAAGTGCAATTAATGAATTGGCTTGTCTTTACTCGTTATTTAAAATGGGTCTTCGCACAAAGCTCCCCTAACTCTCACATCTTGTTGATAAATTATGTGCCTAGCAATTCAGTTGCATCGAGACAACCTATTCATGGTCATAGCATGCGAGCTTTGGACTCTACGCCCCCGACTACGTAAACTCTCTCACCTCGCCCTCGAGCAACGTGTTGTTGGTGAGGTTGCACGAGCAACTTCACTTGATGCATTTAGTGTGTTACCATGTATGTGCATGGTTAACCATTGTTAGAATTTTTATAGCATGGTTTAAAAAAAAAAAATAGTTGTGTATTTTCCTAGTGTAAAATATGGGCATTACAAATAGGCATTGTGGTGTTGGTTACATATATATACATGTGTATATATATACATATATACATATATATACATATACATATACATACATACATATACACACACACACACACACACATATGTATGTAATATAAATGTATATACATGTGTATATATATGTATCTATGTTATACTAATTTAGTTATGTTACAATTTCCCTATTTCTCTACAATATTGAATGCCAGATAATGCACCTCCTCTTATACAATTACTCTATTTTTTAGTAGGCTAAAAACAATGTGGGCACCATAGTAAAATCAAAAGCATGGGAGCTCAATGAATGTGCATATATATATATATATATATATATATATATATATATATATATATATATGCAAACATAGGAATAAATGACGTACATATTTACAAACTAGAAGTCTTAAATAAGATGCAGGCATAACTTGTGGGTGCAACTGGATGTAGTATGAACAAAAGAAAACAAGCCCTACTCTCTACCCTACCATATCAGGCCATGTAACCTCATGGGCTATCAGCAAACCCCCAAGCGAGAACATATAACCTAATAATTTTCTCTAGTTGAAATCAATGTTATACATTTTTTGAAATATATACAGTTGTATTATTTATCACAAAGGATTTGACATGTACTCGTGAAATAAGAGATGGTAGCATATTAAAATCAAAAGCAAGGGAGCTCAATGAATGTGTGAATATATGTATGCAAACATACAAATAAATTAAATTCATATTTGCAAACTAGAAGTCTTAAATAAGATGCATCCATACCTATTGGGTGGAACTTGAGGTAGTATGAACAACACAAAAGAAGGCTTGCTTTCCACCCTACCATATTGGGTCATGCATCCTCATGGGTTGTCACCAAACCCCAGAGGAAGAAGATACACTGCTCACCACTATGAACAATGGTGAAGCCAATGTTTGGGCACCTAAGTTTGTTGTTTCTGGATATTTGATTATGTTTAGGTTTTTTCATCCAGAAACAAAAACACAATCAAATATCTAGAAATAACCAATCTTAAGTATTATAGATTATGGAAATATCATAACATTAACCTAAAAAATTTGTTTAGTTAAAAGAAATCTTATACATTTAAATATATATATAGGTGTACCATTTATGACAAAGGATTTGACACATACTCATGGAATAAGAGATGGAATCAAGGGCATATAGCCTTACCTTATAACTATATAAGTAGAATGTATTTGTAGCTTGTACACCATGCCAAACATGTGATCACAAAAATATTTAATATTGTGGAGGTGTGCAGTTACAGTTTAGAATCTTTGTAATCTAAAATGGTTTCAATCAGATATAGTTAGTCAGAAGGAAAATTTGAAGTTTACTATGGCGAACATATGTAATTGGTAGACAATATGTAAACTAGGAAATATAAACAAATATGTAGTTTATAACAAATAATATGTATTGCATCTGCAATAGAGTAGATCACATAAACAAGGTGCAGGTATACCTCATGTAGAGAGTGGGACAAGGTCAATGAATGTACAAAATATATATATGAAAACATAGGAACAAATTACATTCATATTTGCAAAACAGAAGCCTTAGCATCCCATAGTGAATATTAAAATGGAAAGAGAATAAATAGAACTTAAGAACATGGAGAATGTAGTGACCCTCCCACTGTGACATCTTGTCTTAGTTGTTTTCAGTTTGATTCTACTTGACAGATGCTTAGTTTACTTTGATACTATGTTGTTTCTTTTCAGAGGTGATTCTAGATACTATGTTGGTTGGATTTTGCTAATGATACATTGACATCCTGGTTATTTGGTTATGTTAGTTTGATGATACTGAGATAGATTCATTCATGTCATGGCTTATTTGTTTAAGACTATTGCTTATGTTTATCATGTTGTATGATTGTATATGATTGATCTTGCTTGTTTGTGTCAGTGAATAAGACAGTGTAGCATTACTCATTCATGAGTACCCTGCTACGCTGCAACTCTTATTCATGGTGTGTTTTCTAACATGAGTATATATGTGTTTTAACATTGATGTTTTTTGCAGAAACAGGTACCGAGTAATGGCTCCACCTGCTTGTCAGGTCTGAGTGTACCCTAATTCAATATAATTAAGTTGTTGGAGGTATTGATAGGTCCTTGCAAACCATCATTATTTTTTGAACGAGTATCTTTATGTTACCCCGTGTAGTTGTCTAGTGTATTTTGTCGTGTTCGTTTGTATTGTTTTGTGTTGTGAATAAATATTTTCATTTAGCAATTGTCCGTTAATGTATTTTTCAATACTTAAGCTTGTGTTGTGATTAAATTTATTAATTTGAATTAAATAATTTATTTATTTAAATGGTGAAAGTGGATTATTTCAAAAGAATCTAATTAAACATAAGTTGTTGTTTTAATGAGGCAAAGGATTTTGTGGAAAGAGATATATATGAGAAGAAGTTTTCTTCAAGTTATAAATTTCTGACTGAAAGATAATTAAAGGGGGGTCTAGAGTTAATGGTATGTTGAACTGGTCAATCATATTAGGGATACATGCGTAATTTACAAGAGGGATTTCTAGATTAGTTAGTTGGGGGGACGACAATTTTTTGGAAAGCATTTATTTGCTCTAATTTTAGATAGTAGTAGCATAAAAAAAATTTGAAGGAAGGTAGCTAATTTTGGATTGTTCTTTTTAAGCATCTCATTTGGATTAGGTGGCATTTGATTTCTTCAATTGAATTCTAGTGGCTATTTGGGAATTTTAAAAGAGAAGTTAGAAAATTTTGTTACTGGACAGTTAACAGTTCGCCAAGTATTTTTTTTGTTTGATTTTTCTATGAAATTTGTGCTTTTTATTGTGGAAGTCAAAACCGACCATTCATAATTCTTTCTCAATTATTCGCATGCCTTGTTAAATTGGTTGTTGGCATGCTACTTGTGTGTAATTGCTTAGAAATTCTGATATCTTTATTCAATACGCCTTGGCTGTTCAATTATTATGAAAGTTATTCTGAGAATTTGTTGGAAGTTACTTTAGATTTTGTTCCTGTTTATTCTTTGAATGGATCTGAATCAATTCTATAATGTAAATAGAGATATGTCTTTTCCTTGATAACTGTAGTTTTCTCTTGGGTATCTATGGTGTTTGATAAAATCATTACTAAATAGAATGGATGAATAAATATAAATAGGCGCTGCTCCAGTTTAGAATTTAGATGTTGTACTTTTTAAGTGGTTTGGTTCAGATTATTGGTTGCAGAATGTATAACTTTGATACTTTATAATATCAGAGTACTTTAAGGAGTTAGTTATTAACCTTGTAGAAAACATATATCCAATCCATATAAATGATGCCTTCAGCTCGATTCCTGATTTTTCCTTAACATCTTATATCTTGGCTTGATGTCGATATTCTTGATAGATAATAGAATTTTAATCTTTTACCATAGATCTCCCTGTATGTGATTGCGCGCAACCTCCTACTTTTTTATGATCTCTGTATAACCTTTGATCAAAGATCTAATGATCATTATTTTCTAAGCTCTTAGTCTCCATCTGGTATAATGTTTCCTTCTCCACCAGCGCTAGTTAGCTGTATGTTATTTTACCTGTTTAAAATTCTAGCGGTCTTTTGTTCATTAGATAAGGAAACTCCAAATGGGTGCCATATTTCTTTTATTCCATCACATGTGCCAGCTTGCTGTGTTCTCAATAGTATAACTATCAACCTGCGTATTCATCACATTCCTTTTGTATCTACCAATTTATATTGATACTTCAAATTATGGGATAGTATTACAAACTTTCAATTTGTTAAGGTTATCTTTTAGATTAAGGAGGCGTACCTAGTAGAATTACTCGTGCTTTCCTTAAATCCATTTAAATATATTTTAATGTGCTTGAACTATGTTAGAATCATCCCTTTGTATCTAATAATTAATGCATGTAAAGTAGTTTTATTTGCATGGCAATTCATAATTCAATTTTGTTATATTTCTTTCTATCATGCGTTAGAAACTGCTTGTATATATCTATGGATATTACATTTTCTGCATGCGTCTCAGGTTTAGATTTTATATGTTTTATATTTATATCATGCAGAAATATTTTATATTATGAATATTAGCATGACATGAATAATGGCATTCTTTAGTTGAGTGATCCTTTAAGTTGGTAAACTACCACTTTAATCTTAAGGACATTTTACTTATACATGCTATAACAGTGACAATAATCTGATCATAAAGTCACATCTACTTAACTACTAGTTGAGTTATAATCTAGGCACGTGTAATGTTTAAGTGTGAGATTTAAAAGAATAAATAAAACAAATAAGTAGATAGGATATTAGATTTGTGATATGTAAAGTGATTTATGAAAAATGTAAAGACTTTTTTCATCGTCAATATATTTATACTTATAATGAGTTATATTGCTCTCCAAGTAATTGATATTCTATTATTAAGGTTTTATACTTTCCTCACGTACTATATGAAGTATCGTAATTAATAAGGGAGAATATATATATAATTTTATTGTGATTTATCTTAACTCTTTAAAAGATTTATAATATCTTTAATTCTATAATGTTATTGAAGTGTTTTCTTAAATTAGTCTATGATCAATTAATATCTATAGCTTGTTTATTGTGGATTTTTAACTCTTGAAGTTTGGTAAATCATAATCATTTGTTGTATGCACAAATAATATTGATGGTGTTTATTTTCATTCTTTAAAGTTAGGGAATAGAAAATAGAATAGTTAAGTGGGTTACACTTTAATTATATTGCTCAATTATGATGATCTTTACTTGGGCATTATAGCTTTTCATTTTTTTGTTTTTGTGAAAGGACATCTTAGGGATTATGATCTGTCTCTAGAGAAAGACGTAAACATTGAGGTTTTGATCTATGTGCTTGATAGCTACCCCTTGATTTTTATGTTGAGTCATGTTATAGAAAGAGTGGCTTGCGGTAGGGGCTGAAATACTGAAGTGATTGTCTAAGTAACCTATCATAGGTGTGATAATTCAGTGAAAACCTAACTAATGTATTAGGGGTTGTGTAGTTGTAAATACTAATTCAGATAAATGTTTGCCTCGCCTACTTCCTTAATGCTCGTTTAGGTTGAGAAAAGGCTGAGAAGGCCTGGAATGGCAAGTCATCATCTTGTCCTCTTGAAAGATGAAGTGACTCCACATTAGTCTGCATAGGGGTTGGGAATCAATAGAGACTACTAGGGTAACTCTTGGAGAGGGCCGGTAGTCTAGGAAGATTCACCAGGGTAACCTATCCCGATAGTGTGATGACACTCTTAGTCTATACCATGATGGTGTTCCTTGTGTTTAGATTTCTATTTAATGTAACTTGATACTGAGATTTTATCTGTTTTGATTTGTAAACGTTATGTCGTAATGTGAATTGTAAACCACATAAACATAATGTTCTATCTTCATTTTTTGTGGACCTATCTTTATCTCCTAGCACCGAGGGAGTGGACCTTCGAGTTTCACGTGGTCGAGAGGAAACCGTGCTCTATCTTCCTTGGATATTCTTGCAGATGATCCTATGTTTACAGATGGTTCTAGTTACCTCTTGGATCGTGACTGTGGATGCGAAGCATGTTCGTGGATATGGACGTCAGTTGTGTTGTGATTACTTTCTTCTTTGTAAACTCACCTATTATATAAGAGTGTACTCATTGTACCATCTTATTGTTGTATTGAGATTTGTTGAAATATCTCATTTTGTAATCTATTCAGTTGGATATTTGATTATATTAAGTTATGTAAACTGGAACATTCGTGACATTAGTTTTGTACTTGAATTATGATAATGTGTTGAGTTTATTTAATATGTTTATGTAACATTGTCTTGGAAACTTTATAGCAATTGTGTAATCAATTAACTTTAAAAAAAAAATTATTCGGTTAACTTTACTCTTTACACTTTGATTAAACGGTAACCAAGGCAGGGCATTATAGAGAATAGAAGAGGTGAACTACAATAATGAACAGTTTGTTATCAACAAGTGGATATTGATACAACACAAGCATTCTATGCAATAGTTGGCATGTCAACTCAAAATTGAAGCTACATTTTTTGGCACTAAATATTATAGACAACAAATGAGAAGTTGTAAAAGAACAATTGTTTTTAAGTTTCAAATTTATAGAATTTTGTAGATAGGTATAAAGTACAAACATGACATTCACCTGTATCTTTGAACTACTTTCAATTTTTTTGCTCTATGAATGTGTTATTTTGTTTCAATGGAACATGTTATATATCATGTATCAATATGTTCCATGATATTATTTCTCATCATTTATTTGAATTTCATGATAAAAAATTATTCTTCATGATATTATTCTTTTAAATTCCCTGTAACAAACTGTTTGTTAATGTAGTTTCCCTTTCCTATACTCCATATTTTAAAGCTCTATTTAAGTTTTGTTATTCTAATACCTATTATACAATTTTGTATTTGTCTTCAATATTTACCACCAAAGAACATAGCTTGAATCTTATATCAATATGTTTTAAATTTTGTTAGTTGTGTATAAGTTTAAAGAGATGGTCAAGGATTTATTTACATAGAAACATTTAGAATCGCATCATATAATTCTTGTGATAACCTAAAGGACATAGCTATCATCATAAAGAACAATGTTCAAATAGTTGAATTAGTAATATACAAAGGTAGCTCTATAACCATGTAGAAATACAATCGGCAAAGTACAATATGTTGTGGATATGTGGGAGCGAATGTAGGCCAGTGAAAGAAAAAACCAAAACACTCATGCACATTCTCCTCCCTACCATATTGGCATCACGAAGCCTCATGGGCTCTAGCCAAACCCCCGAGCAAGAAAAGTATGCAAGGCTCATTAAAAATTTAATGGTTCCATATCATATTTCACACAATGGAAAAAGAGGGGAAATTTGTTTTTTTTGCATATATGATTTCTTATATTTGACTATTTCTTTTTCCTATAATAAGTTTGAAAAGATGGATATGTTGATAAAAGGCTTCCCTTAGATAATTTTCTCCATAAGCTAAAAAGATAACTGTGCATACATGGAAAAATTCAATGTCTTGAATGGACTATGTTTGTTGTGCTCTAGTGCATCTAAAAGTTCATGAATACACGTATATCATATATTGCACAATGACAAAGCTGCAAAAAAAACTGTGTACTCATAGATGTTTTCCTTTTTTGTAGTGTTTTTTTGTTGAATTAACTTTAACGAAAATAAAATTTATATAAAGAATTGGAGAAGGTGGGACTTGTCTATAATGTTGAGAAGTGTAGGTAAAGAATAATTTATGGAAAGTCTTGTTTGTAAACAAAACCAATTCTGTGGATGAAAAATCCAAATATCGTTAAAAGAAAGACATCAAAGGAATATGAAAGCTTTTAATTCAAAGCATAAATTACACACAAATAAATTTATAAACATACTTGATTTTGATATGTACTAGAGCTTATCTATCCATGCAAGAAGGAAAAAATTGAATATATAAGTTAGTAAAATATAATTTTATAAAACACATAGACATAGTTTAAAATACTGGTATGTCCAAAACATGTTACTAACTTATAGAACTTTCGGTACATATACATATACACATAGATATACATATACATATATGTACATATACATATACATATATATATACATATACATACAATTTTTTTCCTTTGTTTATTGTTTACAGTTATCTCTTTTCATATTTCCCATTACACCCATCACCATAGGAGAAATTGTAGTTAAATCTACAAATATTTGACCAATGTACTACATAACCCATGATTACAATTAACCAAATTTCTATCTCCAAAAATAACACACTCACTAGGGAAAAAGTAGTTTCATGTTTATCAATTACATGCCATGAGCTTGATACACAAAGGCTTCATGAAACATTTCACACTCTTCACACCCTACTCATTAATCACATCAAGTGTTTCATAAAGCCTTTGTGCATCAAGCTCACTCCCCCTATAAATTTTGTAAGTTTGTATTTCCTTTTCCTTATAGTTGCTACAGATTTGTTGTTATTGTTTCCTTCCTATTTTGTAACCAACTTGAACATTTCCTTTTAGTTCCTTTAATTTTATAATTCCCAAATACAACACATACAATTTACTATTTATGTTTCAAGTTTCATTGTCCCTTAGGTGTATATAGACATGGCTAGCCCTAGTAAAACTTATAGATGTGGGAGTTATACCCATTTTGGAGAGTTAAAAGAGATTACCACCACTCTTTATGGGTGGAGAAATTGTAGTTTAATTTTATTTTTCCTTTTTTCAAAAAAATATGGTTATGGTTAGTAATTTTTTAGCCCTCATTTATTGTTTGTACTTATCTTTGTGCATCTTTCACGTTATAGTCATAACCATAGGAGCAATTGTAGTTAAATCTTCTTTCTTTCATCAAAAAATATGGGATCTTCTTTCTTTCATAAAAAAATATGGGATCTTCTTTCTTTTATCAAAAAATATGGTTAGGGTTAGAAATTTTTTCGTCCCTCATTTATTGTTTCGTGCATCTTTGGCTTTTCATTGGTCAAAAAATATGGTTAGGGTTATGTGCCATAGAAAAATGGCCCCTTGTCATTTTCATGGCCTTTTAGGTCTTGTTTCATGATGTTTGGTCTATTTTTCTCTAATTTTATATTGTAATGTGGCTTGAACATGCGTATTTATGTAATAAAATTCAAATAATGACGTCTTGTGAAGGTGTTACGAAGTGTTATAAAACATTTCTACACTTATCTAGACTCTATTCATTACAATTCACCTAAAAATCACCTTTTCATTACTTATCAAGTCTTATTTTGAAGTGTTGTAAAGTCTTGTAACAATTTTTCATGCTTTTCTAGGCATAATTTAACTATTTAGACCTTTCTTATGCTTTATTTGACTCCTTTATGTCCTTATAAGCTTTAATTAAGTGTATTTTTGAATGTAAACCTAGTAAATAACATTAAATGTGACTTAATTCCTGACACCCATTTTTAGGTCCTAGGTGGGACCCATTCGCCATGGGTGGTGAATGAGTCCCCCTTGGCTTCAAATTCAAAATATGTTAAATTTCCTTTTAGGTTTTTATTCAAAATCACTTGATGTCGGCCTATGATGAGGTATCAACGGGTTAATAAGGCACAAGATTGTATAAATAAGTGATCTTCACCTCATTTTACATCTCCTACAATCATACATCACATCCAATCAATCTTTTCATTCACTCAAGAATTCAAGCACTTTACAACATCAAATCAAGCATTCATCAAACATTTTGAACTATCCATTGACATATCGTCATATTTTATTCAACAAGGGTTTTGTAAGTTGATAGCATATGCATGTTATTTGTTTATCATTCTCTTTAATTTCATTATTTCATTAAGAGTTTGATTATCAAAGTGGGGTTTGACCAAGGAAAACCCCTATTTTCTAACCCTCAACCATTTTCCCCCTCTTGCATGTATGTTTACAGAATTTTGTGTGTTGATTTAATAAGTATTTAGATTTTAAAAAGTGATCAAAATGTCAACAAGGTGTTTCAAGTCAAATCAACCATATTTCAAGCTTGGAGAAATTATTATGTCTATTTCCTACAGAATTGACTTCGACAACCCGACAAGCAGACATCCTTAGATCTAGTGTTGCAAAGTTGTCTCTTGATTTCTCATAATTTTGGGAGAGCACTAATTCACCACTAGTGGTGAATGAGTCCCACCTGAAGGCTGGAAATCTAACTTTTTTCAGATTCTGGATCCCAACACTCATAAATTTGTTCCTGACAATTTTCATTAGAAGCGGGATGGATTCGCCACACTGGGAAAATGAGTCCCATTGGTAAATTTTTGTAATTCCAAATAGCATGCAGAACATTCTAGAATCCTCATCAGACCTCCAAGTGCACACTAATTCAACTCATTTCTTTTTTTATGCATCTATTCATTCTTTACTCATTATTTGCATATCACATTGTGTTTTTCAACATAGCATAAATCTTAGGTTTTGAATTCATAATCAGTCATTTAGATCACTTGATTGCATTTAGTTCATCTCACTTAAGCATAATAACATCCTACCTTGCATAATTTGAATGAATCTTGCTAGCATTTTTGGCCTACCTCTCTCATTTTAGGTGCAAAACCCTAGAAGAGCTAGAGAGCCTTGTGGGTATACAAAATCTACAGTTCGGGTTAGTAATTTCATTGCCCTATATTTTTTGTTTTGGTTATCTCTATGCATGTTTATCGTTACAACCATTAACATAGGAGAAATTGCAGATTAACATAGGAGTGATTGCACAAATATATGGCCTTATACCTATTACCATAGGAGCAATTACAGTAGTTAAATATTATTTCTTTGGTAAAAAGATATGGTTAGGGTTAGTGATTTTATCACCCTCTATTTATTTTTTTAGTTATCTTTGTGCATCTTTGTCTTTACACCCATTAAGATGGGACCAATTGCAGATTAAGATAGAAGTGATTGCATACGTATATATATGTAGAGGGTTAGTATGAAAGCAGATACATTTTGGAGATAAAATTAGTTTGGTGGGTAGTTTTTTCTCACACGAGGGTTAATACATCTTTTTTTTGTATGTATATACATATATATACATACACACACATAGATATATATATATACATACATACATACATACATACATACAACATGAACTGTATGTGAAAATCCATGATTCAAAATATAGATAGATACATATATGTATACATATATTGCAAAAAAATAGCACGACAATGGCTCTTTCAAGAATGGAACTCAATCAATATATTTTTTGGAACATTTTGGGCTATACATTCCCATGCTGCAACAACCATGTAAAATAACTTATAGATTCTAGAGAACAACAAGTTTAACATTGTAATGCCCAAAACTTTACACCAAAATATAGTTAAGGACAAAACACAAATTGCAAATTTTGTTTACTTACACTTGCAAAACTCTCAAATTTTTCTACCAAAGTAGGCACTACAAAAAAACATACAACTTTTGACCAATCATAAACTATAATTCTTCTAGTTAGATAACTAAATTGCTTAGACCATAATGGTCAGTTCGAGAGGATACGTGGAATCCACATCTTGGAGGTAGACTTAAATAGTTCAATTAACCCAAAATTAACCTGAAACATTATAAAGTCACATGCCAACAATAGCACTTATATATAACTAGTAATCATAAGAATAATAAGAGAACAAATCCTAGGGGCCAGACCTAGTCCTCAGGGGCTCATCTCAGACGGCCTTGCCTACATATATATTTCGCAGAGGCACCGTAGTTCGACACTATGAACTTTCACAAAAATTATATTAGTCAATAACATATTAACATATAGGTTCAACTCACCACTGATCCCACAATAGTTTAGTAAATACATAGAATAGTAATGTATATCATCAATGCTCTCAAATCACCATATACTATAATAAGGGTAAACAAAATATTATCATTGGTACACCCAATAATTTTGAAAACAAAGGATGACATAGACAACACTATTATAAAATATAATATTATATCATATAGGTACAATTGGCCTATTCTTAACAGAAGATATTATACCAATGAGTTCACACAAAATATCATCACTTACACACAATTTATATGATTTTCTCAAGAAAAGCTCAATGAAGAATAGATACACCTTTTGAGAATATTAGTATAGGTGGACATTGATTATGTAGAAAATACAAACAATACTCAAGCACACAACCAATATAATGCTATAACAATTCATTATCTTAATTGTTGAAGCAGATCCAATTAAGAAAGAAAAAAATTGATAATAAATTGCTCATAACAACTTTCAGCTTGTTGATCCCAACAAAATAGATGATATTGAAACAGCGATAACTTTCACAATACTAAACGAAATTTTAAACTTTAATATGCTCTAGAAAGGGGAAAGACCAAAGATTAAAACCCAGAAATAGTTTAGAATAAATCCCAAATGTGTATGAGCAGTTTTTTCTGCAACTCAACATATTATTCCTACCTAGTTTATTAAAAATTCATACAATGGTTCCTCATAGATTTCACGTTCTAAAGTTGCATTTTGTTTATGCCATATTATAGATATTATATTTTCATTTTATATCATCCTCAAAGAATATAAATGATATCATAACTAAATTAAAGGCTATTCCAACCACATATTTGCATGCACAACATAAGTTAAGAACAAAATGTTTACACTCTTCAAATACTTTGTAAAGCCAGTTTCTCTCTATATTGTCCTCTATGATCTTAAAAAGAAAACAGACACAACAACTCACATCATTGCTTACTTTAGAAAGACTACAACTATTGGAGTGTCCTCTTCTTGTTCATAGATTTATATCTTGTTCTATTTTTCTGGATACCCTAGAATCTACAGCTCGTAAATCTGTAAAATATAATTGGCAGCATATAAGGTTTTGTATATTTTAATAACCATCATTTTCTCCTCTCAATCACTCAATGTAGGAGTAATATTTGCACTAGAGAAAAGATACTTTTGTGTTGAAACTTCAAGGTTGCTGGTTCTGGAAAATCCCCAGATTATTATTAGTTTTATCAACATCAAACTTTTTAGATTACAATAAAAGTGTTGTATTTTTAGTTCATATTATCTAGTACCTCAATATTTTCATTGAGCAACCACTTTGACTATCCCTTCAATCAATAAGCTATCAAGGCCATCCAAGCTCTACCTGGTTAAAACTAACTGAATGAAACCAAACTGCTAGATTATAGCATGTACATGTATGCTTGCATTATATATTTTGAAGAGTAATTATTTTCTTTTAATTGTCTAAATATATTTGGAATTTATACATTGTATAAACTATTGTAAAGATTTATTGATTTTATATTCAAATCTTTTGCTTCTAGGATACCCAAAGATGGCTGGTATAGAATCTGAGTTTATTTTATTTATTTGCTACTTCGATACAAGGATCATGTAGTGAATTTTTAATATGCATGAAACAGAAAATGACTTTAGTAATGGGAAAAAAAAAGGAGCATTCTTGGTGATAAGAACTTGACCCTTACCTTCGCGGCAATCATTGAAGAATATAAATTTAAGACTCATGAACATAAAAAAGAACTAAGAACAGGGAAGTTGCAGCAAGGATTTATGTAAAAGAGGGGAAATATTTGTATGATGAGTGACATATGAAGCTTGTCTTGTAGCTCAAGTTTGGTTCCTTAGCACAACGAATATAGTGATAACCTACTACAGTTTGATTCAAGGATCCCAAAGATCATAACCATATGGAATTATGTTATGGAATTATTTATTAGTTCTCCGGATATATAAAGGAGAGTAGTTGATATTAAATTCATAACTGTCTGGCCTAACCTGTTATTTCTCAATTGGTCAAAAAGTATGCTTGTTTCAAATTATTCACCATACACCCTCATATGTCTGATTTATTGGGAATATACGTAAATTAGCATTTAAACCTGCATGAATGATAAAAGAAATATTAACAGGTTGGAATACAGATGAATAGGTTTTCACCCATGTTTGATTAGTTTCTGACCATTTTTTTTTTTCAAGCTATACATAAAGATGTCTTTTTCACTCATTATGTTTAGAATCATTATGCTGGGACCAACGCTACTCTGCAATTTATTTATATTTATTGAAATTGGTTGAATGCCATTTCTCTCAAATGTAGATAAAAAAAAAATAGATGACGAATATGTGCATAAGCAGAAAGTAGTACCATCCAAGCATAACATGTGCTTCCCTACTATATTTCACATCATTTATTTTAACTTCTCCTGCAACTGGTAAAGGTTCTTCATTGATGCAGCTCTGCCAATGCAAGGAAATATGAACATGCTAACTAAACACAAGGGACAATACGATAGTCCTCTATCTCTTAATAATTTATGAACAACACTACATCTTTTATACCTATCTTATTTCCTAGTGGAAAATTTTGTCGCTTCAAGGTTAATGAATATGAAGTTACAGCATTCAAGTAGATATAAAAAGTAGAATGTAAAATCCTCACTAGTAACATAAGTTGTTTGACATGATACCTGGAGTAAATAAGATACATTCGCAGGCCACACAAGTTGCTTGCACCATAAGGGATGCGAAGTGTTTAAACGAAATTCCAAAGGCCTGCATCGCATCCGCTCCATGAATAATATAGGAAACCTAGATTTCCATATTCATACAGAAAGAGAGTGAAGGCATTCTACCCTTCCAAAATTATGCATGATAAGAACACCCCACTACCGATAACTGCTGCACCTTTGCATCCCCATAACACCAACATCCCCTTAGATTTTAACCTCCAGCTGTATATATCCTATGAGTCAGGAGAACTCAAATTTCCTTGTTCTCCTTAGTATTCACTCCACTGCTGTCGTCCTTTGTTTTGTCTACTTCCCTTTTTACCCTTCCACCTTATCAGATAATCAAAAGAATAGATGAAAACCTCACAGCCCAAAAAGGAGAGTTTGCACCCAAAGAGATTTATGCTGCTTCCCTCTCCCTTTTTACTGCATAGCTCCTTCTCTAAAATTACTTTGGCACCAGGTGCATCCCCTGCCTTGAAGATTTCACCAACTCTTCCTACAAGCAAGCTGCCCCCTTAGATCTCTGTAAATTTCCTTAGAACTCACTCACACGCCAACACACTGGATGTCCTTTCACTTGGAAGTTTTCCACCTCTTTTGCAACCTACCCTCCTAATTTTTGTGTATATTCTCCACCACTCATATTGTTGGTAATAAATATTGGGAACACACCAGTCTTCATTTCCACGTCTTTCATTATTATAGTATTATTATTTCTCTCTCCACTGCTATTGCCAGTTTTACTCTTTATGTCTGTATTTAATTTTCTACTTAATGAATGACAGGCATATCTTTTTGAGTGATCTCCTCTTTCTTTCTTTCTTTCTTTTTTTAAGTTAGCGAATAGAAGTATTTATAATTGACCTACTGTGCATTCACTGCATTCACCTCTATTACGTTGAATGATATTGAATGATCTCTGCTACAACATTAAACACTATACTACTTTTGCTTTTAACTCAGGAAATCTGATGCCTAAGTATGCAGCAGTCACCCCAGAAGAAGTCTTAGCAGACACATGTCCTAACCACGTTGGTTGGCATGTCGTTTATGCTAATATTAATATCACTCTTTGAATTTTACCCAGTGAGTGCCTCCAATCATTTGTAATAATTTTAACACGGACACCATGGGATATATATGATCTAGGGTACACTCTAGGCTATGTATTTATTTTTAAATCATAATAATAACTTCAATATTTAAACAATATTTGAACATTACTAACAACAATGTTATAAATTAATTATAGTTAAAATATTATTATTCAATTCCCAAATAACCTAATTGATGATTTATTTGACTCAATAATAATAATATTCCAATTAAATCTAGCTTTGATGATGATTCTACTATTATTAAACATTCCAACAATTAAAATCATTATCTAGTCACAATTTAATTGTTAATAACAAACATTATTATTAACAATCAACTCCAATATATGTATATATATATATATATATATATATATTCATTTGATTATTATTATTATTATTTAATCAACAATGGATCTTCTAGTAATAAATTTATTATCGTTCCTCCACACAAGCAATAGTAAGATCATTGCTTAATTCTATGTCACTCAATATCATAGTTATGATTGAAATCACAAGATTTAAGCATCTCTTTATAAATAGATGCTCTAAAGTTCTATATAGTAATTATTTGATTATACAATTGAATAATAATACTATTACCTCTCAAGCCACCAACCAATGATAATATTGGTATTTAACCATAGCTTAATCCCCCTCTTTTGGATATAAATATATACTCATCAACCTAGTATATATATATAGATGGATAGGGTGTTCTTTATTATTTTCTATAATAATCTAATTCTTATAAATGTAACACATAGTCACTTTATTTTCACTTCTGATTTATCTAACCATTGGTTAATGGAATGTGTATAAGAAGATAGAGTAAAGTGAATCACACAAAAGGTGAGGCCTTACATTCCCCTCCCCTTAGTTTGTACTTCCTCCTTGAAGTCACTAAGGATTGAGACTAAATCCCCCAACAAAATCACACATTCAAAAACAACCATTATATAATAGCAAGCCTACTTCGCCATATCACTCTTTACACCTCTAGGAAAGAGAAATACACACAGTACCTTGATCCCATCCAAAACCCAATACAACCTAGTTTTAACTTAACTCTTAAATTAAACCACTTGTTAATCTAACTAGAGTTACTCAAGTATTTTAAATAACAAAAAAAAAACATTAATGCACACCCATGAATCCAAGAAGTCTCTAAGGTTCAAGATTGTAATTTCAATAAAGCACACACATTAATCTATTAATCATACTAGTTATCCTACCATTTTTCTTGATGAAATAATCAAAACATTCAACTATAAGCATACATTAGAGCATCATTTCTATGCATTACTCATCCAAATTATTGAAGAAAAATTTCACAATAGAATATTTATCTACTACACTCTCAATATACAATGTTAACAACTATCTAGGTAACCATAAATCATTGCCTATGTAACCATCTTTAACTGAATTACAACAATACATCAACAAAGAAGCATCTTTTAATATATCTCAGAATTTCTTTTTGCCATAGAAAACACTGATATTGTTAGAAAAAATTATTTTCTGAAATTTTCAACCATGTCTCAAGAGTTATCAGCTTCACATTTTTGTCCAAATATGCTCTTAAGAGAACAATTTTCCTTATAATTATGGTACTTATACCATATCTCAATCATGACACTCATATCATGTCTCAAGAAATATTAATTTGCACCATTTGTTACTTTCACACATAGTTCACAGGTATGCCACATCACATTTACTTACAATTTCACATGTACACAAAACAATAGCAAGGATGCTCTTCCCAATGGGTGCGCTTGTCCTCATACAATCACATAATTTACAACATAAGGTTCACACAATGGGGTTTACAAGGATGGATATTCTTGGATACCACTCGAGGCGCTTCTCTAAGGACTCCTCCATATAGATAAGAACAATCATAGAATGGGGGGGAAAGAATGGATTAATGACCATCCCATACCAGTCCCATTCATAACCCCTTTCAAAATAATTCCCCAGCGCATCTACTCCCCCATACGACCTGCTAGGGAACCCCCGAGATATGGCAATTTATAGATTTCACATTACACCACACACGCCAGCAATTTGCAAACAATAAGAAAGCCTCAAATCGAGTAACATAGAACCATAAACCAAGATTCCAATAAAGAAAAATCCCAAAGAGGAACTATAAATTCAAGAGGAGCAAAATAAAGATCAATTGTAACTACATTGCAACATTTCAATCTTAATTCAAAAATGAAATTAAAACAAGTCCTTGAGGAAAATTGGGCTACAACAACCGTCAAATGGCTAAATAGCCTAATAAAATATCTATAAAATCTCGCATTGCTGACACATAATAAAGTACAACATCAATCAAAAGTTACCAATAATTCATATTTCAACAATAAAATTTGTACATCACGAGTACCATGTGACTTGATAAGCCACCTAAGGGGAGGAGGGGAATGGTGGTTCTCTAACCACACAAGTATAATAGCATGCAATAACTGGTGGTCCCTGACCACATAAATATGAATAACTGGTGGTCCCTAACCACATAAATATGCATCATTGGTGGTCCCTGACCACATAAATATGAATCACTGGTGGTCACCAACCACATAAATATAAATCCCTAGTGGTCCCCAACCACATAATTATAAGTAACTGGTGGTCCATAAAATTCCATCCTTTACCCATGGGTTATAACATCAAGGAATAGGTTTGCACTATGAACCAACAAGTGTGGCTCTCATATGTGGGGGAGTAGGCCATGGTCAACATCCATGGGAGGATTACGACTACTCAACATAGATCCTTTCTCAGGATTAGGGACAATGCCCTGAGCTCGTATTTCCCGATGGGAGAACATGTACCTCTCAACCCCTATTTACACTAGTTGGCATCACACTCCCATTAAGGGGGGGAACCAAACACTAGAGGTACACTTTTAACATAAAAAATAAGACTAACACAATGGGATACATATCAAATTTCATTTAATAAATACACATCCACACATTTCATGCTTACTCCACCTCACAACAAATCAACTACACAAGATAATCACGAAGGGTACACATAGGGGATCGTACTAGACATCCACCACCCTTATGCCAAGTTGGATACCCTGTATCTCATACTTGGAGCACAACACATATACTGGTTTCCACATGACAAACCACACTAACTATCAAGAATCTTATCATTTCATTCCATATGAGTCAAGGATGCACAACATACACTTACTTTTACGACTTGGTCTATCCACAAAAATTGCCACAATACACAACATAAGCACCCTTACGGGGTATTCACATACACCAAGAATACAAAATAACTTATATTTTCTCTTTCTTTTTCCAATTTCATCTTTTAAAGCAACAAACCATTTTCTTGCACATAATTAAATAGCAAAATATTCTATTCTACAAAATGACATATGAATTCATGATAAAGTTTATCTTCTCAAACAAGGAAGACCCAATTTAGTCAACATACAATATGAAAAACATAGTCTAGTTTATTAGCACCACAACAAAATGTTATTTTCATTAAACCTTCACTAAATCACCCATTTAATAATTGCACCTCAATTGAGTCAATAGTTATATGGCTTTCTATGACTACTAATGCAATTGGAGACCTTAAGTCTCACCAATGTAATGATGTTATGACACACATGCCATTCTATATCCCAAACATGCCATAAAATGAAAGACAACTTTTAATTTAGAATTTTAGCAATGCAAAGTTTACTACTACATTCATTCCCTCTCCACCATCATTATTATTTATTTACTATGCATATTATTCCACTATTCCCTTTTTACCTCAATTATTAATTGATTCCACACACAAGTTTACGCATATATCCTAAGGTGATACTACAATTTTGGGACAAAGGCCTTTTGCCAACATACATATTTCCTCCATATCTACAAGATAGCTTTACATACAATATGCACTTCTAGGGAGTACTTCATTTATCCACACACAAGAAAGGAATCATGTTTTCAAATCAGCCCAAGCGCATAGATTTAGAAATAAGGGTTATAGTGTTTTACACTTAGTCATTCACTTGCATTATGAAGTTAAAAGATGTTCACTTAGGTAAAGTTGTGTTGTCTTCTCAATATTCATGTTTTAAGGATCTTTCTTCATCTCCATAAGGTTCATCGTTATAGGATAGAACAATTTTTTTTAATCCTTCATTTGTTTTTTAAACTCTATTTTTATTATGGATTGACTTGGTTTTCACAAGGATAGTTCACTACGACATGATAACCAATATGAATAGATCATACAATTGACGCATTTAGTTTGTTTAATCTGGATCCTCCTAAACATTTGTGAGCCCTAAGGAAGGGTTTCTAGGTGCATTTATATTTAGATTTTACCAAGTCAAAATATGTAAACTTAGTTGTTTACCCCCATCATAGTCAAATGCATCATCCACATGTGGTTACATAATACTCTATCAACTTAACAACATAGAGAAAGGTCTCACATCTCAAACAAAGTTTAATCACTACTTTTTCTATCTATATTTTATAAAGTAGAATATATGACTCCTTAAGAGACATTAGTATTTCACTACTCTTATCCTACATAAAGCATATGAACATAGCATCATTGGTTTCACAATCCATTGCGTCATTCACAATAGGGGTACATAGTACTTGATCAGATCTAACAACCATTATCAAGAATAAAGAACGGAAGGACAACATAAGGTCATTCTATCCATCCCTCACAACGAGGAGATCATAACCCAGTCATGGTTAAATCACTACTTTTCTATCCAATTTTTAGAGAACAGGCTATATAATTCCTTTAAGAAGCATTACTATCTCACTATCATTTTCCCACATAAATTTTATGAACCTAGTATCATTTATTTCATCATCCCTTAGGTCATTCACATCGAGGTGTGTAATACTCAATCAAAGCTAACAACAATTACTAAAGGATAAGGGAGGAAAAGACATCATAGGGTCATTTCAAACATTAGTCACAACAAGGAGGTAAGCACACAAGGGAGCTTCACACAAGCAACACTCATAGGGCCACAACACTAACCAAAGATCCCAGCACTGCAACCACGCTCTGATACCAAGTGTAATGCCCAAAACTTTACACCAAAATATAGTTAAGGACAAAACACAAATTGCAAATTTTGTTTACTTACACTTGCAAAAATCTCAAATTTTGCTACCAAAGTAGGCACTACAAAAAAAACATACAACTTTTGACCAGTCATAAACTATAATTCTTCTAGTTAGATAACTAAATTGCTTAGACCATAATGGTCAGTTCGAGAGGATACGTGGAATCCACATCTTGGAGGTAGACTTAAATAGTTCAACTAACCCAAAATTAACCTGAAAAATTATAAAGTCACATGCCAACAGTAAAACATATATATAACTAGTAATCATAAGAATAATAAGAGAACAAATCCTAGGGGCCAGACCTAGTCCTCGGGGGCTCGTCTCAGACAGCCTTGCCTACGTATATATTTCACAGAGGCACCGTAGTTCAACACTATGAACTTTCACAAAAAATAGATTAGTCAATAACGTATTAACATATAGGTTCAACTCACCATTGATCCCACAATAGTTTAGTAAATACATAGAATAGTAATGTATATCATCAACGCTCTCAAATCACCATATACTATAATAAGGGTAAACAAAATATTATCATTGGTACACCCAATAATTTTGAAAACAAAGGATGACATAGAAATCACTCTTATAAAATATAATATTATATCATATAGGTACAATTGGCCTATTCTTAACAGAAGATATTATACCAATGAGTTCACACAAAATATCATCACTTACGCACAATTTATATGATTTTCTCAAGAAAAGCTCAATGAAGAATAGATACACCTTTTGAGAATATTAGTATAGGTGGACATTGATTATGTAGAAAATACAAACAATACTCAAGCACACACAACCAATATAATGCTATAACAATCCACTATCTTAATTGTTGAAGCGGATCCAATTAAGAAAGAAAAAAATTGATAATAAATTGCTCATAACAACTTTCAGCTTGTTGATCACAACAAAATAGATGATATTGAAACAGCGATAACTTTCACAATACTAAACAAATTTTTAAACTTTAATATGATCTAGAAAGGGGAAAGACCAAAGATTAAAACCCAGAAATATTTTAGAATAAATCCCAAATGTGTATGAGCAGTTTTTTCTGCAACTCAACATATTATTCCTACCTAGTTTATTAAAAATTCATACAATGGTTCCTCATAGATTTCACGTTCTAAAGTTGCAGTTTGTTTATGCCATATTATAGATATTATATTTTCATTTTATATCATCCTCAAAGAATATAAATGATCTCATAACTAAATTAAAGGCTATGCCAACCGCATATTTGCATGCACAACATAAGTTAAGAACAAAATATTTACACTCTTCAAATACTTTGTAAACCCAGTTTCTCTCTATATTGTCCTCTATGATCTTAAAAAGAAAACAGACACAACAACTCACATCATTGCTTACTTTAGAAAGACTACAACTATTGCAGTGTCCTCTTCTTGTTCATAGATTTATATCTTGCTCTATTTTTCTGGACACCCTAGAATCTACAGCTCGTAAATCTGTAAAATATAATTGGCAGCATATAAGGTTTTGTATATTTTAATAACCATCATTTTCTCCTCTCAATCACTCAATGTAGGAGTAATATTTGCACTAAAGAAAAGATACTTCTGTGTTGAAACTCCAAGGTTGCTGGTTCTGGAAAATCCCCAGATTATTATTAGTTTTATCAACATCAAACTTTTCAGATTACAATAAAAGTGTTGTATTTTTAGTTCATATTATCTAGTACCTCAATATTTTCATTGAGCAACCACTTTGACTATCCCTTCAATCAATAAGCTATCAAGGCCATCCAAGCTCTACCTGGTTAAAGCTAACTGAATGAAACCAAACTGCTAGATTATAGCATGTACATGTATGTTTGCATTATATATTTTGAAGAGTAATTATTTTCTTTTAATTGTCTAAATATATTTGTAATTTATACATTGTATAAACTATTGTAAAGATTTATTGATTTTATATTCAAATCTTTTGCTTTTAGGATACCCAAAGATAGCTGGTATAGAATTTGAGTTTATTTTATTTATTTGCTACTTCGATACAAGGATTATGTAGTGAATTTTTAATATGCATGAAACAGAAAATGACTTTAGCAATGGGGAAAAAAAAAGTAGCATTCTTGGTGATAAGAACTTGACCCTTACCTTCGCAGCAATCATTGAAGAATATAAATTTAAGACTCATGAACATAAAAAGAACTAAGAACAGGGAAGTTGCAGCAAGGATTTATGTAAAAGAGGGGAAATATTTGTATAATGAGTGACATATGAAGCTTGTATTGTAGCTCAAGTTTGGTTCCTTAGCACAACGAATATAGTGATAACCTACTACAGTTTGATTCAAGGATCCCAAAGATCATAACCATATGGAATTATGTTATGGAATTATTTATTAGTTCTCCGGATATATAAAGGAGAGTTGTTGATATTAAATTCATAACTGTCTGGCCTAACCTATTATTTCTCAATTGGTCAAAAAGTATGCTTGTTTCAAATTATTCACCATACACCCTCATATGTCTGATTTATTGGGAATATACGTAAATTAGCATTTAAACCTGCGTGAATGATAAAAGAAATATTAACAGTTTGGAATACGGATGAATAGGTTTTCACCCATGTTTGATTAGTTTCTGACCATTTTTTTTTTCAAGCTATACATAAAGATGTCTTTTTCACTCATTATGTTTAGAATCATTATGCTGGGACCAGCGCTACTCTGCAATTTATTTATATTTATTGAAATTGGTTGAATGCCATTTCTCTCAAATGTAGATAAAAAAAAATAGATGACGAATATGTGCATAAGCAGAAAGTAGTACCATCCAAGCATAACATGTGCTTCCTTACTATATTTCACATCATTTATTTTAACTTCTCCTACAACTGGTAAAGGTTCTTCATTGATGCAGCTCTGCCAATGTAGGGAAATATGAACATGCTAACTAAACACAAGGGACTATACGATAGTCCTCTATCTCTTAATAATTTATGAACAACACTACATCTTTTATACCTATCTTATTTCCTAGTGGAAAATTTTGTCGCTTCAAGGTTAATGAATATGAAGTTACAACATTCAAGTAGATATAAACGTAGAATGTAAAATCCTCACTAGTAACATAAGTTGTTTGACACGATACCTGGAGTAAATAAGATACATTTGCAGACCACACAAGTTGCTTGCACCATAAGGGATGCGAAGTGTTTAAACGAAATTCCAAAGGCCTGCATCGCATCCACTCCATGAATAATATAGGAAACCTAGATTTCCATATTCATACAGAAAGAGAGTGAAGGCATTCTGCGCTTCCAAAATTATGCATGATAAGAACACCCCACTACCGATAACTGCTGCACCTTTGCATCCCCATAACACTAACATCCCCTTAGATTTTAACCTCCAGCTGTATATATCCTAGGAGTCAGGAGAACTCAAATTTCCTTGTTCTCCTTAGTATTCACTCCACTACTGTCATCCTTTTTTTTGTCTACTTCCCTTTTTATCCTTCCACCTTATCAGATAATCAAAAGAATAGATGAAAACCTCATAGCCCAGAAAGGAGAGTTCGCACCCAAAGAGATTTATGCTGCTTCCCTCTCCCTTTTTACTGCATAGCTCCTTCTCTAAAATTACTTTGGCACCAGGTGCATCCCCTGCCTTGAAGATTTCACCAACTCTTCCTACAAGCAAGCTGCCCCCTTAGATCTCTGTAAATTTCCTTAGAACTCACTCACACGCCAACACACTGGCTGTCCTTTCACTTGGAAGTTTTCCACCTCTTTTGCAACCTACCCTCCTAATTTTTGTGTATATTCTCCACCACTCATATTGTTGGTAATAAATATTTGGAACACACCAGTCTTCATTTCCACGTCTTTCATTATTATAGTATTATTATTTCTCTCTCCACTCTGTTGCCAGTTTTACTCTTTATGTATGTATTTAATTTTCTACTTAAGGAATGACAGGCATATCTTTTTGAGTGATCTCCTCTTTCTTTCTTTCTTTCTTTCTTTTTTTAAGTTAGCGAATAGAAGTATTTATGATTGACCTACTGTGCATTCACTGCATTCACCTCTAATACGTTGAATGATATTGAATGATCTCTGCTACAACATTAAACACTATACTACTTTTTCTTTTAACTCAGGAAATCTGATGCCTAAGTATGCATCAGTCACCCCAGAAGAAGTCTTAGCAGACACATGTCCTAACCACGTTGGTTGGCATGTCGTTTATGCTACTATTAATATCACTCTTTGAATTTTACCCAGTGAGTGCCTACAATCATTTGTAATAATTTTAACACGGACACGATGGGATATTTATGATCTAGGGTACACTCGAGGCTATGTATTTATTTTTAAATCATAATAATAACTTCAATATTTAAACAATATTTGAACATTACTAACAACAATGTTATCAATTAATTATAGTTAAAATATTATTATTCAATTCCCAAATAACCTAATTGATGATTTATTTGACTCAATAATAATAATATTCTAATTAAATCTAGCTTTGATGATGATTCTACTATTATTAAACATTCTGACAATTAAAATCATTAGCTAGTCACAATTTAATTGTTAATAACAAACATTATCATTAACAATCAACTCCAATATATGTATATATATATATATATTCATTTGTTTATTATTATTATTATTTAATCAACAATGGATCTTCTAGTAATAAATTTATTATCGTTCCTCCACACAAGCAATAGTAAGATCATTGCTTAATTCTATGTCACTCAATATCATAGTTATGATTGAAATCACAAGATTTAAGCATCTCTTTATAAATAGATGCTCTCAAGTTCTATTTAGTAATTATTTGATTATACAATTGAATAATAATACTATTACCTCTCAAGCCACCAACCAATGATAATATTGGTATTTAACCGTAGCTTAATCCCCCTCTTTTGGATATAAATATATACTCATCAACCTAGTGTATATATATATAGATGGATAGGGTGTTCTTTATTATTTTCTATAATAATCTAATTCTTATAAATGTAACACATAGTCACTTTATTTTCACTTCTGATTTATCTAACCATTGGTTAATGGAATGTTTATAAGAAGATAGAGTAAAGTGAATCACACAAAAGGCAAGGCCTTACAAACATTAATAATAAATAAATCATTGATGCAAAACACCCATGTAAAATGACTTACAAATTACAAAGAACAAGAATTTTAAAAGCCTCCAACCTACTATGAAATCAACCACATAGCCGAAGGCGATGATTTTTACAATAGTCTGCTATGTAACCAACACCACGGTGTGTGTTTCGATAATACAACTTAAAAAAGTATTCTTTCCCACACTGTAACACTCAATATTTCATTTACTTCGTCCACCCCCATCGTACAACAACGATAGAATGAATTAATACCCCCGCGACATATACATAAATTCCTATTACATTGTCGAATGAGCCACACTGGTCTTTATCTATATATATGGATATATATATCTGGCTATATGTATATTTTGTAACATGGATTAGGCAATTCAATACATCTAAATACATATATATATATATATATATATATATATATATATATATATATATATATATATATGTGTGTGTGTGTGTGTGTGTGTGTGTGTGTGTGTGTGTGTGTGTGTGTGTGTGTGTGTGTGTATCTATCAGGGAATTCAATATAATTTCACATTTTATCTGTAATACTCAATACCTAATAAGTGTTAAAAATGATAGATGTACTTGAAAACCCACATTATATAGTACTTTAAAATCTTGAAAATGGAAGACGCAGACATAGGACAATTGCATATTAACATAGGAGTGATTATATATATATGGGCTCTAGGAAAATTCATCGCCACGGATGGAAAATTCATCGCCAACAATTCACCGTGGGAAAATTCATGGTCATGACAAATTCATTGTGGGAAAATTCACCGTGATGAAAAATTCACCGCCAACAATTCACCGAGGCCGAAAATTAACCGCCATTAATCCCATCAACTTTATGATTTATGATAATAAAAAATTAATCCCATTAACTTTAGAGAATTAGAGAATTTGATTTATGATAATAAAAATAAAAATATTTTTCAATATATGATAATAAAAATAAAAAATATTTTTCAATATATTTTATGATAATAATAAAAAAAAATTAATGGCATTAACTTTAGAGAATAATTTGATCTATAATCAATTATACATAGGAGAACTATATAATTTAATAATTGGTATTGTTAGCTATATCCCGCAAGTAATCACAAATATTGTTGGTTTCATCATACTTAGCTACTACATTTTTTATCCATTCAGCAGAATCTCTGTATTTTTTCTTTTTTTGCTGCTCTTGACCACTTAAATAATGTTCAATTCGAACCTCATTTATGCTCTGTTTTTAATGTTGTCAATGAATTTCCAAATATTGGTATGATGTGCTAAATTTGTTGTTTGAATCCTCTAAAATAAAAATTACTATGATAATTTTCCACTTTGGTGAAAAAAAAATGCAAATGAAAATAAAAATTACTATGAAGCAAATCTAACAAAAAAATAAATCAATTTTTAATATACTATCATAAAAAAATTCATATCAAAATAAACATAAAAAATATTTTAAAAATAAAATTGTCAATAAATTGTAACCAGATGAAAATTATTTTTTAAGAAAAAAATTCAAAGTTTACAAAATATATATTAAAAAACATTAATACGGTTAATTTTCCATACTATGAAACAAATCTAACACAAAAATAAATCAATTTTTTAATATATTATCATAAAAAAATTCATATCAAAATAAATATAAAAAATATTAAAAAAAAAAAATTGTCAATAAATGGTAACGTAGGTGAAAATTATTTTTTAACAAAAAAAATTTAAAGTTTACAAAATATATATTAAAAAACATTATTGCCGTTAATTTTCAACTTTGGTGAATTGTTGGCGGTGAATTTAGCTTGGCGGTGAATTTATCATGGCGGTGAATTTTGCCACGGTGAATTTAGCTTGGCGGTGAATTTATCATGGCGGTGAATTTTACCAAGGTGAATTTAGCATGGCAGTGAGTTTTCCCACGGTGAATTGTTGAGGGTGAATTTTCCATCGGTGAATTGCTGGCGATGATTTGCCATATGCCATATATATGGCATCATACCCATTACCATAGGAACAATTGCAGTTAAATCTTGTTTCTTTGGTAAAAAAATATAATAAGGGTTAGTAATTTTATCGCCCTTCATTTATTGTTTTAGTTATCTATGTGCATCTTTCTTTTTACACCCATTAACATAGGACCAATTACATATTAACATACGAGTGATTGCATATGTATATGTATGCAGAGCATTCGTATGAAAGCAAAAACATGTTGGAGATAAACTTA
This sequence comes from Sequoia sempervirens, assembly GCA_007258455.2. Classification (NCBI taxonomy): domain Eukaryota; kingdom Viridiplantae; phylum Streptophyta; class Pinopsida; order Cupressales; family Cupressaceae; genus Sequoia; species Sequoia sempervirens. Next base: position 512,862,650 of record VDFB02281492.1, read on the forward strand.
GTTTGGTGGGTGTTAAGTCTTATTCTTTCTAATATCTCTTTTATCTGTTCAATTTATCTATTCGAAGTTCCCGATGGGATTTTTCTCTCAACCCAAATGTGAATAGGATTTTTCCTCTAATAGCTCTTTTACAATTTCTCTATTTGTCTAGAATATTTACTACTAGGAAATGTAGCTCCATTTTTCGACTAAGTGTGTGGCATTATACACATTTTGTACAAGTTATTGCTACTCATTGGCTTTATGAGTTGTACTTAATCTGGGTTTTCTTCCAAAGAATGTAGCTTGATTTTGCTACTTATTAGCTTTATGAGTTTTACTTAATCTGGGTTTTCTTCCAAAGAATGTAGCTTGATTTTTGAATTGACAATCCAACTATTACACAGACTGCTTGTCTTGTATGAATATCTTTAGTGTGGTTTTTCAATCATTTGTGATTTACATATGATTCTTAAGTCTTTTTCTAATAATTCTTTTACAATTTTCCTATTTTTCCTATAACATTTAGTGGCAAATTATGTAGCTTGAATTTTGAATTGAGAAGCCAACTGTTATATACAATTTCCTATTACACCTTCTCTAGATAGTGATAGAATTCTAGGTAAGCAGGAATATGCTACAAACTCAAATCTATAAATGCATTTGACTTGAACTGGGTTCTTTACTTTTAATATTCTTTGTAAGGAATTTCACATACATAGATGTCCATTTCTAAACTTTTTTGGTGAAGGGAAATTGGAAAAGACCTATTGGGAAAACACTTAAAAATCACAAGAAAATGACACAAGCTGGAAAACCCACATTAAATAGAACTTGGAAAAAAGCTATTACAAAAAGACTTAACAATCACATGAACATGACACATGTTTGAAAACCCACATTAATTATAACTTTAAAATATGGGGAATAAAAGAGGCAAGCCACGATAATGAACAGTTTGCTAAGCAGAACTGGAAAAAAGAATACCATGAAGAATAGTTTCTTATGGGGAACTTCAAATAGTCTAGGGAAAAATGAATATCAAGAAACATATTCATATAAGAGACACAACATGTTCCATGCAAACAAAATAACTACAAAAAATAACAGTTTTTTATAACAACCTTCCACAGAAATAGATAAATTCTAAAAGAGCTATTACATTAACACTTAACAGCTCTCATACTAACCCTCTACATATATATATACAATCACTCCTATGTTAATCTATATCAGAGTGGAGAAAAGAAAAAGTTTCTTGGCTTTAAGTGTTATTCTAATAGCTCTTTTATCTATTCACCTTTATATTTTTAGTTGATTGGCTATTTGTTTGAAGTTTCCACTAGTATTTTCATTAGCCCAACCATGAATACAATTTGTCATCATGGAAATACCACCAAAGATGCATAAAGATAACTACAAACAATAAACACACCACCAAAAAATTACTAACCCTAACCATATTTTTTTACGAAAGAAAGAATATTTACTAGCACTAAATGCATCCATACTGAGCCATAATGTCTTTCAACTCTCCAAAATGGGTATAATTGCAAAGATAGAAACATATAACAAGGAACAATAAGTAGAGAGAAAAACCCATGAACAATAAATTACTCATTTACACAAATACCCATGTAAAATGACTTACAGATTCTCAAGCACAATAACTACAAACAATAAACGAAACTCGAAAAATTTACTAACCCTAACCATATTTTTTCGTGAAAGAAACAAGATTTAACTGCAATAAATCCATCCATACCCATCTAAAACAACTTACAAATTATGGAGCACAACACTCTTAAAACCCTCCAATTTGCTATAAAACCAAGCCACAAGTGATGATTTTTACAATAGTCTAGTATCAAACCAACACCACAATGGCTCTTTCGACAATGCAACTTAATCAATATACCTTCTCGCACATTTCACAACACACTAGTGTTAAAACCCTCCAACCTGCTATCAAAAGGAACAATGAGCAGAGGAAAAAAGACATGAACAATAAATTAATCATTTAAGCAAAATACCCATGTAAAACAACTTACAAATTCCACAGCACAACAATTTTAAAACCTTCCAATCTGGTAAAAAATAGAGCCGAAGGTGATGATTTTAACAAGAGTCTGCTATGAAACCAACACCACAATGGTTGTTTCCACAATACAACTTAATGAAAGTATACTTTCTCACAATGCAACACTCAATATTGCATTTGCCTCATCCGCTCACATATACTACCCCCACCTCCATCGTACAACAACGACATAATGCATTAACACTCCCATGAGAAAACACTTACGTTTCAGCTTCCGTGTATTAAGGACACCAACTCCACAACTACCAACCCACATAACTGTGAAGCTCCACGTTGCCACAAAAAAACTCAGTCAAGTCGCCGCCAACCGGGACATCTCCAACGCCAAAAAATCCATTTCACGGCTAGGTTGACGAAATTCCCGGTGGAAACTTCAAACAAAATAGCCTATCGGCTAATGAGAAAGACCAAGAGGCTTACCAAGAAGCTCAACAATTGAATTTAAAATATCAAATCTCAAAAATTTCATAGGTAGTCAAAGGAGACAAACACAAACTAGAAGTCATAAAGAAAACTCTTCCAAAAATCAAAACCAACATGCCAAGGTTTAATAAACAATCTTATCTGATTGTGAAAATATGACCCTCCCTCAAATGCCTTATTTTTGTCTACCATTCGTGTGAGACTACACAGAAAAAAACTATTAACTGCCAAGATAACCTTCATATCTCCTTTAGGCTACCATTGAGTATGTGTCTAATTTTCTAAGAAAGGCAAACTAGCTTTTAAACCCATAAACTTACAAATGAAAGCATGTTTTGAAAGATAAGCTACATCCTCTGCAATCATTTCTAGGTTAATAACCACAATGGGTCGTTCTTCCCTCTTTTGCAAACAACCAACAAGTCTCCATTTTGTGAGTAGGACTCGCATCATGTGTAGCTTGCATCAGAAAATCAATTATCATCCATTTCCTTAAAAAAAAATAGGAAAGGTCCACCGGAACCACACTAGAACCTGATGGAGATCTCTCACCATATAAAGGAAAGTATTTATGTGAACACAAATTTTCCAGAACATAAAAGCTTCACCTCAGTGTCTGGCGGTGGCAGTTTTTTCAACAACGTAATCTATGCGATTGCAATAGATGATTTTATCGAATCAACTCCACTGCCTGTGTATTGACTTCCAAGGACATGTCACTATTGAAATCAATACCAAACTTTTTACTGGTTCTAAAAGACTCGTGTCAGGAAATTTAATATATTTGATTTTGACTGCCAGCTGACGTTAGTGTCTGAGTCTAGAACGTACAATATTTCTGCATATGTTCCAAAAAAAAATTATGTTAGGGTTCCATTAACACTAAACATGGCACCGAGAAGAAATATTGTATCCTGCGCGGCCTGTAGGCTGCACCGGAAGAAATGTTCCGAAGAATGCATTCTGGCTGCACATTTTCCTGGTGATGATCCAGAAAAATTCTCAATCGTTCAGAGTGTGTTTGGAACCAGCAACATCATCAAGCTGCTTCAGGTAATCTATAACCATGTACCCATTTTTATTAAATGTTGAAAAATAGCTTTCAATTTAGCAATCGTATCTACTTGATTTCCAACACCATTATCTTTTGTCTGAAATTTGTTTTGTCGTCTATAACTTGATGGATTCACATGGTGTGGCACCCAAGATTTGCAAATGCTTAACAGCAGCTCCAATGACAGCCCCGTAATTATAATATAATGTGCATGTTCTAAAGGTTTTGAGTAATCACAGTAGGGCTCTTTCTCTTTCTTATAAAGTTCGGTATTAGACTTAAACTATAAGCTTTAACAGTCCGTATTTTGTCTTTTTTCTTTTTTACTCTATAAATGCCTTCATTTCAGCAAACTCAGGGGATATTTAAACAGTGGAGATGTTTTGCTTTCATGTTTAGTCGATCTTTGCACCCAGGTGTTAGCTTCATTATCAATCTTTATTGGTTACATATTAAATGTCAAATTTCACAGACATCCGAATACTTTATTCCCCTAAACTGTCTACAGTTTTTCTATTAAGTTGATTGTGGAACTTAAATATTTATCTAATGTTACTCTATAGGGTCTGGAGGTTGAGCAACGAGCAGATGCGGTAAATAGTTTGGTGTATGAAGCAAGTGCAAGAGTGTTGGACCCCATCCATGGAACTGGTAGGGTAGTCCATGAACTGCAGATGCAAGTAGCCGAGCTGGAATCCAAGTTGGCAGCTAAGCAAGAAGAGCTCGTGAATATGCAATCTCAGAATGATAAGCTTGTATTTCTCCTGCTCAATGGATTTCCTGCTGTTGTATATCCTAGTGATGCAACTGAAGATATAGTGCACAAGGACGTGGATCCATTGTTGTTAAGGAGGCCGACAAGAGACGCATAGTTTTATGAGGTTTAGTTAACTAAGTTGTTTCTTCAATGCCACATTCATAACTGCAATAATTAGATGCCTTCGTCCCTGACAATTTGACGAATTCTATGTTTTCATTTCGAAAAATGTAAGTCCACAATATTGTAGCATATAATATATTTAGTAACCGTGTCACATATATTTAATGTTCAGTTTAATACTTTTAATAGAAATGTATATATAAGTAATTCTAGCATTTATGCGTTTAACTAGTCATATCCATTTATATCTGTTTCTAGGAACTTTTTGTGCATCATAGTATATGTGTTATGTGTGATTAGATCATGTAGGAAGGGATTATATATTTATTTTCAAGATTTTCTTGGAATATTTTAATCATACTTAATTTTTTTAACAATTATTTAAGAATGGTCTATTTTGCTGAAATAATAAATTGTTAGCGCATTCCATAAATATATAAGTCAACTTATATGAATTTGAATGTAAAGTTTAGTTCTTTATATTATTTTCAACCATGTTCAATTAAGAATCATAATGTCTATACACTAATCTCTAATTTTAAAGCTTAATTGTGTTATCCAAACTTTAATAAGGAATAAGTATCTACTAAATGATACAACCATCACATAAAATTTAAATTTTTAATATACATCATTTTAAATATTAATTTGTTTTAATTATTCTAGTAGTCTTGCATAATCTTTTTCTTTTGCAATACAATAACTTATGAGACCTTGAATCTATTCTAGAGGTTATGAGTTGTTTTAATTCCTATCAAGCATGTAGTTTGTAATTATGTGCTGGTAACTATAGAGAGAAATAATGTTATGAAATATGTGTTTAAATACATGATATGTTTCAATCTTCTCCAGGGATGTTTAAAGCACTAATAGTAATAAAATAGTATAGTGGTGTGCTAAATATTTAGGTAAGATTCTACACATAGGACACAAAACCTTAAAAGATAAATTTTATTATTATTATTATTTTTAATTGTCTTCATATTGTTAGTGTAAATAGTGTTTTTACATATCTAGTTAGGATATAACCTTTCTAGGATTGAACTATTAACACTTAGCTCAAGTTAAGATAGGATATTTAGATTTTTTTCTCACTTCATATGGTTGCGACATGTGTCTTTTGCACTTGACACACCTAATACTTGCATATTTGACACTTACTCACACACTTGTCAAGTGAGTTCAAAAGTGTTCTATCTTCAGAAGGTTAGTCAATTATTCAGTTCTACCTTCCTACCTCATCTACCTTGTCTATATATTCAAGGTTCATAATTACATATTTACACTCTTCGTATTAGATTATAGATATCTTATTGTGTTTATCATTTCACTTGTGGAAGGTTATCAATCCGTGCTTTTTGATCTTGAGATTCTTCAACACAAATAAGGTATAGGAATAAAATCCTAGATCTTGTTGATGCTAAAGTAAAGAATATTCACACTGAATTAGTAATTGGTCCATAATTTCTCATTTTTTTATAAAAAGGCTACTTTACCATCATATATTGACTTTCTTTGTGGTTCTAGGTCTTGAGGTCCATTATTAATGTTTATGGAGTAAACTGTTTGAGGAATCAAAAAAATTGTTAGCATATAATGTGTTACCTATTCACTTTAGGAGGTCTACTCTAAACTCCTTAAAATATTTCATATTACACATTTAAAAAAAAAAATATAATTTTACTCAAAAAATGTCTCAATGCTTTGGCTTGAATATCATTCTTTAAAATGATGGATATGATTTAGTAGAAATTTTATGGAATTATTAGGTTTCCTAGTAGAAATCTATCCCCAATTATATAACTTATTATTTATATGATAATACATATTATCCAACAATTAGTTAGAAAATTTGTAACTATAGGAAAGATATTTCAATTATGTATAATATTAAGTTTTCTCTTCAATTTTATATTGGATATTACACCCTTTTATGGTAATTCTTGTATAAATGTTTTTCTTTTCTCATTTTAAGAACCCTAGAAATATTAGCAAAAGGGAGAAAAGTTATAAGGTAAAATAATGGAAAGGAATAAAGATCCTATAAGAAGTTTAATGAAAATTAGGAAATTGATGACTTCAAAATAAAAAATGTAGTAGCATTATCACTTCAAGTTTAAATTTAGTAATCTCATTGCAAACCTTGTTACTAAGCTCATTATGTTGATTTACATGTTAGGAATGTCGATGCAACTCATTAGAACAATACCTATATTTTATTGATGATATATTTTAATATAGTGGATTTATGAAAAGAGTCGTTGATCGAAAAGAGTGCAACAAGGATAGTTATAGAGTTTCCTATAAAAAATGGAAAATAATCATATGTTTGGAGGTTTGATTTGACTATAAATGTTGTGGATTCAACACAGTTGATAAACGAAAAATTTCCATTTCAAAACCATGAGACAATAAACATGAATTATTTAAACTAATAAATGGATAAATGAGATTAATAAATTTCCATTTGGAGATGAAGTTGATTGAGAAGCGAAGAAGTTTCTAAAACAAGATGGAGTTAACTAATGATGGAAGATATAGTTAACTAATGAGATGAAAATTAAAATTTTATTTGAAACATGGGTAATCATCTCTCACTCAGTTAAATAATAAAATATTATTTAATTAAATAGATAAATTGATTAATAAATGATAAGAGATAATAGTTAATTAACGATGCAATAAATATTAGATGGAAATAAATAATGGTAAAGTTAAAGTTGATTACTAAATAAATAATTTTAGTGTTTGTATTTTGGTCCTCTTTGAAGTGATACTTGAAGTGACATTGTTTCAAAGAAAAAAATATCTAACAATAAAAATTATAAAATGAAGAAATTGATGATATTCTCTAATTAGATAAGAAATGAAAAAATAGAAAAGTTGGATGGTTGATACCCTGTCAAGAGACTATCTATGTGAAAAATACATGGGTGATGTCTCAGAAGAAAAGTAAGGAAAATGTTAGATGAAAAATAAAAAGTAAAGAAAAATGTATATAATAAACATGATATCTTTAATTTTAGCAACCTTTATTTTATATAATAGTTGATTTTATGCCTCATAGTATATAAAATACCATGTTGAGATTATATCCAATGCATGGATTGATTCTCAAGAAAAATAGACAAAAGGATTCCATAACACTTAAAAGACAGTTATCACCATTGGCAAATCCTTGTTGAGAAAAACAATATACAAACCCTGATTCCCAACACATCATAAGTTACCTCATATTTGTGGTCTTGATGAGACAACAACCATCAAAATATTAAAGCTGATTTTTGAACCCCACAACTCCTATAAAACTCTTTCAACCATAATTACAATTGCATGAAGAGAGACAAAAATATTGATATTTCTATGCAACCTTGAGAAGTGAGTTAATCAAAAAGGGCTTTACGGTTGAGATTCTATAATAAATTAATAGTTAGATTAAATGATTAAAAAATAAATAAAATACTTAGGGGTTGTACCACAAAAAAAGGCAACTTGCTTGATTTGGGGAATAATTGATGATGAATTGGACTTAATGAGGCCTTCATTAAGTGTTGTGAGGTATTTAACACATCCACACTAGGTCTTGGACCCTTTTAAATGCATTTAATGATGCCTTATAAAGGTTTTGTAAAGTGATGTAAGAGACTTTCACGCTTGTCTAGACTTAATGAACCTATTTCTCCCTAAATTAACATTATAAAATGTATTTAAATGCATTATCACATCAATATAGAAGGCTTTTGAATTAAACATAATGATAAACTAGTGTTGTAATGTGTCTTGCACATTCACATTAGTTCTTGTGCCTTTCAAGGCTATGTGGACCTCATTTTAAATTGTAAATTCTACTTAATCACACTTTCACATTGAATTATGTGTCCCAAGTCCTAATTGACCTTTACATCATGACTAATAGGCCCCTATTAACCCATATTGTGCATCCTGAGGCATAATTTGATGAAATACCTAACAAAGTCAAAATATACACCTTATTTCCCTACTTCCTAGCATCTTAGAAGGAAAAATGGCCCCTGTGGGACCCATTCACCATCCATGGTGAATCAGTCCAATCCATATGTGACCCATTTTCCATGGGTGGCGAATGAGTCCCATTTGGCCCATTTTTTACTTTTCAGTGAGAATTTTTGGGATTTGAGTTTTATTTTTCTTCATGCCAGCCTTGAGTATCTAATTAACAAGAAAATAAGGCGAATTTCCTATAAAATCAACTCTCTAAACCCTAAATTAAGACCATTCTTCATGATTCATCCATCATTCTTCCATCTCAAGTCAAACAAGTTATGGTTTCTTCATTTCAAGTCATTAAGATAGCAATTTTCAGACATTCAAGGGTAGATTATTCATGTTTTTTATAAACATTCAAAATCAGACATCATGGAAAGGTAATCAACTCCATTATTGCATGTTTCATTACATTATTTCTCTATTTTGGTTTAATTACTACCTAAAAGGGGTCTGACCAAGGAAAACCCCCATGCCCTAACATTCACCATTTCTCTCTCTTGTCTTGTTTGTTTGTAGATTTAGGCCTCTTGGAAGCTTAGAAGTCATTTAATATTGCATTGCAAAGTTTTTGAGGTATTTTCTTCAAAGATCAAGTCAAAATATAAACAAAAACTCACTTTCAAGTTCGGAAATCAAAGTTTCAGAAATGGACACCTATAGAAAGCCAAAGTGTAGACTAAGAGCTCCTATTTCATCTCTTCGATCTTCAAAAATTCAAAAGTGGAATCATTCATGATCAGTGGTGAATGAGTCCCATTTCTAGGCCTGAACAAGGTTTTCTACATTTTTGGATACCCTTTTGTCTA